>CM053515.1:49599160-49754990 GCA_028627145.1 Eidolon dupreanum | reverse complement strand
CTAGTCAATAAGAAAGTTAACACAACCACATTAGAAAATAGTTAAAGATGGTCTTAACCAAATACATGACCCAGTAATTCCACTCCCTGCTGTTTACCCAAAAGAAGTACATAAATATGTTCATGAGATGACATGCACAAAAATGTTCAAACCAACATTACTCAAAGTAGCCAAGAATTGCAAGCAGTCCAATTGTCAATCAAGAAAGGAATGGATAAATAAATTATAAATTATGGTATACTCATCAATGAAATATTATACAGCAAATGAAAATGAAAGAACTATAGATACACATATCTTCAGATTCATCTCATAAATATACTGTGTTGAGTAAATAAAGCCAAACATGATGTAATATATCTTATATGATTCCTGTCATAAAGTTTCTTAAAATCTTTAATATTTAGGGATGCATAGTTAGATGGTAAAAGAAGAAAAGCAAGACACCTGGTTACTACATAAATAAAATTTTGTCTTTTGAAGTATATTATGTAAATGGAATCATACAGTGGATAGCATTTTGGGGTTGGTTATTTATCCTCAGCATACTTCCCTGGAGATGAATCCAGGTTGCTGTGTGTATCCATAGCTCACTCCTTCTTATTCCTAAATAGCATTTCATGATATGGGTTCACCACATTTTGCATAACCATTCACCCATTGAAGGGTATCTCATTTGTTTCCAATTTTGACTATTACAAGTAAGGTTGTTATGAACACTCATATACAGGTTTCCATGTGAATATAAATCTTCATTTCTCTGGGATAAATGCCTAAAAGTATAAATGCTGGGTCATGTGGTAATGATGTTTACTTTTACAAGAAAGTGCTAAACTGTTTTCTGGAATGCTATATCATTTATATTCCCACCAGCAATGTATGAGTGATCCAGTTTCTCCACATCTTCACCAGCATTTAGTGTTTTCGTAATTTTTCTTTTAGCCATTCTGATAGGTATGCAGTGATTTCTTGCTGTAGTTTTAATTTGCGTTTCGCTAATGGCTAGTAATGTTGGACACATTTTTTTGTGTGCTTGTGCCACCTATATATCCTCTTCCTGTTCGTGTTTTTTGCTTACTTTCTAATTGTATTATTTGTTGACTCTTAAGTTTTAAGATTTCTTTATTCTCAGTCCTAGTCCTTTGTTAGATATGTGGTTTGTAAATATTTCCCCTAGTCTGTAGCTTGTCTTTTGATCCTCTTCACAAGGTCTTTCACAGAACACAAGTCTTTAATTTTGATGAGGTTCAATTCATAAATTTTTCCTTTACATCCAAGTCTGTGATTCATTTTGAGCTAATTTTTGTATAAGGTGTAAGACTTAGGTTAAGAATTATTTTTGCTTATGGATGTCCAGTTTCTCCAGAACTGTTGAAAAGAGTATCCTTCCTCTGTTAGATTGCTTTTGCACCTTTGACAAAAATCAGTTGGGTATGTTTGTGTGGGTTTATTTTCTGGGCTCTCTATTCTGTTGCACTGACCTATGTTTGTCCCTCTGCTGATACCACACTTTCATCATACCACACTTTCATCAACTACAGCTAGATAGTGAGATAGACTGACTTCTACTTTATTCTTTTTTGAGACCATCTTAGCTATTCTAGAGCCTATGTCTTTCTTTACAGATTTCGGGGTAAACAAAACACCTCTTTGGGATTTTAATAAGAACTGCATTAAACTTATTGATCATTTTGGGGAGAATTGACATCTTTACAATGTTGAGTGGTCCAACCTATGAATATGATATGTCTCTCCATTTATTTAGATCTTCTTTGATTTATTTCATCTGCACTTCATAATTTTAGCATGTAGATTCTATATATGTATTTCAGTAGACTTATACCCAAACATCATTTTCTTTGGAACTATTATAAATATTATTGTTTTTAATTTAGGTTTTAAAATGTTCATTGTTAGTATTTAGAAATACCATTGATTTTTGTGTATTGTTCTTATATCCAGCTACCTTGTTGACCTCACTTATTAGTTCTAGAAGTGTTTTTTTATAAATTCCTTGAGATTTTCTATGTAAATAACCATGCCATTGGGAAATAATAGCAGTTTTATTTCTTTCTTTCCAAACTTTATGCTTTTTATTTCTTGCCTTATTTCAATGGCTATAACTTTCAGTACTATGTTGAATAGAGTGGTGAGAGCAGACATCCTGTATTTTTCCATATCTTAATGGATAAGCATTCAGTCTTTCACCATTAAGTATAATATTATCTGTAAGGTTTTCATAACTTCTCTTTACAAAGTCAAGGAAGCAACTTCTAGTCCTAGTTTGCTACAAGTTTTTATTGTGAATTAGTGTAGAATTGTGTCGGGGGTTTTTTTCTGTATCAACTGATATAATTATATGAATTTTATTCTTTAATACATTGATATGGAAAATACACTAATTGATTTTCAAATATTGAACTTGACTCCTATACCTGAAATAAATCTTTTTGTCATGGTATATTCTTTTTATACATTACTGAATTTGATTTGCTAAAATTTTTTTAAGGAATTTTACATGTAAATTCATGAAGACAGTGATCTATAATTTTATTTCTTTACTGTTTTTGGTATCAAGGGGTAATACTAGCCTCATAAAATTAATTGGAAAATGGTCACTCCTCTTCTATTTTTTGAGATAGATTATGTAAAATTGATGTTAATTCTTCTTAAAACATTTTCATCTGAAGATTTGTTAGAGCTTCTTACTTAAAATTTCAACCTCTTTAATGCTTATAGAACTATTCAGGTTGTCTTATTTCATCCTGATTGAGTTTAGTATTTTGTGGTTCTATAGAAATTGGTCCATGTCTTCTCAATTGGTGACAAATTCTCTTAAGTTTTTCTTCATCTGGGAATCTCTGATTTCCCTTTCATTCATGAAGGATATTTTTGCTGCATATAAAATTTATGATTAACAGTTTATTTATTTCAGTACTTGAAAAGTGTGTGTCTCTTACTTTTGGCTTGATGCTTTTGATAAGATATCCACTGTCATTCAAATAGATGTTCCCCAGAAGTTTCTCTCCTCTTCTTTCAGGATTTCTTTCTTTGTTTTTGGTTTTTAGACAGTTAATTTTTACATTAAGAAATTTAATTATGATTTCTTAGTGTTTATGCTATTTGGATTTGCTCTGCCAAGAGGTCCAGGATTAGCCCCAAGCTTCCAGGTCAGGCACCCACACCGCTGGATTGGGGAGCGGAAACACCTTAGCCAGCTTCTCCAAGTAGAAAAGGTACAAGTGGTTCTGGAATTATCCTGTTCAGCCCACTAGGCTGGGGAAGATATTGCCCGAAATATCTGTTGTCAGGATACCCTTTTCCTTGCCCTTTGACTGGGAAAAACAAGGGTTTTTTAGAGGATTTTTTTTGTCTGTGCCTGTTGGTGATTTGGAGTGGGAGGCTCCTGCAGCACCCACAGGATATATGAGAGTGATGGAGAAACCCAGGGAATTCGCCACTATATCATACTATAAATCCTGAGATCCCTAGACTGTTTACTGTCTTCTTTCCAACTTTCAGAGTCTTTCTATGCTTGTTTGTTGTGTTATGTCCAGGAATTTTTAGTTGTAAGATGGACGGCTTGAGAGAAATAGGATCACTCCATTGGAGTAGACCCAGAAGTCAATACTTATGTCTTAATGTACTTTTCTCTGTGCTAGTTATTTTTTGCTATTAAAAAGGGATAATAGTCAAGAAAGAGAACGGCCATCATGCTTGAAAAGTCTGAGGAACCCTGATGGTGCACTTTATTTCATGTTCTTATACATAACGAAACTGCATTTCTTACAAATAACAGATGTATGCCAACCCAAGCTTACTCTTTTGGAGAATCTGATTTAGGGAAGTTTTTTAGCAAAGCAACAACTCAAAAACCCAGGGTAGCTTTCTACCTTTGGGCTACCTGGCTAATAGCCTCTGCTAAATTTCAGGCCTACCTAAACCATATTCTTGCCCCATGTTCTTCTTTCTTTAAATGTGCCCCTTCACTTTCCTGTAATTTTTTTCCATGCCCTTTTCATGATCTATCCTGTTGGGTGGGCTTCTGAGTAATCACTAGCCATCACTATTTATTGACTATTAACAGTAGGTTTTGTACAGAGCAGAAGTCTCTCACCTAAGCCCCTGTCGTTTTTGAGGAAGTCTCCTCAGTTGCTTAAGATGGGCAGAGAATGAACCTAAGTAACCTCTACCATCCTTTCATCTGGAAGGCCCTAAAACTTTGAACAAGCTATTCATAATATATCTGGGAGTACAATGTAGAGGGGTTGACATCTGGCCTGATTCTAGCTCTTAAATTCGTGGAGCCAGGCACAGAAGGACTATTGAAATTATGCTTCCTTGACTCCAGTAAGTGCTCACTTTATTCCACTTGGCCTTCGTCCTGTCTGCTGGCTTGTTGTCTTCATCTGTCCTCTTCCTCCCTACCATCTTTTCATAACTCCTCGGCTTGGCCCATCAATATTCCAGGTCCCCACTTCCCTGTGCCCTTGCTCTCTGGACTCCAATTTCCTCCACCTCTGCAGTTCACACCTTCCAGATACAGGTGAACAGGAAGTAACTTCCATGGAACATAGCTCTGGACCCCATCTGCACCTGCCTTCAAGGGCAGGCCTGAACCATAGACAACTAGGCCACAGTGCCCATATTCCCATAGCTCTGTTTGACGAGGAGGGTTTCAGAAATGGAATAATCAAAATCCCAACTCACAGAAATGAGAAGTTAAAATGAACAGGTCCCATACGCAGCCTGAAGCAGCTGCATTATTTCATCCTAGGAAAGTTATTGCCTCTCAAGGAAGTGCCTGGTTCATGAAAGACTAAATACGGGAGGTCACTACTGCACTCAAGGAACAGCTCAAATTGAGGCTGATTGCCAGTCTAAAGGAAATGCATTTCCCATGGCCAACGTCATGTGCTTGGCTTCTAAGAGCTCATAAGGGATTTATGTCTCATCCTCCTCTGACATGGGTCAAATGTGAAGCCTCTTTTTGGATCCAGGGAAAATTAGTTCCTGGTTACATATGGTGTGATTGTTGGCTCCCAGCAGCCCATGTGGAGCTCCCCGTTAAGCTCACAGACTCAGCAAGTGCCATCTGTGACATCAGGTGATTGCTCATTAGCCATTGTGCTGCAACCTGAGAGAAATTAATTTTCTATTCTGACCTGTGAGTTTCAATGTTAGCTTTAATCAAATGCTCAATGATCACAATTTGAGTTTCATATAAACAATTTGCCTGAGCCAGAGGTGAGGGGTGGCCCACATATGACAGCCCAGAAGACAAGTTCTGTTTGCCAAGGACTCTGATCTCAGCTGGAGGAATTGGCATCACATTGAGAGAGCGGGGAGCAGTATGGGAAGGGAAAGAGTGCACTTTTGTAGTATAAAATACAGGGCACCTATGGAAGCCTCACATACATTTAACTGCAAGTAAGTTTTACAAGACAGGGAGCTGTGGGCTGCAGGAACAGTATTGATTTGCAGACACTATGCTTGAAGGGACTAAGGTTAAATCCTTGAGTTCTAATCCTTTCTTTTGTCCTACTTCACCTTTCTGAAAAAAAGAGTGGGGGCAGAGAAGACAGTTATGCAGGAGCTCACTCTTGAAAATGCCTTGAAATAGAATCAGCAAGATTGATGTGCAGGTAGACAGGTAATAACTTTAAAAGTGAAAGCAATCTCAGAAGGTCTGTGACTTTTTTAACAAAATAAGGTGAAGGTGGGCAGCAATCAAAACAGAACAGTGGTAATTGCACCCAGAGGAAGTCCCTAATGAACCTGAAAACAAAACTCGAAAGAAAGAAAGAAGATAAACTCAAAGTACTGTTTTCGTAACCTTAGGGGGTTTGAACACCAAGAATTTACAGTGCCTGAAATGTGGTGAGCAAATGAGATGGAGGCGATTGAGCGTTAAGAAATAGTTTTTGGCAGAAGGTCAAAGAGAGTGAGCGGATGTGGAGGGGCGAGGGGAGAGGGGAGAGGGGGGGAAGTGGCGGTGAGCACAGCTGTTATGTTAAAAGAAATTTAGCAAAAATCAAAGCTTGGCTGCTGAAGAAAACACATAGAGGGTGGAGGGCTCTGTTAACTGGGGGCCAGTAAGGGTGGCTATATTCCACCAGTTTCATGGAGCTTCCCGCAGCCCATCCTGTGTCCACCCCAAGGGCCTGGAGCCCAGGCACCATGCCAACAGCACTGAAGCAATGCTTCTTTTCAACCACCTGGTACCACTCAGCCGAGCTGGATGTGAGTCCATAGTGGAAAACACCAGAACATGGTAGCCTGGGGCTGTGTGTCCCTCCTCCATATTTACTGAGTGCCAGACTGTGCCAGATCTTGGAGCCATTCAAGTGAACAAACACAGATGCTGCCTGTCCCATCAACTCAGAGCCAAGCCAAGTGAGACACAGGAAGTACTGGGACCACAGCAGTCAATTACTGTGATTGAGTAATCACAATAATTATTAAAACTTGAACATCTTCACAAAGGGCTTTCCCATATGTTAGCTTCTGGGACCTCAGAATGACCCAGTGAGGCAAAAGGTACAGATGTTACTAGTTATAATATATATGCATACTGTAGTAGTACACATATTAGTATATATACTAGCTATCAGTATGTGTTCTCATTTTCAAACCAGTTTACAAAGGAGAGAAGCAGGTCCTGGGAAGATCTCAAAAACTGTCAAGAGACAGAACACAGATAATGAATTGGTTGTATAAACCAAAATGGTCCAGGAATTGGGACACATGGGGGCCTCAGGATCGTCCTACGCACTCATGGGCAATTCTATTTACATGAGCCTTCTCCTGCTCCACAGCCTGTCTCTCCTCCTCAAGGAGCCCTTCCTTATCAGCAGGTGGCGCTATTTCATTCATTCATTCATTCATTCAGCTAATATTCATTGCTTACCTACCATGCACCAGGCTCTGTGTTATGTGTTATTATGGACATTATCACACTGACAGGTCGTGGCATACCTCTTAATTTAAAAATAACCCTTCCAATGACATTAAAAGACCCAATTTATGTGTGTGAAATCCACTTGAAATAGAAATTTAGGTCATTTTAAATAGCATATCATAATTTTGTTAGAGGAGGGTAGGGCTTTCTGGGGGCGAGGGGAGGCGGCAAATGTTTAAGCAGAAGCTCTAAAATGCACAGCACACTGAGGAGAGAGCACTGGACCAATTTGTTGTGGAGGTGTGGTGTGAGATTCAGGCTGGAAATAGAAGCCTAAGATCAGCATCATAAGCCCTTGAATCTAGGTCAGTGTGACACTTTATTTGCACAGGGAGGACATTCCAAGCAGCAAACAAAAGTTAGAGACAGAGTAGTTCTCTTTGAAGAAAGATGTCCAGGGGACAGTAAATCTAAGTCTCACCTGCACACACTCAAATAGGCCCTCGATAAACACTTCTTGAATAAGTGAATGAATAACATTAATGAATGAATACAGAGATAGTAGCCAGGATTCTTGTCAAGAAAGCTGTTAGTGTCTCTTTAATAGGAACAGCTTGCCTGTGAGCAAAATAAGAGGCTGCCCACAAAACCTACAGATGTCACTGCCCCGGGGTGCCTCACATTCAGCTGAGAGGGCATGGCTTTTTAGTGTATAATGATTACACCTAACCTGTGAACACCCCTGGAGACAAGCCTACAGATGAAAAGAGTGACGATGGTGAACAGGCTGTCAGGGAGCCCTTTTCACAGCAGCTTCGGTGAGGACAGGAAAGAGATATGGAAGAAGAGTGCAGGGCCACCTAAGGTGGGCAGCCTCGAAGGGGTCTGCTTCCCAGGTTCCCCAAGGTCACCCCTGCTCTGCTTTTGGAGCCGATGCTATTAAGTTAGATCAGCAGGGATGGACCTACTGCAGAATCTTCAGAAAGACCATTTTTTCCCTTGGAAAAGGAGACCCAGAGGGGCTTCATGGGGCTCAGTATTGATACTAAGGGCAAAAGGATCTAGGTGTCCTAGTAAGAGTAATAACAATAGCATCTCTATAAACCTTTCTTTTGGGATTAGGTGAGGCCTGGATAAATAAAACAACCACAGCTATAATTGTGATAACCAAATGATTTCACAGATTTATTTTCTGTTGTCCCTCCAACCACTCAGGGTCTGGAGGACCCGGAGACCGTTTGGGTGACAGGAGTGAAGGTAGGGCAGGACGATGTCTAATGTCTGTTCCAATGCTGTAGGCTCAGAGTTGAAAATTCTGTGTGTTTGTATAAAGCAGAGGGGTCAAGAATTGCATCTTTTTACTATAGCTACTCATTTGAAAATATTGTCAACTGACAGACAATGCCTATTACCCCTTCAATGCCTACAGAGCAAAAAGTTTAGGGAGCTTCTTTAAGTGAGGACACTTGGAAGCAAAATGCTTGAAATACAGCAGAGGAAAATGTGAAAAGGGTTCAGAACTGTCCAAATGTTGATTCGATGGCCCCCACACCTCAAATACTGCATACCAGTCACAAGTGAGTCACTGAGCAGGAGGACCGAAAGTGACTTGTGGAGACATGCCATTGACTGGTGGAGCAGATGGGAGTGGGGACACTACTAAGTGCTGTGCTAACAGTGGTAGAGCCAACTGGCCACACTATCAATCATGCTCCATGTTGACTTCATGCTTTCTACTAGCCATGAGGCTCAAGTATCAATTACAATTTACTGATTAAAAGTCAATGGATCCTTTTAAAAAATCCCCAGGGAATCCTTGAGCTCAGACATTCTCACTCTTCCTTGTGTCCTTCCACCAAAGGACACATATTTTAATCTGTGAGGAACAGAGCCCATGTGCCTGGTGAAGGTGTGCTCTGAGTGGCCGCTCTAGAAGAGACAGAGGTGAGGAGCATAGGCAGGGAAATAGAGCCTGGGGGAGAGAGAAAATAAAAGGCAGGAAGGCGATGTTCACGGTGTGGCGAGAGGGTCTGCCTCACCCAATCCGTTCCTTTCCTAGGGCCCCTTATCAACTCTAGGCCTAGTTCCTGGTCTAAATCCTGCTTCTGATTTCCCGAGGTGTTTGATAAACACTGTTTCTTTCATTCAAGATTCTTTATCCATACCAATCCCCCAACAACCCTGTGAAGTTTATCGCCATTTACAGGCAGGGCAACCGAAGCTCAGGGAGCTTTAGTCCTTACCCAAGGTCACATCAGTGGGATGTGAGTGCACCAGGCTTAGAGCCCTAACTTCTTGATTTCAGGCTCCCCAGGCTTCTTCAGTTTCATATTGCCTTCAAAGGAGGAAAATTACTTTTATCTTCAAAATCCGATCTTCTGTTATGGCTTCAACAGCTTACCCTTGAAGTGCCTACAAAGGCACAGGCCATCCGCAGTGCCCCCCAAGGGGCACTCCTCCAGCAGTGCGGGCAACACCCGTCCATGTGCAGGTAACACAGGGAATCGCTGAGAAACTGCGCGCAAAAGCAATGATGATGCACATGTTGCAAATACAGATAAAAATGGATATAGAAACAAATACATGTGGTTTGATATGACTGGATGATGGAGCTATGTGGCTCTAATTATTTTTCTTGATGTCTAATTGTTTTTATTAATTTTTTAAGTATTGGCAACTCCAAACTAACAACTATCATGAAATACAATTGAGAGGAGCCATTTTAACCTTCTTTTCAGACTAAAGGGCTCTGAGTTTTGAAAATACAAAGACTACAGTTTGGGCTGCCTTCCCCACTTGAACACATGATTTGTCCAGTGTGTCATTCACGGCTCCTTCAGAGCTGGGAGGTCATGACTGCTGGTCAGTCTTCTTTCCCGTTGCTTCAAAGGTAAGAAGGGCACTAAGGGGACAGTCAATACCTCAGACATGCAAAAGTTTGCCATTGAGAAAAAGATGCTTTCATTCATGTTTTCCAGGCACAGGGATGGCCTTGTGCTGACTCGCCTTCCTCTCTCTTCTGATTCATTCTGGGCTGACGTGCACAGCGAGCCTCCCGGCCAGGCAGGAATATAGCCTGGGGCTGGGACACAATACCAGGGTTTTCATGAAGACAAAAGGGGCACTACTAACAATCATGCCAGGACAAGAGGTGTCTACTGGGACTTCCCAAGTAAACAGTGGGAAGCTAGAAGTGTGGGAATTAAACATGTGGCCACTAGAATCTCAGCATGAAGCTCTAAGTGACTTCTAAATTTTTTAAATAAAAAAAATTATTTTGTTGCCAAAAGATACTACAGGAATGCTATATGCTGAATGTTTGTGCCCCCCAAAATTCATATGTTGAAACTTTAATCCCTAAGGAGATGGTACTGGGAGATGGGGCCGTTGGGAGGTGATTAAATCACTAGGATGGAGCCCCAGGATGAAATTAGTGCTCTTAGGAGAAGAGACAGAGAAGCTTTCTTCCTCTCTCTCTCTCTCTCTCTCTCTCTCTCTCTCTCTCTCTCTCTCCACCCCCCCCCTCTCTCTCTCTTTCTCTCTCTCTGCCAAGTGAGGACAGAGGAGGAAGTGGCCATCTGCAAACCGGGAAGTGGGCTCTCACCAGGAACCGAACTGACTGCCACCTTGACCTTAGACTTCCAGCCTAAGAGAAGTAATGTTTTGTTGTTTAAGCCACCCAGTCTGTGATATTCTATTATAGCAGACCAAACAAACTAAGATACACTGACACCTTCTATTCTAGAATCCACCTGCAAAGTTTTAAAGTTGTTGAGAGTAGCTGTGAGAAGATTCAGAGATTAAGAACCATTCGCTAATCTCAAGAACTTCTTACAGACTTAAACCGACAATGTTATTTGTAAGAGACAGTTTATAAATTGCCCCCATTTTAGCTTTTTACTGAATAATAATAGAGCGGATTTTTTTTATACATTCTGATTATATTTATCTTATCTTCTTGAAACCACAACACAATTTTACCCAGAAATAAAAGCAGTGGTCACAAAGCACAGGCACATTACCTGGAAGGAAAGATAAGAACCACTAGGTAGAAACTGAGAAATTTTTAACAGTAGCACCTGCAGACATCAAAATAGTAACAGTAATGGTTGGCAGCAAAAAGTTATTTTAAATCTAATTTCAGTGATCTTAATTTTTCTTTTATTATTTTGTATATAACAGTTTTCTGCAAAAAAAACATGTATTATTGTTATAAATAGAAAAAAGAGCCGGTTTTTAAAACTCTCTAGTTGTTTTGTTTTTTAGATTATTTTTTTTTCCTTGCCACTGAGGTTTGGGATCGTTCACTGTAGGGGACAGCAGTTCTTTAATTTAGAAGAGCCTACTAGTTGCTAATTCACAAGAAAGTGAATTACGCTATGTATTTCCTGCTTGGTAAAGCACAGAAGCATTTGTACATATTTATAAAAATTTTCATTGAAACCAGTGGCTTTTTAAGCTTTTACACTGCAAAAGTTTGAACTGTCACTGATTGGAAGATGCACCTTTGTGAGCGCCCCTTCATCAGGTACACCTGTCCATGGGGCGATGCTGTACACAGTTGAGCAGCATGCACAAAATCTTTATGATGCTTGAATGCATAGCTTATACCCTGAAAATTCCAATGGGCAAAGTGGTGCATTAGAACACACATCTGTCTGAAATAGTTGATTCATTCTAGACAGACAAAAAGTCACTCAGTAAAGTAGGGGTATGGAGGAACGGAACTAGCTGTCTATTTAAGGTGTTCGTATTGTAAAAGAAAAGAACTATTGATGAAAAGTTCGCTTTCTGGTGATAGTGTGGTGATCCCAGGAGGCACCTGTAATTACAGCCCTCATCTCAGGGCACCGTGTCTGGGAATCTGCTCCTTTTCCCCAGCAGTCCAGCAAGGCCGAAGGGCAGAGGGTGAAGGCGAGGGGGTGCCACCTGCCTGAGCAGGGTGTTGTCAGCAGGAGGACTCCTGGGGGCCAAATGGGAGCCAAGTGCTGATCAGTGCTCACCAGTGCCAGGCATAACAAACCGGCTGGGGCCCACGGCTCTGCAGCACAGTTTCCAAAAAGCTTTCGCTATGTGTAAGCCTCTGTGCAGGCCACCCAGACGCTGTGCAAGAGCTATGTTCCCTGGTCAATTGTAAGCAAACTCCTGCTTGGCACCGGGGTCCATTTCAACATCCCAGAGCACTTCTCAATCCCTAGTGGGGTTGAAGCTCAGGTCCTTACAGATTGTCTTCTCATCGGGAAGGGAAGATCATCTTTAAGAGACTTCGGATTTCTAAATACCCACTTGACTGCTTCTGAAATCTCCTTTTTAATGGGTTGCAGGGTGCTGCCCAATAGTGATTTGAAGGTTCCCAAGTCCTTCAGCTCTGTTCACAAACCCTTGTTGCCCAGAATAACTGATAAGGAATGAGATGCTGCCGAAAAGATCAATTCTCCTGACCTCTGCTTTTTTCACCTTTGTCTGTCTCTTTAACATTCTCCTGCTGCATGTCCTTCCACTCATCTTCTCCCCAAAGTCCTTGGTCTCCAAAACTGTATCTCATGCCAGAACTCATTCACTAGGTGGATGTCTTTACCACCATTTTTCACACAGACACTCTGATGATTCGCATTGCTTATTGCTTGATTAGCACTAGCCAAATTGCCACAATTCATAAACAGCCAATGCAGCCCCCTTATTTTATCTTCTCCAGGACTCTTGTGCCTCTAACACAGGTCTATCTCCACCAGTTCCCAATTCTGTTCTTTCACTGGAAAGTAGGTTTGAAATTGTTCCTGTTTTCAGGAGCAGGATATGTCGCCACTTGGCTTTATAAGTGCCTGTCTGAGACGAAGGCTGGAGTGTGACTCTCTCTGCTGGATTCTTCCACCTGGACAGATAAGCAGGGTCTTCTTGCCTCAGTCTGAACATTTCTGCCACTATGTTCCTCCTGGCAAGCAATCTACCCTTTCAATGCCTAGATTTCCCCCTTTGTGAAATGCTTCTTACTGACGACAGTTTTTTAAATAATACCTTAACTGTTAAAACTGAAAGTGATCCCTGGTGTAGGTATTAATCATAGTCATCTCACAAAGAAAATCTATATTTGGCTTGTCTCAGCCATGCTCCCTGGCCACCTGGTGGTGGTGTCTCAATTTCCCGATTCTTCATTGTTAGACTACTGTTAATACCATAGTCGGATTTTTTCTCCCCATCTGGGTCCAGGAAAGTTGTTAAATTACGATATTCTCTCTGAGCATCTGTAGCGGAGGTCATCGAGTCACTGTATCACTCACACTGAGTTCTACTCCTGAGAGTTCTTCTTTGCTTTCACTAAAAATAGCCCTAATTCCTTTAACCGTCATCTGACTTCCTCTGCTAAACCCAAATGTGAGGCTGTTATAGGTAATTCTAACCCTGAGCTCCTTCGTTTGATCTACGCCTGTTTTGTAAACTGGGGGAAGGGTTGTCACAGGTGCCTGTGGTGGCTTGTCTTCCATGTTCCCTTCAATGGCCAATCTCTTAACAGTGCTGGCATCTCTGCTGTTTACTCTGCCTGTGTTCACTGCTTTGTTGTTTTTGCAAATGGTGCTTTGTTTCCACATCTTTCTAACATGTCATGCCTCCCTTCAGAACCCCCTCCCCAGTGTTAACAATGAAGTTATGAAAGAAAATGAAAAATCATAAGAAAAGTAGTGAAAAAACATGTTCTTTCCCTGTTCAAATATAGTTGTTCCATTGAACACAGAGCCCCCAACTTACTCCCACTCAGTTGTTCCACCACCTGTTTTCTTTGTGCTCTGTACTTGATCACATAGAGCAGGTCACCTTCCGAGTTCTCTTGCTGGGGATACAGACCTTGTCTGTGCTGATTTAGATGATTTCAGAACTATGTAAATTGTAAGGAACCACTTGAATAGTTTAAATAGAGACAAAACTCAGTAACAAAACACAGGACTGGACTGATTTCTAATATTATTTTCCTTTTATTGTAATGTAGACGGAATAAGCAAGATGTATTTAGTTCACTGTCAGGTAGTTAAAAGAGAGATGTATGGATAGATAAATGAGTAGAGAGTACATTCTTTACAAATCAGTATGAATCTGAATATGGATTGCTTATTGGAAAAAATCTGAGCCAAAAATTAAACCAGCACATCAAATTGCTGAACTAAACCACTTGTACTTAGTTTGTTTGCCCACAGAAAAGTCTCTCCCAAGATAAGCTGGATGTTATGTCCTTCCCTCGAGGAGGAGACAAAAACAGCAGCCTCCCCTGGAGAGCAGTCTCCTGGCTACCTGAGTGGCTGGGGCAGCCTGACTTAGCACCTTTCTAAGACCAATAATGTCAGAATGTTCTGAGATATTTTATCTGTTCCAAGGGTATGTTCATAAGCCCTGGACAAATACACCTCCTCAAACCCTTTTTCTAAGCTGAAATTCTATTCAGAATCTGGCCAACTACTGGCACTTAGCTTCCCACACTTGGACACAGCAGCAAAAACAAACATGTATGAGCTCTTACCGTGCGCACTGAGCTAAGGCTTGATATGTACATCCAACACAAACCTCAACCCTGAATTGGGCATGAATATTCCTACTTTCAGATGGGGAAACCAAGGCACTGAGCAGTTGTGTAATTTGTCAGAAGGTATTCAATGAGAAAGGTACAGAGAAAGAATTTGAACTCCAGCGATCTGATTCCACAAATAACACCTTTAAACTGGTACACCACTCTGTTTGCCTACAATAAGTAGCTAATCTGATCTAGAACATATGCTTCTGTGACAACAATCACATGTCCTAAGTGTGTTTTTCACTCAACTCCCTTTTCCATCTATTCCACAGATGTTTATTGAGGGCATGCTATTTGTTGACACTCTTCCAGTAGTAGGAACCCCATCAACGGTGAGCAAAAACCTGCTGTCCTCATAGATAGATATAGAGTTTACTGGGAGAGAAACTTAAACAAGCTAATGTGTAACTCCATATATGGTAACCAGTGTGTCTTCATGTAACAGTGGAGCCCAGGAGGTCTGGAGCCGAGCCAGTGCCTGAAGGAGAAGTTACAGTTACTAGTTGAAAGGAGTGGAAAAGTATAGTCCAGACAAAAGGAAAAGAGCTGCTGAGGTCCCAAGGGAGGCCGGGCCATAGCTGGAGGCATGGCTGGAATGGGAGAAGTAATGGTGCTTGAAAGGGAAGGGGTTAGATGTTAAGCGACTTTAAAGGCAGAAGGAAGAGCCCTAGGTCAAACCTTTGAAGGGATTTACTTAGGAAGTTGAGTAGAGGGTGGAAGGATGACACCATCCTGTTCGTGTTGCAAGAAGACCACTCTAGCTACAGAACAGAGTATGGATTGGGGGCCACAGAGTATGCGGGTTTGCAGATGGCAGGAGCAGTCCAACCAAGCTGTCCTGAGGAGATAAGGCCTCACTTAAATGATTTTGCAGACAGGTTTGATCCTGATTTCCTCCTTCTTGCTTTGAGAATCTCAAGACCTGGGTTTGTTAGCTAATGAAAACTACTTTCTACCTTTAGAGAAAAGATAATCCCGTTAGCCTGTAATAGGAATCTTTATGTTGAGCTTATACTTTGCAACATCTCACTTTAAGTCATAATTACTAGGCTGGCCTAATCTGTCCAGTTCTGTCCTTTTGTTGGTCTTAATTCTGAGGCACTGGTCTGATTTTATGAAAATAGTTACTAATGCAAAAACTTTTTTCTAAACAACAAACATCACTTAACTAATGAAGCATGTGAGATGTAGGAGTCAGGGATGTAGCCCTACATATTAACTAGAATTCTCACCTCAACTAGATTTCTACCACCTCAGACGAAACTCTGTGTGACTATCCTAAAGGCAAAGACAGTACAAAAAACAATAATGAGAGGTGTCAAGTTCTGTCCTCATGAGGTGTGGATCTAGACAAGTGTCTTGCCCCCTTCCAGCTTAAGTGGCATCTGCCCCCTAGAACTGATTAATGCCCCATGGGTTTGTTCATCACACAGATGGCTGAGTGCATCATGCACTTAGAGGTCATATGTCCCTTACAGATGACGTAATGACTTACGAAAATATCCACTGACTTCACATGCCAGCTCTACCCAATTTAAAAAAAAAAATGAATTACCACAGAAAGGACATGAAAAAAAGAGCAACTAAAAAAATAGCTCCAACTAAAGTGGGCAAGGTAACATTTCAAAGGCCTTCCTTCACTTTAAAATAAAGCGTTCTCTAAATCTCCCCAAAAGCTGCTGAGGAAAGAGGCAGGAGTGAAGAAGGCCAGGCAGCCAACAGCAGGCTGAGATCCGGCCACAGTCCTGGGCTTTCCAAGAGCTCTTGCTTCCACTGTGTGCATGCTCCCTCTCATGTTCGCCCTCCTTCTCTCTACCTTGGAAGCTGACAGTAGAGACAGAGCCTGTCAGAATGCCAAGCCTGCTATTCCGTGGAGCTTCAGATTTACACCAAAGAAATTAAATGACTCGGCTGCCTCCACAGCTTTAGGAAAATAGTGTGAGTGTAAATGAAGAGACACAGACCACATTTCCAGGATCTGAATTCTGACCTACCCTTCACAGTAAGACTCTTTGGCAACCAGAGAAGAGTGAGATTTCCACTGGGTATGTATCAGAAGAAGAGCCCTATCTATGTTGATACAAAATAAATAAAAAGAATGAGAGGATATGGTCAACATAGATATATGTTGAGGAAACTGAATCCCTTTCTTAAAAAAGAAAAAAAAAAAAGCAGAAATGACTCTCAGCAGGTTCAGAGCAACTAGATGTTCATGCACCAAGCTTTGCAAGGAGGAGCAGAGGGCAGATTTCCTTCTCAGGTCTGCCTCCAAGCCACCTTTTCACACTTCAGCTTCCATCCGTGCTTTATGTATCTCCCCTTCTCAACAGTTAACTAACTTTCTCATTGTATCTGCTAGTGATTATCACAATCATGCTGAATAAAAAGCCACCCCAAAACTTGATGGCATATCATAACCATTTATTCTAACTCACAAATGTTAAGACTGTCTGGGCATCAACTGGATGGGACTCAAGTGACTGGCTAGGTTTGGCTCTAAGCAGCAGGTTGGGTTCAGCTCTATGCCACATGCCTCTCATTCTCTCTGGACCAGCATGGCAGCAGGGATTTGTCAATCTCATGAATGATGGTCATAGCTTATAAGCACAAATGGAAACATGTAATACCTCTCAAGGCCCTAGCTGGAGATTGGCAGGATGTCTCTCTAACCATACACCACTGGCCAAGCAAGTCACATGGCCAAACCTAAAGTCGGGAGTGAGAAAGTGCATTCCACCTCTAATGAAGGAAATTCAAAGTTGAATTGGAAAGGGAGAAAAAAAAACTGGAAACAATAATGCTACCTACCACACTTGTGAAGAAAATAACAATAAAAATATTGCTAATACTTTTTAAGCACTCTCCATGTGCTGTTAAACATACTTCATATATATATTGGCATAGCTTTTCCCGGTAATAGCTCTCAAAGTTCTATTACAATCTTTATGTGTAGGTGAGAAGACTGAAGATCAAAGACATTAAGAAAAGTACCGCCAAGTTTGTACCTCATACCTTGATAGAACACTGGGTCTGGCTCTGCATTTTGCACCCTTCACCCCTACACTCTCCTGATCACTGTAACGAAAGGTCAGAAACAGTTGTTGCTTGTAACTCTGGGTTTTGAGAACTGGGAACTTTGCTGGAAGAATAAAGATTACCTCTTTTTTGCATAAGGTCACCAGTGAATCACTGGCTGTGACTAAAATAGAAGTTGGCTCAGGAACACAATTCTGTTTCTGGAAATCACCTAGATATTTATTAGACAATGAATATTTCCCTCCTGTTTAATGGATTTGGACTATAGGTGTTTAGGGAAGAGCCCCAAAGTGATAGGGAAGAAATGTCCAAACCACAGGGAGGACCTACCCCAAAAGCATGGGCCAGAGTACACTAGCATCAGGGTTTTGAAGTAAAGTATTAATAGCCTTCAAAACAGCATGAGTGTCTCACCTTGTTTCCATTCAGGCCCCTTATCTCTCTCAACCTACATTTTTCTAAAGCAATGGCTACTTGAACAGCCACATTGAAAAGAAAGGCTGTGTTTTCATGAATAGGAGAGCTTTACTGTCTAATAGGAGAGAACATGGTTAACTCCAATGGTTTATTAAAAAAAATAATAAACATTGTAGAGCTGAAGGTGGTTCATAAACGACACTACCAAATTTTTTTCTTAAGATACTCAAATTCTAGTTCACTTGTTGCATTGTCTAGTAAGCTTAGAACTGGAATATCTCCATTATTCAAGAGTGGGAATAAATAACTATAATTCACTTTTGAACTTTAAACTTTAACTAGTAACAAGCCTGAAAACAGGAGTAGGCAAAAGCCATTAAGAATGATTAGAAAGAGATTACCCTGCACTTTACAATACAAACATGTTTAAATAGACATCTGTATATGTCAAAGAATTGCTTTACCACCAAATTGCCAGAGAGCACATAGTCTTCTGTTTTTCTAGCAATGTGTTTGTACATTATTATATCATCTTTAACCCAAGTGCCTGATACATTCCGTGAACTTCTCATAGTGACTGGGTGCGCCTCCAAAGTGAATCATGCACTAGGAAAAAAATCATTAAGTTGAGAATGATGTACATAACCTCTTAAGCCATAACAATTTCTCCTTTATCAAGATTCCATTAAAGTTTTCTAAAAGGAAGCAAACGAAACTCCAAACCACTTGCTTCTTGAAAAAAAGCAGTGAAAAAGTTAAAAAGGATCTACCAAATAAACTATGATTACTGTGGTACAGCTTAGCTATTGTTTAAAATGCTAAAATAAAAAGTAAATCACATAGGAAATTTAAAAAGAAGTTCTTCCTGTAGTGATGATGAAATGTATTTTTGTAAAAATCTGCTGTGAACTTGACCTCACTTTACAACTATGAACTGGATGACTGATAATATGTCTCTGCAGAGAATAAGCCCCTTGTCAATATCAAACAGAGAAGGAAACAGATATCCTTACTGAGTAGCTCACCCAAGGAAGGAACCAGAAACCCATGACATTAGACGTAAAAAAATTGTGCGAATAAGCCAGTGGACAGACTTGGTGTTTCAAAGATGAGCCCCCTTGGCTGGAATTATGCAAACTTGATCTATAAGGTGTTAGGTAGATAGAGCAAACTAGCTCTTTTCACCCTATTATAAGCAGGGTGCTACTAGGCCCCTCTTTCAAGAGTCCTGGTAGATTATAGCAATTTTACCCCTAAACCCAAGTATACAAACTTCCTCTATTTGAATAAAAAAAAAAAAATTTTAAGAGAAGGACGGGGATGCCTCCATGTATGTATATTAGGCCAAAAAAGCAGTTGGATGCCTATGTTTTCCTAGGTCAGCACGGGGGCTTCTTAGAGCTAAGTCAGCACCTCGATGGGTCTTGTTTGTGAATTACCCAAGGAACTAAGACTCCTCAAATTCCAGGAAAAGGTATGTGGTACCTGTTAAAGATATTGACTTTGCTCAATACCCACCTTTGCTCCTCCCCAACCACATCAAAATGGAGAGAAAACAGATATCCAAAAAGTCACAAGCTCTTGAGGACAAAGAGAATGGGAGATTAGACAACAGCAGTGAAATGTGGAGGCTGCAGAGCAAGCAGACAGAATGGTAAGTCACTCAACATACCCCAGAGCTGCATCCTTAGTGTCAGGAAAAGCTGGGAGCAGCTCAATCTGTTCTGCACAACTCCCAAATCACTTGGAAGGTGCCAGCTCTGGCAACAGTGAAAGCAGAGTGAAGGTAGGGTTAAAAACAGGAATTTGGGGTGTAATTTTTTTCATTTTGTGCACAGTTGCAAAGATTACCAAAGAAGCACTTAGAGTTCCTGATCTTCTCCCTCATTCTTATTGCTTTGCAACCCCAAGCAGGGAGTGGGGTGGTAGGGCGAGAGCAAGGGTGGCAGAAGACTATAGATTTGTTTTGTTGAGGTTCTTGGACTGCAGAATGCCAGGCACCACTGAGAGCAGGGCATGGAAAGGAAACAGGGGACCGTAGGAATATTGGCACACCCTCAGCACCCCAGTGGTCAAGCTTTGAGTCCTCAAGGAAGGACGTGGGAGATTCTTCTCAGTACAAACTGCCCAGCCCACTCGGGAAATCCTAAGGATACTGACAAATGCAATCTCCCCACTACATGACTCTGCTGTATCACCACAAAATAAAGCCTGAAGTTAGAAAATCTCAAAGCTTCTGATCAGATTTTTAATCTCCCACTCTTAAATATGAGCAGATGATCAAAAATACTTGAATAAATCTTCAAATGTGAAATATACAGACGACGAGACATATCAAAAAGCAGAAAAAGTTACTTGAAAAGATACTAGTATTAATTTCTTCAGACAGATAACAGAAGGTGTAGCATTTCAGAGGGAAAAAAAAACAGACTCACACATACATACTATTTTTAAAGAACAGTTAGAGAACAAAAAGAATTTTTGGAGATTAAGAAATGATAGCAGAAATTAAAAACTTAACAGATAGGTTTGAAAGTAAAGCTGAGAAAATTTCCCAGAAAGTAGAAGGAAGAAAAGGACAAAAACCAACCAACTAAACAAACAAAAAGAAAATAACAGAGGAAACAGAAAATAGAGGACTCAGTTCCAGAACTCCAACATTCACATGATAGGAGTTCCATTAAGAGAGAACAGAAAAAAATTAAGGTAAGAAATTTGGTAATGAAATTAGGGTCCACTGAGTACCCAACACAGGGGATGGCAGTGGAACCTCACTGTGGTACATCATCACAAAATGTCAAAACTTTGGGAACAAGAAGATCCTATAAGCTTCTGGAAAGGAAAACAAATAAAAAGGTAAATTACAAACAAAGAGCAAGAATTACAATGCCTCTACACTTCTCAAATTCAACACTGGATGCTAGAATACTTACAGAACATGACTTCTAATATAGAATTTAATACCCACCCAAACCATTAATTAAGAGGAGTAGAATGGCATTTTCAGACACCCAAGATCCTGAAACATTTACTGCCTGTGAATTCGTGTTGTCTTCTAAGCATTCTTGAGGATGTGCTCAACAGAAACAAGAGTATAAAGCTATAAAAGGGGAAATACAGGTTCCAGAAAACAAGGAGTCTTAATCAAAATAAAAAAATCAAAAGGACTCTCCTGGGTGAAGAAACACTCTCAGCATGAATCAGCGTACCAGGTATAAAGCATGACCAGCCCAGGCCAGAGAAGGTCAGACTCCTTCAAGAAGTTTGGGCTGCAATTGTACAGTGTCAATTTCACTGCTGGAACTAAGCTCCCAGAAGTCTATCCCTGATGAGACTAGATTAGTCTTGGCCAAAGAGACATTTAGAAGGTAAAAGTAGAGCAACAGTCATTTTTTTTGTATGCCAGGAAGGAAGGAACTGTCACAATTCACATACAATGTCACTCACCATGACAGCCAGGTCCACAGTCACCCCAACTGCTGCTGGGTCTCCTCTGTTGACATCTCTAAATCCTGGGGAAATTTTAGCTCCAGGGAAACAAAACGATGTGCAAAAAGTCAAAAGCAATCACGATATACCATATGCCTTAGCAGTGAACAGAATTTACAAGCACATAATAAATGTAATGTAAATGCTGAATGCTAAGATCACAGAAGTTATAAGACAGCTGATTTGAGAAGGATGCAAGGATGGAAAGGAAGTACGCGTGTATGTTGCAGGGGTGGATGTGGCAGGTGTCATAGTGGTCGTGAAAGAGAACTAAACGAGAACTAAACGTTCATCTTTCATGGAGGAAGCCAATTGTTAGTGCCTGAAACTAAACATTCAAGATGTAGCGATACAAGCTTTGTATTGGAAGATATGGAGGTAAATTGCAAAATAACCAACTAAAAGAAAAGAAAGCAGTTGCTTTAAAATATCAAAAGAAAAAGAGCAGAGGATGGCCGCCTTCACAAGAAGGCTTAAAGAACCAGTTTACTATGTAAACTATGTAAACGTATACATTAAAATTTTTGTTTTGAATGGAAGAGTCTATTCATAATGTTCAAACTTCAAAAGAATTGTTAAATACATTATAGCACATCCAGGTGATCGAACATTAAGTAGCCATTAAAATTATGTTTCCAAGAGACATATGATGGCATGGGAAATGTTCAAAATATAGATCAGATTCAAAGGCAGCACACAAATTGCATATACAATGGGATCCCAATTATGGAATCAAACAACACAGAGAAAAAGAGATTGAAATAATTAATATCGAGATGTCAACTGTGATAGTCTTGGGTGGTAAGATTAGAAACATTTTAGGTTATTCTGTTTTGTCCAAACCATCTTTAACATCCCGGACCACTCTTACAAGTGAAAGAAAAAAACAAGTGTAATTATTTTTATGCTCTTAAATAACAAAAATTCCCCCCACCACTGAAATTAACTAGGCTATCTTTTCGCCTAAATATATAAAATGTAAAGAGCATTAGATATAAAAGTGAGGTCATCGTCCATGGATTTTTTTCTCTTTTTTGCTCCTCAGCAGTTGCTCAGCCACTCACCAGCACCACACTCGGACATGAGGAAAGGGTGTGGGTCAAGCACTCAGGGTCCTGTTCCTACTTCTGGTGCATGGATCGGGTCACAGGGAAGAGCAAACACACCATTTCTGGTAAAATATTTTTTTGTTAAAATATTGAATTAGATTTTGCAGTTCAGTGTTTGGTGGGTGTGATTTAGAAGCTGATTAGAGTCTGGTCTCCTTCATCCTTACCTCCCCTTCATTGATTCATTCACTCATTTATTCCACAGGCATGAGTTGCATGTCCACCATGTGCTTACACACTCTACTACACTCCAACACCCCATGTGAGTACGCAGAGATGGATCCTGACCTCGAGGGGTTTACACTCCAGCAGTGGAAATGCATGAGTGTGTCGATGACTGTGATACAGAGTCCAATTTGATAAGGGCCAGGAGAAAGGTATAAATGGTTTCTAGAGGAATGGAGAGTGTGGGAAATATTAACTCAACTCTTCATGATTTAGTGTGGAGCCAGGTCCATAAAATATTCTCTTGTTGCTCATTGCCTGCATGATTTACCATTTCACAAAATGAACTCTTTCAAAGCACACTGTTTAAACAAAGAAAAAGTGGTCACCCCAGTGTGACTTCCAATGTCAGCTCTTGTCATTCTGCTGCTCTCCTGTCAGTCAAGCTGCTGACAGGTTTAAATTTCTTCTCTTAGTTTCTTGGCTATGCAAGCTTGCAAGAGAGCTGCTTTTCACCATTTCCAAAAAGTAAGAGAACTTATCTATGTTTTCTAAGACCATGCAGACGAGATGTCCATTTCTACCTATACCCATCCCAGTAAAATGTCTGTTATTAATTTGGGTTTCTCTTTCTACTCACAGGCAGTGGTTGAAGGGCCCACACTTCTGAAGATTAATCTCCCTTTTCTCACCTTCTCTTGATTCCCACACCTACTGTGTGTGAATCAGAGCCTCCCTCCCACCCAACACACACAGAGACATCTGTGGAACAGCCTCAGACAGCTCTTGGCCCCATAGGCAGCAGTGCGCCTTTTCCAGTTACAGGCAGCATCAAATACTGGATGAGTTAGCCTGTGAGCCTCATTCTGAGATACTATGAGCTATAGGTACATGTTGTTTAGCCAGGAAAGGTGATCCTAGAAATTAGAGTGCTAAGTTAATCAGCCTTATATAGGGTGACTTTAGTGTACTTTCTGTGGAGCTGTGTTCCCAACATGGTATGCATGTATCTTATCTGATACAGACAGACTACTGATCAGTGCTTGATCAAAAAAGCCAGTTAAAGTGGGGAAGCATAAAAATAAAATTAAATAACCATTTTAAATTAAAACACGTAAGAATAGAGAGAGAGGAAAAAAAATGGCGTAGATGATAAAGGCTCTGTTCATCCCTCTGGTGACCAAATCAAAGTTGTGACAGAAACAAGGAGCAGCAGCAAGAAAAAATCTCCTGGATCTAGATGAACAAGCCATACAACTAGGGAGAAATACAAGAAATCACCCTGCAACAGCAGAAGGTAGGACGGGGCAAGGATGTGGAGCTACCTGGTCTAGAGTGGCTGAGTGAGATGGAGGCTGCGGCGGCAGCAGCAGCAGCAGCAACAACAGACTCCTCCTAAAGGGGCTGTGTCTGTGAGCAGATTTTCGCAGTGACAGACCTACTCATTCTGAGCACCAGTGCCCGTCTGGCTGCACTCAGGGGGCCCCAAGGACTTACAGGGAGACATCGTTGGAATGAGAGACGAGGCGAGATTTGCATGGTACAGAAGTGCCAGCGGTATCCATTGTTCCCTGTTGAGCTGTCCCCACTGCCAGTGTGCCAGGCACAGCGCCACCATAGCTATGATGTCATCAAACTGGATAACAAAGGTCGCTCCACCCAGAGGATTCCCTGAAATCCTGCCTCCCCCAACTCGGGCCCCACCCAAGCCATATCCAGGTGTATGCTCAGTGAGTCAGGTGCTCCTTGCAGAGACTCACACTGGAGGCAGCTGGCCTCAGTTTCTGCTGTGGCCTTTTGAGGCAACTATAAGCCCACCATCGGTGGATTGCTTGCTGAATCTTAACAGGTGGCCCCAGAGGGGCCGAGGCTTGGGCTAAGTTTGGCCTACAGCTGAACCCCTCTCAGGACTGTGCCACTGGACACCTACTTCACAAATCCACACTAGTAAGACTGGAAGACTTAGGGGGTTGGCTTAGTACATAGAAACAGACACAGAAAGGCAGCCAAAATGGAAAGACAAAGAAGCAGAAACTGTATGACAGAACAGAACAGAGATCCAGATATAATGAAGTCTAGTAATCTAACAGATGTAGAGTTCAAAACACTGGTTATAAAGATGCTCGATGAACTTTGAGGAAGTGTAGAGAACTCCAACAAAAAGATAAAAATGGAAATGGAGATTATAAGAGGGAACCAGTCTGAAATGGAGAACACAGCTATCTGAGATGAGAAGTATATTAAATGGAATAAAAAAAGGAATAAACAAAGTGAATAAAGAAGATCACATGCCCTATCTAGAGGACAGGAAAGCCAATCAGGATGCTCAATCAGAATGACAAAAAAAAAAGATGTCAAGACTATAAAAATAATTTAAGGAGAATATGGGATACTATTAAGGCTCCAAATATTTGTCTGATCTGTGTGATAGAAGAAAATCAAGATGTTGAACAGCTGTTTGAAGAAATGATGATGGAAAACTTCCCTAATTTGGTAAAAGAAATGGACATAAAACCCCAGGAATCTCAGAGATTTCCAAAAATCAGGGATCTAAAGAGGCCCACACCAAGACACATCATAATTAAAATGCCAAAGTTTAAATACAAAGAAAGAATATTAAAAGCAGCAAGAGAAAAAGAAATAATTACTTATAAGGGAACACCCATATGACTGGCAGCTGATTTCTCAAGAGAGACTATGCAGGACAGAAGGGTTGGCAAAAAATATTTGACAGAATGAAGACCCAGGATCTATAACCAAGAATAATTTATCCAGCAAAGCTATCATTTAGAGTTGAAGCTAAAAGAATTTATCACCACTAAGCCAGTATTACAGGAAATGATGGAGGGACTTCTTTAAGAAGAAAAAACATGTATCAAAAACAAGAATAAACAATGCTAACAACTACATTCCTATCAATAAGAACCTTAAATGGAAAAGAATTAAGTGCTCCAACCAAAAGATAGAGTGGCTGAAAGGATAAGCAAACAAGACCCCTACATATTAAAAGGAATGGGATGGAAAGCGATATTGCTGTGATGAACTTAGAAGGTATTCGAGTCAGACAGAGAAAGACAAACACTATATGATTTCACTTATATGTGGAATTCAAGGAATAAAAAGAACAAACTAATCAAAAACAGACACACACACACACACACACACACACACACACACACACACACACAACCATGTAAGAATACATTTATTTGCCAATCTTTATCTTTTGAATTTGGGTCAAGGCCTCTTCCTATTTTTTGCTGGTTACTTTCTGAAAAAGCCACATATGTAATGCATCAAATTTGATTTTCAGTTTGGGTTTCTTCAAAGTGCAGTTAGAACTGAAAGATACCATAAAGCAATCAGACTATAGAGTTCTCTATATTTTTATAATTCCCCCCTTCCCCCTACTGTGTCTCACAAATATCTAATTTAACAATCATTTTTTAAATCAATTCACCTTCAGCAGGTTTTCCAAAGTAGTCAACTTAATTTTTATTTAAAAAATATATTTTTCACTTGTATTCTCATTTCACTCATCACTTTGTATAACATCAATTTAATACTACGTTTTAAATAATTTAAATAGGACATGTACTGGCCTAAAAAGGTTTAGGAACAAATCTAACACTTGGTAAGCATGCATCCCTACTCTGAGGAGCACAGGCACCTGGGCCATTCTAGCCAGGGGTGGTCAGCCCCCTGCACTCCCACCAGTACACTTATAGAAAAGTGTCACACTTCAGTCTAGCCGGTGGAATGGCAAGGTAGGCTAAGGAGCTTGTGCTCTCACTTATTACCAATGACCACCAAGCTTTGTCTTTTGTACTTTGTTCTAAGGATAGCCAATGGCTAGGCCAAAAGCAGGACCCAAATCCAGCTGAAGTCCATCCTCAGCATGCCACACCCTATCATGCATTGTCACCAGCAAAATTATCCTGTGCTTGTTGGTCTTTATAAAGTTAAACAACAACAACAACAAACAACAACAAACTGCTGAGTATGTCAGAGAACACCAGTGCTCCCCAGGCTCTAGCTTTGCCCCACTCTGCCACATGTGCCATGAGTGGGATCATGTTAACAGACTCCTGGCCAATGGAACTGGGGGAAGCAATGCCTGCCACTTCAGGACTAGCCATGGGACATGACGGGGACCTGCTCACATGACCTCTGCACTTTCTCCCCTCCACTCCATTCAACATGTGGACAAGTTCACTGCTGTGAAATTCCTGGAGTGGGCCCTGAAGTTGTAAGAACCCAGGCCCCAGAATGACCAGGAGGAGTAGGCCCCCCAAGTCTATCCACTTGTGACAGGAAAGAAGTTTGCTGCTGAAACTCAGGGTGGTTAAAGCTATCTTCAGAGGAAAATGCAGTGATAATGGCCGATGGAAAGTATGGAGGAGTAGGCAAATCATGCAGCAGGTAGCCCAGTGCTCAGGCTGACCACTGACATGTGGAACCTGGTACCTGACATGAGGCACAACAAATGCTGCTGTAAGAGCTTTCTGTGCCCTGGTGGTTCCATTTTAGGGACGTGAGTACATATAAAAAGGTAATTCATACCAAATGTCAGGGTTTGCTCAGTGCCAAACGGGGGAAGATAGTATTGTGGATCATGACTGTCCAAGAAGGCTTCAGAAAGGTGGCAAAATGCAAAGTAATTCTGCGGTCTGGGTGGGAGGGAAGATGACATACCAGGCAGAAGGATGGGGATATCAAGGGTGGTTGATGTTTCTGGAAATGGGAACGCCCCTGAGAGTTTAAAGGGCAATTTGGGAAGTATTGGAAAGTTGACTGGAGAGGAAGGTCCAGGCTGTAGAAGATTTGCATTTAAAGGAATTTGGACTTGCAACACAGGAAACACATTATAGAAAACTTACGAGCAGGAGAGTGAAATTCTCAGAGTTTTAGGAAGATTAGTCTGGTAATAGGGTATAAACTGGATTAGAGAGAAGCCCTGGAAGAGGAAGATTAATTAATAGATTACTCTAATGATTCAGAAACTAAATTATTTGAGGGCAAGACCTGTATTAATTCTGCTTTTTGGTTGTTTGTTTGTTTGTTTGTTTGTTTGTTTTGTTTGTTTGTTTTTGTCCCAGTGGGCCTGGCACAACACATTTTAGGTGCTAGGTACCTAAAAAGTATTTCTTGGCTTGGATTGGGATGAAGAGAGTCTTGACTAGGGTGAAGACCAGGGTCCTGGAAATCAAAGGGCAAGATATTTTGAAAACCAATCACAAAGGGATCTGAGGAAGAGGGAAAAGAGAAAGTAAACTCCAGACTCTGAATGTGTGTGAATGAGAATTAGTGAGAGCATGTAAAATGGAGACTCTCCCAGCACAGAGTCTTGGCCATAGGAGGCCCTTGATAAATAATTGTGAGGGAGGGATTAATGAACAAAGAAAGTTACATTAATAAAATTGAGAGAAAATGATAAGTTCTCTTTTACAGATTTCAGATTTGAGACTACAGTAGACTATGCAGATTGAAATGACTAGTATGGAAGGAAAGGAAGCTCAAGGATGAAGGAAAGACAAATCAGAGATGAGAAATTCTCTTCAGGAGGTGAGAGTTGGAACCATGGGTATGGATTAGCCCAAGGCAGAGAGTGGAGAGAGAACAAGCCCAGGAAAGACCCTTCCTACCACCCTCTCCTCATTTGCCCCTGCACCTTCCCCTAGGGTGGGAGCCAACTCCTAGCTCCCGATTCCATTCCCAAAGAAGACACCCAGTCTTTGGACTATAATAGGGTTTCCCAAGATTGAGTGAGTGTGGAACTCTCCTGGAGGCTTAAAACCCAGCTTACTGGGCCTCCCTAGAGTCTCTGCTTCAAAAATGGAGTAGAGCCCAACAGTGTGCATTTCTCACATGCCCCTGCTGATGCCGAAGCTGTTGATCTGGACCACGCTCTGAGAACCTTTGAACTGTAGGGAAGAAGCAACCTCCCTGAGCTCAGCTCCCATCCTAGTCTCAGGGCAGATGAGGGGGGGCCTTGGAGGTCTCAAGGTCATTGGTGAAGGCTTAGGGAACTTCATTTACAAAGTGATTCCCAGGAGCTGCTGCAATAAAAGACCAAGTCTTCAGGGGCTTGCAAGCTTATTACCAAAATAATTTTATGTTCTTTTACAAAAATGTGCATACATCATCATTCAATTCATAATTAACAAGATAAGAAGAACTTATCTACTGTTGTATTTGTCCTTAACTGCTGTACTTCTTTCGATGTCTGCCATTTGTCTTTGATGTCAGCTAGTTGAGACTAGAATGTCCGCCTCTCAGGGAACCTGGGAGACCTCACAGCTCTGCAGGGCAGTGAGGGACGACCGTGCCAGCTCTGGCAAACCACGAGCCAAACAAACAGCTCTCTGCCCTTGTTTCTTCCTATGCCATTATGTCCATGTCCTGAGAGCTTTTACCAATATTCCTTATGAGCGCATTTTTATTCCAACATACAGAACAGAGTTGCTTGAATCCTCATCTAAGGAGACACAGGTGCTTGTTATGAGTCCTTGCTCAAAAAGAGAGCATTGAAGGAGGTGACCACACACCTGTCACTCACTAAACCTTACAGAGATTTATTGAAAAATTGCTACTATGTGTACAGTGTTGTGTTAAGCTCAGAAAGACTTGTTCTTTGCTCTTTTAAGCTGACAGTTTTAAGGAAGACAGAAAAGTGAACATACTTTCCTGGCATCTAGAAAGCCTTCAATAAAGGGGCATCATGAAGTACGAGCTTCATAGGTGAAAAAGGGTAAGAGCATTCTGAGCAGAGGAGCCAACATCTTCAGGCCCAGAAGTAGGAGACAACATGACACAGCATTCTGCAAACTGAATATGCTGGTAGGACTGGAACAAAAGATTTTTATTTTATTCCACCAAAAACTCCAAGCCTAAGTGTCAGACCCTATATTTAGAACATGATCAATGCCAAGTCCAAGAGCTTTGGGGACCCTTGCCTGGTAGAGAGTGGTAGGTAGTAGAGCGAACCTGGCTCCATGCGAGGTCACAAAGACAGGCCAGGCCAGGCTGTAAAGGGCTTGATGTACTGAGGCTTAGTAACTAAAGCAATGACCTAGAACTTTATCTCAAGGGCAATTGGGAGCTACTAAATGTCTTACGCTGGAAAGTGACATAGTCTGAAATGAATCACAGAAAGACCACTGCTGCTGAGAATGTAGGATGGAAGCAAGGAGACCGTTTAGAGAGGCCAATGCAGTGGTCCAAGGGAGATGTGATATGAGTCAGAAAGGGAGAGGCTGGTGTGAGCCTTTTGCTTAACTCCTAACTGCCCAGCAATCTGAGGACTAGAATCCAAGGTCATGAGATACAAGGCACCCAGGGATGGACAGCTTGCTGAAGGCATCATTCCAAAAGAAAGCAGGCCTGGGCTAGGAGGCCAGGTTCTCATCTGGCAGCTTACTATATGAGTTTGGCCTCCTGAGAGTATCACCTAGGGACAGAAACAGGAAGCATTAGGACTGGGGAGAGGTATAGCAGCCTCAGAACACAAGGAGCAGGAAATGGTAGCTGCCACCTCCCTGCTCTTGGATGGAAAACTGTTTTGTTTTTGTTTGTTTGTTTTTGTTTTTCGGCTTTGTGTTATGGGGGTTCAGAATAAGCCACCCCAAGATGTGCCTCAGTGGTATATAGATTACTTTGAGCTAACAGCAATTTTAGTTTCAGGCTCAAGAAAAATGTCTGTCCCTCCCATTAATTGCCTAGAAGAATTTGAATTAGGGGCCTTATCCATAAAAATTTATCAGAGATAGCATCTTTTGACCTATCTATAGGGCGGGAAAAACTGTGTACTAAAATTCTGCTCTTCTTATCCTAAAATGACCCTTCGAAGTCCCTACAGTGCATTACCTCATCCTTAGCTCGGGATGGCTTATACACCTCAATCCCCTTTCTATCTCTGAACTTCTCCAGCATGCAGGGTCTCTGACTCCCCCATGTATGTATTAGGCTTGGTTCTTTTTTCTTGCTAATCAGTCTCATGTCTTTTTGATTATTAAACCAGCCAGAAGAAATTTGAGGGTAGAGGAAAGTTTGTTCCTCCCTCACAGTTGAGAGCTTCTCCAGAAAATTATAAAAAGAAGACCTTCTGAAGGCAGTGGGGTGAAGAATTTAGGGCCAGCATGTCTTCTTTCCAACAGAGAGCCCAGGAGACACGAGAGCCCTTAGCAGCAAGTGGTATGTCCACAGCTCCTGTAGTGGCGGGCATGTCCACTTTTCAGGCTCTCTCTGTTCCTCCTTCTCTAACCCCTCTCTCCTGCCCACCCCTTTACTACCAGCTCAACAAAAGTAAGATCTGCACAGGATGGCCAGGAGGCTAGACCAGCTCCCACTGTTGCCACTTCCAACTTTCCTAAGAGTCAAGCCTGGACCTGCCTCTCTCTGTGTCAAAGCTTCCCTGCTTTTCCTGTGACTCCCACTCCATCTCAGACATAGGGGTCAGAAGGACCTGGTTCTTTCTGTAATTATCCCAAGGTGCTAAAGACCATGCCCCGGAGGGTACTAATGGTTATTGCACTTTCAGTGAGAGCTTTTACTTTTATACTCACAGCACAATCATTGCCTCTGTGGGTTTTCTCACGTGAACCATTCATATAGGAATGAAACTGCTGATCACCTTTGCTGGGAGTGAGAAATTCACCAGAACTAAACAGAAAACCCACAATGCTGAAGGTTCTCCTTTCCTCCTCTCTGGGGCAAAAAAAAAAAAAAAAAAAGATGTTGTTCTGAGGACATCACACAGAGCACAGCCCCTGCTCCAGGGCCTCATGGCAGCACAGTGCTGGCATTCCCGAGTTCTAACCCAGAGGTCTGGGGTATGGGGTTGAGTCCTGACTCTGCTCCTTACTCGCTGAGTGACTTGAGGCAAGTTACTCCACTACTCTGACCCTCAGTTCTTTTACTTAGAAAATGGAGTGATGGGTATGAATATCTCATAGGGCTGTTATGACAATTATTCAAGTTTAGTAATGCAAAACCCTTAGTGCCTTGCACATGGAAGCCCTCAATAATGCTGAGTACTCATTATTATCATCATTCTCATCATTCTCATCTCTCCTCCAGTGCCCCTTCTCCATGAAGTCACCTTTAGTTTCCCAGTGGGAGAAACCTGTTCTGCCTTTGCTTTCACAGGACTTTGTTTGCATCTCTCCTTTGGCTCTTGAACCTTCTCATAAAATGTATTATTTGCCAGCTCACCTCCCTCTCTTGCACTCCATGTTCTGCCCTGACTCTGACAATGGCTGATAGGTCAGAATTTTTTGTGGGCAGCTTGCTCTGATGAAATCCTGAAGGTGAACCTCTTATAGCCTCCAACTCAAGCCCTTGATCTCTGCCACTGATAGAAGGTCACAGATCCAAAGTGTCTTCATTTCTCTCTGTGATACCCACTACATTTTTGAAAGAATAAAATGGGAAATTTTGTGATAAAAAGAAAGTTCAATCTTTGCCTTTTAAAAGCCCTAAAATCCTTACTCATAGAGATTTCACAAGTCTTTACAAAACATAAGGACTGAAAAGTGGATATAATGCAGCTTGTGTTTTTTGCCATCAGCTTTCCCATTAAAATACTTTTTTTGTCCCCATTCTGATTTTCTTTTGGCTACCACAGCTTTTGAGGACAATGAGTTCATATCCAAGGCAGGTGAAAAGTAAGGACATACTCTATAGAATTAAGTGTCCGCCAATAGCACATTAGCCCTTGTAAATTGATGACTCTTCTACCTTATAGATAACCTGCAAAATGTTCTAATAAATATGATAAAATTCCAATTCATAAATTTTATTTTATATAACCTGGGGAACAGTTAATTTTACATAGTTAGACTATGGACTCATATTCCCTGGCTGTGAGTATCCATTGATAATAGAGTGATAATCCCATGAACTACTAACCCCATTATCTCAAAGCCATGAATTATGGTAGAAAGATGAACTTGTCCATTGGAAGAATTAATTTGCTGATTTTTAAATAAAGACATCAATATTCCACATTTCCAATCTGTTTTGCTCCTCTCTTATTTTTTCTGGTACAGTCTAAATAGGTTTTATAATTCTCTCGTGGTCCCCTTTATTAGAAAAGCATACTACTCTGTACTGTTGAACTAAATGACAATATCATAGGTTATAAAAAAGATTTAGTACTTTGAACCTTTGCACTTTTCAAGCTCTCAAAGTCATTCTGGGTGAGGATCAATTTTAATTATATTTTTACTGCTTACATAATGGAGGCAGGTGGGAGCCAGCACAGGAAGGACAGCAGAGAGAGCAGAGGGCACTAGGGTACTTGCCCTCCCCTTCCATTCTGCTCCTGACCTGGAGTTTCCCGCCCCCACCCCCCCACCCCCCGTCTGTTTCTCCATCTATGGCAGAGGGCTGGTACTCTTTGGGACCAGAGTCATCATTGACAGCTGAGTGCTCCAAACCCAGGCAGCCCTTTTAATAATGTGTCCAGTGTGAGATTTCTGGGCAAATGAACAGTAAAGAGGAGCCAGACTTTTAATTCTTTAATTAGCAGCAGGATGTTGAGTGTGGCAAAGTTTAGTTAAATAACCAAATGTAAAATCTTATTCTCCAAGAGAATAAAATGAGTGGTTGACTCTGCCTTTGACCTGGGCCATCTCATCCCGTCTCATCTTCTGTTGCGAGGCAGATTACCCAGGCCTACCAATGGCTCACTTAGCCTTCCACCTTCCTGGGTCTACCTGACTTAAGACCAAGGGTCTAACATGTACAAATGCTCCCCCAGACTCAGTCTCTCTCCTTGCTCACTTTGCAAGGGATAGAGGCTTGTTTCTCTCCCAAAATAAGTTTCCATTGTTTTTAAATCATGACATACTTGGAATAAAATTTAAGCCATGTTCCCTGGCCCAGGGGTCTCCTCTGCCCTTCGCAAACCTAGCTCAGGTCACTAAAACCGGTGCCCTGCTCTTTAGCCATGGTTTCTCTCTGTTAAACGGCTTCTCTCAGCACACCTGGCTCTTTTCCCTATGCGGCCTTTGCACCGCTCCTTGTTTTACCCTAAAACCCCTTTCCCTCTTACTCTGCCAGCTTCCCCTCTTCTTTCTCAGATCAATGAATCCTGACCCCCTCAATCAGCCAAAGTGCCACCCTCACACATGCTCATTTCTCCATCTGCTAGTTGCTCTCCTTCATACCACCTAACTCCGTTCTATTTCGGGTGTCTGTTTGCAAACCAAGGCCCTATGCAGGGCCCACACCTTTAGGATGATGTCATGAGACTTTAAATCACAAATCTTTATTTTCTTGTCTTTTCTGCCAACAGAGCTCTGATAAGTGGGGGCAACAGGGGTCTGAGGTAATCCTTTAAAAACTAGCTAGCCTATGCACTCAGGAACCAGTGCAGTGGCCACCAGAGGAGCTGAGGTCCACACATCTTCTTAGAACAAGGGAAGAGCTGGGCCCGGACAGGCCTGAGGCGCCTGCTGTCCTCAGCCTGGCAGGCAGGGGCAGGGTTCTCCTGGAAAATATTTCCAGTTCTGCTCCAGTTCTGGTACGATTCAAAGGTGCAAATTCCATGCCATAGACAGAGCTATGGTCATTTTATTTCAAATTTAAAAAATTGCATCAAATACTCATAAGCTATCCTATGATTTGAGCAATATAATTTCTTGGAAGGAACTCAGGGGTCATCAGAAGTATAACTTGTTATGGTGAGTTGTGAGGTAAGGGTAGTTAAATGTCAAGGTCAGCTTCCAGGAAAAAAGTGTCCTCATTTGGTGTATTTGGTCTGATGCCACTTTTTCAGACAGTAATTAGATAACAGGAAATTGTCACCAGCAGATGGTACTCCCTACCCAAACAGCCAAGAGTCCTCTACCCCTTATCTGCTTAGCAACTCCAGAAAATGTATTTCACAGTTATTTGAAACAGAAGTACAGTTGACCCTTGAAGAACATGGGTTTGAACTGTATGGGTCTACTTATTTGCAGATTTTTTGCAATAAATACAGTCGTTTCTTTGTATCCATGGGCTTTGTATCCTTGAATTCAGCCAAGCCCATTCAAAAACAGTATCTTGCATTCCTAACTACAGATTCCGAACTGCAGATCAAAAATACTGTTTTTGATCTGCAGTTGGTTGATTTGTGGATGCAAAGGACAACAGTAGTTAAGGTTTGGGGGAGTCAAAAGTCATACATGTATGGTCTACCATACAGTTGTTCAAGAGTCAACTTCTTAAGGCCAGAGATTTTGACTCTTTCTCATTGTGGTATCCTAGCACCTCAAATGGTGCTCGGCTTCCGTAGGTACTCCACATGCACTGGCCAAATGAATAAACGATTCACAAACACATTAATATAGAAGAATGCTATTTTGATGGAAGAAGTAGGTATCAAGGGTTTTCTTCCAGTTTATCCAACTGACATTAGTAATTAAGACTCAGATTTTATATAATGATGACCAGATTTTATATAATGATGGTTTTACTCACTGGAAATTATCAAATCTGCTAGGAAATCATTTCTATTAATGCATGCATGTTTTCTACAGGTATGGGAGTCCTATTGAATCTCTATGACCGTTTGTAAAGTTGTGGCTCAGTGAAGCTGAGAGCTGGGGCCTGCCTCTCCTGTAGCTGCAGCCCTCTGGTTGGTGCCTCCACTGAACTGTGCATCTGTGCACATGCGATGCAAGGGGAGGACCGGCAAGTCAGGGCCTAGTTAACATGCGTGAAACGTATTCAAATTACACTCCATTCTCCATAGCCCGAGGAGACCCCATTTATCCAACCACTGTCTGCAATCTTGATTCATGTTCTTATTTAAAAATGCTATTGATAACCTTTTGCTATTTCAGCCTTAGTCTTTTAAATGCACAAAATAGAAAATCTGGAGCCTGGAGCTCTGGAGTCTTAAATGATGAGGATAAGCAATAATTTCTCTTGTTTCATTCTTTCTCTTAATCAACTGAATTAATTCATATACTCATCTTTATTTGGATATGATGACTGTGAAAGTTTCAGGCATAACCATCTACACCTTTTCTCAATGGCATAATGTTCTAGATTTTTTCAAAGAGAAAAATAAAATCTTTGGCTTCTACTACTACATCCATAGTCTGTGTCCATTCTAATTTTTTCTCCTGTCTTTTTCCCTATCTTTTGGCAATATTAGTGTCATCATCTCTCTTTGGTAAATGTAAAGCCACCAATTAATTTCCAACAGAAAAAAAAGTTATACCTAAAATAATGCTCATTCTTGAACACATTTATTAAAATGAACATGTCAAAAAGTCAAAATTATATGCAATTTAAAAAAAAGTAACCCAGAATAGTTACTTTCTATTCATTTTCCTAGCTTCCTAATTTAATAAGTTTGGTAACTTCAATTTATCACACACTCTCAGTTTGGGCTTAGCATGGGCAATATAAATGACAAAGCCTGAAAATTCAAGTTAAAATTCTCATTTGGGAACTTACATTATCTGGGTGAATCATTCACACTGGCCAAGTATATTGGTAATATATGGGGCATGAAGAATTGAGGACTTTTTGGACTTTACAAATGGAGTCCATGGAGCTGTGACAGTAATGTCAAGTGGCATATAAGGGACCTCCCTTAGGGTGTGACCAGAAAGCCCCAAACCACAGAACTATCAGCCACAACTGCCTCTGATAAGCCCCCAAATACAGGGGCCGATAAGCATGAGGACCCACCTTATAAAGTTCATATAAGCTGAACACCCTAGACAGTGCTCAAGCCTGACATGACGGAGGGGTGCACTAAGAGCCAAAAACCCTGACCCTGTGCAGGTCGTAGCTGCTGGCTTGGGATCAACGCACAGCTATCAGCACCACCAGTCAACAGAGCTCACTTTGGAGACGCTGAGGTCTTTTCATTCCTTAGCTCTGTCGTGTAAGACTGTGTACTTCCCCTCTCTGTGTTGTGTGTTAACCTGCATGGGTACCTGATGGGTTTATCTGAGAAGGTTCCCCTCAGTAAACTTGGCATTGTGGAAAGACACAAATGCATTCAAGGGAGTTACTTTGGTAGCTTCTTTCTTTCCTTGCTTGAGGCAGGTAAATATGGTTCTGCTCAACCTTTCTGAAGACAGAAAGTCTTTAATTCGGGATCCTCACAGGTGTTCCACACATTTGTCTGTTTCCTTCTCCCTTGAACTGTTTATTACTCATGTGTGAATTATACTGTATGTAATCAGGGCAGAAAGGACAAGATGGAAGAGGAGAAGGATAGGAATCTACCCTGGAGGAGCTGTCCTGCTCCTAGTGTAGGTGGGATTGGGGGAGTGAAGGGCAGGAGAAATTACATCATTTGAAGGATGGGTTCTTTTCCTAATCATTTCACTTTTGAGAAAGAATCAACTGATGCTGAAAGGCAACTTTCAAATTGTTTGTGTTTCAAATATCTTCCTGATTATCTAGTTATATGAGACACACACACACACACACACACACACACACACACACACACAGTTATCTGGAGTTAAATGAAGTGTATGTGGTAATGTGGGGTGTATCATACAGGGTGTATATATGGTTGTTTGAAGTTACGTGGGAGATGAGATATATGGTGACTTGAAGCCTGCAGTGGATGTGGGAGGTGGGCAGAAATGTGCCATCATGTTTCAAAGCTGAATGGATGTAACAGCCTTTGGCCATCTCAGTGGGGGGTCCTGGGGGAACACATTTTGATTAATGGTATTTTAATGCTAATTTAGCTTTTTGGCTCTCCAGAGCCCAAAGGCTCTGGTTGTTCTGATAGAAGCAAGACTTCCTGTCTTCAAAAACAAATCAATGATTTTACAAATTCCAACTGGTGTCTTTCAGGGCGGGAAGTTAAAAGCCAGGTGTGTACATCTGGGCAGGCTGCAGAGGGGGCTAACCTGCAGAGCAAGGTGCCAGCATCGCCAGTGCTGGGAGAGGCCTCTAGATGGTGCAGGTGAGTCTGCAGCGGGGGAAAGCCCCTCTGTAAGGCTGTTTCCAAACTCGCGAACAGGACGGGAGCAGTCAAGGAAGAGTTCCCGGGAAGCCCTTTGGAACAGAAGGAAAGTGGGACTGACAGCAGAGAGGTGCCTCGCTCCAGGCAGCTCTGCCAGCCTCCAGCATCTGCTCCTGAGAACCCTGCTGAGTGGCCACCTGTGAAACCTGGTGGCCCAAAACTGGGCTGTGCCTGGCTCTCTTCACAGACCATCTTCCATCTTCTGTTGGATTAGAAACTGACCCTACAACGGCGTCCAGGTAAGCCTTGGTCCTTCTCTTTGGTTTTCTAAACTTGTAGGCTGTGGATGAGACTGAGGTGTCAGGGGCTGCAAAATAGCCTGGGTACATTTTTGAAATGCGTGTCATATTTGGGTTGCGTTTGAACAAGCTTTCCCGATTACTGTACGTCTGTGCTACCAGTTCTAAGACCTGAGATTCTTTCTTTGTTTTCAGGAAAACATAAGAAACCCCATTTCGCTATTTGGCTAGTGAGCCGAACTCTGTATGTGCTTAGCGAGATTTAAGATTTGGCTATAAGACAATGAGTGTCTCCAAGAGAGCACGAAAGTGTGTTTCTACGGTTTTCCCCCAAGCCTCGTCACAGGAAGGCAAGCAGCAGCTGGGACTTTGGCTGTGCTCTGTACCTGTGTCCCATCCTGAGTTCCCACAGTGCCCTAAGAAACCTTTCAGGTGCGGTTTTGAATCAAGTCTGAGGCCCGATGTCATGACCCCCCAGTTGGGGGTGTGTGAGGAGGTGTGTGTGTGTGTGTGTGACGATCAAGGCTTTCATTTCCAGCCAAGAGGTTCCTCTCAATGCTCTGACAGATCCCGGAATAGTTTGGACTCCTACAAAAGGCCTGGCTCTGATTTCCCAACATCCTACAGCAGTTGTTCTTGCACTGCGGGGACTAGAGGTATCAGGGGAAGAAGAAAGCGGGCAGCGGGACAGAGAGGACAGCAGGCGAAGGTTTGAGAGGGACAATTAAAGCAATAAGGGGTGGGGAATGAGATGACAAATCATCAGGGGAGAAGTCCTATCAGTCAGAGGAACTGGACAGTTAGTGGGACACAGGGATGTGAGATGATGGGACTGAAGAACAGAGAGAAGATGGGGAGCAGACGAAGACCAGCCCCCTTCCTGTGCTCTGCAGCTAGCTACTGTGCCGTGGCTCTGAAGTTGCACCTTTGAGATACCTCTAGCCAAGAGTAAAAGTGCAACAAACTCAAAATATTAAAGAGGCGAAAACCATAATGGATTAAAGGAGAAAATGAATCAATTCAGGTGATTAAGATAGAGAATATTTCTTGCCTGACTTTGAGCTCTGAGATTTCTAAGCCATAGCCACTTAAAACCTTTGAAGTTACTTTTGACAGAGTCCACCATAAAGAGAGTTACTTATCAAAGTTGAGAAACTGGCATTTGTCCTGAGGATGGTCCATGTGTGCCCTTTGTCACTAGAGAAGATTGGGGGCCCCAGTGACAGTCAGCTGAGGTCTTCGCTCTCTCCCCACCCTTGAGTGAGCCAGGTTGTACTCTATTAACTAGCGATGGTGCCTTTGGAGGGTAATCTTGGAAGCACATGTTTTGGGGAGAAAAGAGTAAATAAGATTCCTCTGAATTGTTTGATTTTTACTCTCTGGGCACTACCAAGTTTCTAAAAATAAACAGGGTCTTCACTTTGTTGATGACATGTGTTTGCAAAGCTCAGAAGTATCAGGAGCCCTGCCTTGTCTCTTCAGTGCCGTTACGCCCCTGAACTTAGCATGGTGCCTGCCACAGGCAGCAGCCCAGGGTTTGCTTGGGGAAGTCAAGACAGACCTGGTATTACTCCCTGACTTCCCCATTTCAAGGGTGCAAAACCAGGTTGACTCTTTTAACTGGGGAGCATCTTCTCGTCAAAGTTCCGTAGGTCTCAAAGGACCACAGAGAGCCAGAAACCAGGTCATCTGAGTCTCCTTCCTAGGTTCAGGGGAGTGACTTTTGTGGTTTCCAAAAAATGGAATTCATTCTCAAGGCAATGCCCAGGAACCTAGCTTCAAAGACTCAAGAAAATCTGATATTCAAACACAGTAGCTGTAAACAGGATGGTGTTCTAGAAGCCAGCTCTATGATCAAACGGCTCAGCCCCTCAGGTGGGTTCCCTCCCAGCCTACTCAGTGTCCTGCCTGCCCACCTCTTAGCAGCTTTCCTCCTGGCCTTGGTTTTCTCAATTATCCCAGAGATACCTACCTGCTCTTTCCTTTGATGCTGTTTTAGGCTCTGCCTAGGTAATTCCACCCTAGGTAATAGCATAATTAATTAACTTACATTAAGCTCACTTAGCGCATTAGATCAATTAGGAAACAAAGACGCATCGCAACCTACCTTGCTGTCCTTGAGTTCACGTATTGTGGACAGGAGTTTTTATTCAATCCCCAATTATTATTTTCTTAAAAAATAAAGCAAGCCATACTATTTGTTGGCCTCCTGTTCTTATCAGAGGCCAGGGCTAAAGAGGAAATGTTCTGTTTCATTCTTTGTGAGCCATCCCAATAAAGGATTGGCAATCAAAATATTGGAGTAGAAAATATGAAATTGCTATTTGTATATAACCTAAACATAGTCAAATATAGGTGATATCAAGTGGTTCAATCTTATATAGTCTAGTACCTAAGAGAAAATTTCAAATGGCTTTTGGAATTCAGGAATCCCAAAATAACTCCACTGTTAATACAAAGAAATGAGCATGAACTTAATTTTTCATGATTGCCTATCATAAGGTCATCACAAAGCATTGTCCAAGGGCTGTTAGAATCATAGAATCAAATCCAAGCAAAAAGCTTCGCCCTGGGTCTTGGCAGGAGGGTGGTCCTACATTTCATCAAATAGTATATAAAGGACTCCTATAATCCAAGGTATCCTCTGTCCCAGCGTCCTCTCTAGCACATAGTGGGCACTCAATGAAATTATGTCCAATGAAGGAATGGGATCTTTTGTGTCAAAAAAAGGTCACCAGTTGTTCTAATCACACAGTGGGGACAAGGGGCTGCCAGAACACCTAAGTACCCTAAGTCAACAAGCAAACAAATTCCAGTTAGCAAATCTACTCTCTCTGGGTGCAATGACACATGTTATTTCTTAAAGACTGGATACCCGAAGATGTCGAACACACTGTTTGAATACATGGTAGAACAGATACAAGCTGGTGAAGATGGAGGCTCTTGTCCTCTGCCCAGGTCCTTCTGAAGTTCTCAGAGGCCTGTGCACATAGCTATATGCTTAACTAACCAGGAGGCCTTCGTTTTCCATTTCCAGCAAATCAGAGCACTGTGGAAAATGGATGGTGGGTAATGAACCTTATATAGGGAAATGGATTTGCATTGATAGCCACAGCTGTGCCACCCAGCGAGCTCATGTCATCTCAAGTCACTTCACCAGCCAGGAAATCAGACTGTGCTGTATGCATGGCAGGAAGGTGCCTTGGCTTGTGAGTCCTGATGGAATCAATAAGCAAACCAGTCACAGCTACAGTCATGTTTCGTTACTAATAACAGTGAGACCCGGGGTGCGTGGAAGCTAAACTGAGCTGTGGTATTTCTAGATCCCTCAAGATTAAGACTATTTAATGATACTGTTAAATGGCTGGATATAAGTAACCAAAAGGTGAGCCCAAATACTGAAATAAGACACTAGTCTCTCGAAAATAATAGGGAGATAATTCTGCCAACAGCATTCTAATCCTGACGTGAAGCACTTTCTTAGGATATAAAGAAAGACACACAAATCTAGAGTTCAAATGAAAAATGTGAGGTCACAATTTTGACAACTATCAAACCATTAACAAATATTTCTCTTAAAATGTCCTTGTTGCCATATTTTTAATTCCATATTCCCTAAACTTCATGCACAGGAGAGAGAAGGAGGTAGAATTTCACACTGATTTTCATATACATTCATTCATTCAACATATCTTTTCTGAGCCTCTGCTGCATAATAGGCAGTATCCTGGATATAGCGACACAGCAGTACCATGGGTAGTGAGAGCAAACACCCCACTTTGTGGAGCCTACATTCTAGTACAGAGAGAAGTCGTAATACATAGATGTGAATGTTAATTTCAGAAAAATCTGTGCCACAAAGAAACAAATAAGCAGAGCAAGAAGAGAGAAAGTGCTTGGGGTGGGGTTAAGGGGAACCTCTCGAGAAGATGACATTTGAGCAAAACCTAAATGAAGCGAGAGAATGAGCCAAGCAGAGGCTCCAGGGTGGCAATGAATCTGAGGTGTCCCAACCAGCAGGAAAGCAGTGTGGCTATAGCAGAGGGAAAGGTGGGAAGAACAGGAGGAGACAGGAATGGAGAACCAGGAACCAGGCATGTTGGGATAGAGGCCACAGTTAAGTCTGGGCTTCCATTTAGGGTGTTGGGAGGACAAATAAAATTATACATTGACTCAGGGCAGAAGTTCAGCTGCGATAGTTTATGCCTCATGTCATTCTGCGACCATCGGTGCCCACGACACACCAGCTGTTATATTTTGAAACCCACCCTGCCGGCACCATCATGAGTCAGATCTCCAGGTAGCCTTTTCCTCAGAGGGCTAGTGTGGCAGTGGGAGAAGTTGGCAGGACAATGGAATGATCCCTTTTAATCCGACATCTGTTCTCTTTGCAGTTAACAAATGGCAAAGGGGCCCTTTCTGAGAAAAATTTTAAAGACTCCAACTTGAAATACATGCTTACATTTTTAAAAGTCTCAAACTACAAAGAAAATGCTTAACATTCTTATAGAGTCAGACATTGTCTTCTACCCCTTTGCAGTCCTACCTAGTATTCCCACAGTCAACTCAGAGCCTACAGCCCTGGCCAGCTCCATTCACTTCCCATTTGTCACTTGGAGAGATGGAGAAGTACTTGCTGGTGTTGGGAGAGAGGTGGGGTTGGGCAGACAGAGAAGCACAGACAGGTTCAGTTAGGAAGCCTCCTCTTCTGACAGTGCCATAGGGGAACAAATTTGGAGATCAGTTTCACACCCTGTTTGGCATTCCAAAGCTGTTCCTGTCTGTGGTACATGGCTCTTGTGGAATTAGGGAGAACCCAGCTGCTCTGCCCCATCCAGCATGTGACTGCCAGTACCTGGCAAGTTCAATTTCCTTTCAAGTTACAGGACCATGAAGATCAGTCGGGCAGGAAGTCAACGGAGGGGAAGAGATCATGTCTCTGAGAAACCCAGGGCAGTGAGAGCACCTAGGTGGGTCAGGAAGGAGGAGTTGGTCATCTGGCCAGGTTCCTGACCCTGTAAGGAAGGCCCGAGACCACAGAGGATAGTCAGATGGAATGCAAATGTCTATTGGTTTGGTTGATTTTGTTTACCTGGTAGGTATAGTTTTATGGTTTAATAGTTTGGTTGAGGCTCTGTGTTTTTGCATAACAAACATTACTTCTGGCCCAGAAAAAAAAAAAAAAACCCTATTCTTTAAAAATATTGAAAAGTGCTGTACTATCTTAAAGGCATCTCAGAGGATTCTTCAAGGTTCATTTCCTTTAAGATTTAGTCCTTGATAATGGCTGGCGATGGCTGTTCCTGAAAGTTCCTGTCCATAATGAGGAAAATCAATCAAAATGGACACTTGGGGGATGTGGCTGTTTAAATGCACCAAGAAATGGCGCGGCAGCAGCTGGGTACAGAGCAGCATTTGAATGGCACAAGTCAACTGTGCATCTTTAGACTTGCAGAGTGTGGTTTTCTGCTGCTGTTTCCTCTATGAGGTACAAAATTTAAATTCAACAGAACCCTTTTTAAGCTTTAGCCATTCTTAGATTTGGAGAGAGAGATCCATCGCTAAGATATGTGAATAGACTGCAGTCCTCTGATCTCTCCAGGTGGCCTCTGGCAGAGGCCAGTCCTTTTCCTACAAGCACTGCAAGCTGAGCAAATGTCTTGGTCTCCCTTTAGCACTCACGTAAGCAATTTTGCTCCTCGTTTTGTGAACAGAGGAAACCAAGGCAGGGATGAGATGTTCCTTCCAGTGCCTTGAGACACTTAGTTTGAGTCAATCTGAAAACCAAGAGACCAAACTTTCTGCAAAATTGCTGCTAGTTAGTTTCCACTTGAAAAATATTATCCAAACAGACCACACACAGCTCTCTGACTTGACTTCTGAGATTGGCATATATGAGAGAAATGGAGCTTGAGAATATTATCGTGATGGTTATCGCAGTTGTTGCTTTTGAAGGCAAATATTTATTTTTATGAAGATTGCAAAACTAAGAACAGTAGAATGTTGAGCTCCTCCTTGTGTTTACAGAGTAAACAGAATTAAGAAACTAACAAATGCAGTGTCCTTTTTTCTCTGAGGATCCGGCTGTTTGCCTCCTGCTGTATCAATTAAATAAGAGCAGGGGCCTCTGGAGATGCATGCCGGTCAGCTGAGCATCCTTCCACTTGCCCCAGTTCTAGTCAGGAGGTCGCAGGCTCCCTGAAAGTGGGCTGGACAATGGGTTTGGGGGTCCATCCTTTCTGTTCACCCTGGTAGCCTGAAGAATACTTCTCCAGAGCCTCTCTGGATGTTTTCTTTGTTTAATTAAAGAGGCCACTGCATTTCTCATAGGATCATGTGCCCAAATCTTGCTCAAGTTTTTATAAGAAGATCTAAAAGAAATAGAAGGAGGCCTAGTTCCTGTTCTCATAGCCCGTAGAATCAAAAGGAAGAAATAGTAAAAATAGCACTTTTCACACATGAACAAAAAGATATATTCACATAAGAAATAGAAATAACAGCACTTAGCACATTGCACTGCATTATAATTGATCTCTTCAACCTCTATGCCCTCCATTACCTGAGTAGTGCTTTCTTTGAGGACAGGGAGCATGTCTCTATAGGGAGTACCCTTCTAGTCTCTAGTATCTAGCACATGCCTGGCACATAGTAGGTACTCAATAAACATTTATTTAAACCAAATATTTAGTGAACACTCATTACCTTCAAATGTTTTCATTTCATTTAATCTGCCTAACAATTCTGTCAAATAGAGACTATCACCACTGTTTCACAAATGTGCAATTAAGGCTCAGAAAAGTGAGGTGATTTGTCCAAGAGTTCTCTCCTCGTAAATGGCAGGACTTCAACCCAGGTTCATGGACTTCAACTTGGTGTCTTTTCCATGAGCTCATTCAGAGATCAGATCTGGGATGGGATGTGCTGTTACAATCAGATTGAAGTTTAACTTTATGCCATGTTCATTTCAGGAACAGAGTACAATTTCTACCTAGACAGATATCTAAAACCCCAGACATCTCTGAGCTCCCCAGATACCTCAGCAGACACCCTTGAGCGTGCACAGGTGTTTTTTTGGGCAGTCAGGTGGTGGTAGCTAGGACAGAAAACAGAACGTTCTCTTCCTGTTTCCCCAAGGCCAAGAGCAGACCCAGCAGCTTCACAATGGCGGTGTCAGAGACTCGAGACAAGCCATATCTATTTCACCTTCAATGGCCTTTCTTTTCCTCTGATGTTGGGCTGGATGTGTCCTACTTGGGTTGGATTAGAGTGGGCATGGCCCAGGAGGTAGGCACAGCCTCAGGAGGCAGCACAGCTTGGGAAGGGATCCTGAGGACAGAGGCAGTGTGAAGGGTGAGTAGGAGCACAGCCTCCAGCCTCCAACAGACATGGACCCAAATCCTGGCTCCTCCATTTGCTAGTGATGAGACTTTGAACAATCATTGGGAAAATTCTCATTGGTACTCATCTCATGGGGTTATTGTGTGGATTTAAGTGAGATGAGGCAGACGAACACTTAGAACAGGACAAGGGCACACTGTAAGTCCTGAAAATGTTCTGTATGTACTCATGGACAGAATTTCATATGCCAGCTAGGCCTCTGCTTATCACTTATTCACTTTGGTTTCATGGAGATCAAGTTCATCTGATGTGTCCATCTTTCCCTCAAGTAACCTATTAATTTGGCCCGGATCCCAAATACCAATGGGACCCTGCAGTTAAGGGGCAGATATACCAAGGATGACAGAGCAGGGTCTACAAGCCCCTTGGAGCATGGCATCTAGTAGCCACCCCCAACTAGTGACACCCCTACCACTCTGGCCACATGGCCTTCCTGATGCTCCTCAGAGAAGCTGCAAGATTCTGCATCTGCTGTTCCTTCTGCCCCAAATGCTCTTGCCCAGGATTTCTGTTTGTCTCATTCATTCCCATCGGGTCTCTGCTAACAAGTGACCTTATCACAGAAGCCCTACCTGGCCCCACTCATGTAAAATATCAGCTCTGCCCCACCCCCCCATAAAAACAAGAAACTCCTGTGTATAGCATTGATCACTAGAAGACTTACTATACATACAATATAACATAAGTGTTATCATATGTGTGTGAGCCAACTTGGTGGGTAAACAACAAATCTTTGTTTAAAAACACGGACCACTGCAGAGCTCCCAGGCAGGCGTGTGCAGCAGAGCTGGAGAGGGGGTTTCCTCCTACGTGCTTGAGACCCTCACGGGGGAGTTTCACTCTCCCTCCCCCGCAGAGTTTTCGGGATGTGACTCAGGAGACTTCCTGGGATTCTTTCATTGCAGACCTGTCTGAAATCAATGAAGCAAATAGGTAAGAGGAGAAAATGAGCTGAGGTTAAAGAACAACTAGGAGACATCGACACAGCTGGGTTTCAGGTTAAGAAGACAGGAAGTTGTGAGTGACTAATCCCCTCATCCCATGCCCACTCCAAGGAGCCTCACAATGCCTGGTGTTATTAAGTGCAAGTGTCCACATCTTGCATATCACGCATACTCACAGCAAGCCTTGGAGGCAAGTTACTTTGTCTCTGTCACAGGTGGTAGGGCTACACTCCCACTCCACCTGCCCCCAGTTCCCACAGACCCACAGAGTCCCTGCCTCCCAGTGTGCTGCAAGTCAGAGCTCAGGCCCAGTCGGGGGCCCATCAGGAAACGGTTCATGTTGGATGATCAAAATGAAGAAACTTCATTCAATGGATCAGTAATTCTAGAGGTGAGCAAAGCGCAGGAGCCACAGCTTCTCCTTCTTGAAAACACAGTAATGGCTTTTGGCCTATTGACTGCTGTTGCCTAAATTCTGCAAGAGTCCTGTGGATCTTCAGTTCTTGCCATCTATATTCTCCATCATTAATCTAACCCTGGATAAGGAGGCGGAGGTAGCTTTTCTTCCCCACAACACTGTGTCTCAGCAGACTTCTTCAGCTTCCTCTAGCCCCTACTGCCATCTGCCATCTTCCCACCCTAAGGGATTTCTTTCCCACCCTTCCCTTACTCATTCCCATTCATCAGGTTTTGGATAAACATCTCTTCTGAATTGTGCAGTCCCTGCTCCAGAATTCCTGGGGAGCGGGTTACTTTACAATCACTGCTCCCCACCCCCCATCCCCAGCTGCTTTGGGGTGCTGTGAGGTGTACGTGCGTGTGTCTGTGAAATGCAACAACCAAAATAGCTTGGAATGTGGCTGGGACCAGGCTGAGGAAGTGGGAGAAGTAAGAGGCAGAGGATAGCTTAATGTGAGTCCCGACAAAGGAAGATGTTGGAAGGGGCACAGGTTCACTTTACAGAGACAGCAAATCTGGCATTCACCTTCCCCAGCTGTGTGATACATTCACTGCCTGCATATGTGGGGTCTAAGCTAAAGATTCTTTCTTAACCACCAGCAGGAAAGGTCTGTTCCTTAGGCATGAGTTAAATAGTTTGGGAGCATGGCAAAGAAAAGCAGTGGAAGATAGAGAGGGGCCTTGGCATCATCAGATGGTTCAGCATCTGAGTTTTAGGTGACTCTTGTTTTCTACACCACTGAACATTTTTGAAGCCAGCACCCCTTCCCTTACTGAGTAGACACCTGAGCCCTCATTGGAAATGGAATGTCTCTTCCTTAGGCGCCCCCTCCCCTGATGAAAACTCGAGGGTTAATGGTTTCATTTTGGAAAGCTTTCAAATTGTATTCATTTGAGTTTACATTATCAGCTTCCTTCTGCTCTGCCTGTGGATTATTCTCCTGTTGGGTTTAATTTAACCAGATTTGCAGTTGTGCTAACAAAGTCATTGATGCCCTCCTGCTTTCAAAATGTAATTTTCTGTCTTTTCTCTGGCTTTACTGATAGACTGTTTCTATACTGAAACTCTCCTGACGTTGGGCACTGTTTGGTGTTCCTGTTGCTTCAAAACCCATTGCCTCTAAGTCACTGCATCACAGATTCTAACAAGTTAGTTCTGATTTTTGAATAGCCAAAATTAACAATATATAAAATCACTGTTCAAAACAAACAAACCAACAACAAAAAATGTGCTTCTGCTAGTGCTATCAACATTGGCATCTTTTAGGGGTTCTGTGTGTTTCGTAAATATGAAGATCTCCTGGGCCATGAAACTGAGTCTTTTTAAAAATGTTACAAACACACAGGTTAGCAAAGAATCCAGAATCTTCCCAGTTCAATCTTTTAAGAAGAGACCTGGACATCAAATAAAATAGAAATTATTGGGAACTACTGATGTGATGGGCATTCTAGACCCAGATAGTGTATTCTAGCCCTTCAAACACTACTCCTCTACTCCGCTTAGATCTTCCGGTACTTCAGAGTCCAATAATAGGTTTCAAAAAGATATGGCTCTTCTCAGTGAAGACCGTGGCCCAGCAGGTCTTACCCAGAGGCTCGATCCACGCAGCCCAGCCTCTGGTGACGTTTGCCTGCCTTCCTGCCCTGGGAACTCCCCTGAGCAGATGCCCTCGGGGCAGGAAGAATGACTGTGCATTGCATCCCAGCTTTATTGGACAAAGATGGTTGGGGTTCCTCTATTAGAAATAAACACCTTCAGGGATGTTATCTGTATCCATAGATGCCACAAATCCTTGTCTATACATAAGAATAAGCACATACCATTCAATTCTTTAGTTCATCATACAGTATGATGTCTTGCATTAACCCATTTCCTGTTTAAAAAAAGGTTCAGCTTGCTGCCAGCGTTAATTTAATTTTACATAAACATGCTCTTTGAGGCTGAAGCAAATCTGATTGGTTTTCAATGTGACAATAAAATATAAAACCTGTTCTTGGAGTCATTTCTAAACAGAACTTATCTCTAATCCTAATGTAACAGAAATGTATACATAAATCGGATTCCTCAAATGAATGAATCTTCAGTAACAACTGTTTGAGAATGATGTTAACATCTTGTGTAAGAATTCAACATTTTCTAGGATTTGACATTTTCAGAGATTGAGAATTACTATATTTTATAAATGGAAATACCACTGCTAAAAACAGAATGCTATAAATAGAATGATGTCATTTATTTCTAAAGACTATCGATATACTAGAGTGGGGGCCCCCAACCCTCAGGCCGCAGACCGGTACTGGTCCATGCCCTGTTAGTCACCTGGCTGCACAGCAGCAGGTGAGTTGCAGGCCAGCGAAAGGAGCTTCATCTGTATTTGCAGCTGCTCCCCAGCACTAGCATCACTGCCTCAGTTCCACCTCAGATCATCAGGCATTAGAGTCTCGTAGGAGCACCGGTCGCTGGTGCCAAAAAGGTTGGGGATCTCTGTACTAGAGCAATGTAAAAATAACAGTAAAAGTGAGATGTTTCATGGCAAACTTTGGGGTAAGTTTAGGACTATAATCTGCAAGTTACCTTGGGATAAACACTGCAGCTGCAAGTGCCGCCAGCGAGTGTTATCAGGACAAACGGGAAATGGGTGAATAGGGCTTAGAAAGTGATTAGTTTGTATAAATGAGAGTTGAACAAGAAAAGAAGAAAAAAACGAATGAGTTTTCCCCTCTCAACAGGAGTTATACTAAGGCCCAAAATCGCCCCACAGGCTTTTCACACACTGAAGCCCACTGCCGCTCTTGACTCTAAAGTCTTGTGTTCATCAGAGCCTTCCAAGCTTTCTCATCAACTAAACAACAGAGACTCTCTCAAAGAGAAGGTAAATGTGTGTCTTAAAGTTGAGGAAGCAGGTGCTGGAAGAGAGGAACTTCACGTGCGCCAAGCCCTTCATAATACCTGGGATCATTTTTCAATTTAAAATATACTCAGAAAGGGCAGGTTCTGTAAGGAGCCAAAGGTGAAAGGCCACCAGCTCTCTGAGGGAGGGAGGCCACAGGGGCAGCTCTGATGAGCCCCATACGCAGACCTCTTGGATGTAAGTGCAGCGCACTTCGGACTTATTCATTCTGGAAAAGGTGAGGTCAGGCCAGTGGAGGGCTACCAGCATTGCCAGTTAACCTGCTATCACAGCACAGCTACCTCCACAAAAGTGAGCTCCTTCCCTACACTTGGAAGTAACAGGTATTTCAGAGCACCCTCAGATATCTCTTCATCTTACCCAGTGCCCAAGCCCAGGTTTATAATGCTAGTCTCAATAAAAGAACCAGAGTTCCTTGGAGAAATGGTTCATCCTAGGGCTGGACAGGAAAAATACGAAGCAAGCCTGAGCTTCTTCTTATGTCAGAAAGTAAGGAAGTACTCAAAAATAAATGGGATATGTCAACGAGACACAGGACCACCTGAAAGAGCTCCAGTTGTTAAAGCTGGAATACTTTTAGCAATAAATAAATAAGAAAATACTAGATTATAATCCAAAGTTTAAAATAAATATCCATAGAAATAAACGATTGCATGAATAAATGAATGAATAAATAATTAATGGAGAAGAGACAAATCTTCCATACAGAAGAAATTGAAATAAATTATGTAGATAATCCCCTTTCAAGGAGGTGGAACGTGACACCCCACCCCTTGAGTGTGCCTGTTTCCTTCCAAAGAGGACAGTAGGGAATGGGATGAAAAAGCCTAGCAGACACTGCCTCAGCCAGGTGATCAAGGTTAGTAGTGATAAATCATGTCGATAAAATGTACATCTGATATGTGATAAAAAGGGCACTTTACCTCTATGAGGGGTAAAAGATACTTCACTTCTTTCTCCCCCAAGCTCATAACCCAGTCTCATCATGAGAAAAACATCAAACACGACCCAATTAAGGACATTCTACAAAACACTTGGCCAGTACTCCTCAAAACTGTCAAGGTCATCAAAAACAAGAGCATCTGAGAAACTGTCGCAGCCAAGAGAAGCCTAAAGAATCATGACAACTGAAGGTGATGTGGCCTCTGGGATGGGATCCGGGGACCGAAAAAAGACATTAGTTAAAAACTAAAAAAATCTGAACTAGGTATGGATTTTAGTTAATAATAATGTACCAATATCAGTCTATCAATTGTAATTAATATATCCTACCAATGTAAGATATTAAAAGGAAAAACTAGGTAGGAGTTACACAGGAACTTTCTGTGCTGTATTTGCAACTTCTCCATAAACCTAAAACTATTCTAAAGTAAATGGTTTATTTTGATAAGAATCTCTTGTTTAGACTCGGATACTTCCTCTTTTCTCCTCGCAATTTTCCTCTATCCGCAAAACAGCTCCGGCCTGGCTACCACCATCTTCACCATTGGCTCATGGGGCACATTCAGAGGTGAGAAGAGCCTAAAAGTCAGAAGGGGTCTGGAGCCAGACTACCTACCTCTAAATCTTGATCTTTCCTGTCGAAAACTCAGTGACCTAGGGCAAGTCCCTTACTCAGTAGCACAGTTTCTTCCTCTGTAAAATGGGGACAATAACACAGTCCTGCCTTTGTAAAGACTGCATGATTTAACTGGTACATGGAAAATGCTGAGAACAATGTGTGGCATGTGGCACATGCTCTGTATATGTCATTCTAATTCTCTTTTATCACATGGCTACTTGATAGTCTAAATAATTGCTTATTATCTTCCAAGTTAAGAACAGGGTGGATGTCCTGCCATTTTGCACTACTGCCCCTGGGCATCATCTAAAATTCTAAGGCCACTGACCAAGGGCCCTCCTAACCACAAAATAAAGAGCTCCTTAGTGATGAAAACCTCTCCCTTTTGAATGTTAACTTTCCTCTGTAGGAGCAGGTTTTGTGGGAGGAGCCACAGTCCTTTCCTGCAGGACAGTCCAGTGGCCTCAGAGAGCTGCTCTATCTCACTACAGGCTGTTAAGGGCAGCTGTGACTATTCTAATTTGTTCAGGAACAATTTCATGGGAAGTCCTGCTATTGTCTAATCTGTCACCAGAAGATCAGCCAGGTAGCTCTTCCCTGCCCTGCCCTCCCAGGCCCACTCTCCCAGACATCACCTGCCAAGGGATAGGCCAGGTGGACAGTGGGGGGCCTTCTGCTAGACCAAGCAGTTTGTGTCCCCCAGGCCATTCCCACCAGCCACCACTGAGCTCTAACTGGGGGCTTTTCTGCCCAAAGCTTTTCCAAACTTCTTATCTCCTAGACCCCAAGCCCACATCACCCAGCGTTCTCCCAGGCCTGTTGGTGCTGGCCACCCACTTCCTGCCCTGGGAGCTATCATCTTGCTTCTGGTGCTATGGTGGGGACAGGGTGAACTGTGCTTGCATATCCACCCACACCTCCACTTGCTCCTGATCCCATCCTCTCAACCAGTACTTATGAGCACCTGCTATATGTCAGGTCCAGGGTGGGGCCCCCAGGGCAAAGAAGACACAGGTCCTGTCCTCATTATTCTGGTCTCTTCCATTTTTCTCCTGACCCACTCTCTAGCCCTCTCCTCCTGGCTCTCCCCAGGAGGCTGCCCTGCATGGGTTGTACCAACAGGCTCCCTTGCCCTCTGACCTCCTTTGGATTTCACCCATAGAAGGCCTGGGCAGAAGGCAGAGATAGAAAGAGGCTGATGTCAGTGCATCCATGCCCACCTGCTCCCTGCACCTCTCTGCCTGAAGCCTATCCCACTCCCCACTCTTGCTCTTTCAAGCTTAGGGGAGGCAACAGCTCCTGGGGTGCTGGCCCCAGGATTCTATACCATCTTTTGCCCCCTGAACCCTGCCTAATGCCTGTAAGCAGTGTTCTTGCCCTCAGGGCTGACTCACAAGAAAAGCAGATTCAGTGATGGGTGTTGGTTCTCCAGGAGAGGTGTAAAGGTGATGCCCACTGAGGGAGGCTGCAGAATGGCTGCCTGGATGGTCTAGAAAATGATTGAGTTACTGCCTCTGAGTCCTTCTAAATCTCCACCAGAATTCTGTAAGCTCCAAAAGGCTAAAGCCACTGTGCAAACTACAGCTGCTCAATATATGCCTGGTGAGGCAGCTTGGGGTGGAAAGAGTTAGAATTCCACCTTTGTCAGTTATTAGCTATGCTAAGTTCTTTCTCCCCACTTTGAGGCTCAGTTTCTTTATCTGTAATATGGAAATCACATCTGCTTTTGGTATAGACTGAAACAATGCTCGTAAAGCATGTACTCCAGTGTCTAACACATAATCCATGATTAATATGTGACAATTTTAATTTTAATTATTGCTTTTATTTGGAAAATAAATAGATAAGAAGGTCTTATATCTCTCAGAGGTGGAATGTTGAGACTTTTGTGAACAAAGATGAGGCTTACAGCTCCATACTTAGTTGATAATGGGTAAGAACTTTGTGATGAAATCATCCTAGGGCCTGATCTTGAACTCCTAGAAGTTGTGAGTTATTTACATAAAACCAAAGGCCAGTGGGCATCCCCAAAAGCCCAACATTAAAGGACTTTTTAGAATTCTGATATGGTTTTTGTTCCTTTTTTTTTTTTTTTTTTTAACCATGAGATGGAAGCCAAGCTTGTGCCTCCAAATGGGACAGTTTCCAGTGTTTGCAGTCAGGGTGGAAGTACGAGCAAGGTATGGCTGCTGTGCTCAGCCCCGGGCTCTGAACAAGCTCTCTGGAAAGTGCATCCTTCAGAGGCAGCTGGTGCCTTGGCAGGCAGAAGAAGAAAGGCACTGGGAGTTCCGGGAGCCACCGCTTGCAGGCTGGGACCGCCAGAGCAAAGCAGAGAGGCATGGGCATCTGCTCCTTGCCAGGGGTCAGGCCCAAGATGTCCTTGAGCACTAGAAAACGGACTGTGCCAAGTCCAGGCCTCTGGGTCTCCCTCAAGACCGAGCTGCTGCGGGACATGGCTGATAGTCGCTGCTCTGTCAGCACCTTGGCCGGCCCTTAAGCAACCATCCCGCTTCTAATGGTCTGTTTTCACAAAAGGCAGGGAGGTGGCCGTATAAACACCTGGCAAAGCACCTGCATAAGAAATTCTTTGGACTTGGGACACATGTTCCTATGTTCTGGGTATGCCAGCTCAGAAAACTAAAAGAAAATTTAAGAAGGCAAAGGGGATAACCTAGCTAGCCTGGGTGGGACAGGTGGAGCACAGTTGGAGAAAGGGATGGAGCATCCCCAAAAGGAGCTGGCCTTGCCTGATGCCACTTTTGCTCACCTCCTGTATGGGTCTCAATATCTACTTTCTGGGCTTTGAGGCATTGTTAGGTCATTAATAAATCAACCGGGTGTTGTTTATGTGTTTGTTTTTTCAAATTACCCGGATGAGTTTTCACTCCAGTGCTATCAAAGCCAGAGCTACAAGACAAGCAGAGGAGGGGAAAAATCCTTCGACCTTGTTTAGACACTGGGCTTGCCAACCCTCAGCATGCGGGCTCAGACGTCCTGGTTAGTCTGTTTTCTGCTAGGCTGCCTCAGCCTGACCTGGGTCTGCCCCCAGCACTCCCACAGCCTGGTGAGATTGGAAAGGGAAGTGGCTTGGAAGCCAGCCAGAAGGGCTACAAGAAAGAATGAGGACCACAGCATGACCGTGTGTGATTGAGATGGGTGACCACACTACCTCAGTGACCCGCTTCCCTCTGTATTTTGATTTCATTGTCACCATTCGCATTAAGTCCTAAGTTTCTAAAGAATTGGAATCAGCATGTCTATGTAAGTTCTACGAAACAGAACTTAGTGCTACATGGATGTCTCACTGGAGTGTGGCTGAAATAGCAGAGGACTCAAAGGCGAAATACCCAATTGCCTAACCAAACAGCCCAAAACTTAGCAACTTAAAACAACAGACCTTAACTGTCTCACACAGTGTTTGAGGGTTAGAATCAGAGAATGGCTCCCATGGGTGGTTCTGGCTCAGAGTGTCATGAGGTTGTAGTCAGCTGGGGCTGCACCATCTGAAGGCTCGACTGGGGCTGGAGAAGGCTCACTCATATGACTGCTGGCTGGACCATCTTTCCATTCCTTCATCAATCCAGTAAATGGAGCAGAAACTTTAGGTCCTTCTATGAGTTTTGGAAGTCTTTCACAAGTTAGTTTGTTTTACTGAACAGCAGTTATTTCCACAGGAATGAAAAGAATGAGATTTGTTATTTGTATTTGTTCAATCTTATAATATAGTCCCAAGATGAAACTTCTATTGTTTAATGAGCCTGTTTTTATTGACACTACTAAGAAAGTGTATTTTCTAGGTTTATGGAAATTCTAGCAAGATTTCTTTCAATAAAAGCTGCAAGTAACCTCTATCTAATTTTTTTTCTTCCCCTCTTACAGTTTTGCTGTTTTCTCTGCTGGGTCCTCTTCTTGTCCCCTGAGGAGGGAGAAACTAGAAGATTCCCAGAACCTCTGTTCTCAGTGGAACCCCTGCCCCTCCCTGGCTATTCTCTTCCCTTAGAGCTAATCTTCTCCTGGGCTCATTGTTCCATGTGAGCCGGCCATGCTCACATCTACCTCCCAGCCCCGACCTGGCTTTCGAGGGCCTGTCCGGGTGTCTCCACGTAGTGCCCTACCCTCTCTCATATGTCAGGATATCCAAAATGACATCAGGACTATCCCAACTTCATAAGGCAGCCACCAAAACACCCCTGGTTGAGTTCCTGGCTTCCAGGTTCTTCTCAGTCTAATTTTATACTTCATTAACAGATTAATATCCCTGAAATATTTCCTTCACTCTGTCACTGATTTCAGACACCTCCTGATTCCTCAAGTCCTCAAGAAGTGCTTCTCAGATTTTAATGTGCACCACTTGGGGTCCTGTGAAAATGCAGAAAATTCAGTAGGTCTGGAGTGGGGCCTGAGATTGTCCAGCTCTATCTAGCTCCCAGGATGGTGCTCGGGTGAGCTCCCCAACAGCTGACAATTGAAAGTGCCCCATAATCTGGCCACATCCCACCCATCCCACCTGTCATCTTCCACATGGCAGCACAAGACCTCTGTCTGAGTCAGATTCTTCACATCACCAGTAGCTGAGGCTCAACTGTGATAGCACAAGATTTCATGTGCTATCCCTCCATTAGTATTTGGTCTTCGTGACCCAGATCAAATTCTAGTTCTCCTTGAAGCCTTCTCTGACTGTCGTCTTTTCATCCCTCTGGGTGCTTGCAAAACTTTGTTCTCCGCTGCTCTTTTGCTCTTAATCACACTCTGCCTGGCATTATTTCTGTTTTCACATCTTTCTGTCTTTCCAACTAGATGCTGAGGCCCCAGGGATTGTGGCTTACTAACCTTTCACTTCTTTTGTGTTTCTTTCAGCACTGAAATGGTGCTGTGCATTTATTAGGCACTTAATACATATCTTTTATCAATTAAGGTAAAATCCCCTTACTTAAATAAAGGAAATAGAGATAAATTGAGACAGAAATACCCCTATTTTGTAACATTTACCAAATTGTATTATAATTGTCTGCTTTCGAGTGGACATCCCTGCTGGGTCCTCAGGGCTGTGACCCATCTGTCCTTGGAGGTCTTGCAGTCAGGGTCTGGCCCAATAAACACTTGACAAATGGATGATTCATGAGTGTGCTAACTGCTCTCTTCTCACTGGAGATGTAAGCCATCTGTCTTCAGCTATCACATCCATGAGTCGTACAAATCAATAACAGCAAAAACAAGACCAGGGGAAAAGTGAGATCTTGGAAAGACAGAATTTTACCGTCTATCTAAAATAGGCATGGTAGAGGTTGAAACTGAAGGCAGAGAGAAGAGCAGAGTGAAAGAAGGGAAAACAGCAAACTAACTTGGGTCTCACCCATTCTCTTAGGCATATCAAACCAGAGGGGACCTTTGTCCTATGCACTTTTTTCTCAAAGACAGAGTCGGGTCTCTGAGATAAAGAGGAGCCATAAAAGCAGATGCACATCCTCACTGGGTCTCTTAGAATCTAACTGTAAAGGAGCTGAACCATGACTCTCATACAGCATAACTGAGTTTATACCAGGGATCTATTCGGCTTACTAACAGGGGACTCCAAGGGATGGCAAAGCTGTTTCTAAGAGCATCTGAGGAACCGGACATTTAGAGGCATTTTTTAAAAGAATGTTAGATAGTAAAACTGTTTAAATTCCTGCTGAGCAAAGGAATCATTATCTCTTCTACGAGGCCAAAATCTGCACACTAACATGTGACTTCACAGTGATTGGGCACTGACAACAAAATATGTAGCAAAGCCACACCCAGGTAGCCTCCCACAGAGAGTTAAGTCATCTTGGGCAGTCCAAGATCATCAGAAGAGTGTGCTGACCTTCCAGGATGCCTTATTTCCAAGTGTTGAATAGTTTTTGAATCAGGGTCAAGCTGTAGCTCAGGGTGACCCAGAGGGGTAAAGGGAACATGCCCTCTGCACACTGTGAAATGGAAGAAGCCGCTAGCTCGCTTCTCCCCCTGCAGCTAGAAAGAAAGCGCCATGCCTATTAGCAGGACGCTGTGGACAGAGATGCTCACTTAGGCCAGAACACCGCCTTGTGGTGCTGCTGAGAGCACCCCAGACCCCGATTCCTGCCTGGGGGATGGAAGGGACCCCAGGAAGGCTATTACTGGACCCTCCCTCTTCAACCCCCAACAAGCCACAGCAGGCTTTATGTGGTCCATGTTCCCTCACAGCCCCTCATGCTCACTGAGGCAGAGCCTCCCATCACTGCCATGAAATGCTGCCACCTGGTTTTCAAAGTTTAAACAACAAAAAGGATTTTGGCACCATTAGTAAATAAGTATAGCTTATGTCATCTTAAACCTCATACTTTTTATTTTCTATATTTATATATATTTATAACATATATAGCATATTAGTATAATAAGTATAACAGGATATCATACATATGATGCTTACTCTTTTTTTTTTTTCTTTTTACTATTAGGGATGTACAATGAAAAAAAAACTTGAAGACCTATGTGCTAAGCCATTCCGTCTCAGGTGTCAATGCATATCTGAATCACATAGGAATCTGATTATAATGCAGGTTCTGATCCATTAGATCTGGGAGGGGTGGAGACTCCACACTTCTAATAGGCTCCTAGGTGATGGTGATGTAGCTTGTCTGTGGACCACACTTTGAGGAGAGAATGCGTTTCAGCTCCTGGTCTGTAGAGAGCTGCTAACCCAGAGGCCCACCTGTAGGTGGTGCGCACCTGAACACTGGGTGTGAGTGAAGTACTCACCACCCTGCCAGGCTTCAAGGGGTGGCAGCTGCTGCTGCGGCTGGGTTGCTCTTGAAATTTCAATTTCTCTTGCATCTTGGGTTCAGTGTTTCTCCCAAAAGCTGACATTTAAATAAATACCCAAGTTATCATGTATTAGGTTTATACACCTTGGATGAAAATTCTCAATCTATTATTTATTAGTTATTATTACCTTAGATAAATTATGTAGTTCCTCTGAGCCTCAGTTTCCTCATCTTAAAAGTGAGGTCAGTAATAGCACATCCCTCATGCTGATCTGTGAAAGTCCAAAGATGTAGCCCACAGGCAGGGTTTGGCACAACACCCAACATGACCAGAAATGAAGGCTTCTGGGATGCAGGACTCTGTCCAGGGATGGTTGGTCTCATAGTCAGTGCTCAGTACCACATCCATATGCTCTATCCATCCATCCTGTGTCCACGCTTCATTCTCTATCTGTATCACCATGCATGTGAGGGAACACGAGGCTCTGTTCTGTGAGCACAGGCTCATCTCTGTGACTGGCTGCTGGCTAAGCGGGCTCTCTGTTTCCACAGAGCCGGATTTGACAGGTCTTAGACTTGCTAATCTCTAGGGTTTTCTGGCTTTTGTCTCTGTGAAGTAGCTGCCCTCAGTAACATCGTTACATGAAGAGGATTTTATCTTGACGTGGGCTCTCACTTTCCTTTTTAAAAAATCCACATATGAAACCCTCAAACAAATACACAGTCTAGTTTTACCCAGCAGATTCTGTTATCAGAAGCTTTGAGGGAAAGAGGGAAAGAAATTGGTTTATGAGGTAAAACTGAAGCAATTAAAGGATCAGACCTACCTTAAAGTTTTCTACAAAGACACACTTTCCATGCATGGACAGAATCTAGTTCATTTTAAGTTTTATTGCCACCTTGTTTTGGCAGAAAAAAATCAGGAAGTTGCTTATTGCACACAAGACTGTTATAAGTCTCTTTGATAATAAAAAAGGATGAAAAGACAAGCAAGAAACGCATAAACATTAACTTTAAAGACCTGCCCTCTCTCTTAACCTGCAAGCCCTCAAACCGTATTTTCCACAGTATATTCACTGCAGCCTCAGGGAGAACATGAAGTGTTGAAGTAAAAGAAAATTCTAGCCTTTGATATTCTTAAATGTTTTTCTGGTTTTCTCTGTGAAATATGAACCCACAACTGATTCTCCTAGACCTCAAAAATACAAGATTGGCTGGTATCCTGCTCTGCTACCTTGCTTTTCTACCTACTTAGGCTTTGGTTATCATGTTTGTGGAACTGTTTGTCTTATTTTGCTACTTAGCCAAGGACAGTCCACATGGCTCCTGCGGTCAGTGCCCTCCGTTCCAAAGAAGCCAGTCCTCCCCGCCCTGTTACCTTCGAGGGTTGGCTCCTGGATTTCCTCGAATGGAACCCTACAAATGGTAGCTCGGAAGAAGGGCAAGCATGAACCCTACTCCCTACTCCACAGGTAGAGCCAACACAGCTGAGGTGGGTGTTCCTGAAATTAGATAGGCTCCCTTACTATTAGAATGAAGTAGAGTCAATAGAACTCTTGTGACTGGTGTCCAGACTAGAGACAGCCTACTCCTCGTGGGCTCTTGGTATTGCCTCGAGGAAGGAAATCACAGGCCCCACATTACCACACAGTGGCCCCATGAGACATCACATAATGGTATTTATTGTGAGCCATGAGGAATGTCATCCCAAAGGGCCTCAACCTGTAATGGGCCTCCACTGCACTTCTTAAAGTTTCAAAGTGACTTAATGCCACTCTTAGCATAGTAAATCCTTCACCCACAGTCCACGTGTCCATTGTAAAGATGATCCAATTAAAATATTAATAACAGAAATAACAAAAATAGAAGTTGAGCAGCTAAAAAAATACTACATGATACATTCTTGAGTGCTTGAAATTTTAATACATGAGATGGAGGGGGGGTCCAAAAAAGACTAGGAGAGGATTGCTTTAAAGTCAGCCTGATCAAAACACTTTGATATGCTAATGGCATAAACAACATTAGATCCAAGGATATGGTGATGTCAGATGCTTTAATTGTGCGTATTAAGAGCCTAGTTGGAAAGCAGAAGGTGTCACTCACAGATAAGGGAACTGGGCCTGAATTTATAACCTAATTTAATTAGCACTGATCTGAGGTTGTTAGTACCTGGTTTTTCCAGTTTACAGGAAATATATCTTTGCCTGGGGGGTGAAGTGGGTACAGAAGGAAAATGTGGAGGGAGGACTAGTACAGGAAGAGACTGAGGAAGGTGGGCTGTGAGACATAAAAGGCCTCAATATTGAATTTTATCTGTGATGTTATAAAACCTCAGGCCTCCCTCTCTTCACCTGCCAATAATGCACAGAGAGCCACACCTCTCGTATATCAAACATTCAATTACCATAAACCCAAGGAAGGGCAAAGGAGACTTAAAACTGTAGCCGTAGTTAAAAGAATAATGAAAGAAGTGCACAGGCTCCCAAAGATAAGAGGAAAATACCCAAATCCCTCTAAAGCCCGTTGGCGCTCAGAAGGCGCAAACCCTTGCAGGCTAAAAGCCTTCTAAGGGTCTTCCTATGTTTGCCATTTCTTGCTCTCGGTAGAAGACCTGTATCTGGGGACAAGTGGGATATTTAAGGTCATTAGGAGATATAACCCCCCCCCCACCACACACACACACAAACACACACATTTTCTGATTTGGTGGGACAGTTTTTAAATGTTTGGGTGAATATAAAATAACAGTTTTTAGGACGTGTAAAATAGGTAGGTTGCATTATTGAATATAAAAAGCCTTAGACTATTAAAAATATTTTTTTAATTAAGCTAAACTTGATAGTATTTAATTAGAAATGCATGAATTATTTTTTATTCTAAATGCACTGTTAAGTATGTCTTTGTCATGTTACGTGGTTGGTGGGATTTTTTTTCAAACGTGTCATGTCTGTAATTCTCTGGAGCCTCCTTTGATGAGAAAGGACTAGATCTCTTGGTAGAAGCCCACCTATGGGCTCGTGCCATCACTGAATGAGCAGTGAGCTTAGCCGAACACAGACAGCATCGAAGCTGATATTTTGTAAGCTCTCATGGATTTATCTTCAACATTTTATCCTAGAATTGGCTTGCTATTTGCTGTTCCATTTTGCTCACAGAAATCTGGTTCTTTAAATAGGAGTATCTTAGTTGTCAAAAAATTATTCTCATTTCAGTCGCTGGTTACCATGGTTGTTCCCCCTCACCACCACCACCACCCCAAAAAGGCCTGCCTTTCTTATAGTTAGAATGAGAACTTTATTTTTCACATGTTTGGGGTTTCATACTCAGTTTAAGGGAAGGATGAACAGTTCGATGACTTGATTTATTTTCATCACAATTGAATGTTGGTGGGGTTGTTGTTGAGCTGTGGTGGAACACAAAAAGGACCGTGATTTGGCCTAGAAGTCACATGACTAGGGGTGTGCTTCTAGCTCTAGCACAGATTCACTGGTGTGACCTCAGAAGACTTCCAGTATCTCTGAGCCTCAGTTTTCTCAGAAGGAAGGCTCACTGCCTATCCCACAGGGAGGCTAGATGGCCCATCTAGACAAGGGCATTTTAGTTATAATATTTGAGAGATGGGAGAGATCTGGAAAACCATCTTCTGTCCTGTTTAATGGGGTAGCCACTAGCCCCTTGTGTCTTTGCATTTAAATTGATTAAAGCTAATTAACATGAAAAACTGAATTCTTCAGTCACACTAGCCATGTTTCGAGTGCTCAGCAGCCTCATGTAGATAGTAGCCATCTTATTGGATAGCACTGGGCTCAGCTGCCTAATCTTATGGATTAGAAAAATGATCCAAGAAATAAGGGAAGGACTGGCCAGCACTGGAGCTGGGGCTGGACACTCCTTGCCTTCTAGTCCATTGTTAGTCTGGAGGGTGTAGACATTTTTTTCTGCCTGTTCTCACTTTCCTCCTTTTGCCGACGTCTTTTCAGAGAATGGTAGAATGACAGAAAGCATGGAACCCTTATTTGCAGGTTGCAGGTCAGGTCCAGATGCACCCATGAGATTCTCAGCCTGGGAATCACCTCGGATTGGTCAGAAAATCCAGAAGAGCCCTCAGTTCATTCTTTTGCTGAAATGGCAACTGGCTCTTGCAGGCGATAGAGTTTTATAAAATGGAGTCTCTAAAAAGTTCTCTTGTAACTATTCTATATCCTGATTGTATGAAGGTTGGTGCCTAACTGAATGGGTGATATTATAGTATAATTTTGCAAGATGACATAGGATCTCTCTGTATTATTTCTCACAATGGCATGTGAATCTACAATTATATTGAAACAAAAAAGGTTAATTTTTTAAAGTGTCCTTTTGTAGTTCTTACAACTCAAATCTTTTTAAAGTTTATGGGCACCCTAGAAACAGACTATGCACAGCCTTTAAAAGCAAACTGAATTTTTTTTCTCATATTTCCATGAACTTCAATTTTTCTAGATTTGGAGTTTCTGAAGATCTTTTTGTTTAAAGTAGTTATCTTACATTTGCCCAGAATTTCAAAAAAGAATATACAGCATAATGCAATTTTCCACGACTCTAAAGCATCTCTATTGTTGGACTTAGGCACACATTCAAGTGATCAAGGTTAGGGAGCACACGACAGCTCCGAGCCTCTGAGGTGCCTAGACATGGGACTGTGACAGAAGTTGACCTCGACTGACGTGCAGGGCCACAAAGGTAAGAAACCCTTCCCTTGGCATCTCTGTGCCTGTCTGCAGTTATCCTAGACCAACACTATGAGTATTGGTAGATCTTTAACATAACCATTAAAGAGTGAGGATTTTATAATTTATGCTTTTAATTCAGTGTGACTCTACTCAGTCTCTCGGACAAAAGACAATGTGTTGGCCTCGAGAAGTATGTGTGCTAACGTCATGCTGACGGAGGAGCTATGTCGTGGCTGCTGGGAAGGACATTGGCCTTGGGCGGGGACCTCTTGATTTGAGTTCATTTTTCATCATTTATCGGTTTGAACTTAGACAATTGATCTGATCACCTCTTTAATCTTCAATTTCTTTATCTGTGAGACAGGCACAACAAAACCCAGCTATTTCATAAGATTTTCATGAGCAGTAACTTCAGTTAATATGTGTGAAATGTAATGAGGGATAAGTGACTTGCCAGAGTAGGCAGCACACTGTCACAGCTTCATGAAATGCTAAGAAAAGGCCTGGTGGGGATGCCTTGAAAGTATACCACATGCTGGCCCCTGACAGACTTTATAATCCCCCTTGGAACATGTTTGTAGATTTCCCTTCTATGCTTTATGGACAGAGTAAAATTCCTCTAGGATTTTATCCAAACTGTTATATCCTGGGAGAGGACATTGGGGGAAACCACTCATGACGCATCTCACAGCTGCATTTCCCCTCGTTCGTTTCCCTGAACACAACTGGGCTTTTCTTACAAATATCAGCTTGGAAAGATAAGAGTTGGCCTACCCATGCTTGACATAAATCCATTTCTTCTGTCTTCTTCCAGCACTGGGACCACTCATATGAAACAGTGGGCCCTGCACACTCAGACTGCAGAGAGGTACAGCAGCAGGTCAGAAGACCTGACTCACTTCTGACTTTCTCGATGAAGCCCCCTGAATCTTCGGCCACCCATCTAAGGCCGAGCTGGGCCCAATGTCCCTTGCATGAGAATTGAGTTCATTTTGACCACAGAGCTTCAGAAAAGAAAATAACTATAACACCTTCTGCCAACGAACAGTCATTTAATAAAAGTATTTGTGCTTTTCAGAACCTTCATAACCAAAAAGGCAGTTCTGTCTTCATTCTTTCATTACAAATCATGCTCATTCTTCTCTCTAGTACTCCAAAATCTAGTTAAGGCCAACAGGAATCCCCAGAGATAGCCACTCTGTAGACTCTGCCCCATGCCAGCTAAGTAAGACAGGCACTGATGGAGGGACTACCAGGTGGCTGAGCTCTCCTGTATCTGTGGATCTTTGACTCAACAATTTTGCCACTATGAATTTATTCTAAGGGAAGAGTTTGATTGCTTTACACTATGTAATTTATGTACATTGTTACATTAATTATAATAGTGAAAGACATTGGAATAAACTTGACTTTCCATCCTTAGGAGATAGATTAAATTCTCATGGCTTCTTCATGTGGTGAACTACTATGTAGCCATGTTCCTGAAGAATATTTCATGACAAAGAGATGCTTATTAAATTATTAAGCAAAAAGGTAAAAAATCTATATGTGATATGATTCTCAATTATATATGTATATATATAATGGAAGGAAATATATCAAAATCTCAATAATATTTCTGGGTGGTAGGACTACAAGTGAGTTTTAGGTTTATTCTTTATACTTCTACATATTTGAAAACTTTCTATAATTAGTATATACTGTTTTCACAGTCAGGAAATTATGAAAAAATGTCAATAACTAAGAGCATTTTTCTATTTGGTGACAGGGCAGTGTAGAAGTGTGTACTCCGTGCTGGTTCTTCATGCTCCCATCCTTTCAAAAGTTCTAGAAAATACTTATATTTGATGATCTGGTTTGGGAAAATTCTGATATCCACTATTTTGGAGGAGTGTAATGATTGGTCTTTAGAGGTGGCTACCATCAAGATCACCTTGTGAACTCCAACCATTCTCCACTAAAATTCTAAGGTGTGCATCACCTGTTTTCTGTTCAGTCTTCAAAGAAACTGTCAAATCAGGTCCTAAAAACACAGTTAGAACCTTTTGAAATCATCAATTGTGGCACTCTTGTTCACCAACAGAGAAACTGTAGCCCAGAGAGACCTGTGATTGCTTTAGTTGTCCAGGCTGAGCCGGGAGTAAAGCCCACCCTCCTGGCTCCCAGTCTGTCAGCTCTCCCTGTGAGCTGCCTTCAATCCTGGCTGCTGGCTGGGGGCACCCATCCTCCCTCCCTGGAAGGCATTGTTCTCTCAAACTGCCAGTTGCTTCCCATTAGTGTATCATGAAATTGATTTAGTAGGTAAAGACTAGATTATTTTTTAATGGAATGGAATACGTAGTATAGCACTTATAATGTGGATAGAGTCGAAAATATCACATAGAAAGGGTTAAGTGTTGTTTTATAATCTATTTCAGGTAGATATGTATGTGATTATGTGCATGTGTAAGTGTTTTAAAAAGAGGCTCAAGTTCCATGGTGACAGACCTGTGGAAAAGTTAATGTTTCAGAAGACACATCTTCCTGATTTTCATACAGTGTTTTGTGCCAAGCTGCTGAATTAGTAGCAAACATTTGGCTCTAGTCATGCAGACATACTCTGAGGCAAGCCTCAGCCTCAGTCGTTTCTGTAAAGCTGATTTCCCACCATGACTACCCATTGGCCCCAGCAGCCGTTCACTGAGCATCCAGGGTGAGTTCTCAGGGTGCTGGCCTGGCTGGAGGCCCTAACTCCTCCCTCAGCCCAGCGACTGCTGTGGGAAACTTGGTCTTTTGGAAACCTTACAACTTGAATCATTTTGTCACAGCTTTTGAACATCACAGAAAAACAAAGCATTGGGAGATGCAATATTTTGGTCATGAAAAATCCAGGAGGACCCCAAAGTGGACCAGAGCATGGTGAATATTGTGTTACAGTCTCCCTTCATCTGAGAACATGACACTTTAACTTCTCCAAGCCAACATTGGTTCACCCCTCCCTCCACACCCCACCTTCCTCGGCTCTTTCTCAACACTAGCTAAAAGGCAGTTTTGTTTCCACTTTTTCAACTCACCTCCCGGCATCTGGCCCACTATATCCTCTGCATCACAAACACTGGGAAACTTTAATTTCCTTTCCATCTGTCTTGCTCTCTGGGAAAGCAAATTGCCAACTCCAGGTCACTTTGTATTCCATCCTCCAGGCTATGTGAGACCCCTAATTCCAGGACAAAGGGCTACAAGGAGCATCATTGGCCCCTCTACCAGAAATTTAACCTTGCAATGACCTCATTGGCTTCTCTGAAGCCTTTGCCTCCCCTGAATCACCAATCACCTCCACCCTCCATATACACACTTCATCAGGCATTATTCCAACATGTTCTCATAGTCGGGAATTCATGAGAAGCCACAGAAAGCTTGATATTGACACAAATCATTCTCTGACTTGACCATTTTCTAAACATGACCTTGAGAGCAGAATCCCATTCTCTGTGGGTGCCAATTCCAATTGCCTCAGCCACCGGCCACGGAGGCCAATTCACATAGGACTAGCCAAAGGAGGATGGTGTTTCAATATGTGGCTGTAGCTCACAGATTCTCTCTCGAACTCTGTTATCATCCTGCCCCAAACCTAGTGTCTTTTCTCAGTCAGCCATGAGCCTGGAGAACCCACTCTCGCTGTTGGCCTTTCTCATTGGCTTTAATATCACAGCATCCCAAACTACCAGAGGCCTCACTCTTGGGCTTTTAGGTCCTCTGGACCTCCAAATATCTCAGAGCATTCCAGTAGACCGACATGCAGAGGCCTGAGAGCTAGATTTTGGCCACTTATCTACAGGAGTGAGTAGCTGGAGAAACAAGTACCCAATTCTTGGCTTTGCCATTTCTAAGTGAGCTGTCCTGGAGCAATGGGGAGGCTGTGAGATGCCCTCTAGCCGCTCCTCCTGTCCCAAACAAGCCCTCCCCCACTAGCCTTTTAACCTCAGCCCACTGAGTGCATTTGTCTGTTTTTATTTTACCTGCTGAAGGAAGGAATATTTCATGGTTGTTAATGAAAGTGATAGCAATCCCTGTGTATTTATCTTAGATTATGTGGTCGTTATAAGATGAAGTATGTCAAGCAACCAGTCTGCGGTTGATTTGAAAACAGACGAGTCTCAACAATGAGCTTAAGGAAAGGTGTCAGGTATAAATCTTGTCTTCAAACAGCCAGAGTGCATTCCAGACTTCAGAGACACTTCTTTGTACAAAGGTGCTTTTTTTTTATCCCGCCTTTCTTTTCCTTGGGCCTGGAGGAGGATGAAAGTGCAGGGGTGCATGCATTCGTTTGGTCTGATAATGAGGGTGAGGCTCACAGGCACGGTTATTTGGCAGCTTCCGCACTTCCTGTAAGTTTTTTTTTTTTTCATCCAAAGGCTGCTTAAAGACAAACATTTTTTGTTAAACTGCTGGTAGTTCATTTTCTGCAGGAACCATGCAATTAATCTTGTTTATATTAAAGAGGCAGGTTGCCTTTGTCAGCTTTCCTGAGCTATAATTAATGAAGATCAAAAACATTACAAAGACATAATATTTAGCTTAATGCAGATGAGGCTGGGCAACAGCTGCATCAATTAGAGGAGCAAAAGAGAAAACAATATCCTTTCCTTGGAATAACTGGGATACACTAAAAAGGAAGGATCATGAGCATCTTCCTTCTACCAGCCTTCCCTGGTAGGCCTGGTGAAAGATGAGGTTTGGACATCAAATGGTTTGTAATGCCCCATCAATTATGCTTTAAACACAGTTGAAGGCACCAAACGTCTCTCCTCACTTAGCTTAAGTTTATCCAGGTGCATGGCTGTGGATCAGAGACTTGGAATCTGAGAACCTCTTCATGGAGAAGGTGGTAAAGAAACCAGGACAGTAGGTAGAACATGATAGAAACATGTGGCCCACTAGGAGCACTAAACAAAGTCAAGGGCCACTTTATATAGAGCCCTCTGCTTGAAGGACTGTTATTAGGAAAATCCCGGGTTGATGAGATATACTCAAATGAGTGACATCAGCTGCCCTACCTGTGACTTCCTCACCTGGTGACTAAGACATTTGTCTTCCAAATGAGAGTTTAAAAGGGATCACCTTCTGCTTATAAACAAAAGAATGTGGGCTTTCATCTGTGTCATGAAGCCAGTGTAAACAGCCACTTGAGAACCCACAAGGAAATTCCACAGAGATCTAGAGTGTGAGGGCTGGAGCTGGCTGTTGATGGCAGCCAGGCCAGTTACCTCTGATGGTTTGAGGCCTGGGGAAATTGTGGAAACTTGTGCAGAGCCAGACAGAGAATCATCACCTTTTCTGCTGGGCTTCACAAATTGAGATACTAATCATAAAAATCCAGGATGAAGAGGAAAATGTATAATAAATTATAAACCAAAGACTTATGGCAAATTCTCGTGACGCAAGATGGTAGCTAAGCAGGTGGAAGGAGCTGCCCACAATCAAATATCTAAAAAGTAAATGTTAACCAGTAAACCAGGTAATCAACCAAGTAACCAGAAAACACCCACAGGACCCTAGGTACTATGCCACATATAGTGTGGTGACTATGCAGGACTGACAGATGTCAGAACCTTCTGATCTAAATGACTTGGTGCATGGCTGGCAGACAGTAGGCAGAAGACAACACGTGATCTGAGTGGCATCAGGAACACCAGTATTTAAAAGGAGACTGTATTCTTACCTGAAACCAAAACAAAAGTCATGGCCAGGTTTTAAAGGGTGACTCTACAGATGTCATTCTTATGTATCAAAATCTTATGTCTTGAAATCTCATGCCCTTTAACTTCATGTAACTGCACTTTTTGGAATTTATAGGAAGGACATCATCAAACCGACATAAAGATGTTCCTTGCACAATATTTATAATAATGAATATTGATAACTGACCCAAGTGTCCGATACTGGAAGATTAGTTGATTTAATTGCAGTCTAGCCATACTATGTAATAGTTTTGATCCATTAAAAGGATGTAGTTTAAGAATAAGGCTATGGGAAAGGAAAAAGGTAAAGTACAAGTTGTGTGTACACTGCTATCCTGATTTCATTTAAATGATATCTATGTCTGTACAAATAAAAAAAAAATCTAAAAGAAAATGCATCAAAATGGATGGCTTATGATTTTTTATTTTCTCTAAATTTTTATTTTCTAATTGTTTCATGATTGGAATAATTGAAAAACAGCTTGAATTCATTAGTACTTACTATGCACTAACACTGTTATAAGCACTTTATACATATCATACCACTTAATCCTTGCATTCTGAGATAAGTTCTATTAATGTCATTTCATAATTTTACTAATGGAGGCAACCAAGGCACAGAGATAATTAAATTACTCACCTAAAATCACATAGCTAGCCAATGATCAAGCCAGAATTTGAACCCAGGAAATCTGACTTCAGGGTCCTGTGCTTGTAATCACTGCCTTCTAATGCTATTATTAAAATTAGCTGTAGGTGCCTCCCTAGGGGAGGTGTACCAATCACTCACACCTGGTATGAATTTCTGTATAAAATTCCCTTCCCATGACAGCTGGCTTAATAAGGATCACTGAAAAAATGGGTAGAAGAAAGTAGTTAGAGAATTCAGGGGCCTAGTAAAACATCATATGAGGCACAGGTCCTTGAGGGACAGGCATTGACTAAGATGAAAGGGAAAAGCCTATGTTTCACAATTTTGCCAAGAACTGGTGCGGAGCCTTTTTCTAAGCATAGTTTTCGGGCAGGTGACTGCTTAGCTTGGGTAGAGGCCTTGCCTACCCAAAGTTAGACAGGTCTCCAAACTTGGAAGAGAGAGGGCAGGTTGGCTTCAGAAAGTCTGTTGTGTAATGAACCATTCAAAGAATAAACACATTCAGATGTGGGAAATTATAACTCATATATCATAGGTCTTGATGTATAAGCATCTGCCTGGCATACCACCATCCTCCTGCTGGTTCTGGAACAGGATCCTTTTCTGAAGAAAAAAGGGTCCAGGACACAGAATTCATGATATAAAAATGCCTCCTGTGCTATCAAGGCTGCCATAATTGAAGGGTTTTATAAAGTAGATTATCTATGATATATCATTATACTGTTCAGCATACAATAAAATGTTACCAGACATGAAGAAAATGTGACCCAAAATCCAGAAAAAAGTAATCAATAGAAGCAGACCCCAACAACCCAGATGTTAGAATTAATGAAGTCTTTAAAAATCTAATACTAATATGTTCAAGGATTTGAAGGAAATTTGTACATAATAAGTGAACAGATAGAGAATCGTAGCAGGGAAAGTGAAAGTATGTTTTAAAAAGGAAATTCTAGAACTGAAAAGTACAATATCTGAAAGCAATGTTCACCAGAGGGCTTAATGACATGTTGGAGACTGTAGAAGAAAGAAGCAGCAAATTGAATTCTGTTCAACTGAAATTATCTAATCTGAAGAAGAGAGATTTAAAATATTTTTTTCATGTCCTCCCATTGTTCAGAAAACCCCTATCCCCTACCTTGTGTACTTGATGAAAACCAAATCCTGATATTCAAGGCACTTTGCTATCTATCCCCAAACTACCTTCCAACCTAATCTACCAATATCCTTCATGTGAATCCAGATTCCAACCGAAGCAACAAGCAAACTGCCTCAGCACTTCTCCACCCTTCCATGCATAGTGCCAATACCTGAAATTCTCTTCTCTGTCCCAGGTCCTTAAGACAAAATCAAATACCACTTCAGTCATGAAACTGTCCACAGTATACCCAAACAGAAATGTGAGTTTTCTCTTTTGATCTTTTATTCTCCCACTATCCTCAAAAAAATAAAGCAACAAGGGAAAAAAACCCTATGCTTGTGTTTCCTTATGGAAATATTCTCAGTCCTACTTTTAAGGTCATTTATCCACTATCTAAGCCCTCCTGTAAGACTATAAGAGCCTTCAGGGCTGGTCTATGTCTCACTCACCTTTGTATCCCATTTGATAATCAACAGCCCCCTGAATGTTGGTTGAATTAATTGAGATGTAACTGTGAAATGATACAGGTAGTCCATAGCTCAGGTATTTGTGCTGCCAAGAGCTTTCACTGCATATCATAGATCTAATCATGGACTAATAAAGATGGAATAATCTTTAGAAAGGACCTAGTATAATACCTTCAGTTTACAATTGAAGAAATTGAAACTTCTTAGTGAAGTTTCTTATCCAAGGCCCCACCTGGGTCCAGTGCTCTTTCCTCTAAACCACATTACCTCTATCTATGTGCTTAGATCTATATAGGTTATAAATAGGATTACAGGTCAAATTTGAAACAAAAAAAATAAGACATGCAGTTAAATTCTAAGACTGATAAGACTGATCTGCATTCCATCAAGATGTGCTTCATATTGAATTTCCATCAATTCTCCTAAAGTTCACTACTTGTTAGTCACTAATTATGTAAGACTTCCTACCTTTCTGGTTGAATTCTTTCCTGATCCCTGACACAATGCTGGCCAGATAACAGAAATTACTGATAGTTCAGCTCTTTGTGATTATCTGCTAAATTTAGAGTTTCTTTAGTACTATACTGTGGTATGGTCATTGAAACTAGATTCCACTCACCTGGACATATGCGGAAATGGATGTTGAGATAATTCAACATGTAGCTGCTATGGGGGAACTGAACTAGTATAAACTGGAGAATGGGAAAGAGGGGCCTCCCTTATGATAAGAGCCCTCTGAGAAAGAGCTCCAAACTACATAGAATCCTTTTATGATGCTGAGAATCTCCCAGGTTAGGTAGTTAACAGCCTGATGAGTAAGCATGAAAAATGGGGGTAGAGCACAGCTTGTGGTATACCTTCCAGTTGCTGGGATAGTGGATGGCAGATGGCTCACAGCTGAGTTCCCCAACTTAACTGCCCTTGGTGGAGAATGCTGCCTCACTTGAGGTCGCACCCCTTCTTGGGAGCAGCCCACATCCAAAGCTTGGCTGATGTGGGGTGTTAAGGCCTGGCCCCCTTGTTCCAATTCAGGACAACTCTGTTGGGCACCCAGCCCCTTTGAGGTCTTTTCTGGGACTCCATTGCAAACCAAATTCTCAAGCCCACAAGTGTTGATCACAAAAGCTCTCCCTAACAAATGTCTTGCACATAAATCTCCAGTTCAGAGAGATTCTTGGGGGAGTGGGGGATGATAACAGGGACTTAGAGCTGAAGAAAGCTCCAGTAGAGGTCAGGTGAGGACAGATGGCAGCATGTCATAGCAGAAACATAGACACAGAACCCTGGTGGCATGCAGTATGAAATCATATACTGTCCTACCTTCAGTCTCACTACGTTGAAATGTGAAAGAATAAACAGTCACTTGTGCTTTCCTCATTACTCTGGCCCTGGCTGGACTGACCTACTCTTAATTGACTTCAGCCCTTGTAAAAGAAATACACACCTTAGAGGGTTTTGTCTGCTCTGCCTTGTAGGATTGGGTATCACCTTATGAGTATTACAGTCAGCTCCGCAGGTAGGAAGCTCTTTTCTGTGGTCAGAAACCATGCCGAGAGTGCTGCCTCCCCACAGCACCATGACCCAGGTAGAACTCAATGAATATGAACATCTAAGGAGTTGATTGGTTTAGTTTCCTGCATGCAGTCTCCACAGTTCCAGAGAGAGGAGCTCCACCTACTCCCATACACACTAACTTCTTCAAAAAACCTCAGGAAATGAGGGCACTGGCTTCAGTGAGCTCATAGAATCTTTAATTTGAGAGGGACATTATTTTGAGGTCATTTTCTAGTCACATCTGTTCTAAGGCAAAATGAATATCTAGCCCATGATAAATCATGGGCTGTGTACATCCTTTCAACTGAGTCACTCTTTGGAGTTTGGGAAGAAATGAGAACATTCGTTTTCCATATGGCATACAGGGCTCAAGGGGTGGGGCGGAGGTCACCCAAGTGGGCTCTCTGGTTGATGAGATTAGTTCCTGCAGCCCCAAACCAGTTCTTGAACCTCCAATGATTCTTTTCTATGGACAAGAGTAGGAATCTCATCATAATTGTTAGAAAAAAATGTTTTCATGGTAAAATTAAACACCATACACTAGTTTTGAGGCTGTTTTCTGAGAAGTGTTGGCAGCAGGAAGATGATGTTCATGCAGAGTAATTGGATGCATCATGTGATGTCGTTCTAAACTGACAGGCTGCAAGCCCTTGGCCAAATATAGTAAGGACAAAATGGCCAGGCTCATAGTGGCCGGGTTCTCTCCTTAACTGAAAGGCAAAATCATCAGATATTTCATGTGTGTGTGAATATCAATGACATTGCTTTTTTTTCTTTATGATAATTATTTTGTTTTTTAAAAAAATAACCTATGCTCATAGAAAAAAAAATGAAGCAATATAAAAAAGTATGAAAAAGAAAGCAAGAAAAAATTTTCTAATCCTTGTACCCGGAAACAACCATTACTGACATTAAGTGGACATTCCAAGTGCTTACATGCAAGTGTGTGTGTGTATGTGTGTGCATGTGTGAAGTCCTTGGAGTATCTCCAATAAAGAGTTTTGCTAGTTCTTACACTGAGGAAAGTAAAGAAATACATAGTACATGAAAGAAATGTAGTAGAGAGCTCTACTTAAAAAATCTTATCTTTTGAGAATAATTTACTCTAAGACAATTTACCTTTTTTTAGAAGTATTTTTGAGATATAATTGACATAGAACACTGTTAATTTTGGATACACAATATAGAGGTTATGTATTTGTATATGTTGCAAAATGATCACCACAATAAATCTTAACATCCATCATCACATATAGTTAGAATTTTTTTTCTTGTAATGAGAATTTTTAAGATTTAGTCTCTTAGCAACTTTCAAATGTAAAATACTTTATTTTTAGCCATAGTCACTATGCATCACATCATATATTACATCCCCAGGACTTATTTATTTCACAACTGGAAGTTTGTACCCCTCCACCCATTTCACCACCCCCATCTTCTGCTCTGGCATCCACCAATCTTTTTTCTGTTTCTATGAGTTCCATATGTCAGTGAGATCATACAGTATTTTTTTTAAATTCCGCATAAAAATGATTATATAGTATTTGTCTGTCTCTGTCTGACATTTCACTCAATATAATGTCCTCAAGTTCCATTCATGTTGTTGCAAATGGCAGGATTTTCTTCTTTTGATGGCTGAATAATATTCCATTGTGTATATATACCACATTTTCTTTATCCATTCATCCACTGATAGACAAGTAGGTTGTTTCCTTGTCTTAACTATCGTAAATAATGATTCAATGAACATGGGGGTACAGATATCTTTTTAAGCTAGTGATTTCATTTCTTTCAGATAAATACCTAGAAGTGGAATTGCTAAGTTCTATTTTTAATTTTTTAAGGACCCTCCATACTGGTTGCCCAATTTACATCGCCACCAATTTTACTCTTCAATCTATAAAACTTTTTTAATCTATAAAAACTTTAGTATAAAGTCTCTTTGGCCAGAGAGCCAGCTTTTTAAGGATTGTTTGGTGCTTGCAATATTCCTGACATCAGTGCCCAGGAGGTTATCCTTATATGCAATTCAATTCAACAAGTTTTATCCCTACTGTGTGGGAGGCCCTGTGCCAAAGCCAGTACCCTCAGTGAGTGTCATTCCAGGATCTGCCTCCTGTCACCATCATACAGAGCTGCCCGGCCCTGCAGGTGCTGAAATCAGTTCATAGCATATCTTAAAGCCCACAATTCAGTGAAGGAGAAAGATGGGAAGAATTTCAAGACCTCAGAATTTCAAAGCTAAGAATATTGGGTGGTGCCTAGATTCGTTTTGTATCATGACTGCTCCTTACAGCCGCATGTACTCTGAGAACATTTTGCAGGAGCTGTGGAGGACTCCCAGGAGAAGGCAGCCTCATAAATGGCTGATTCCTTCACACCTGAAGGATTAATGCTCCCAGTAGCAATGCAGAGAAATGGAGCGAGAAAACGAAATGTAGACTGGTAATCATCAGATTGGTTGACTTGCCTTTTACTTAGAGGAAGGGTCAAATGAAAGGATAGGATGGGATTGGCATCCTCATGTAAAGTAAGATCCGTTAGGTCTGCACCCCTTGTGCTCTGACTGCCCCCTTGCTGTGGTACCAATCCACTCCAGCTCTCACTGCAGTCGTGGCTCCTTGCTCCCTCTCCACACAAAAACTGAAGCTAAGTAAGCCCCAAATCTGGTAATATGCAATAATTTGTTTACCTTGTATTCAAATCCATGCTTTACTTTCCTTCTGGAAAATCTTCCTGTCCTTGCCTTTTAAGCTTTTATCCACAATTCTCACTCCTCCTCTTCAGAACCTCCTCTAGTCATACCTGCCCACAAGCCTATCCACCAAGATCTTCTAGATTGCATTCCCCTCCCTTGCTTTGTGCCTGCCCTTCCCAGAAGGCTGAGCCTTAAACATGCCTATTCGTACAGCCGTAGTTTACACTTGCCAATTTCTCCTCTTTTAATTATACCTGCATGGCCCTGGTCTGCTGCCCTCTTCAGATAACCCATAGGTGGTCAAGCAGGAGAGCAGCTTAGAGTAGAGCTTCGTGAATAAACTGAGTCACAGGATTGCATACCTGACCTAATGAGCCAGGATCTCCAGACTTGTTTTACAAAGCTTCCCAGGTTTGGAGGAGCCCAGCCAGGTTTGGAGACACTGGGGCACTTGGCTCTCAGAGCTCATCTCAGTCTTACCAGACACCAGAGGGCACACTTTGCATTTCCCTTCATGAGTGTTACTTTCTGACTCTCTCCTGAGAGACTTTAAATTTTCCAAAGAAATAGTCCATTTTCATGGAGGGCTCTCCAACTAGAAAGCAAGAGTCAAAGCCTTCAGTAGGAATTGGGGGCTCACAGGACATGAGAGAAAGTGAGCATTGGGGGTCTGAAGTTGCGGCTTAATTAAGGAGATGTTGCAAACTGGAAACCCTGGCCACTCTACCTTTGGGAGTGACATTTCTGGGTAAATTACCATTGCTTTTGCCATAAATGTAAGTCCACGTTTGAGTTTTGGCAGGTCCTTTGCAGTTGTTGTATGTTACACTGCTTTAAAGGAATCAGGCTGAGCCCATGAAAGTCATTTTGAAAATCCATTGCCAGTCTACGGCCATGCCACCCTGAACATCCCTGATCTCGTCTGACCTCAGAAGCTAAGCAGAGTTGGGCCTGGTTAGTACTTGGATGGGAGACCACCTAGGAATATCAGGTGCTGTAGGCGTAAAAAAAAAAAAAATCCATTGCCATCCCCTCTCCCAGCACCTTTGGACTTCTTCCTTTGTGAATCACTGATTACCGAAAGCACAAACCTCTGACTTAAATTACACAACTATTCAGTTAAAGAGCATTATTAAAAATGTGGTCTTTTTAAAATAGCTGTCGACCACCCAAGTTGGAAAACTTACAGTTCCAATCTGGTTTCCAAAAGAAAGGTTCTATAGAGTTGGATACTTCCAGTCAAGTGGTGGACATGTCATAAAAGCTGAAACTAGAAGTTGTACTTTTTTGAGTGATAACAAAAGCCCAAAGTAATGAATGCCCAAGGCCAGCCTGAAGAAAAATCTTCACAGGAAAAATATGGGCACTAGAAGACATTATTTGAGAAAGAAATGAATTCCCAGCTAAAACAGAATCATTCTCATTCAATCAGTAAGTAATATAAAAAAGCAAAGGAGAAGCCAAGTCATGGGTCCTGGCCCTGTCAGCCTTTCTTGCATTGTTTCCACCAAGCAGCCTGAGTAACGAGGTACTCACAGCATGGCCCCCACTCTCAGACTGTGACAGGGTCCTGAGATCCTGAACATAATAACGTCTCCTTTAATGTCTTCAATGCATACAATTTTCATGTCTTCCATCTAGCCAGCTTTGGGTGCAAGCCAACTCAGGGAATAAAATGACCACTTATAAAGTTAAATCACTCTACATTCCATTGAGAACTATAGCATTTTCTATTGTGGTAAAATATACATTAAAAAAAAAAAAAAAAACCATTCACCAGTTTAACCCTTTTAAAATGTGCAGTTCTGAAGGAGAAAAAAATGCCATAGATGATAGAGGCTCTGTTCATCCCTCTGGCAACCAAATCAAAGTTGTGATGGAAACAAGGAGCAACAGCAAAGAAAAATCGCCTGGATCTAGATGAACAAGCCATAAAACTAGGGAGAAATCCAAGAAAGCACCCTGCAATGATGGAAGGTAGGATGGGGGGAGGACACGAGGCGTGGTCCAAGTGGCTAAGTGAGATGGGGGCTGCGGCAGCAGCAGATGCTTCTTAAAGGGCCCATGTCCATGAGCGGATTTTCGCGGTGATGGACCTGCTCACTCTGAGCACCAGTGACCATTCAGCTGCACACAGAAGGCATAAAAGGAGATATTGTTGGAGTGAGAGTTGAGGCGAGACTTACTCAGTACAGAAGTGCTGATGGTAGCTATTGTTCCCTGTTGAGCCCTCCCCCATCCCAGTGTGTAGACACAGTGCAGCCATAGCTGTTACATCACCAAACTGGATAACAAAGGTTGCTCCACCCATAGGATTCCCTAAAACCCCACCTCTCCCAACCCGGGTGCCACGCAAGCCACATCCAGGTATATACTCAGCGAGTCAAATGCACCTTGCTGAGCAGCGCCTAGACTCACACTGGAGGCAGCTGGCTTCAGTTTCTGCTGTGGCCTTTTGAGGCAACAATAAGCCCACCATCTGTGGATTGCTTGCTGAATCTTGACAAGTGGCCCCAAAGGGGCCGAGGCTTGGACTAAATTTGGCCTGCAGCTGAACCCCTCTCAGGACTGTGCCACTGGACACTTACTTCACAAATCCACACCAATAAGACCAGGAGATGTAGGAGCTTTGCTTAGTACATAGAAACAGACACAGAAAGGCAGCCAAAATGGGAAGACAAAGAAGCAGAAACCATATGACAGAACAGAACAGAGATCCAGATATAATGGAGTCGAGTAATCTAACAGATGCAGAGTTCAAAACACTGCTTATGAAGATGCTGGAACCAGTCTGAAATGGAGAACACAGCTTTCTGAGATGAGAAGTATATTAAATGGAATAAAAAAAGGAATAAACAAAGCGAATAAAGAAGAGGATCACACGCCCTATCTAGAAGACAGGAAAGCCAATCAGGACAATTAAACAGAATGGAAAGAAAAAAGAGGCAATACTATAAAGATGATTTAAAGAGGATATGGGACACTATTAAAGCTCTAAATATTAGTCCGATCAGAGTAACAGAAGAAAATCAAGATATTGAACAGCTGTTTAAAGAAATAATGATGGAAAACTTCCCTAACCTGGTGAAGGAAATGGACATAACACCCAGGAAGCTCAGAGGAAGCTCAAAGGATTCCAAAAATCAGGAATCCAAAGAGGTCTACACCAAGACACGTCATAATTAAAATGACAAAGGTTAAATACAAAGAAAAGAATTTTAAAGCAGCAAAAGAAATTACATATAAGGGAACACCCATAAGACTGGAAGCTGATTTTTCAAGAGAGACTATGCAGGACAGAAGCGCTTGGATAAAATATTCGACAGGATGAAGACTCAGGATATACAACCAAGAATAATTTATCCAGCAAAGCTATCATTTAGAGTTGAAGGACAGATAAAGAGCTTCCTAGACAAAAATAAACTAAAAGAATTATCACCACCAAGCAAGAATTACAGGAAATGTTGGAGAGACTTCTTTAAGAGGAAAAAACACGAATCAAAAACAAGAATAAAGAATAGTAACAACTACATTCATATCAATAAATACTTTAAATGGAAAAGAATTAAGTGCTCCAACCAAGGGAAGATGTGGCTAAAAGGATAAGAAGACAAGACCCCTACATATGAAAAGGAAAGGGATGGAAAAAGATATTGCTGTGATGAACCTAGAAGGTATTTAAGTCAGACAGAGAAAGATACGATTTCACTTATATGCTGAATTCAAGGAATAAAAAGAACAAACTAATCAAAAACAGACTCACAAATATAGTGGACAATTTGGTGATGGACAGAGGGGAGGAGGGTTTGGGGGGCTGGGACAATGAGATGAAAGGTTAAAGAAGTACAAATTAGTAGCTGACAGATGGTCACGGGAATGGGAAGCACAGCATAAGAAATGCAATTAACATTAATACATTGGCTAGGTGGAGGGTCAGGGGAGGGAGGGAGCAATTGGAGGGATCATTTTACTAACAATATAGATGCCTAACCAATGTACTGTATACTTGAAACTAATAAATTTCTTTTAAAAAATGTTTAGTTCGTTGGCGTTGGTACTTTCACACTGTGGTGCAACCATTGCCACCGTCCATCTCCAGAACTCTTTACGTTATCTCCAACCGGAACTCTGTCCCCATTAAAAACTAACTCCCCATCTGTTCTCTGCCAGATTTGCAAACACCAGTCTCTGAATTTCTGTCGCTATGAATTTGACCACTGCAGGGACCTCCCCTAAGTGTAATTGTATAATATTTGTTCATTTGTGACCGGCTCATTTGATTTAGCATAATATCTTCAAGACTCACCCCTGGTGTAGCCTATGTCAGAATGTCCTTCCTTTCTAAGGCTGAGTAGTCCATTGCATGCCTCTTATTTATCTATTTGAGATCCATGGCATTTTTAATAAATTATCTCAATTTTTTATTAGCTGTATTTTTATTTTTAAATCATTTTCAGTCCTTTTTTCCTGGTATTCTTGGTGGTTGACATTAAGATACTGGAAGTCCAAATAAACTAAATTGTATTCATTCTACCCAGACCTCTAATTAGCACCCCTTAAAAACTCAGAGACATTTTCCCCTTTTAAGAATTTAATATTTCTTTCTAATTAACAAGATTCTGATTTTTTTAAGTTTCTATGTTTTAAATGTTTTTTTTTTTTATTGTTTTAATACAATCATACTCTAGTTCCAAATACTTTGGCATTATCTTAGGATTCTTGGCATGGGAATAAATGACATTCGAACTGCTAGAGTAGTGAGATGCATAATGAAACACCTCATAAAGGTGTCTTTAAATGTTTTGCATTTGGATTCACTTGTGTAGCTTTCCTTATTGGCCCATGGAATAAACAGAGTGCTCTACTAGAGCAGGAGAACTTTGGGGATTGCCACAGGGGAGGGACTCAGCTACAAACACTGACTTGGTTTGGCTGATGGCTTGCGCCCAAGTACACCCCCCATTCCCTAGGCACAGAGGGTAAGACTACCTCACAAACAGGCAGCACTGCAGTTGCAGTCACAGCTTCCTAGGATATTCCAGGATCTAAAAGCTCCAAACTGCACTAGTTAGTGCAAACCAAAACACATGGCACAATTTTCTGAAATCACCAAACTGGTAAAACATGGTGGTCCTGGAAACCCTCACCTTTTTCTACCACGAGGAATGCCAGAGCTGTGAATGAGCAGGAACGCCATGGGTGCTCTGCCCATAGGCTTCCCAGATGTCAGCCCCCTGAGGGCTGGGACCACATCTCTGGCCTGGGAGTAAAGAGCTTGGCCTCTGCACTGGGGTGTCTGGTTCCACCACTCTCCCTCACCCTGTGACCTCAGAAAGGTCCATACCCACTGGATGCTACAATTTCCACACCTGCGTAGTGGGAAAAGTAGCAGGACCTCCCTCCTAGGCTGATGTAGCAACTGGGCTAGCACCTGCACCTGGCAGTGCTCTAGAAGGGTGAGCCGATTGTGTACCCCCTACCCCCAGCACCAAGCACAGCACATCTTTATCAAGGTCTGCTGAGGAGCCCACCAACAACCCAGGAGCCCCCACCCCATGCATGCCGAGAATGACAGCCGTGGGGTCCATGGCCAACATCCTTGCAGTCATGGCCTGACTACATTAAATTTTCTTAAAGAAAACATTCCTGCCGAACTGAGGGGTGTCTGCCCGTGCGTGGCTGGACAACAGTTGCTTGTGCACACTCCTGAGTAACCACAGTGCACATTCAAAACACTTCCACATAAATTCATCTCATCCCACTCCTGAGAATAGGACAAGTAGGAAACCCTGGGTCCCCATATCAGACCTAAGATAACTGAGGCACAGTGAGCTGAAGTGGCTCATGCAAGGCCACCAGTCTCAGGCCCTCACTAGTCTTCGTGCAGCCATTGTGCAGATGAGAAGACAGAGTCCCCTGTAGTGGACGCGGCCTGCACTACCCGTTTTCAACCCATGGCTGGGGTGGGCCACAACCTGCATAATGTCTGCCCCCATCCCCACTCAGCCTGTGACCCGCTGCAGGGCACAGACTGCAGCCACTAGGAAAGGAAGAGTATTCAGCCCGTGAATCAGTCTGCCCCAGCCTGGAGAGCAGACACTAGCACCCCCAGACAGAGAGAGCCAAGTGCAGACTTGGACTGCTACTTCACACATCAGCCAAGGAGAACAAACCACCGTCTTTGCTCTGAAAAGTTCATTCAGAACGGTGAGCTTGGAAGCAAGCTCTCACAGCCGTGGGGTAACTCTTCATGTTGTTTCTGGAGCATTCAGACTAGTTGCTACCTGTCTCACCTAGGGCAGTGCCACTACTTTCAATGTCTTTTAAAAAAGAGGGTATTCAAGACTTCAGAAGTGACCTTAGCTCCTTCTTCTTGAGGCAGGGCACAGGGTAATAAATACGATGTAATTGCAGTATAATCTAGGTCACATTAATGTATAATTTAACCACATGAAGAACAAATTAAGCCATGAATAAGAGGTTTTAATCTCAACCCAAATGATCCCCAAGCACTGAGGAGTAAAACTCTTCTTGGTTTTCCAACGGTTCATCAGAGCAGGTTCCTCTCAGTTGTTCTTGATAAACCTACAAGGCGCATTTGCTAAATGCACCCTCTTCAAGGCTTTCCCGTTACTGTACTTGAAAAGAACCTGAAAAAATGAATCCTCTTTCAAACCAGTAAAACAAGACCCTGTGTTTGACAGGAAGGATCCAAATTTACACGTTACTTGTTTCATGCTGGGACTTGAATTCAAGGAGGAAAAAAGGCCTCTCTGAAAGGGACATTTAATGGTTATTTATAGCCTTGCATCATCCGGGTCACCTGCCTGATGAAACGCCATCTGCGCTGGGTATTTCCACATCAGTGAGACTGAGTCGGGAAAGGATGGTCTAATCCCAGGATTAAGAGCAGGGAGATAATCAACATGCTCATGAACAAACAAATAAACAAAACCCTGCCCACTCGAACTTCAAACACTAAGAGGCCTTTGTGGCTGCTGTTACTGTTCCTAGTGCCCCGCCTCTTCCAGTTCTCAGGGCATGAACTTTCTCTTCACAGGAGTCCAAACTGCCACGGGTGTGCCTGGGATTTAAACATTCATGGAGCTGTCATGATTTTGAAAGGAGAGAGGAGATAACAGAAATCCACTAGAACCAAATGGCTCCAGAAATCTTCAAAGAGGGGTGGGCGACCCTGACTCTGGCCACACCTGGTTTCTTGTGGTTCACCTGGCCTCGTAAAGAATTGTACAATTCTTGTAGATCTTCAGAAGTCAGATGAAACCAAGTCCACATTACACTGACCTGGTCCCCTTTACTGACTTGACGCTCTTACTCTCTCCTCTCCCAGCCATCTTTAGTCTTTGTCTGTGGTTCCTGGGACCCCTGTTTCTGAGGCTTAGGATGGTAGAAAGTGGAACAGATCTGAGTTTGTGCCCAGCTCTCCCACCTCTATGTGGCCTCAGGCAAGTCATTTAACCTCTCCAAACCTCCAACTGGCCCACCTCCTATCCTTGGGAGGATTACACAAGCACGTGTGCCCAAATGGGACTGGGCACTAGGTACATCCTCTGTAAGTACTCTCAGTAGTCTGAGAGGACATCCACCCACAGCAAACACACCAGAGGGCTCCAGTCCTAAACACAGATGCCTGAAGAAATCCAGTGAGGTTTCTCTCAGGGACTCACAGGTTCATCAGATAAGGGCCATAGAACCTGCACTCCCTAACTGGAAGGAAAACTCTGAGTGGAGAAACCTCTCCTTGCAGCAGAGTTTTGCCAGCTATGACCTGATAAACCCATACCTGCCATGTAGCCCTGGACACACGTTCAGTCCCAGCCTCACAGGCCCCAGAACCGCAGCATCCTCAGCAGTGAGAGCCACAAGCACGCACCATGTGCACTTTTCCATTTCCATATAAGCATAAAACATCTTAGGATAGAAGAATTTCATTGAGCATGATTATTTACCAGTGTGAACAGGCCGTTGTTTTCAATATCCTAACAATTTTTCTGAAGTGAGTTTTTGAAAAACATCCACTGAGTTTAGCTCTAAGCAAATGCTATCATTTTTTCTTCCTCTTCGAACCTTTTGTTTTGGCAACACCCACTGCTGGTGTTGGGAGGGGAAGCAGATTTATTTATGGATCCTCAGAGCTTGGGATTCTAGTAGCATCTCTGTGGCAACCACCAGCAAGAAAGCCAAAGTCACCGATTTGTACTCTGGAAATGTGTGGATTTTGTGGTGAGTTGATTATACTTCCATAAAGCTGGTTGTTTTAAAAAAGTATAGTCTTAGCAATAAGAACCTAAATTGTGTGCCATTAACCAGAACAATAAACTATCAGTTCCTAGGAGACACATAGACTCTGAGAACATCGCTTCAATCATTTTGAATTATTTCCCACTGGAATGTGCCTGTCCACACATGGGCAATAACATGCATAGCACATTACATGTTGCAATTGTACAATAATAGAGCTCACTGCTTCTTCCACACATAACTCCACACTCATGTTGTGTGACGATGCTATTAGATTGTAAGCACAGAAAATGAGTAGAGGACCTGCCCACCTTCATCTCCAAACTCTTTCTGAAGCTCCTGGCTGCCTAGGAGCCTGGAGTGCAAAGGCCACACATGGCTACCTCTTGACACCAAGAGCCCCTCTTCTCTCTGGCTCAAGACTTCAAAGAGAGGCGTGCAGGAGTAGAGCCCATTGTGAGAGTGGGTTCAGGGCTCAGGCACTGAAGAGCTGTGTACCTTCTGCCTACCTTCCCCATGCCCTCACCTCACCTTTCCTTTCAGACAGCTGCTCTACCCCCAGTCGGCTCCCACCACCCATGTGAGAGCCACCTCAATGACTCACAGTGATGATGCACAGAGAGCAACAGGCCCTCTGAGGGTCCCTCGGTAGCAAATAGTAATAGTGATAATTTCGAGATCCTTCTTGTTTTATCATTTGATTTAGAATCTACTGATCTCAGGTTTATTTCCTTCAACTTTCTTTACTTCAAGGATATCGTCACCAACAAATTATGTCTTTATTTAGCTGGCATGATTTGGGATTCTAGTAGCGTGTCTTACAGTGATTGCTTATGATATTCTTGTTTGGGTTGTGCTGTTAAGCAAAACTGGTGTGACTGAGATACATTTGTGTATCTCACCTCCCTAAATAGTGCGAATGTTTTTCCTCTCTCTCTTTTTTTTTTTTAACAGTGTGAATATTTTAAGGTGCTAACTTGCTGTTCTCTAGTGCACTCCAGATATAAGAAACTGGATTTGGGGGTGACAGGGTGGCCCAAATGTATGACTTTCCCCACATATCTGAGCTGATGGGAACAAAAAAAAAAAAACGAGGACAATGAGCTGAGGGAGAAGCCAGCAGAGTATCCTCTTGGCAGAAAATAAGAATTTTTTTTTTTTATTTCATCAGAATGCAGTTTAAGAAATAACTCGTAAGAGGACAGAGCAGTTACCTGGAGGGAATCCACTGCCGCTTTCAGTTGTCCAAATGGGACGTGCTCTCCCCCGAGCCTTAGCCCATGCTGTTCCCTCTTCCTTTTCCTCTTCCTTTCCACTGCAATTAATGGCTAACTCCTGGCCATCCTCCTTTCTCTGGGTCTGGGACAGTCTTCCTGACCTCCCCCAGTGAGTCAGGTTTTCCCCACACAGGACACACACCAATGTGCTCCCACCGTGCCCATCACTCATTTCCCCCTTCTCAGTGTTTATTTCACTATGCTGTGTTTGCCTTGGCTTCCACCAAACTGTGAGGCTCCACCAGGGTAGGGATTGTTTCGATTTGTTTGTTGTTCAACCTGGTCTGAAGTAGATTTTTAATAAATATCACGTGCATGGGTGGAAGGATGGGCAGACAAATGGAAGGATGGCTGGCATGCATGTTATAGGGCTAAAAAGCAGCTGCTATTATGTTGCAACAAAATTTCATGTTTACATGTTTATATGAGTCCTAGAAAAACTTGGGTTTTATCATTTAAAGCAACACATTTAGTTAAATAACCTTTCTGATTTCAACCTGAAAATGCTTTCTTTTGATTTTAATAAGGCAATAGAAGAGGTATTTTTTAAAAAAATCTGCACGATGCTTTCAACTCTGAGGCATTAAATGAAATAGAATGAAACTGAACACATAGCTTTACGGCAGGATATTTGGATAAATGACTGCTCTCCTCTGAACTTTCTGGGTGGCTATTTGCTGTCCGCTTTACTCTGATGAGCAAGGCTTCAAGACAGTAATCACATCAAAACACCACATTCTGTCCCAAATGTAGGAGAGCTCCTCCTCTTCGGGCTCCAGCCCCAGGTTTATCACTGCACAAATGCATATGCACCTGCCTAATAACATAATTAATATTCTGAAAATCCCAAACCTACTTTGACAAACAATAATAATTTTAGTATTTTACAAATGTTCTTAGGCCACGGCGGTCTACAACACTCCAGAAATAATTACTATCGTCACTGGTTTATATGTAGGAAAATAAAAACTGTCAGGAAAAGTAGAGTCAAATAAAAAGATGAGATGTGAACAGAAATGTCCAAAATACTGGTTTTCTTTGTTCTTTATTGCCTTTCTGGGTTCTTCTGCTGAAGAGCTAATAATCCATATAGAATTCGAAGTAATTTGACATGCTCATTTGTATAAGTAGTGATGCTTCAAAAGAAAAGCTAGAAGTAGTCCAAGATAAATAAATGCATTGTGTTTATTCAATGTGTGCAAGAAAAGCTATTTTCTGAGTATTATTTCAATTAAAACTAACAAATGAAACTTAGGAACTCTCACTTTAAATCTTCAACTTAAGTCGCCGAACAGTTTGTCGACATCTTCAGGGAAGGCCCCACCCAAGGGTTCAGGCCCAGTGGTTTGGCCTTATGGGTGCCTCTCTGAGCCCAGCGTTCTGTGCGTGGCCCCGTCTGTGGTTCCCCAGCAGAGTAGGTAGTTTCCCTCAGCCCCTCCCCACTCAGGGCTCCACTGCCAGCACTCTGGCCCCTCTCCCATTTCCTCCCACATTCTCTGCTCATCCCCCCACCTGCCTCTGGAACTCTGAGAAAATCAAAGTAGTTCTCCTGCTTTTATTTGAGAACTCTTCAATCCTATATTCTGTTAACCCTTCTAGAATACAACAGGTATCAAATAACATCCTATAATGAAAACCCCCACTGCCTCTCGCCCAGAGAAGTTCACAGCACCACAGGCTGATACAAGAAGCAAAAGCTGGAACTAGAATTGTCCTGAGAGTAAACTACAGAGGGTGCAGCCAGGTGGCACCAGAGCAAAGTGCCTCCAGAGAAGGAAAGATCTAGGACCTTAAGAAAAATTATATACACATATATGTAATATATTTTTAATCAAAAATATATCCTTGAGGGACTGTATGGACACTGCCCGCTCCCCTTGAGATGTTGGTGGGGGTCAGTTTATCGGTCACAGACCTGAAATCTTCACCAAGGAGTTTCTGAATGAAAGTTTCCCAGTGTGGTGCTGAAGAATGGGGACTGGTCTTTAAAACCCTCGTGTTATGTTATTTAAAGCTCTGAGATACCCCAATGCACTCCTGGTCAGTCATTTCTCTCTCCGCCTTCAGTCTCTGTCCTTCTGGGATTCCTCTCAAGTCTTCGGGGTAGAAGAGGCGCCTGTGGGTCTTGACAAGACTTGGAGCCTCTGCTTCTTTTTCTCAGCTCTCCCTGACCTTGGCCACAGTGCCCTGGGGGACCGTTTTTTGGGCAGGGCAGCCCAGTAATCGGGCCCTGTGTAGCTGCCTCACCTGCCCAGACAGAGTGGCTGAGAACAGGACGGACTATTTAATCTGCAGGGCCCAGTGCAAAATGGGAATGGAGGGCCCCTCCTTTTAAGATTACTAAGAATTTCGAGATGGCACGCTCAGGGCCCTGCCTGCACAGCTAGCCTGGGCAGGAGATGGTCCCTCCCAGGATGTCTTCCAGGCTCTCACTAGTTCTGCAATGAAACAGATCTGACTAAAACAGAAGTGAAAGAGAATGAGTTAATCTCTTCACAATCTAGCATTAATTAGCACTACCCAACTGAGAACAAGGAAGTTTACTAGAAGCCATAAATCACATCAAATGGAAGTGTTTTCGGCTGCTCTTATAATGACCTCCACAGGCTCCTGGAGGGTAAATAAAGCTCTGTCTTAGTTGGTAGGAAGTGGGGAGTCTGAGGAGCAAAGGAATGTGTTGATGTGTGGGGAGGAGGCCACCAGCAGCCTTCCCCCCAGGGCATCCATCTGCAGGAGGGGGGACATTGTGGGAGGCTGGGTAGTAGAGGGTAGTGATGGGGTGGACAGGGAAAGGGAGCCAGCTATATGGCCACTTCACCAGAACACAGGCAGTTGCCAACGTCTCACCTCTTTTTACAAAGAGCTTGGTGCTGAGAACCCGGGAGTGCTGGCCATAGACCTCTCCTTTTTTCTTTTCTGTGATATGGACCACCCTGGGGGCAGCACTGTACTTTCTGGTTGGCCTCTGCACAGTCACTGCAACCAGGTGAGGATGAGGGGGCACAGCTGGCTGGCACCACCTTCTGAGTACCCTCTCGCAGGTGAGCGCGCTAGAAGAGGGAAGGGGCTGAAGATAGAGGGACCCCCCACCTACCTATACACTTAAGAAGGTAACTCTGCAGGCCTGATTCCTACAAAGGCCTCCCACACGTCCTACCTCAGTCCCTTTCCACAGGTTGAGGATGAGCAGTACCTAAGCTGTGGCTCTACAATTTAACCTTGCTTTCCCAGAGAGAAGAAGCCTTTTGGGGAGAGGCAGCATCTCCATATTCAAGGTGGTCAGATGGAGCCAAGGAGTGGCCCAGCTGGATCAAAGAATGTGAAGCCACCCAAGGCCCAAGTGGTGAGTCTTCAGATTTCTAAGGTGATGACTGACACAGTCATCCTTCCTACCGCTGTGTATGTCTGCATTCCGGAGGCAGCCACAATGACAGTGTCCACTGAGGCAGAGCCACCCCTCCCAAAGTGAAGGCTATCCCAGGAGGCAAGCTGCACTGCAGGAAACTGGACCCAAGGGAGTGGGCTTAAAAATGTAGGGAGTGGCCTAAACTTTGTATAATTTTGTCTTCAGTGTCTGTCTTCTGGACAGATAATAGGGTAGGGACGTTGTCTGCTGTCACTGTCCCCAGGGTCTATAGGATTATCTATAGGACAGTAGCAGCTCTGCAAATTCTGCTGAATAAATGATTAATGAATGAACCAACAAACAACAGCAAAGAAATCAGTGTCTAGTGCACAGTACTCCATGGGGTGCTGCTAAAGCCAGCATTCATTCCTTGGGAGAGGTCAGAATTCAAGTAGGGAGAGGGTACAGACAGCCTCCTCCTCCCCCTCTGACGCTAAAGACGCTGGTACCTCTCATGTCACACACGTTACCAATTATTCAATCCCCAAGGCAAGGCTAGCACTCATAATTCTTACACACATACATGCAAGATCCTCCCACACTTCATGTGGTCTTTTCAATGGGTTAGAAATATCAAAGAGAGCTTCTGAGAAAGCCTTCAGCAAGGCAGGAGGTTGTCTCCTGGGGAAACTGCTATGAGCTATGGTCAAAGGAACAGCAGGCTGGGTGCTGACAACAGGACTCATGCCTGGAGCTTGATCTTAAACAAGCCGTATAACCTTCCTGAGCTGCTGCCTCTTGGAACACAGGCGTCCCACCGTCCAATCCATCCTCCTAGGAACCCACGTAAGAGAAAGTACATTGAAAACTGTCAGATGTTCTTGCAGAAAGCATTACTGTTTTGTTTTGTTTTGTTTTGTTTTGTTTTGTTTTGTTTTGTTTTGTTTTGTTTTGTTTTGTTTTGTAAGCTGTTCGTGTAGATGGCAGTGACTCCCAGCTCTCTTCACAGAGCTAAGAAAGTCGACCCCTCTTTCACAATCTCAGCTGTTGCTACACGGGAACCACTGTGACCTGTTTGCTAGAAACACTTTCACCTGTTACCTTTAGAGGGTTTCCAAGCCTGCTAAGCCCTGTCACACTGGGGGTCTCCTTGATTCCTCACAGGGATCACTCAGTCCGAGAGGGGGCCGCATCATTTTATTTTTATAGAGGAGAATGTGCACTGCCCTTTGAGGAGGCGTGAGATCACCAAGCTGGGCAAGAAAGCAAAACCTCCTGAAACCTACCCCACCAGAACCTGAGTCATCTGTGTACTGTGACAACCACATCTCTCCCTTGCTCAGGTCTTTCTCCTGAGCTCCACTCAGTTAGGCAGCCTCCTGAGCCTGCTTCCTCTTGGAGGTGCTCCAGGCCCCTCAGTCTGTCCATGGTCTACAACACCTCCCACTTGCCTCTGCTTCCTGCTCAGTAGCAGCCTCACACGTACCCAACAGCCAAACAGGGACCTGGGCCAGCCTCTATGCTCTGTCACCTCTGACACCATCACCTCCTAACAGGTTTCCATCCTCCTTTCTTCCCTTGCCTAAGTCAGTGGTTTTCAGATTACAAGTCATATCCCTATAATGAGTCAAGAAATCAATTTTGTATATTGCAACTACCACCATTTATTAAAATAGAATAAAAGTAAAAGGACAGAATAGATTATAGTACATTGTATGCAGTAAGTATAAATGTTGTTTCATGCAAGTTTTATCTCTATTATACTGGTAATATGTACGTGCTGGGTCTCATTGTGACATATTTCCTCTGTGTGTCTCCCCTTCTTTCACTGCAGTAGAAAATTGGTCCTGCTACTCCTTTGCTCCATCGCACAACCTTTGTGCAAGTCCCATTGCAGCATTCCAAATTCATCTGACCTCATGCTCAGCCCTTCGGTCCAGCCCATGGCTTCACCTCTGGCCAATTGGGCCACCTACTGCCCCTTCCTGGGGGACCGACCTTTTTTCCATTGCTTTCCCAACTAACTCCTACCTGCCCTTCAGTACTTCAGTGAGACTCTGCCTACCCTGATCTCCCCGAGAATAAGTCAGGGACCTCTGAGGGTGTGGGCCACCAGCTCCCAATAACTTCTTACCAGATCTACATTCGGTAGCCTGGCATGGAGAGCTTTAATTGGCAGCTAAAAAATGGCCATAGGGAGAGTACTTACAGCACAGAAATAGCCAAACACAACAAATCAAGGCCTCCCTGCACTGCATGCCTGAGCATCTTGTACCTACAGCCCCCAAACTGTGGTGACCACCTGGCTCCCCTCAGTCTCCAATCACCTGGAGCTGCACCTAATTCTAGTGAAACTCACCCCTAGCCCAGAATTAGGCCAGACTAGAGGTGCTTCATAAATATTTTTGAATGGATATAAGAAAAATGCTGCAGAGTTACTGTATCTAACTACAACCTCGGGATTAACAAACCACAAGCTTGGTGATGACCACCTGCTGTGAGCAACCAGAATCTTCTTTGTGCCAAGCACCAGACTCGCCCTAAGGCAGGTTTTAGCAGTTGCTTGCCTGTTGATTTGAGGACCAGGGGAGAGATTTCTAGATCGATGCCCAACTTCATATTTTAGGCCTAAGCGTGTTTTGAACTTTTATACTGATTGAGTCTTAATTTCTATAGCTTGTGAGAGAAGCTTTACATATTAGGAAAGGGGTACAGTTCCTGGATTTTGGAAGACAACTCTGTTTTGCTTTTCTTCCTCAGTTCTAGAGTTAGAAAGGGTTTGAGGAGGAGAGGTCAGGGTTCCAGCTCTGCTCAGCCCCCTCAGCACCCTCCGGAGCACTGGAGGACTTAGAGCCAGACATGAATGGCTGTTCCCAGAGCATCCTCCTCAGCCCAGGTCTCCAGACATCAGACTGCCTAGTGCTGGCCAAAGACTTGCCATAATGGGATATTGTTACCGTGAAACCTCATGCCAGAAACGACCAGGCTGGGACTGAGGTGGTGGTAACAGGAGAGGCCGAGTTTGAGTTCAGGAATACTTGGGCCTCCATTCCTCCCTCATGTGAGGTAGGCATTCTTGTTATGCCCATTTTATATGGAATGAAACTGAACCACGGACAAGCTGTGTAACTTGCCCAAGTTGTGATTCAGCTCTTGCTTTTAATCACCACACTTTTTTTTTTTTCTGTTTGGTTATCAGCAGGTCTGGGACCCCTGGCTGAGGTTATAGGATGGCATGGAAACAGAACACACCAATAATTCCAGTAGCATAAATCTCTCTAAATGGGCCGATAATTCCAGCCCATTCTCCCCACTGACCCTAGATTTAGAGCTCGCACAGGAGTGGAGAAAATTAAGCCAGAGCTGTGCCTGGGCAGGGGTCTTAGCTGTTATTTTTATTGCTATGTTATTTTAGGTAGATATAGTATTGAGGAAGGAATAGACAAAAGGCAGAGAAGTAAAGAGTCTGTGGGAGGGAGGAGAAGCAGTCAACTAGGACAGGGTCAGCAGAGCTTAGTCACGGGGTCTCCATGGAATCATGACAGCGGCCACAGGCACTAGGCCACAAGAGGTGCCGTGAAAATGTGTTTACCATGTAGTGGCCTGTTTGCAGACCCATGAACTAGTCAGTTTCACAAGTTTAGAGGCAGCCTTACCTATCAGGTGACCGGAAGAGAGCTTTCAGTACCCTCCCCTCCCCACCCCCCATCTATCCGCCACTCTCATAGTTAGGGAGAACTCAGAACTCATGCCAAGCTGAGAGCACCTCACTCAGGTCCTTCCACTGGCACCTCTGTCAGCTGGTGGGCAGAAGCTCTGTCTTGCCCGGGGTGGGGAGCGTTGGGGATAGCCAAAGCCAAAACAACTGGGACTTCACGACTGGGAGGAACTCAGGCTGAGCTTCCTCCGGAGTGCAGAACTGCATTCTGCAAAGGCCAGCCAGACCTCAGGAATGGAATCCTAACCAGAGGGCTGTCCTCAGCTTCCTTCCCCAACCCCACTTGCCATCTTAGAGAACTGATAATAATAATGGAATCCCATCCAAACTTTTTGTTTGGCTTTGTATATTTATTTAGTTTTCTTTTTATCTTCTCTTAGCCTGGGAACACCTTTAAGGAGCCTTTCAGTAAGTGCTCCTGGTTGACACTAAAGTGAAACCCAGCCCTCCTAGTGCTCACAGGGAAGCCCTCCCAGGATCAGCTATAATTAGAAGTCAATTAAATTAGAACCCTTAGCGATGTTCTTGGAAGGCTTCCAGGCAGCTTTCCTCAGGAGAGCCTCTGGCCCAACTCAGTAGAATCCCATCTTTGCTGCCCATGATCCTGAAGCAAGAGCCAGGTTGTCAGCCAAGATGCTGGCTCCTAAGTTCCCTTTCAACCTTTGTTTGCACCTTACCCTCCCCACCTGGTGAGGCTGCAGGTGGGGCCTCCCTCTGTCTTCTACCCTGCCTACTAGGAAGAAAGCACCCAGGATTTCACTGAGGGGTAGTTGGGTGCTCTAATCTCACCTTAGTCCACTTAGTGTTTTTCAAACATAAATGTGTTAGTGAATTGCAATACAGTGTGCTAGAAAGTGCAAAAAGGCAGCTTTTGTGTCTCTTCAAGAAATTCTTTGAAACCTAACCTTTCCCCAAAGGCGACCTAATGGTACTCACCAGGTGAGAGACTTGTCCAATGAAACTGTGCCAACAGGGGAAAATCCTGGGAAAGATCTGGGCCCCCTGTGACGTCCTTCCCCAACCTGTCCTCTGAGCAATCAGAGATGTACCTCTTCCCAAAGGAAATGTCTTTCTTGCCTTTTCCCCCAATCACGGAGTTCATATGTACTCTTCTAAATTATTCTGACTACAGGAACTCTATCAAAAGGGAATGTTCCCCATAACCTCCCCTCAATCCTTAGTCACCGCACCCTATTTCACTCCCTGCCAAAAAATCTTTGTTGAAATTGTAGTGGATGTCACTCCAGATCTGCTTTTATGTACACAGACACTTGTACAAATATGAACCCAGGCCATTCTACGTGAGTATTCCTGGAGTGCCCCTGCATGGTGCTCCATTGGATTTTTTGTTAGTTGTAATACTAAATAAGCAGGATAGCTAAAGCCCCATTTGATTTTACCGAGTCTCTTATGGGAAGCATAAGTGCTTGCTGCTCCCAGCAAGAGGCAGGACCAAGGAGCGTTGCCGCTGGACAGGCGTCCTCGGGATACTGGGAGCAGAGCCACGTGCTCCCTGGAAGGCCAGCAAACCTGGGAGGCAGGCGGGCTCAAAGCTCTTCCAACCTGTCCCTCACTGGCTTCTCACTACAAATTTATGTATTGGGCAGTTCTCATATATGCGCATTCTCTTCCCCAGAATCTCACAGAGCAAAGTGCTAAGTCTTGAGGTGGGGAGCATTTAGAAAAGAAGACCGTGTCTGTATGTATGTACACTCAGGGAGTTTACTTCTCCTCAGCACCAGCCCCACCCAGCCACCCTACTAACTGGCCCCTGGCTATCCCACCCTGACCCTTCCTGAACACTTGAGTTACAGAGCCCTCTTCTTTCTCAGACTTCACCTCCTTATTTCCAATAAATAATTTTTTGGCTGTTTTTCTCCTTAATGTCTTTAGGATATTATAAAGACAAAGTTCAGGGTTTTTCTCCTTAAAAAAAAAAAAAAGGATTTTCCATTTATCGGTCTCCTGCTTTGAGTTCTTGCACAATCTTTTTGTGTGTGGTATTTGAGGAATGTGAGTTTCCATGACCAATGATGGCTCACCAAGAACAAGAGGATTCACAGGGGGAAAGGTCAGTTTGACTCACGGTCTGAGTCAGTGGTTGATTCTGAAGATTCCTCACACAATAGCTATCAGAAGGCAGCATGCTGTTTTTTCACTAATTCATCCCCAGTGTCAAAGCAAGAGGACAGTGACCCAGTGTGTGGCAACTGGGGGACTTAGGCGCTCACAGGAGCACATCATCTCTCTTTGTATAGCCAGGCTCCCTGGTAAAATTGCTTTCAGTTGGAAACATAGGTTTCCCATTATGAAAGTGGAAAGGTGAAAAATAATACCTCTTCCTTTAAAACAGTGCGTAATTAATTTAGTGGTTGGAGGAAAGCATCTGAGCACCTGGGCTATATATAGCCTTCCTCTGTCCGTCAGCTGTGTGACCTTAGGCAAGTCACTAACTTCTGTGGGCTTCAGTTGTCTTGTAAAGTTAAAGTTAAGTGGTTGGACTCGTATATCCTCTCAGTCACTTTGACGGATGACCTATTCTTGCAAAGACAAGGAAGAACCTTATGAAGGGGCTAGGAGAGCGGGAAGTGGGCCTGGGAAGGAGTGGGCTGGATTCTGATTCCTGGCACTGTCCCCAGGGGCACCCTGGGTCAGGGGATCAGCAGACTCTCTTAGCAGGTGAAACAGCTGGTCATTGTGCTACTTTAGCAGTGGCCCTCAGTGTGACCTGGTTCCTCCTCCCAGGAGTTCTTTCCCAGGGATGAGGTGATGCTAGGGGGATGTAAATAGAGTCAGTCTGAGGGGCTCGAGGCTCAGGTTAAATCTGCCTGTTCTTTTAAGGTGTCTCTGTTCCCGTCCTGGTTGCTGGGAGGTCCCTCATACCCAGTGGGATACAATCGAGCCAGCTGACCCGGGGTGGGGCTGGGCCGGCCAGTCCTGGAGCAGCCTCAGGTTCTGCAGGCCCCGCTGCTGCTAACAAACTGTGTCTTTCAGGTGAACCCACAGAAGAGGATGGCCCACATGGGTGACTGCAAACAGATGCCCTGGCTCCCCGTCCTGGTGGTAAGTGGGTCAGAGCACCTGCCCGCACTGCACCCTCAGCCCAGGAGGTGCCCATAGAGGCCATGGTGGAGGTTCCAGTGGGAGCTCCCGTCCAGGCTGTGTCCTTCACTAGCCACACTGCCTTGGGCCCATTCCATGGCCTCTAACACCTCAGTTTACAGGGCTGTAAAATGGGAACAACCATAAAAGCACCTCCTTCACTGAGTTCTGAGGGTGTAAAAAGATAATATCTGTAAAGCACTGAACAGTGCCCAGGGTTCAAATTAGACTTCCTGGTTGATGGCTCCCTTTATAGGGTTTCATAGATAGAAATGTCCTGACGTGTGTAATTTATGTTGCTATATACACAACCCAGTGCCTGCATGGTAAGCCACAATGGGGGCCACACAGCTGAGAAAGCTCCAGGCCTCTACCACAGGGCTCCTCCTCAGGAGAGAAGAGGCACCGTGTGGTGGAAAGACCTGCTCTAGAGGTTGGGAGAGGGCTTGCCTCATCCATGACTTTGGAGAGAATGGAAGAAAGAATCCATGGCGAAAAGAGTTTGGATCAGGCCTTGAAGATGGGATGGAGGGGAGAGGAGGAGGTGGGAGTGAGTCCTGGCTATGAGAGCAGGGCGGCCTGCTCAGTTTATTAGCTAAAGTTCTTGGGGATGTGGCACCATCTGACTGAGCAGGGCCCCCATCACCAGGCTCCTTCCTTACGCAGCCTTGCGGGCTGTCTGGGCGCTGACCTCGAGTAACTAACTATATATGTGTCTTCAGGAACTATGGAGGCTAAGTGACCCCTTTCTTGTGGCAGGTGTCTCTGATGTGTTCAGCCACAGCAGAATACTCCAACTGTGGCGAGAATGAGTACTACAACCAGACCACAGGGCTGTGCCATGAGTGTCCCCAGTGTGGACCAGGGGAAGAGCCCTACCTGGTAAGGCACGCTTTCTGGTTGCCAGACCACGCCTCCCCTGGGCCTGGTGAGCTCTCCCTCCTTCATGGGCTATCATCACCCTACCCTGTGTTGCTGCACACATGATCCCCAAGCTGAATCAGTGCCGTGTGCCCCATGTGCTCATGTGACTGATGTGCCCTCTGTCCCCAGTGTGCGTAGTATAATCAAAGACCACAGGTTTGGTCACGGCCGGTGCAGCCACTGTACTCACCTGTGTCGTCTGTCATCTTCCTCGGCCAGGCTTGTGGCTATGGTACCAAAGATGAGGACTATGGCTGCGTCCCCTGCCCAGCAGAGAAATTTTCTAAAGGAGGCTACCAGATATGCAGGCGCCACAAAGACTGTGAAGGCTTTTTCCGCGCCACCGTGCTGACACCGGGAGACATGGAGAATGACGCCGAGTGTGGGCCTTGTCTCCCTGGGTAAGCATGGGGCTCTGCCAAAGTGCATCTCAGGACACTTTCTGCAGAAAGCCCCAAATGTCCCGTTGGTGAGGATCCCTGGGAACATAGCAACTCAGGGCTACAGTATAGTATCACTCCTGCCATTCGTTTGTCTTATTCTGTGACAGTAGCTTGGCAGAGAGGACAGCATGTGTCTGGAATCGAGAAACATGGCATCTCGAATGGCACATCCCACCACGTTTCTTGGACGGGCAGCCCATCCAAGCTCAGCTTCCTTGTCCTTTAAGTTGACATCGGTCATAATAATTTCCTCTGATTACCCAAATCAAACATATTTGTTGAATACTTACAACGAGATAACACAAGGGATTTTTTGGAGAAAAAACTAAAATTTTATACAAAAGTATTCTTTTTAGTATTCTGAAAAAAATTGAGGGTAAAAGCCACTGAGAAATATTTGAGTCATATGGTGCCTGTAATTCCACCACAATTTGGTTATATATCGAAATCTTCACAAAAAAGCAAGTGAAAATGCAATTAGGCTGAAAGACACTGAAAGAGAGGACCTTCTTTGGTACAGACAGGACACATTTGCAAGTTCTACTTGAGATAAGGAAAGTACAGCCTTGACACCCAGTAAACACCAAGCTACAGCTGTTGCTGCTGCCTCCCTCTAGTGGCCACACAAAATAATGCTTGCAAGGGCTACCCAGAAACCAAAAGCGGTGGGTAAAGGCTCAAGAGTGGTCGAGAGGTGATAAAGGTGGTGGAGGTGGTGATGATGATGGAGGTAATGATAGTGATGATGGAGATAGTGATGACGAAGGTAGCAGTGGTAGTGATAATGGTGGTGATGAAGGAGGTAGTGGGTGACGATGATGATGGAAGTGCTGATGGTAGAGGCGCCTGCGGTGGTCATGGGTGGCCATGGCATTTTGAATAGTTCAAGCATACTTTAATATACTTTACAAGCTGCTTGTGCACATGATATCTCACTGTGTTGAACTGAGAGGAAGAAGAAAATAAGAAGAATGTATCCAAATGAAAACGTTGGGCATTAGTCTGTAAGAAAAAGGAAGTACAAAAAAGGCAGAAAGTCTCTCCAATTGAGGAACAGGCTGAAAGTGAATAACTCTTTCAAATTAAGAGATAGTTTAAACTCACAGAAATTAACCTTGGTTCAAATTTGTTACTGAGAAACACAAATCTTCATAGCTTCCACTACCATCTCTCTGCTGGTGACCGTCCACCCCCACCTCCAGTCTCCTCAGGTTTTTGCTCCCATTCAGCCCTACCTCCTGAGCTACAGACCTACATAGCCAAATATCTGCTGGACAACCCCATGTCAATGTCCTTGACACAGAGCATGATTCAAAAATATTTTTCAAATGAATAAAGAGATCTTGGAAAACATATTGCAGAATCTTGTTTCAATACACAAAAAGCAGGTAGCTATACCCAAGGGAGATAGTAAACTATTCTCTTAGAAGATATAATAAAAATAAAAGTTCTCTAGCTGGGTAATCTTTTTTTAGAGATTTTTAAAATTTTTCAATTACAGTCAACATACAAAGTTTTAGTTTTAGGTATATAACATGGTGATTAGACATTTATATAACTTATGCAGTGATAACCCTGATAAATTTATTACTTGTCTGACACTATACATAGTTATTTTAATATTATTCACTATGCTATATTTTAAATCTCCGTGACTATTTTGTAACTACTAATTTGTACTTCTTAATCCTTTCACCTTTTCCACCCATCCCTCCACCCATTCTCCCGTCTAGCAACCATCAAAATATTTTCTGTATCTATGAGTTTGTTTCTATTCTGTTCATTTATTTTTTTAGATTCTAAATATAAGTGAAATCATATGGTATTTGTCTTTTTCTGTCTGGCATTTCACTTGGCATAATACCCTCTATGTCCATCCATGTTATTGTAGATGGTGAAATATCAATTTTTTTAATGGCTAAGTAATAGTCCATTGTATATATGTACCACCTTTTCTTTATCTATTCATCTATTAATAGACACTTAATGTTACCTCCAAAATCTTGGCTATTGTAAATAATGTAATGTAAATAATACTGCAATGAACATATGGATGCATATGTCTTTTCAGATTAGTGTTTTGGGTTTCTTTGGTTAAATACCAAAGGTGAAATTGCTGGGTCTTACTTTGTCTCTTGTTATAACCTTTATTTTAAAGTCTATTTTGTCTGGTATATTATTGCTACTCCAGCTTTTTTGTTTGTTTATTTCCATTTTCATGAAATATCTTATACTACCTCCCTTTATTTTCAGTCTGTGTGTGTCTTTTGATCTGAAGTGAGTCTCTTGTAGGCAGTATATATAAGGGGCTTGTTTTCTTATTCATTCAGTCATCCTATGTCTTTCGATTGGAGCATTTAATCCATTTACATTTAAAGTATTGTTGATAGATATGTAGTTATTACCATTTTACTATTCATATTTTTTATGTTTTCTCTTCTTTCTCCCCCTCCTCCTCCCCCTCCTCCTCTTCCTCCTCTTCCTCCTTCTTCTTCTTCCTGTAACATTTCTTGTAATATTGGCTTGGTGGTGATGAACTTCTTTAGCTTTTCTTGTCTGAGAAGCTCTTTATCTGTCCTTCAATTCTAAATAACAGTTTTACTAGGTAAAGTAATCTTGATTGTAGGTCCTTGGTTTTCATCACTTTGAATATTTTGTGTCAATTCCTCCTGGCCTGCAGAGTTTCTATTGAGAAATCAACTGACGGTCTTATGAGAGCTCCCCTGTAAGTAACCAACTGCTTTTATTTAACTGCTTTTAAGATTCTCTCTTTGTCCTTAATCTTTGGCATGTTAATTATGATGTGTCCTGATGTGACCTCTTTGGATTCATCTTGTTTGGGACTCTCTGCACTCCCTGGGCTTGTATGTCTATTACCTTCACCAGGTTAGGAAAATTTCTATCATTATTTCTTCAAAAGGGTTTTCAATTCTTTGCTCGCTCTCTCTCTCCTCCTTCTGGTATGCCCTATGATGCAAATGTTGGTACACTTGATGTTGTCTCAGAAGCCCCTTATACTATCCTCATTTTTTGTTTTCTTTTTTCTTTTTGCTGTTCTGATTGTGTGTTTTCTGCTACTTAATCTTCTAAATTGCTGATTTAATCCTCTGCTTCATCCAATCTACTGTTGATTCTCTCAGAGAACCACTTTTCATTAGTTATTGTAGCCTTTGTTTCTGACTGGTTCTTTTTTTATGTTTTCTATCTCCATTTTTATGTTTTCTATCTTTTTTTGAACTTCTCACTGAGATCCTCATATCCAGTGTTTTGAACTCCGCATCTGGTACATTGTCTTTATTTTATTTGGTTTTTTTTTTTTTTTTTTTTTTTTGAGGTTTGTTTTGTTTTTTTTTATTTGGGACTTTTTTTTTGTCTCCTCATTTTTTCTATGTATTACCTAGAGCTGCTACATCATCTAGTCTTGGTGGAATGGCCTTATGTAGTTGGTGTCCTTTGGGGCCCAGTGGCACAGTCTCCTTGGTCACCTGAGCCAGGTGCTGGATCCAGGTGTGTCCCTTGTATGGGTTATGTGTGCCCTCCTGTTTTGTTGAGCCTTGATTGCTATTGGCACATCAGTGGGAGGAAGTGATTTGTTGTGAGGAGTGGCTATGACTATAATGGATGAGTTGTTTTGCAGGAGCTGACCCTATGGGCTGAAACTGGCCACCAGGTGTGCTGATTCTAGAACTTCTTGGGAGGGCCTCTGGTGCAGGCCAAGGTCAGCTGCTGCTTGTGCCCTGCCTGGGGCCATTTGGTATGAGCTACAAAGTGATATGCAGTAGGTTACCACTTGTGCTGGGCTTGGTGGTACCCAGGAAAAGCTAAACTGTGAACTGAGGCTAGCTACCATTAGAGCTGGGCTTGGGGCTGCTTAGCAAGAGTTAAGGGGCATGCCAAGGCCAAATATTGCTTGTTTGGGGTTTTCAAACCTTTGAGAGATTTTAGGAAAGTCTGTAGCATGAGCCAAGACAGGCTGTTTGTATGGAAAAGTCACAAGAAGCAGCTTGGGTGGGTCCTCAAGTTAGGTAAGGAGAGGTCTCAGGGAATCACCAGGGTAGGGAGAATGGTGTTAGCTAGGTTGATAGAGACTCAGATATGGCATTTGCTTAGTTGTGCAGGTTAGATTGGGGGAGGGCTCAACAAAGGAATAATGGCTTCTGCCAGCACTCTGTCTGGGAGAAATTTACCTCTCCAGCCCCTGCCCTGAAGCCAGACAATTCACTTCTTCTCCATGTGTGCCTGGCACCCACTGAGCTGTTGCCTCAGTTGGAGCTCAGATTGAGTGAGTCCATCAGGGAGTAAGTCTGTGCACAGGCCCTTTAAGAGAAATGTTTGGAACTCCAGCCCTTCATCTCACTTAGCCACAATCTACACTGGTTTTCACAGCCAGAAGTTATGGGGACTTTTTTTCCCAACACTGGATCCCTTGACTAGGGAACCTGGTGTGAGGCTGAGTCCCCTCACTCCTCAAGGGGGACTTTCATAGCCAAGATACCTCTTCTAATTTTTAACTGCCACACAGAGATGTGGGACCAGCCTGTTCCTCATCTCTACCCCTCCTACTAGTCTTGACATGACTTTTTCTGTATATCCTTAGTTATGAAACTTCTTTCTGTTCAGCTAGACTTCAGGAAATTCTCAGTGATGGTTGTTCTGTAGTTTAGTTGTAATTTTGATGTGATCGTGGGAGGAGGAAAGCACAGCATTTACCATCTTGATCAGAACTCCTCTAGCTGGGTGATCTTTAATTTAATTTAATTGTCAAGGTTGTTGTGTTGTTGGGGCTCCACCAAAAGTAAGGTGTAAGAAACAGAACTGATGCATTCCCACCCAATTACACAAACGTCCATTGAGAGACTGCTTTGTGCAGACACTGTGCTTGAATGAGAGAAACTGAGTAAGATCTTGACATTAGATGGTTAGAATCAGTCTCTGATTACTACATAGTTCCTAGAATGTTATCTTGATTGCTTTTGTTATTGGCATAGATACATAATTCATGCAGTTTCATGGATTAACTATAGATGTGCTGAGAAAAAAAAGCATCCTCCCCTTGCCATGCTCACCTTGGAAAGAAAATAATCCTCTTTGCAACTAACCCTCTGCAAAATAACTTCAACTTATTTTGAGAGCCTCTCCGTGTGAGAATCTGACCTAACATTCACAACCTAGCATAACAGCTCTGCATTTATTTTAGTAAACCTTTGGATTAAGGACTTACTAGTGAGACAAAGAGGAAACACACGGTGCCTTCTTTTTTCAGTGGAAGAATGATATAGGAAAATCAGTGACCACACGTAGTGTTCTACAAATTGAGGAAAGGCCATCACTCCATTGTTGGGGTCAGGAGGGGTCTTAGACTTCTTGGGGTGACACTGGGATGGGTGGAAGTTGATCAAGCTAAGTAGTGAGATGGAGGTCTCCAAGTGGAGATACTCAAGCCAAAGCTCAAAGGGTTGAACAATCTGACAGGACATGGAGCTGTGGGTTCCTGTGGTCAAATGGACGGTGCATGCAGGCAAGTGTGGAGAAACTAGCTAGGGGAGCAGGGACCAGATGGAATAGGGCTCTGTAAAATGATGCTGAAGACTTGAGTCTTTAGCTCGATGCTGATATAGGGCATAACACAGATGTATAAGCTGTGCCTTATACAGGCTGTGCCTTAGAATGATTCTTTTGGCAGCAATGAGGAAAACGTGCTGAATAGGAAAGAGATGGAGACCAGAGATAAGGTGGGAAGTTGTGAGGACCGGGGCAAGGAAGCATTGGAAGTTGGAAAGAGAGGAAAAATGTGAGAGCTTGTTAGAGGATAACAGTGACTGGAGTTGCAGACCAAGTGCATGTGGGATGTAGAAAAGGAGATTTTGAAGAGGACTCTTAGATGTCTACTTTGGCCAGATGTATGGACAGTGATGCCATTTGCTAAGACACAGAATACAGGAGGAAGAAGAATTTTGATGGGGAGGTGGAGGGAAGATGGAAGAGTTATGTGTGTAATTCAAGGTGATTGTGACATCCAGACCAACATATCTAACTCACAGATGGATAAACAGATGTGAAGTTCAGGTTGGATATGGAAGTCACCTACCTATTAATGGTGTGGGAGCCACTGGTCCATATAGGCTCCTCTAGTAAGGCAGCTCTGTAAAGGGTGAAGAGGGATGGGTGCAAAATGGAGCCTGGCCCATCACCATTGCTGGCTCTGGGCCAGCTGTGGTTCAGAGCCATGCATGCATCCCCCAGTGGTCTGTGAGATTCAGCCAGATTTTATTTCAGATCCAAAAGGGGCAGTGAGTATACACACTGAACAGCCTGTTTCATGCTTACTTAGACTCACAGAGACTTTCTAGCCAGAAAGGGCAAGAGCTGGGACCAAAGTAGTAAATAATCCTTCCTGTAGGCAAGTGCCAGCTCGGTCACTAGAAGGGCTGCTTTTTGGCAATGAAGACAATTTTCTTGGTCCCAGAAAGAAGTTCGACAATGGAATGGTCATGAACTCCCTGCCTGGAGAAAGCTTCAAAAGATAAGAATGACCATGTATAGAATTAGTAGGGATGCCGGCATCTGTACTCTTAAAAGGGTCTTTTCAGCTCTGAAATATTGGGTAACTCCCTCCGTGCTCCATGAGAACGGCAACCTGCTTCTTCTACACTTTGTCTTCAGCACCCAGGACAAGGTGAGGCCTGGAGTACTCACTGAGAGAATGAAGGATATTGTGCAGGAGACACATCTTAGCACATATCTCAGTGTATTTTCTCATTGCTCCACGGATGTGAAAATGTATAGTCAGTTTCCAGTTTGGCTCTGTGCTGTGATATTACTTTTCAAATAATTTACTCCCAACCTCAAGACCACCAAAATAGAGGGCCCCTACTTAACCTTCAGTCCCCTAACTCCTCATACTGGCTCTACTGAGCACAGTGCTTTATCAGGTTAGGATCCCAAAGGCTTCCCGCTTTTTATTATATGCCTTAGGTTTTGAAAACAAAATGAAGCTTTTATGCTATGTCACAAAGGAGGATTATAAGGAGTTTTGGCAAGTTGACATTATCAGCTCCATGAAAGGCTATTTTCATTTCCGAGTCCCTGTGGCCCCTAGGCTGTGGATACAGACTGCCTCCTACTTATCATCCTGACACCACAGGTTGCCTTGGCCTTCCCTCCCTTTTGGGTTAGCAAGTATTCTCTCCTTATTTTTTTGCCATCTCTGCTGTGTATCAGTATGTGGCCTGGACACTGGATGAACAATGAGCAGTACATGGGGCTTTCCTATTGAGAAAGGCTTGTGTGGGAGGACCAGGGAACAAAATCTGAGAAGAGAAAGAAGTGAGAGGTGAAATTTCATAACTTCCCTGAGGGCATCATGTCACCCACTAGAGAAGCTCCTGCTGGCTGGCTTCCATACCACATCCATTCCCTTCAAATAAGTCGTTCGAGGATGGCTGGAGGACAGGGACAATGGACACAGTGGTTGATTCTACATGCCAACACTGTAGAGGGTAAAGTGAGTGTCCAATAGCTCAGTGGCATCCATTACAAGCTCAGGAACCCTGAGAAAAGAGAATCTTTGGGGAAAATCTGTATACCTATTGTCTTAGAGGAAGTCAATTTCTACATGGAAGATTCTAGAGGTCCCATTTAATCTGAGCCTTGTCTTGGACTACTCATTTTAATCAATCCTTGAAGAAAAGCAGAAAAAAAAAAAAACTAGGGAAAAGTCAAAATGGAGACCAAAGAGTGGGAAAGTACACTTCTACAGAAAGACAAAGGGACTCCTTAGCAGGGCACAGGTTCTTAAACAAACATTCAGCTTCATGTTGATGGAAGTCTGTCAGATGGAAGAAGCGAAACAGTTACTCTCCATTCCCGTCTGGCCCAGAAGGAGAGATGTGGATATAAACTACACCACAAGGAGTCGCAGTTACTCCTAAAGAGAAAAACCTAACATTTAAAAATGTTCTGTGCAGTATGTGCTAGGAAATGTGTAAGGTATTCAACATTCACACCCTCTTAGACAGTATGATTCCCTAACAACCTCCTGGAGCCAACATTTTTAAAAAAATTATAGTCTTTCAATATCGTTTCTTCAACTAAGTTATTTACTACATTATAGAGCTTGGTCCAGACACATACTCAGGACAGGAGGCATAGCTGCAGCTATGTCAGAGATGCCCACTCAGGATAGGAGCAGTCAGCCTACCTGAGAAGGTGCCTGTGTGCCCAGAAGAGGCAGCAGAGTGGTCCCAGGATGGAGAAGCCCCTGGTGTGCAGAAAGCGTCGCGGTCCCAGGGACCCGTTGGGTGCCCAGTTCTAAGCCCAAGTATCCTATGCCCACCTGGGTGGCTGTGGGTCCTCATCTAAAATTAAGCTCAGCACAAGGGCGCTAATCAGAATGAGCTTGGCTGTGGTTCTGGTTTTAGAAAAGGATGAGCTAAACACCCTCAGGGCTTCTGTCAGTCTTATGAAGAAAAACTTGGTCTCATTGATTTATTTTCTAATCAATACCTGCCTAGAACTTTCCCTAGTAGTATGTACTAGGAGTACAGGTATGAACAAGGCTGGCCCTGAGGTTCTCCCAGACTAAGAAAAGAGACTGTCACAGTTGTGGGGAAAAGAATACACTGGAGGGAGAGGTGAATAGAGGAGCAACTAACAGTGGTGTCAACAAAAGGTTCCTACCACCAGTCTAATGCCAACAAGAGTTCCCAATCCTGGGTGTGGTAAAAGGAGAAACTTTATTCATGTAAACAGTTTGCGAACCAGGGAGACCAGAGGTGCACTCTACTGAGACAAAGGGGGGGGCTGCATTTTATAGAGAAAGTCTCTACCTTCATCCTTGTTCAGCCCATTTTTATGCAAATGATGAATTTGAATATGCAATCTGGTGCAAATAGCACTGTCCTGATTGGTCGTCTTCTTGTGTTATGACTGGTTGTTATGAAGCCACTCTGATTGGTTAGATGCAAATGAGAATATAGCTGCATAGTTTTGATTGGATGGAGCAGGTCTCAGCCCACTAGTCAAAATATAAAACCAAGAACTCCTTTATAAGGGTTGACTGAGACTGCAGGAGCACAGTGCAGGAGGCTGAAGGCTCATTCTGTAGCTTTCCCCTTGAAATGCAGTGTGTGTGAGAGGCCTCTGTCAGCTATGGCTGCTGGATTCTGTTTATGAATTTGTGCTCGGTTAACCACAAGAAGCCCTTCTCAGCAGATATCTTTCTTCTCAAGGTTTACAGTGGCAACACTGGGTCTGGATGTTAGAAAACTGCAGGGAGACTGGCCTGGCTGATTGGGAGCCTGTCACCTTCATGAGGCCACATACAGACATGGGCCCCAGTATCACTTTCTGCTTCTGGAGCACAGATGGCTTCTGGAGGGTGGCAGAATGTGTTTTTGAGAGAGGCATTTTCCAGAATGCTTAACTGTGAAACTGGCTGATGGTGGCTTCTCTGAGGGGTGTTTTTAGATTGGTTAATTAACATTTATAAGATATACAAGGATCTGAAGATAAAAGGCTCTGAGGAAGTTCAGGTAATTATGATTATGATGGTACTGGTAATGATCAAGCTAATGGCAGCTAGAATCCGAAACTCCCCCAGCACTCCTGCACCATGCTACCACTTACCACTATATCAGCAGGGCCTAGCTGTACACAGCTAAAAAAACAAAAAACAAAAAACCAACAAAAAAAAACAACCACAGAAAAATCTAGTAGCAGAGAGAGGGTTTTCATCTTTTGAAATTGCAATAAGGGAGAACATTGGCATCAGCTCACTTTATTTAATTGATTTCTCACAATATGGTAAATGGCTCCATGATCACCACTGAATGTGTGCTTATGGAAAACAAGCACATACCAAGAGAAGTGCCAAAGCCTGCAGATGGAAAGGCACCTGAGCTGTGAGCCCTGGAGGGGAGAACCAGAAGTGAGATGGCCTACAAAGAACACAGACCCTCGGTGGCAGAGTTCTGTGGGTAGGGCATTCTGAGAGTCGGCATGGTCATAGGGCTGACATATCAACATCAGAAAACTCAAAAGGCATCATGGAACATAGTTGGGGGTTAAAGGACTTCGGACAGTCTTACTGTGAATGATTTGTCCTTTTCTATAAGTGTGTGCAACCCAAGCATGAACTTATATAGGTGTTGTCAGTCAAATGCTTCCTGAGGAGGAAGCAAATACTTTTCAGTTATGACCTGACTGTACTTCAGGCTATCTCTGAGGTCCTCTGTATTGACCTGTCTAGACACTGCTGTAGCCACACTTTGCCGACCAGTTCCATTCAGTCTTGGTCAGCAAGTACTCACTGGGAGGTGCCAGTGTCACAGGCATAGACGCATCTGCCAGTAATCCATCACTAGGCTACAGCTATGAGATGGGCACTCGCTGAGGGGTTGCTCTTCCTCCAAAGGTGCCTGGGTCCCTAGTTGGCAAGACACCCAGAAAGCTAAACAGGGCATACACATAATGGGCACACAGATATTTCTGGGATGATGTTGAAGAAGATGGTGATTATATGCACACACTAAACAAACTCATCAGTGAAAGGAACCAAAAAGGGAAGGAGATTTTAAAAAGACCCAAACTGGCCCAATATTAGAAAAAGAATACTCCATTCCAAGACAAGCTGAAAACCCCCAAGGAAACTCAGTGATCAAAGTGGGTTGATTTCCCAGCAGGGCTCCTAATTCCCATGGTGTCTGTCTCAGGCCCAGCTTAGATAGTGTTTTGGTCGTGGGCATGCCAAGTGATCAGCCTTGCTCGCGGTAACACCCGGATCACCAGTCTGCTTTGTCTTGTCTTGCCCTTCCTGTAGCTACTACATGTTGGAAAACAGACCCAGGAACATCTATGGCATGGTCTGCTACTCCTGCCTCCTGGCGCCCCCCAACACCAAGGAATGTGAGTGCACTTTGTCCTTCCATCAGAACGGTACTAGTTCAATATTCATGTCTTTCGTTACATGATGTGGTAGGCACCTAGACAAGTTAACTACAGTGAAGACATAAACAAACTGCTCCCATGGCCTAACCAGTCAGCAGGTCTGTGAAGGAGGTTTGTTATAACTGAACCATGAGTCAGAGACTCAGGTCAGTCACCTTAAAAAAATGACCTTGAATAAGTCACATAATCTCTATGAGCCTCAGTTTTCTCATTTATAATTTGTGGACACTATAATCTGAATGATTCATCTCATGCAATTGTTGGAAAAAACAATGAGATCACAGATGCCAAGGTATTTTGCTGAGGATTACAAAACTGTAATGAATTGTTAGTTCTCGTGCATATATATATTTTTTAAAATAAAGGATGGCCTCCTGGATAAAGCCAAGGGAAATATAAGGAAGGATCATGTAAAACAGATCTCAATGAGTCTCACAAGTTTAGAGTCTCTCCTTGGGCTGTTTCTTGGGCTGTTTCTTTTCTGTTCTCATTTGGTTTGACTTTTGTGGGCATGTTTATAAGGAAAGGCCAGGAATCTCTGCTCCCAAAAATGAATTGCATCGTCTCTTGGATCTGTGATATGGAGAGACACTCATGAAAGTGAGATAGATGGGCAGCTGGGAGGAAACTAGAAGGCTAGTCCCTGGACCACAGAAGCACTTGTCCTGCTCTCCCTCCAGTTCTTTCCCACTCCAGGGCAAAAGAGATGCCCACACTGGAACCTGCCTCTCCTGAGTCTCCATGAGGCTCTGCCCACACTGTTTGCTCACAGTAATCTTATCCAAGGGCCTTCCTCTTGAGAACCCGAGGAGGAAGGGAAAGAGAGTAAGAAGAGGAAGCATCATCTCCCCTTGCCTTCAGATTCAGCCAGAGGAGGTGCTCTGAGATATAGGGCAGGGACAGTTCCCTCCCTTCCAGATCGCTTAAGTAGAGGAGATTGGCAATAATGAATATGTACATCTTTAAAGCCGAGCAGTCCTATTCAGCCATATGCTAATTAATTCATCGGTTAGAAGAGGCCCAAGGGCTCCCAGCTGCCAGCTGGACTGTGATGAAGTCAGCTGCGACAAGTCTTCTGCTGAAGACTCTATATCCATTGTACCAGATAGTTCTGAGATGAAGTCCTCATCTGGGAAGATGTCAGAAATTCACCACCTATTTAGAAAAGGTTCTATGCCTATAGAACCTGGAAAACAAGCAACTCTTCCTCATGGGACCTTTTTGTTTGAAAGCTCACACACGCGGTGTGTCCCTGTCAGTGCCCGGGGCTTGCAAACGACAGGAGTCTTGGAGACTTTGAAAATGAGTGTGTCCCCCTCCCCAACCCCTAGTCCTTAATTGCTCAACTGAAAACCAGCTCTCAATAAGGCCTCCTAGTGATTTGTAGAATCCAGCCCTGAAGGAGGCCAGCAAAGAAACCAGAACCAAGAGCCAGAGAGCAAGCCCCCAGACCTCTGCCCACCTGGGAAATGCGGGAGATACAACCAGCTAAGCATTGTGGGTGACATGGTGAATGGAGCCCTGCCTGGGTCAGGGTCTCAAGTGTGGTGGTGAAAGCTCTCTCCAGTTCCGAGATCTGCACTTCCCCCTACACTGGTTCTCAGTCCAGAGAGCTTTTACCCAGGGTCCTGCTCAGGAATCAGCGGACAGGACTAGAAGGTGGGTTATGACCATAGCCTCCATGAAGACACTGAGGCCTAAATTTGCAGAGCTGCTATCAGCAGCCCACTCCCAAAAAATGCCAGGAACTAGGTGAGACCTCTTTGGTCAGGACCCCAGTCCACTGTTTGGCTGCCAGACCCCACCAAGCTCTGCCTTTTCTGAGCCCACAGTCAGTGGTCAAGAGCTCCTTTCCCTCAACCTGAGAAGCTCACTTTGGTTTTGTTTTAATGTGATTTACCTGGGCCCCTGACACATGAAGCTAATGCTTTTGATACCTAAGTCAATAGATAGTGGATTACACAATCCACAGTCAAAAAGAACTTGGCATTGTCCCTAGGGAAAGCATGTGACACAGATGCACACATATGAGATCTGCAGGGAGTCAGGGGTACCAACTCTGCAGGAGTGAACCCTGGGCTGCACAGACGGAATTGGCACCTAGGGGCTCGGGTACAGCACCCCCTTAAAGAAATAGCATCTTCTGTGAGGTACAGGACCATGATTCTCATAAGAGCCCCGACGGCTGTGGTCACCCAAGGCTGGGCCTGCCCCTGATTCAGCAGGTCCAGGTGGAGCCAAGACTATAGGCTAACAGGTACCCAGGGGCTGCCAGGACCACACAGAGAGCCCTGATATGGGTTATGGGCTCTGCTCTGGAACTTCGCTGCCTGAGTTTAAATTCTTGTGTAGTGTAAATAAGTTATCTAACCTCTCAGAGCCTCAGTTTTCCTCACCTGCCAGATGATACTGACCTCACCAGCTATGGTGTAGCTAGAATGAGCTGTACCCCTAGAAGCAGCCACAGTGCTCGTTAGTGTGTGGGATCCTATCCAAATACCCTCAGGAGGAATGAGAGAGCACCATACAGTTATTGTTTAAATGGAATAAAATAATTCTAGTTTCTGGGACTGCAAAGTAGTAGCACTAAGGAAGTCAGAGAATGGCCACCGGTCACCATTGGTCCTGCATGCAAACAGATGTGTGTGGAGCTTAGGGTGGATCCTGGTACTCTGACTGTAAAATGCCATGCAAGCCATAAAACCTCCCTCAGTTTGTTGTCCCTCCTGTATAATTAAGAAAATAACATCCTCTCAGTGTACTAATGGTGTTGTCACAATGTGCACAAAATGCTTTGAATATTGAATGCATGAAGCAAGCATAAATGACAACTCTTTCATAAACCGGGGGGGTGGGTAGCAGGGACACCCCCGGGTACTCAAGAGCTTTGAAACTGGGCCACCTCCTCTCCTGCTTGTGACTTGCCCATCGGGAAAGCTTGAAGCCTTCCTTCCCTGTTGCTTCAGCTATAATGAATAAGCACAGCCTTCCCCACCTCCAGTTCGTTCCATCAGTGTTTGTGTCCTGGAATTGAGAGAAGCCCTTCAGTTATTTTTCAGTTATATCAAAGAGCATGATCCACTTGGTGCAACCAAAGCTTTCTGCACGTGCCTGTGGGCTGCCTCTTAAAGGAACCAGTGTCCTAATGGCAAAGAGATGGCGTGGTATAATAGAGGAAGAAAGGGTGTGACATCAGATTTGGTTTTCATTAGAATTTCTGTTACAAGCAATCAAGTGTCAGCGTTGTGTGAGAGTCAGGGCTCTGTCCTTGGATTCTCCCACAAAAGATTTAAGTGGAGGTCTGATGCTCCGAGAAGGATTGCAGGCAAAGAGTAGCAAACAGAAGCAGAAGCAATTTTATTAAGTAAAGCAAGCAAGCAAGCAGAGTACACTTGGGAGAGTCCGCACGGGCAGCTCAAGGTAGAATCGAGTGTCCGGACAAGTCAAGGGTTGGGGTTTATACAGGCCATACGGTTTGTTCTCCTTCTGTCCCTCCTACCTCAAGGGCACGAATTTTCTGCTCCTCTCTTAGACCCGCCCACTCCAAGCTGGGGCCTGCGCAGCGCGTACCCGGCAATAGGAAGCTGTACAACTGCGCCCTGAAGATTTTGAGGGTAGGCGCTTGCCCAGTTAACTAATTTTGCCCATACCAATTGAGTAACCCGGAGTAAGGTCATTAATGGTCGTTTGCATTTAACTGTCCAGGAGAAACGCGGTGGAGAGAATAGGGTGAGGAAGGTGCCAGGCGCTGCTAGCCTTTTTTGCCTGCCTGTCTGGCTTCTGACTTGGGGGAATGAGGGAGGCTCCACAGGTGATCCAGACTTCTGGCTGTATATTTTCTTCTGTTGAGCTGGGCTTGGGGCCTTGTTAACCCTTCATTGTCCTTCTCCCTCCAGCTCATATCTACCTCTCTACCCACCCTGTCGCCTCCACTTTGGGGAAAGTTACTGCATACCTCAGTTTCCCCATCTGCAAAGTAGAGGTGTCCATCTCATATGATTGTTGTGAGGAGATGACCTGTCGAGTTGTGTATGAAGTGCCCACTCCTGCGTACATGCAGCACTCAGTAGATAGTAGAGCTTTGGTCTAGCAGGCGAGCGCCACCCCAGGCCTCCCAGAGCCTGTGCAGCTCCGCCTTGCACAGCTGACCTCCCGTGCCTCAGCAGTGCGCCTGGGACACGGCGAGCATGGATCCCTTCCTCCCAGACTGCTGGAGGTATCCACGAGATCATGGTGGGTCTGGCACCCAGCAATTGTTCCTCATAATTGTCACTGTCCTTTTTATTATTACTCGTCAGTGACTTATGACCCCTGAGTCAAGTCCAAGATGGACATGCCTTCTTCTGGAGAATTCCACTCTGTCACCAGGAGCGCTGTGGTGCGTTTCCCTTTAGATGCCAGTGTGCGATGCTCAACAGTGATGTAACTCCAGTGTGAAGACTCTGCCTCCCCAGATGCATGTCCAGCTGTTTCCAATGAATGTTTCTCAAACTTGAATGTGCACACTCATCACCAGGGGTCCTGTTAAGAAACAAATCCTGATGTAGCAGGTCTGTGGTGAGTTCCAAGATTGCCTTTCCAGCAAGTTCCTGGGGACCCCACCCACGCTGAGCCGCCAAGTCTGTCTCTGCCTATTGTTCCAGGGCCAGCCACCAGGGGAGCGCTGAGCCAATGCAACAGCCTGGGGCACCCTCGTTGACAGCTGTAAGAATCAACAAACAAATCATTCCTAAAAACCCAAGTCGTTTGCCCAATGTAGAGGATGCCAGCCATCTCTAATACATACTGGCACATTTATAAATTGTGTGGATTAACAAACCTCAAAGATTTTATGGGCTAAATCCTATCTTTGCATTGAATAGAGGTGTAACTACAGTAAACCACATGCTTACAGTTCTCAAAATCCTCCTGAGGAAGATAAGTGGACTCCGTGGAGAGCCCCCACCTGCCTGACCTACAATCCAGAGTCAGTGTTGCCTCGAACTCAGACTCCACCCTCTTTCTTTTTAATAGAGACCTTGTGTGGAAATTTCTGCCTATTTTCTGGGACTACAGTTTCCTCCAACCTTCCCTTACCCATTATAAAATACCTCATCTTTGCTTATCCAAAGCTGGGCTCCAAATGAAAGCATTATGGAAAGTAAGATGGATCAGTGGTTGACAGCCCAACAGAAACAACACTGAGAAACATTTTCATCAGTAATCTGTTCCACAGAGGCCAAGTGAGTCAAAAAGACATGACATGTGTTGGAACAAAGGAAAACCTTCCAGACACCAAACGTTTTTATTAGTGCTGAGTTAATCCTCATTAGACCAGAACAGAACCTGGAACAGAACATGCCATGCAGGGTCCTAGTGGTGATGGCATTCTGTCCTGAAAGGACATGCCCACGGATATAGACCTCTAGTCATGCAGCCTTCCTGCCCACTCTCCCTCTTACCCTTGAATGTGCTCAGAACACAACTGTTCAATCAACACCAGCTGGAGTTCACTTAGGGGAAATGTAAAGTAAATCAGGATAGAGGCATGGCCCAGCTTGCCACCTGACTGAGGGCAAGCAGGCACCCGCCAGATGCAGCAAGGTGTGCATTACTGATGTGCAGTAGCCTGTATGCACCTGCCAACCTGCCCTGGCAGTTAGATGCAAAGGCATTTCATAAGTCTGAGTGCTCCTAGACTGCTCTCATCGTCCTTTTCTAGGCCCCAGGCATGGGTGTATTTATATCCCCAACCCCAACCTCTGTCACCTGGCCTTAGCCAGCAAGCCCCAGAAGAAAGGGACAAGAGAGACAAAGATGGCCAATATCCTCAAATAGAGCCTATAGGTAGTCTACATAGCCTAATCTCTCTTGAGCTCCTCACAAATGGATAGATTAGCTTTGTTTTCAATGTCCTATTTGCTTTTAAAAAGGAAACTAGTTATGCCTGAAGCAATGTCCCATGTTGCTTTTTCTCACCTCACTGGATGAAGTTTGATAGGCTGCTTCCCAGTGCAATGAAAAATCTGAAGCTAAAAATCTGAAGTCCATCTTATTGTTCTGGAACTTTCAAAGGGAATCTGTGTGGTGTGTGAGGACTGAAAGGCAGAGCCTCCAGCTCTGTCATTTGACAGCGAGTAGCTGTCGAGAAACATGCACCTCTCCCCCAGTGAAGCACGCACCCCCACCAGAACCTCCCTGGTAGGCCACTGGTTCTGAGGCCAGATGGGCAGGCTAAATTAATTTAATCTCATTTAAATCTCATCTAAATTAGGAAATTTATTATAAATTTGGGAGGTGGGGTGGGGGAAGCTATTTATCCTCCAGAAAGGCAAAGAACCATCTCTCTAAGCTCTGGACACTAGCAGGGGCCATTCTCAAGGCAGAGCAGGTACGGGAAGGCCCAGGAGAGGAAGAAAGAAGAGCCACACCTTCCAGCTGTCATCAGCGACATTCCTTCTCCAACCACCCACCAAGTCCCATGTCTCAGTTCCCAGCTTCCTGCCCCCTCACTGACTGTCCATTACAGAAAGAAGGAACAAGGCCCCAGGGACATAAGCTTGGGGCCTGAGAACTTCGATGAGCTCCCTCTGTTCTGAGCAGTTTCACCTCTGTAGTCTCTGTTGATTCAAAGGGCAGCCCTTACTGGCCTGTTGCCTCAATGCCCCTTATACCACTCAGCACTCTTCACTCTCTTGGTAGAAAAGCTAAGAAGCCATCCCGATAAAAACAGTTGAGAAAAAAAAAGAAGCAAAGAAGCGGGAACCACAGAGCTCACCATGCCCTGCAGAGAAAAGGGACTGCCCCATCTGTCATGCAGTGGTCTGGTGGCACCCACACCCATGTTCGTGACAATCCCACAGGCAACTGAGACCAGGCGAGGGGGCAGAGGCCAGGAGCTCCCAGTAAGTGAAGTCCCTGGGCTCCAGAAGTGGCAAATCCCCAGAGAAGTGATGCCTCTGGTTCTAAGAGCGCTGACTCAGCAAGTATTTTAAATGACATGGAAAACTGCTCCGAGCAAGGGCTGGGAAGGCAGCAGAATGGCACCAGTAGCACGCACCCTAGCCCTGCCAATAAGCCTTCATCACTACCCAGGGCTGGCCCCTGTCCAGGGTACTGAGGAGGTCACAAGCCTTCACGCCCTGCACAGCTCCTTGACATTCTGGTTTGTTGCCTAAAGAGCCTGCATGTTTGCCCCTCAGCTAGCAGGTCATATTTCTCATGTACCCATAACAGTTTAATTTCCTGTCCAACCTGAGTGATGAGCTTCCCCTGAAACATCTGGCGCCTCATAGAAATGCAGACTTACACCAGGAGCCAGTCTTTAGCCTGTCCCCGCTCCCTCCCAAACCGCCACCTATTTTATTTGTAGCATTTTCTATTTGTGTTCAAAGATGTGAGAATTAGAAGTCTCTGACCCTGCTCTCCTGTTATCTTCTCTACTGACTCGATGCAGGTGTGTAGATAATTCAGCAGGACTTTCCTTGCCTTTTTGGCTGTGGTCACTGTCTCCTGGCTTGCCCCAAGCTGTGTGCAGGTAGCTTTAGAAATACCACTCACAGAGCAGGTGGCTGCGTTTCTCCTGAGAGCCTTCTCTTAAAGAAAACATCCCTGTTTGACACAGAAGCCTTGCTGACCAGGGTGCAGGCATTGGAGCCATTCCTCCAGAATGGGCTGCTGGGAGAACCAACACGTCTTGAATTTAGAGAGGCCGCTCACTTTTCCTAACTTAGGGCAACCCACTTCCTCAACTACTGCAGAACTGGTACAGACAAAAGTGAGAAAGGAGGAAACTTATTTGGAATATGACTATTTTTATTAACTACAAAACTCAAGTCCAGCCTAAAGGAAGGTTGACCATCAGGGCATCATCTTTTCTGTGATAGAACATTTTTGATCGTTAATTTTAACTGAATAATTTAGCAATTTGACTGATGATAAAATCAGCAGCTATTTCATCTCTGCTAAGTGACCCTTTTTACACAGAAGGGGAGTTTTATGAATCACAGTTTTGAGGGAAGATCAAGCTCATGCCTGCTCTTAAATAGTTTGGTGACAACTGTTTTAAAAACACATCATAGGAAAAATCCTAGAGGGAAATACAGCAAAATGTCAACTTTAGACAGTAAGGCTGTGGGTGATTTTTTTACTTCATTCTTGTATTCTGATTTTTTCTAGTTTTTTAAAAATAATAAGCATATATTACTTTTATAACATATAGCATATATTATTTTATTACTTCTAGGAAAAATATTAAAAATATATTCCTGTTCTATGTAATTGAATGAATTACTCAAGTACTACTTTCTTCTAATAATGCTTTTATGTACTATACATTTCTCATTTTTGTATATTGCATATATTTTATCTTTATTCATAGGAAAAATAAGTTGGGGAGGCTTGCAAAGTGCCCACCTCCTGCAGTTTACTTTTAGCAGCATTATCCCTCAGTGTGTCTTACTTAAAGAATAACCTCCCTTGAGAGGTCAGAATGCATTTTGGGGATTAGTAAACTCTGGCCCATTTGTAATCTAGAATTTTAGAACAGTTAGCTCCGTTGCCACATCTTGTGTTTCAGTGTTGAAGGTGGGGCTTCTGTGGGTCATTTTTGAGAACGCACAGTGACTGTTCTCTTTACAGGTGTGGGAGCCACTTCGGGGTTTTCTGCCAACTTGCCCAGCACTTCTGGCAGCAGTACCCTCTCTCCTTTCCAGCACGCCCATAAAGGTAGGGGAGGCACTCAGGGATTGATCTTCTGGAGTTAACCACCTAGATGTGAGACGGGTGGGGGTTGGGTCAGGTGGAGAGGAAGAGAGGAAATAATGATCAGGAATGACCATAGAGCTCTTCCCCCCTTCAAATCACCTCCCTGATGTGATTTAATCACACTCGATGCTCCCCAGTTGCTGAAAGTCAGTAATTATCTCTGCTAGGAGTGGAACTGATCACTCCATGGGTGTCCTGGGCCCAGTTGAGCGTGCTGGTCAGGACGGTACATTCCCAAGGTAGTGGGAGTGGTGCTCAGGGCACAAGTGGCCAGAGCGGGAGGGAAGCCAGCTTCCTGGGCTTCGGTTAAGCCTGATATCGACAGCAATTCTGTTGCTGGCTTTCATATAAACCTCCTGACCTCAACACTTGAATGTCTATTTCCAGTAGCTACACTTCACCCCCCAATCCCTTCGGGATGGAAGGATGGAGGAAGGCCCCAAGGTCCACAGTTTCTCCCAGAGCAAGACCTGGTGCTGGCTCCTCCTGCCCTCCCGCACTGTCTCAATGATGTCTGTTGTTTAAGCATATTTAAGGCTCAGGTCCTCAGTGAGGGTTGGGGTGCCTTCAGAATCTCACCGTGCACTCAGCATGCATGCCAGGTCCCCAACTAGTAGAACCAAGGGCAAGAACCCCAAGAACAACCAAGCAAACCTAAACCATGGTGTTCTGGAAAAGTCTGGATTTGCTTTGGTTGAGTTCAGCAAGGGGGAGCTTGCGGGCAGTCCTGATGAGATAGCCAAAGCAAACTTGCAGGGCTGGGTTCTCAGACTAAGCCAGCATTTTCTGATTCTGCAGGTTCTCTGAAAGTGTCCCAGTGGTTGCAGGGGCCATGGTATTGAAGGAGAAAGGGCCCTGCCTGATGGGTGGGTTCCTGTCGGGACTCTTGAGCCCTAAGTCATTGCCTTCTCTCCCCAACTTCAGCAGAGCTCTCAGGCCAAGGACACCTGGCCACAGCCCTGATCATTGCCATGTCCACCATCTTCATCATGGCCATCGCCATTGTCCTCATCATCATGTTTTACATCATGAAGACAAAGCCTCCTGCTCCAGGTGACTGCTCCCCAAAGCTTGCCTCACGCCCCTTCCTCCTTGGATAGCTCCATCACCTTACCCAGTCAGAGAGCCTGGCTGTTAACACCTTTCTTTTTCTCCAACCAGCCTGCTGCACCAGCCACTCAGTGAAGAATGTGGAAGCCCAAGTGACCAAGGAAGAGGAGAAGAAAGAGGCCCAAGGTCTGCAAACAGAGTCCCCATGAGCATGATGTCTGTCTACAGGGTGGAGATTTTGTACCCCTCTGGCTACTACCCCGGCAGCCTGGCCTCCTAGCTGGCTATGCTCTCATGCCACTTAGTACAGGGATCTCAGGAAAAGGTGTCGATGTACCCACGTTGTGCTTAATCCTTAAGGGAGTGTGGTTTAGTCACCAGACAGGTCTGCTAATAAGGAAGTGATCAAGGGAAGGACAAGCTCAGAGCTAGAACTGCCTCTAACTCCTCCTTCCCACAATCATCCCATTTACCTACAGACAGTGTGGTGATCTTCTCTGAGAAGGATGAATTTGAGAAGCTGACAGCAACTCCAGCAAAGACTGCCAAGAGGTAAGTCAAGCCTCAGCAGCCTCAGCAGTCCCCAGTTCCAGGATTAAGTCAGAACGTCCTCAGGGCTCCTGAGTAGGAAGGAGAACTGGGCATGTCAGACAAGGCGCGCACTGAGAAGCCTGGCAGCGGGCCTGGAGGCTGTACTACGGACAGCTCCAGAGGGAGCAGGGCCCCCGGAACCAGTGAGGCAGTCCCAGTCAGCATCACCGCTTGGCCTCACTGCTCACTTGCAGCAGGGGCCAGGTGTTGTTAGGGACAAGGATTAACATCTGCCTGCTACTCTGTACTGGCCCTCCTGCCTCCCTCCAGGGCCAGGTGCCCCAGGTCTTCCTCTTCAACATCCACCCTCCTCATGCAGACCCCAAAGCTTCTTTGTGCTGCCTTCTTCTCCAGGAGCCTGGTTAATATTACTGCTGCTCCTGCCAATATGAATACTGACACCTTAGTGCTAATGCTAGAACTGATACCCCCATAATACTGTAACAATGGTGATGATGGTGGCTACCAAATATTTGGTGCTTACTACCCACCAGGCATGAATGTGTTACCTCCACAAGTTCTGTGAGCTAGGTGCTAACATTATTTACATTTGTAGGAAGCCAAGGTTTAGAAGTTGTCATGTGCCTCTGGTCACACACCCAGTGAGTGGCAGGGCTGCGGGCCAAGTCCAGGCTGTCTGGCTCCAGTCTGCGTTCCACAGGCTTTGGACCAACCACTAACACTTCGTGAAATAAGGCCTCTTAAGGAAGAGGTTTAACACATGACATCTTTACCATATTTAACACACAAACATAGAATTGCGGAATCATCCCCAGCTTTAACATCTACAGTGGAGGGAAGTAAACTTTTTATTCACCCCCTTGTATGGTCATTTGCACTTAGTCCTGCTTAGGTTCCAAAAATCCACCACACACACAGTAAATGATCCCCTGCCAGGCCTCCACCCCACAGCCACCCCAGAACCCTATCCCCGCAAATGCCCCTGTTGCAGATGGGGGCACGAAGGCCATGAGTAGTCACCACAATGGTTACGGGAAGAGCAGAAGTTAAATACCTTCTCTCCCAACCCCTGGCCTGTGATCTTTCCAGGGTACATAAACTCTTGCAAAGCCTTGCATTTTAGGAATGATAATGAATCCAAATGTTTATGTAGAGTTTTGACATTTATAAAGCACTACCAAACGTGTTATCTCATATAGAAAACTCAATATTTCTGACACAAGGGCAGGAAGCAAATTTAAGCATGAAATTTTTGGAAACTGGGAAAAGAAAGTGGATTGTGTGTACTCAATTCAACAGTCTCTCAGAGAATGGTTGTTTCTGCTAAGTGCCTCTGTTCCCAATGGTCATTTTTTCAAAACCCCAGGAACCTGTGGTGGTCTGTCCTTCCAGCCTTTTCTCAGTCTCAAGAGGAGGGGAGAAAAAGCACACTCAAAAGGGCAGAGACACATCTATGACTAAAGTTTCCTCTAAAAACTGAGGAAATATTTGGGGACCCTACTTGGAAAAATAATACTTCTTTCATACACAAGTGCTAAATAAAAATTAACACTCAATAATTATGCTTCAAAAGACAAGGCACTGAGCTTTCATCCCCTCTGCCTGCTCTTAGGTCTTAGGGGACCACCTGGGGCTGCTCTGTGGTTTGGGGACAGCAGTGCTTTTCCACCTTTCCTGCTCTCAGGTGGGGACAGTGGCAGGTCAGCCAACTCCCATAAGGCCTGAAACTTCATGAGCTTCACCCACTATTTTTGTCTTCTTTGTATCATCCTGTCTCTAGGGTTATGTTTAAGTGTGAACTTCATTGCTGTAACCCAGTTACTAGCAAATATAATTCTTTATAAGTCTTCAGCCAAACCACAGGAAACAAGCAGGATTCCTACAAAAAAAAATATTGCTTTTCACATATTTGGAATGATTTGAGGATCTGAGCTTCAACCTACATGTGCCCATGGGCCTGGACAGTGTGCAGTGGTGTGACATGAGCCCGCCTGCCTTTCTGTGCAAGTTTCTAAAGCCTCTCACCTGGCTTACTGAGGCCCCCACTCCATGGCACACACATCTCAGCCGGGTCACCCCCTAGTCAACAGGAGGCTCCCCAAGCTCTAGCTCTGTTCAGCTTTGTTTTCAGTTATTTCAGAGAGCTGACACAAATTCTGTACTGGCCTCATCAACTTATTCGCTACATGAAGACACAAGGTTGAACGTGGTGCTTCTCTTGATGAAATATAGCCAGCTGTAACATAGTCAAGAACCCTTTCCTGAACCGGGTGGGGTGGAGGGGCGAGCAGATGCCATTTCGCTTGTGTCCCACCACCCTGAGGTACTCCCAGAGCCCCCTGCAAGTCTCCTCACATAGCACCTGTGGGCCACCCTGCATCCAACTTCTTTGTCTGGAAAAAAGCAGAGGGCAGGCTGTCTTTCTCATGTCGCACACCTCATGCCCACAAGCTGCCTAGTAAAAGCCTGAGGAACCAGTCACTGCATCTCAACTGTCCCCACCAGTGGGGCACTGCTGACAACCCCCCTTCTTGTTTCCACAGCGAGAACGATGCCTCATCTGAGAATGAGCAGCTGCTAAGTAGGAGCATGGACAGTGACGAGGAGCCCGCCGCCGACAAGCAGGGCTCCCCAGAGCTGTGCTTGCTTTCGCTGGTCCACCTGGCCAGGGAGAAGTCTGCCACCACCACCAAGTCAGCCGGGGTGAGGCTCTGGCGGCCTGTCCACACACCTTACGATTTACTGGTGCAGCAGGGCAATGCGCCAAAAGATGTGACCTCATTATTGCATAAGTTCTACTGTGTGGCGTGGTGGTACTCCCACAAGCCCGGGCCAGGAAACCTAGATGGAGTGACAGGTTTAAAGCAAGATATTTTAAAAATAGAAAACTTATTTCTCTCATTATATAGCTTTATAGAAGAAAATAAAGAATAATAAGCAAAGACAAAAAAAATTAAAATTGCTTGGAATGCTGTAGAACAGAAATATTTAACTATTATAGATCTGGTTGTAAACATACTAGTATATATCCAATCAGATGTATAATAGTTATATATAATAGCTAAATATAACGGTTTATACAGTAATCTATATATAGCTATATGTAGATATAATTTACATTTTTCATGTAAAAATGCTCCACATGGTTTGTCACCTGAAGCACACTTCCTTGGAATGTGCCATGGCAGGGGGTGTAGACAAAGATGAGCAAAGCCCTGCTGCAGGCTACCTGAGAGTCTAGCATGAGATTTACTGGCAGCCTCATCCAAACATCAGGTCAGCTACATTATTAGTCAATGCTGCTCATGGTGATACTGTCCCTGACTGAGAGGCTGAATCTGGCGTGGGTCCTGACAGGGACGTCATGCTCTGGGCTGCCTAGTTCCATGACCTCTGCAGTGGGGCCTATCACTTGCAAGACCCTACAGGCCTATGGAGTTTTCCGAGAGGTTCTGACTCCTGTGGGGCATGGGGCCTTCCAGCCAAAGCCACTTCTGCACCTGTCCATCATGGGCCTCATTTCCTGGCTGCCTGCTAGCAAACTGAGGTCTCCAACATTCATCCTTATAGACAGATGCCAGATGCAGCCTCCAGTTGTCTAGTGAGTCTGAATGTCCAGTGGAGCCTAAGAAATCCCCCACCCAATGGGCATTTAAGGTGCTTGAGTTGGATAACCCAAAGAAAGCCTTTTTCTCTGAATTATGGATAAGATGTTCATAAGGACTTGATTCAACATTTCTGATTGAAACTCAGGGGAGATAGAGGACTTGGTTCTTTGTTTGCTTCCATTTTCCTCCTTTCTGAAAATTAACATTCTCTTACTTTTTTCATAGGTTCAAAGTAGAAGGAAAAAGATATTGGATGTGTACGCCAACGTCTGTGGAGTTGTCGAAGGTGAGCATAAAAGAATGGTTCTGGGGGGATGCTAACCCCAGGTTTTTCCCCAGGATTTTCTTTCCAGCTGTTGGCAGTGAGGAGGAGGTTCTGACAGCAGTCCTGACACTCCTAGGGAGGGACTGAGAAAAGTTGCCTATCCAGCTTGTCACATTCCTCATCAGAGTGGCTCGCTGAACCGACTGCAGGGTGGAGGGACATAGAATCTGGCTCCAAGTACATTTCCCTAGCATTTTCTATTGCCCATCCATCACGGGACAAGGAGCCAACATTCAACTCCAGTGCAGGACCTCGCTTTAGGGACATGTGGAGTCAGGACACCCAGGTGCTCTAGAGAACAGGGGTGGAATGAGCTAGGTGTCCTTCTGTGCCCCCTAGATGCTGTCTCTCCATTGCTGTTATCATCTTCGGAATCTTTGATAATCAGTCACTTATCCAATAATAGCTGTCTTTGCCCCTCCCCTCTAGCAGTTTGTGATGTATGGATGGTCTCCCCTCGTAAGGATGTCTCCTGAGCAAGCTGAGTCAGACTGCCTCACCCTAACTGCAGCAGGGTATGGTCAAGGACAAGGCAGTTGGACTGGGTTTATATTCTGATTATATTTCTATCTGAACCCAGAATCCACACTCCCAATTTCTTCCAAATCTAGTCTCTAAATTACCTTCTTATTAACCCAGGAGATAAAAACCCTCATCACTGAGGTTATGGAATTTTCTTTAGCTTTGTCGGGCCACGTGGTTCTGTCTCACTGCCTCCTTACACAGACTTCCTCATCTGACCTGCGGCCCTCTCATTTCTCTTCTTGAGCCTAGCCCAGCACCCTGAGCCTGGGGCAGGCTTGCTGGTTGGGCGCTCTGTTGGCCAGAAATCATCACTGAGGGTGAGTTCAGGGGCCGAACACTCTACTCAGCTGCCTGCTGAAATGTGGCATCTCTCCATAAATGCTCATGCCCCAGGGTCAACCTGTCTGATCCAGCCTACATGTCTAGGAACCATCAGCTGCCCAGTGGAGGATGGTCTGAGATTTGCATTCTATCACCCTAGAAAGCTCTTCTCTGCTCCAAAAGATGTCTTGGTTTTGAGCCCATATCCCGGGGACAGTGGTTTTCAAATTAATTTTAGGAAAGAGGAGCCCCTCCTGTGAGACGAAGTGTGTGAAGAGCTCGAAGCCCTGTGCACTCAGCCAACCTCTCCTGTGCCTTATGACCACATGGTGCTGCTCACGCAGCCGAGCCCGAGAGCCTTAGACCAGCAGTGCCTAGTCCTGGGTGAACACTGGTTACTTGGAGAGTCTTACGCGACCCCCTCTGTCAGCCTGCCCTGAGGTCCTGATGTAATTAGTCCAGGGTGAGTCCCAGGCATCAATGTTTTTTGTTTTGTTGTGTTTTTAATTAAACTTTTTATTTTGAGATCATTATAGATTAACATGCAGTGGTAAGACATGATACAGAGAGATCCTATACTACCATTTATGCAGTTTCTTCCATTGGTAACATCTTGCCAAAACATCACAACCAAGATATTGGCATGGATACAGGGAAGACAGAGCCCACTCCATCACCACAAGGAGCCCTCTGGTTGCTCTTTCATAGCTACACCCACTTCCTACTCCCCGCCCCGCGCCCCTTAGCCCCTGCCAACCACTAACCTATTCTTCATTTCTATAATTTTGTCATTTCAAAAATGTATATAAGTGGAATCATGCACTAGTGTAACTTCTTAAGAGCAAATAGCTTTTTTTTTTTTTATTAAGCATAATTCACTGGAGATTCATCCAGGTTGTCACATATATTATAGTTTGATTCTTTTTACTCCTAAGTACTAGTCCATGTTAAGGATGTACCACAATTTGTGTAATCATTCATCCATTTTAAGAACCTCTCGATTATTTCCATTTTGAGGCCATTATGAAGAAAACTGCTATAAATATGCATGTATAGGTTTTTGCGTGAACATAAGTCATCATTTATATACCTATAGAAGTGGTCACCATGATAAGTCCAGCAACTATCTTATATCATACAACACTATCACAATATTATTGACTATATTCCCTATGCTATATACTATAACCTCATGACTTACTCACTTTATACCTGGAAGTTTGAACCTCTTATTCCCCTTCACATTCTCCCTGACTTTCTTGTTTTTCAATTACACTTGACATTCAATATTATTTTATATTAGTTTCAGGTATGCAGTGCAGTGGTTAGACATTTACATAATTTACGAAGTGATGCCCTTAACTAACCTAGTACCCACCTGACACTATGCATAGTTATTACCATATTATTGACTATATTCCCTATGCTTTACTTTACATCCCCATGACAATTTTATAAATACCAATTTGTACTTCTCAAGTACTTCACTTTCTTACCCAGTCCCCCAAACCACTTCCCATCTGGCAACCATCAGCTTGTTTCCGGCATCTATGAGTCTGTTTTTGATTCATTTTTTTTTCTCGTTTATTTTGTTCTTTAGATTCCACATATAAGTGAGATCATATGAATTTGTCTTTTTTTGTCTGACTTATTTCACTTAGCATAATACCTTCCAGGTCCATCCATGTTATCACAAAGATTTCATTCTTTTTTATGGGCAAGTAATATTCCATTGTATATATGTACCACTTCTTTACCCAATCATCTATTGATGGGTACTTAGGTTGCTTCCATATCTTGGCCATCATAAATAATGCTGCAATGAACATAGGTATGCATATATCTTTCCTATTTAGTATTTGAGTTTCTTTGGACAAATACCCAAAAGTGGAATTGCAGGGTCATAGGATATTTTTTTTTAAGAACCTCTTTACTGTTTTCCATAGTGGTTGTACCAATTTGCAATCCCACCAACAATACATCAAGGTTTCCTTTTCTCTACATATTAGCGAACACCTGTTATTCATTAATTTACTGCTGATAGCCAGTCTAACAAGTGTGAGGTGATAGCTCATTGTGGTTTTAATTTGAATTTCTCTGATGATTAGTGACATTGAGTATCTTTTCATATGTCTATTGGCCACCCATATGTCCTCTTTGGAAAACTGTTTTTGGTGTTAAGTTGTGTGAATTCTTTATAAAATTTGAATATTACACTTTATCAAATGTATCATTGACGAATATCTTCTTCCATTCAGTAGGTTGTCTTTCTATTTTGTTGATAATTTCCTTTGCTGTCCAAAAACTTTTTAGTCTGATGTAGTCCCATTTGTTTATGTTTCTTTTGTTTCCCTGGCCTGAGGTGACATATCAGAACAAATATTACCAAGAGCAATGTCAGAAAGTTTACTAGTTATGTTTTCTTCTAGGAGTTTTTAGTTTAGGGTATTATATTTAAATCATTAATCCATTTTGAGTTTATTCTTGTGTTACGTGTAAGGTGGTCCAGTTTTATATATTTATTTTTTTTTGCATGTGTCTGTCCAGTTTTCCCATCACCATTTATTGAATAGACTTTACTCAGTTGTATATTTTTCCCTCCTTTGTCGTACATTAATTGACCATATAGATGCAGGTTTATTTCTGGGCTCTCTATTCTGTTCCATTGATCTATGTATCTGTTTTTTTATGCTAGTAGCATGCTATTTTGATTACTACAGCATTGTAATATTTTAATATCAAGTTTTGTGATCCCTCCAACTTTGTTCTTCTTTCTCAAGGTCACTGTGGCTGTTTAGGATATTTTGTGGTTCCATACAAATTTTAGGATTGTTTGTGTTCTGTGAAAAATGCCAATGGTATTTTGATAGGGATTGCATTGATCTATAGATTGCTTTGGTTAGTCTGGACACTTTACTGATGTTAATTCTTCCTATTCATGAGCACAGTATATGCTTCTGTTTATTTGTATCTGAATATTAATTTTATATCCTGCTATTTTACTGAATTCATCAATCAATTCTAACAGGTTTTTTGATGGAATTGTTAGATTTCTCTCTGTAGTATCATGTCATCTGCAAATAACGACAGTTTTACTTCTTCCTTTCCAATTTGGATACCTTTATTTCTTTTTTTGTCTGATTGCTGTGGCTATGACTTCTAATACTATGTTAAATATAGGTTGTGAAGTGGGCATCTTTGTCTTGTTCCTGATCTTAAGGAAAATACTTTTAGCCTTTTCCCACTGAGTATGATGTTAGTTGAGGTATGTTCCTTCTATTCCCACTTTGCTGAGAGTTTTTATCATAAATGGATGCCGGATTTCATCAAACACTCTTTCTGTATCTATTGAAATGATCATCTGATTTTTATCCTTCATTTTTTAAAATGTAGAATACTTCCTTATTATAGCAGTATATAAAACAAATGTAAATTTAAATGTTTATAACCATACCAGTTATATATTATCATTATGACTAATGTTATTCAGCTCATTCAAATTTGAGCAATAGCTTATATAATTCTTGAAATTCACTAACCTTCATAAAAATATAGGATTGAAATGCATGTACATGTTTTTATTAAAGGGTATATGTAAATGTTACTCTCTTGACTTTATTCATAATCTCGCATTTTTATACATTCTCAAAGAGTTAACTAAATTCAAAGACTTTTATTGTTAAGAGAACTAGCATGATTATATTTGCCAATGGCAACAGGCTTAAGAGTTAATGAATACTGGTCAAGATGGTGGGTGTGCCAGGCTTTTGCATGCTGGAGACACACAAACATGGTACAGCCCCTCTCCACAGGAGAAGGCTCCAAGAACCTGGTGGGATAGATGAGCATGCACGCAATACCTGGGGAAGGGGTAATCACTTCCATAAAAAGAGCCTTGGAGCCCAGAAAGAATGGCTAGTGCTAATCAGGAAAATCAGGGAAGACTCCTTGCAAGTGATGACATTTGTGGAATGAACAGGTGGGAAAGGGTAAGCAGAAGAACTGAGGTGTACCTCAACCACTTAATACATAAATAGGTGAAAATTTTTTAATAAAAAGAACCAAAATGTGAAGAGGCATGAAGATCCCAAGCATACTGACCTTAAGATTCATAATGAAGGAGGCAGGGCTAAAAAATTTGTCCAATGTCAGGTTATTCTGGGCATTGAATGCCAGACTAAAAGAAAATAAATTTAGGAGAGTAACATGTTTTTACTAAAAATGAAAAAGTAAAGCCCACCAAGCAGAGTCTGTAACCAACTTCGCAAGTTTTGGTTCTGTGGGGTCCTCATCAGGGCCCCCAGGACTGATAAACTCCACGCTGCTTGTAGAGGCTTAAAGGCAGGATCAATACAGAACAGCCTTCCAATGTCTGGGCTTGTGTAGTCAGCATGAGAAGGTTGGGACAACTTCACCTGGGAGGAAAGAAATCTGGGGAAAAGCAACTGGAGAGAAAAGCTTTCAGGACAGAAAAGGCCACCTCTGAAAAAGACTCACTAAGAAAGTAAAGCTGAAGTCCCTCAAAGAGAAACCAGCAAGTTGTGTTTACAAGATTGAAGCCAATGGAGAGACATGGGTGGTTGAAAGGGAGGTGCTTTAGAAAGCTCTTTAAGAGGCTGCAGAATACAAAATAGTCACAGGGATGTGAAGTACAGCGTGGGAAATACAGTCAGCAATATTGCAAGAACTGTGCACAGTGCCAGTTGAGCACCAGACCTATTGGGGGGACCACTTTGCAAATCGCGCAAATGGCTAACCCCCTGAAACCGACAGAAAACATATTGAATGTCAACTCCAACTGAAAAACAAAAAATTTGAAGCATTAACAAATAACAACTGATAGGTCACCAACACATTTTTGACCTAGTTCTTTCTTCCTTTAGAGCAAAAAGAACTTTCACCTGAGCATCCAATCTAACCCCTAAAAAGTGACAGCATCCTTCAAACAACTTCTTTGAAAGCACTCCAAATGTGCACTGATATTTTAATAGTTCAGTGAGGATTATACCCTTCCATCTGAAAGTCTTCAGCCTTAAAGTCACTGATTGTCAACTTTTCAAAGGATTTGGAGCTTTGGGAAAGGCATTTTCAGCAGTTCAGTGTGATTCAGAAAAATGTGTGCTTATGTCAGAGTGTACAAAGTCACCTGGCTTCAGGCGGTGATGTGTGCAATCATGTAGGAGCAGGGAGTATTTGGCAGTGTTGAAGGGCACACCCAGGCCCATGTCTGCTGACCTCTGGTACAGCTGGCAGGACAGCTCACTGTTCATCACATATTGCTGGAGAAGGGCATGACACAGAGGTAGGGCCATGCGAGGAAAATCTTTTGGAGCCCAAGAACACAGGATGATTCTTCTGTCATCAAGGTCGGTTTTGATTGTGTGTCACCTTCTGCAGTTGGTCTGCTCCTTGACCTGAGTAATCTGAATACATATCTTTGTCTCCTGCCCCCAAAGACTTCCACTGAAAGCCATAAACTGGGCCTAAATATCCTTCTGTTCTGCTCGAGAATCCCAGGAAATCGCGGGACCTGTTCACATCCCAGATTCTCACTCCTTCAGCAACAGTTCTTTAGCATTTATAGATCCCGTGACAAATTCCTCCAAAACACCCTTCTAGAATACATGTTTGGTTGTCAGCAGAGGAAATTCATCTCTCAGGATGTAGTGCACCTACATGCCGAACACCAACAGGGTGCCGGTGCTGGTACTGTCATCCTTCTGGAAGCCACAATGGAGGATGTGCTCCATCTGCCCCAGATACTGCAGCTCTCTGTGGGGCTGTGGCTGGGTTCCCCACTCCTGCATTGCCAGCGGCTACGGTGGGTGTGGCAGCTCGAAACTGGTGGTAGGCATGGCATGGGTGTGGTTGCAGAGACCAAGACAATGGTGGGAAGCCCTATCCTTTGTTTTGTTTATGTGGTGTATCATATTAATTGACTTGCAGAATTGAACCAAACTTGCACCCCAGGAATAAATCCCTTATCACAATGTATGATTATTATAAATGTAGTACTGAATTCAGTTTGCTAATATTTTGTTGAGGACTTTTGCATCTATGTTCATCAGGGATGTCGGCCTATAATTTTTTTTTTTTTTTTTTTGGAATGTCTTTGTCTGGCTTTGGAATCAGGGTAATAACAGCCTCGTAAAATGTGGTTGGAAGCTTTCTATCCTCTTGAATTTTTTGGAATAGTTTGAGAAGGGAAGGTATTGATCCTTCTTTCAATGTTTGGTAAAACTCACCTGTGAATCCATCTGATGTAAGACTTTTGTTTGTGGGGAGTTTTTTGATTATTGATTCAATTTCTCCTTGATTCAGTCTTAGAAGAGTGTTTCTAGGAATTTATCCATTCTTCCAGATGTCAAATTTGCTGCCATATAATTGTTCATTATTTTACAATTTTTTAAAAAGGTTTTAAAAATAATTTTAATGATGTTCAGCTTCTGTTGGCTGCCATTTGCAGTGTCTGACTGTGGCACTTCATCTCACAGGTCTCAGCCCCACGGAGCTGCCATTTGATTGCCTTGAGAAGATGAGCCGAATGCTCAGCTCCACATACAACTCTGAAAAGGCCGTTGTGAAAACCTGGCGCCACCTCGCTGAGAGCTTTGGACTAAAGAGGGATGAGATTGGGGGCATGACAGATGGTATGCAACTCTTCGACCGCATCAGCACGGCGGGCTACAGCATCCCAGAGTTGCTCACAAAACTGGTACAAATCGAGCGGCTGGATGCTGTGGAGTCCTTGTGTGCAGACATATTGGAATGGGCTGGGGTCGTGCCATCTGCCTCCCAGCTACCTAATACATCCTGAAGAGCATGCCTGTGGACTGTCCTTCTTCAGATGCACCAAGGATTTAATGAGGGCGCTGGAGCTGTGAGTGGTGCCAACAGACTGCCAAGAATCACAGCTTTTTTCTGCTATGTCACCAGGGTATACCTTAGGCTGTTCCAAGGAACAAGGGGAAATGAGGCCTGTCTTCCAATCTAACTAAAGACAAAAGATTACAGCTAAAATACTCCTAGCTACCCACCTGCACCTCCCCAGATGAAATGAATATGTATTCACATAGTGAGCCCACCCATCATTAACTCATTCAGGAACATTGTTGGGTCCTCAAATGAACCAATGTGGGGATGACAGAGGTGAAGAATCTGGTTCTTGTTTAAAAAGTTTACAGCCCAACGAGAGACAGAAGACGCGTCCACAAACCACTTTGCTAGAAGACATCAATCAATCTGGATGAGGGGAGTCTAAGAAAATGCAATAAACGTTCTGAGAGAGGGAGATGGCTTCCCACTGAGGTGATGAAGGGGGCATCCTCATGAAGAAAGCAGCTCAAAAGTTTAGTAAAACGGCTACAAAATTCAGACACCCAACTCTGGTTCAGTGCATGCAGCTTCATGAGGATAACTTTGCCTGTTCCTGAGGTCATTCATATTCCTACAACTCTTCTAGTCATTAACTAAAGAGCTCACACTGTAGCCTGCTTTATGTCACTGATATGCAAGGAATGTATTTGTCCAATCAAGTAGACCTGTGCAGTAGTCAATTTCATTTCCTGTGTGAGCCTTGGGCCTGGGAACCCAGTCGTTTTTTATTATATGTGAATTGCCTTCCACTCTCATTCTCAGTCATATTTGACCCTTTGGAAGCAGCAGTACTCAAAGGACCCTAGTTATTTAAATTATGTGTCAGGCTGTTTTTGCTTCAAAGAGAAATGAATGGTCAACTCTGCTTAGAAAGGGAAATGATGACTTCCTAAAAGCTCAACCATGCATAGTTCTAGATTGCCAGAGTGTTTCAGACTTGTGGATGAGCCACATGATGTGAGAATTTTAGACTGCAGCCTTCTGAGCCAGTCAGGGGAAGTGGAGCCCCCTGTGCAGGGAGAGCCTGCACTTGGAGTCCAGGAACCTGGTTTTAGTTGTGCCAACTTGGGTCATTTTCTTTTCCTTCCCTAGGCCTCAGTTTGTCTTCTTCAAATGGGAGGTTCATATGTGATACTATAATCACAGGAAAAGTTAAGGTTTGGGCAAGCGAAAAGAAAATGGAGCTATAGGAAATGCCAGGCCTTTGAGATGCTACATGGAAATGAATACAGTGTGAGCCTCCAAGCAAAATAGGGGTCAAAGCAGAAAAACTCAGGTTTGGAGTTTTCACAGTAACTGTGATCGCTTGGTGTACATTCACAAAAACGTTAATAAACTGGCATGGCTCTTGGTAAATTCTCCTACAACACCTGCAACTGCCAAGAGCTTGGGAGCCAGGGTAATGGTCACACCAGGCGGTTAGTTCGGATGGCACTGCTGAGCTCCCTAAGAACAGGTATGACTACAGTTGTTACTGAATTAAAACCAGCCTCTCACTTATAAAGCAATGTTTTTAAAAAATATAAGTCACATGGCTGAGCAAATGCTTTGGGGGAAGAAATCAGTCATATATTTCAAGCCAACAAGCAACTTCCCACCAGTGAATGTAGAATATACTGTGATAGGGTCATAATTAGGTCTTGAATATTTAATATCATCATTTACTATGTCTGTTTGCTGTTGTTTGTCACGACCTATTCGGTATATCCTGCAAGCTAAATATGCCACAGCAAAACTTAATTACCATTTTTAATTCTTCTTGAAATCCTGTGGTGCCCCTTTTCTCTGCTTTGTGATAAGGATGATGAGAATCTCCCCCTTAATTATACTGCAGATGTCACATGTGATGAGCATTCTGTTCCAGGATAATACCTTGTAGCTTCCTTAGAACAACATTTTTAGTGAAGGAGCAGGCGTGGCTATTCTCTGGCCCTGGGGATGCGGGTGTCCCTTGTTTTACACTGTTGGGATTCTGGGACCAGAGGTCTAGCAAGCGTCAGACCATATTTCATTGACTCTCAACCTACCATTTTTAGGGGGCTAGTCATTATAGACTTACATATTCCCTTGTCATTTACTTATTTGGAGACAAAGCCAAGAAAAGTTTACTTTGATAAGCTTTAGCCTATATATGGAATTAAAATCAATGAGACCATAATGATTATCACTGAGCAAAGCTGGGACTCCACCCTGCGATTTTGTATGGAGATAGTCATTATTTTGTTATACTTAAAAACATTTGGAAAACACCCCAGGCTAGAGCTATGGCCCATAGCCAATGAAGTCTTGTCAATTTTTTGTCTAATTCTATATGTATAACTTATTGTATTTTACAGTTTCAATAAATAAACTAATAAAAAGGAGATCTACAGATTGCTACAATGTGAGTTCTTGTGAGGGTAGGGAGAGATGGGGGGTGGAGAAGGTTCTGATTCTCTGATCCTGATTATTGCACTGTGTATGATGACTCTATGGGTTTGGGACCAGCCAGATACGAATTACCTAAAATGTTATGACCTGGGCCACTCACTCAACAGAAGCAAGCATTACAATGAGATCATGTAAAAAAACACTTGGAGTATTGCCTTCCAAGTTACCATCATTCGTTTATAAGGCATTGATTCACTTAGTTACTGCTGTGTAACATACTGTCCCAACATTCAACGGCTTAAACCAACAACCACTTGATTATTACAGCTCACAGGTCAGTAAGGGTCCTAGCAGACCTAGATTGGGCTCAGCTGGTTATGGCTCAGCTGGGGTCTCCACTTGCTATAATACTCTAACTGGAATAGCTCTGCTCCTGTGTAGCTCCTCCTCGTCTTCAAACCAGTCATCTATCTCAGGCATGCCTTTATCATGGCAATAACAGAAGCACCAAAGTAAGTAGAGGCACAGGAGGTTTCTTCAGACTTATGCTCAGAACTGGCACACCATCCCTTCTAGCTTATTCTGTTGGCCAAAGCAAGTCATATGGCTAACCCAGTGTCAAGGGTAGGGAAATAGACCCCACCCAATCTGTGTGAGAAACTGTAAAGTAAAAGGGCAAAAATTAAAAAAAAAATTGGACAGATAATGCAAACATCCACACGTATATTAGTTTCCTATGGCTCTCGTAAAAAATCATCAACGACCTAGTAATCATAAATGATCTTACTCTTCCGGAGGTCAGAAGTCCTAAAATCAGGTTTTCAGCAGAGTTGTGTTTCTTGTAGAGACTTTAGAAAAAGAATCTTTCTTTGCCTTTTATAACTTTGTCAGTTTATCTGTATTCCTTGGTTTGTGGCTCCCTTCCATCTTTCAAGCCAGCAATCACATTGCTCCAACCTCTGCTTTCATCACATCTCTCTTGCCTTCCTGCTTACCATATTCCATTATGAGGACCTTTGTGATTACACTGGGGCAACCCAGATAATCCAGGATAATCTTGCCACCACAAATTTTTAACTTTATCACCACTGCAAAGTTTCTTTGCTATATAAGGTCACATATTCACAGCTTCTGGGGATTAAGAGGTGGGCATCTGTGAGGGGCCATTGTTCTGCCAACCACAGTGTGTATGCAAATTGTTGTGGAATCTAACAATGTAACACAAGCAGGGGAAGCACTGTCAAAGCATAGTTTCCAGCTGGGTCTATTTTCTGTGTGGCTAAAATGTAAAATAAGCAAGGGCTGCCTTCCTGCCAAGGACTGAGAGAGAGGGTGAACAGACTGGTCTGCAGGTGCTCAGCAACAAGAGCTCCTTGTTGATGTTGAAAGAATAACTGGGTTAAGTAGCACTGATGCAGGGCAGGGGGCGGGGGGCGGTCTCTTTCATCTATAACCCTAAGTGAAGGGAGCAGAGAGCACTGCTGAGAAATGAGCTGCCAACACTGAAGCTGTGCTGATATCCTTGTGCTTCAGTTTATGTATCTGTAAGAGCCCACAGGACAGAGATGGTACTCAAATCAGGACCAGGTAAGGAGGGTTTCATGAAAGGTCAGTTACCAACACGTGGCTACACTGTAGAGGCACAAATACAGTCCCAGCCCAGCTATTCCCTGGACATAACCCATTCAGGTTTTTAAGTTGAACCCAGTCCAATCCTGGCTCCAGTTCATTTTTTAAGCCAGACCCAGTATGACTCTGGCTGATAATCACCAGCAGTTTCCATTGTGGAATCTGGCAGAAGACTGAACCAGCAGACCCCAAAGAATGAGGACTACGGACTGAGGTTCCACACGATGGGGAAGTGTGGAATGAACCACCAGCAAGGAAGGTATAAAACAGCTTTCAAATCCATAGAATTTGCCTAAGTAATAGTTTGTATCACAAGGTCTACAGTTTCCTATATGAAGCTCGAACAGCATTTCATGGCAAATCTGTAGCACCCAGCTGAGATGAGACCAAACTGGAAAAAAAATCTCAGTGGCTGCATTGTAAGTTATGTAAGATGGAGATTTGATCACTGACAAGAATATCCACTGCTTAGTGAGCATTTATTTGGCACTGAGCCAATTGCTTTTCAGATATTACCTCTTTCAGTCTCCAGTATAATGTCAGAGTTAAATACTTGTACTATGCCTAACATATAGATGGGGAGATGAAGTTTTAGAGAGGTTAAATCTAACCTCTTTCCCAAGGTTACACAACCAGTGTCAGGGTTGGGGCGGGACAGGCATGTGTCAAATTCCAGAGCCTGCCATATATACAATACTCTCTCCACAATCCTTTGGCTAGTAGGAGAGACTGGATTCAGGATGTCCCGTTATAACCTCACCAGCTATTCTAGAATCTTCTGTTATACTCCTTCACCCCTCAGGATCCACTCTCCATTGTTCCCTGAGCCTGGGAGGCTGACCTATGTGGCTTCCTGCTGAGGTTGGCCAACAGAGAGAGTCACCAGGAGGTGGGAGGGCATGTATTCCTCCAGCTCTCTCCTGCAGAGTCCTTGAGACCAAAGGGATCCCATGTCCAAGGTCAGAGCCCCATCAGACTGCCCCTCTATACAGCGCCCTCTGGAGCCAGGATCTGGTAACTGCTGCCTCCCCTGCCCTTCCTGGTTTCCTTAGACCCCATTCCTCTCTTTTTGTAAATAGTTCCTTCATAAATCACCCACCTTAAGGGTGCCTTTTGTTTCCTGCCAGAAGCCTAACTAATTAACCAGTTTTACTCTTAAATTGTGTGAAGTTGCAAGTCACTCATATTCTCTGGGCCTAACTTTCTTTACCTGTCAAGCAGGGATCATGATATCTGGTCTCCTTTGTCATGGAAGTTGAAGGAAGTAACAGGTGGAAAGGAACTTGGGAAAACATAAGTACTGTGAGCTAGCGATTTAATTCTGAGAGGTGCAGAAGGAGCCCTTAATATATAGTGTAACTTGAATCAGAACATTCTTTGTGAGGAAAATGAGCCTCTGAGATGTTGAATGTTTCTATTCTGAAAAGCCTGATAAAAGCAAAGTAGAGGGACAAACATTGCTGCAGAGAAAGAGAAAGGAGAACTTTGTTTTGCATTTGCTTTTTGATGGTAGTACTGGTGTATTTCAAAGCCTCCTTTACTTAGGAATCTGTGAGAAAGCTACACAAAATAAAAACACGAGAAAGTCAAGGCTGGTTTCATCCAAGGTGATGGTCTTGGCTGAGAAGCAAGGAAAACATACCACTGCTGTCCAACCAGGTCCCCTTTCGGTGAGTGTGTACCAGAGGACATCTTCTGTGCCCTGCCAGGATAGAACTTGCTGGGAAGAGCCACTTGGCATTTTCTTTTCTTTCAAAAGCCAGGCATCTGTGAACCCAGGCATGCCACCCTAAGTGCAGGCGCAGGAGTGGAAGGGGTGCCTGCCAAACCAAACTCTCTCATCCGGAAAACCTTTGCTCCAGGGCCAGTTGTTTCAGCTCCTTCCCTACTCCCCGTCAGTGGAGGCTTCTGGAATTTCCCTGTCTGTAGAATGAGAACAACTACACCAATATTCCTTCCCAAGGAACTAACTGGAATACAGCCAATAAAAATCTTTGCAGCGGATTGATGCTGAGATGCCGAATTAGAATTGAGCTGCTATAGTTTACAATTCAGTATTGCCTTTCCAAGAAGTCTGTTAGACAGCTCAAACCTCCGACCATCCTTCCTATTCACTCCATCAGTATTTGACTACTGAAGATGAAATTGTGTCGAACAAATAACACATTGAGGGACGTTTTATTGTTTTTGGTGAACCAAATAAATTTCTTAACATTATCATTAAAAATTGCTCTTAAAAATATTTCATATGTTTTAAACAAACAGGCTTTAGGTCTCATTATCAGAATTGCATACGAATTAAAGAACAAAACTTTGTAGCTCCTCAAGCAGTTTTTTTTTTTTAAATTTAGATGTGTTTTGTCTACCAATTTAATAATTAAAGGTGATTTCTGCACATCAGAAAGTTTGAACAATTATCTAACTGAATTTTGTACGTACAACTGTTCTGTTTTCTTGGGAAAAATGCTGTGTTAAGGTGATTAATTCTATTCAAAAGAGGATTTTTCCCCATCTTGTTTTTTTAATTGAAGGTTAGGTTGAGATGGGTTTCTGATGAATAACCAGCTCTGAGGAGGAGCATTTTAGTGAATACAGCTGACACTACCTATTTGCCTATATTCATTCTTCCCTCCTGCCTCCCTAACAAAATTCTGAGTTTGAGAGCAGCAATTTACTCAGTTAAAATAACTCAGCTTTCCAGACCACCTTGCTGTTAGGATTGCTATGTGACTTGCTCTGGTGATGAAATTATGTGGAAGTTGGCTAGTGGGCTTCCAGAAATGCTATTGGGACTGGTTTTCTCCCTGTGCCCATCCATCTTGCCTACAGGATGGTGGCTGCTACACATCATGCAGCAAGCACATGAAGGTAGTGGGAGCTTAAGTCTCTGCTGGTCATACCCTAGACTGCTCTCCCCTCCATGAGGCTTCTTGTTACCTGGGAGTGTTAAAAAAAAAAAAAAAATGACAATAGGCCTAAAATGGAGTCACCTATGCTAAGCCAATGTCATCAAACTGAGACTTAATACCTATCCTAATTGCAGTTTTAGCCTCTCCCATGAATGTAATCTTAACCAGTCAGTCTGGAATTTCCTGGCCAGCACTGGTGAGGTGATCCATTTGATAGACCCCTTTTGTTCCCTAAAGAAAGGTGACTTTGCCTGAAGCAATTCAGTCTTTTCCCCCTTCTACCTATGAAAGCCTCTTCCATTCTGTACAGCTCCTTGGGGCTCCTTTCTATCTGCTAGAAGGGATGTTGCCCGACTCAGCTATTGTTGAATAATGCTATTACCTCTTTCAGTCTCCAGTACAATGTCAGAGTTTCATAGAGAGCTTGCACACAATCTCTGTCACCAAAGGAGCCCAGTAGACTTTTAAACAATCTAATAAAGTTCCTGCATCAACTCTTGGCCAGCCTCAGAAGTCACCAAGCACAAGAAATCCTAAAGTTGGTGAAACTGCAGATAACCAGCCTTGCCTGTATCTACTTGATGGTAGAAAAATGTTTGGGGGAAATAATTTAACACTGTACCTGCCAGCACAATAGGTAATTGAACATTTCTTTGTGTCCTTGTCTAAATCCTGTTGCACTTTGCCACAGTGAACGTTGAGCCTGAATGTCAAGAGCACCATGGAGTGAAGAAGGGGCCCTGGGTCAGCTATCCAGCTCTGCCCCTTATGGCTTCCTTCTCTGAGCCTCTTTTTCTGCATCAGGAGATTAGGGATTCCTATGAGTCTTCTTCATGGGGTGATTGAGAGAACAGATGAGATTGAGTATGTGGATGTGTTTGGAAATTGTCATCCTTGGCTTTATATCTCCTGGCACTTCCACAGAGGATGAAGCCCTGAGCCCCTTTCCATATTTAGTATTCCTTAATCATTTATCACCATATTAATATACTTTGAGTAAGTGGGAGTGGGAGGGAGGAAATGTATGAGTGCAATATGGTTCTAATGGAACCAGTTCATCAATTAGAAACTATGTAAACATCAATTACTGAATTTAATTCATGAAGTAAAATAGAATCTTGAAAAGTTTCATAGTTTTCATTTTGTTTCCTGGGCCTTCGGTTGTTCCAGTGAGCTATTCCTTATCTTAAATGGGAAGCAGCTGCCACTTCCTATATAACCTGGAGATAAACTCACCTTCACTCTATGGTTTGTAGCCTACTCTTCCCAACTCTGATCATAGCTTCTGGGAAATCAGAAGTACCATTCATGGCCAGCCTTCTTGCCACACAGCTGAGTAGGGTTGCTTTCCACCTACATCACTTTCCTGAGTGTGGGCTTATCACTGGGTTTTTCAAAGAAGTCTGGCCCTGGGGGTTCCTCTCTTCTTTCTTCACCCACCCTGCAGTTAGGACAGTTCCTGATACTGGTCAGCTCTCACCAGCCTCAGCTGACTACCTCTCAGCCTCAGTGTGACCATCCAAGGACTCAAACATTTCCACTGTGGATGCATCACAGAAGACACTTTGCCAGGCAGTGCTGTGCAGCATATCCACGTTACCATGAGCGTTTCTTTTTAAGAATCACATAGCATAACAACACAGAACACACCCAGATAGTCCCTGCTTTCCCATTCCCATGGATTTTAACAGATTTAGTTTTCACCTCTGCTCTGAAACTGTGACTTTAATTACCTCTGTCTCTCTGTCTCTGTCTCTCTGTCTGTCTCTGTCTGTCTCTCTCTCTATATATATACATACATACACACGCAGACAAATGTTAACACATATATAATAAATGCTTTTCACACACATTTAACATAAAATAATGGAAACATTTCTTTTATAATTAGAAACAAATTGAAGATGTTCTCTATTACTATTGCTTAATATTGTTCTGGAAGATCTTGCTAAGACAATAAAATATAAAGTGAGTAAGAGGTATACCTGATATCAAAGAAGAGACAAAATTATTTTTAGATGATCTGATTATTGACTCAGAAAAATAAATTATTGAAAAAAATTAAAATTAATAAGAGAAAGCAGAAAGATGGCTGGATCAGAGCACAAACAGGAACCAAATACCGACCATACACTTGTGGTTTCTCTCATACTAGTGCCAGCATAGAGGAGGAGAGGTTTCCATACTTGGCCCCTGCAGCTCCATCCTGTAGCTCCATCCTGTCTCACTCTTCTCTGTTTCACCTCTCTTCCATTGGTGTGCTGGATTTGGCTCCTACCAGTTTATGAAAGCTGGTTGTTAAATTTTCAGAAATTCTGCATGCCAGTTAATATTACTGTGGGTAGCTTAAAACAGGCTAGGGGGTGAATGTTTTCTTTTCTTTTCCTTTGTTTTAAATAGACTTTATTTTTTAGACAATTGTTTATTTACACCGTGGAAATTAACAAAGGTTATAGATCAAGGCATAAGACTATCCGCATCTCAACCTTCCCTTGGACTGTACTATCAGCAGATCTCAGGCCTGATTTCACATTTAGAATTACCCAAGGAGCTTTTACAACATCTAGAACATACCCAGACAATTAAATCAGACATCTGAGAGTGAGACCCAGGCATCGGCACTTTAAAGCCCCATCCCGGTAATTACAATGTGCATCCAAGGCTGAAAGATCATTGCATTAGATGAATGACTAATAATTGATGAGAAATGGGACTAAAAGTAGCTGAGTTTGCCAACTCACTTTCCAGCTATGCTTTTATGAGAGAACAAGACCAGTGGCTTCCAAACTTTTGTGATTAAGAAAAAAATGTTAGAATATATTTCCAATGTGTATGTAATTTATAAATTGTATACATGTACAAAAATACCTTCAAACAAAAATGAAAGATAAAAATGAAAACGGAAGTTCTACTATTTTCTTTCTGCATCCCAGAAGATCAACTTATGTACCCCATATGTGGAGAACACTGACTTAGATCAACACCTTTATGGGCTCTACGTAAGCATCAGGGCCAGGTATACAATATGCTTGGTAGAATACACAAGATCTGGATGGAGCATTCTCTTTTCAGGGTGACTATCCAGAAAATCTAGAATGGGAAATGGAACACCACTGGGAAGACTCAGAAAACAAAAATATTCATGAAAATTAATTGTTGCAGAGACCAAAAGTAACAAGAGTAGAAAGTCATAAAAAAAAAGAAGTCATTAAGGTGAAAAACTAGAATTAGACAAAAAGAAAATTGAGTTCGATGAAGATTTTTAAAGAAACTAAAAATGCAGTATAATAACGTAAACCTTCATTGACAATAATAAAGACCAGAAAAAATACACGGAGAAGGCATGGTGGTGTCAGAGGACCTCCAGGACTCTCCTTTTGAAGTTACAAGTTGGATAGCTATAATTCAACAAAAAATTCCCTGCTCAGCACACAAACATGTCTCAGAGATCCTTGCATTGAAACATATCTGAGAGACAGGGGATGAGGGAAGGTAGAAGGACAGAGATGGGTGCCATGGATGCAGCCTGGAGCTCACTACCATCCCAGCAGACTCAACAGCAGGAGAGATGTCGGGTTACAACGTACACATGCGACAGCTGTAAAGGAACAGATGGGTAGAAACAACATTCTTGCCTGGATGGCCAGAACACACTGGAAAGGCAGAAATGTTTCTCCTTGAGCAGCAGGCATACACTGTGGCTAAACCTAGTGACAACAGTGGAGATACAGAGGTGTGGCAGCTGAGACCTGGCAGCCACAATTACTAAAAAAGAAAAGCTAAGCCACGATGGCATAATCTAGCCTTACTTCCACCTGCTCATTGCAGGAGAACCAGGTGGAGGCACCAGGGACACATCAGATAGTAGAGCACTGCTGGTAGCATCTAGTTATTTATTGTATGCAATGCTGGGATCTCACAGGCCCAGTGCCCTATTGCCCACCACATTCTCCCATGGGGGTCGTGCCCTGAGACCTAGGTGACCTGGTCACAGAGAGGATGTCCACTTCCCCAGGAATGCAGGGCAGTTTTCCACAGCCAAAGCAATGCCACCTCACAGAGATCCAGGAAGCTCCAGCAGTGCAGGTAAGAGAAAATAAAAATTTGTACTTAAGCGGCACCTACTGGAAAGAAGAAGATCTCTAGTTATCAACCTGTTAAACAGTGAAGTGTCAAAGCCTTCAAAAGGCAGCTTCCATTTCCACAAATTCCCAGAGAAATAATCCATCAAGCACAATGAGCAACCAAGATAACAGATAATTCAGAAAAATAAGTAAAAATCTCCAGAAAATAAACCTAAAGACACAGAGATGTGATTTAAATAACAGAAAATTCAAGATTGCAGTTCTGAAAAAAAAACTCAACAAGATATAAGAAAACTCAGAAAAGCAATTCAATGAACTAAGAAATAAAAACAATGAACAAAAGGAGTACTTCATTAAAGACTGAAACAATTAAAAAGAACCAAACAGATATTCTGGAGCTGAAGAACTCAATAAAAGAGAGGAAGAATAAACTAACAAGTTTAGGAAATAGAGCTGACCAGATGGAAGAAAGAATTAGTGACACAGAAGACAGAAATCTAGTGATGACAGGTGAAAGAGAGAATCAAGAGTAAAAAAAAAAAAAAAGAAAGAAAGAAAGAACTCTACAAGAACTATCTAACTCATTAGAAAGAGCCATATAAGAATAAGGGGGTAGGCTGAGGGGGTCAAGATAGTGGACTGGGTAAAAGCAGGGTTCACCTCCTCTCAAGTCTGCATTAAAATTACAACCAAATTATTAAATAATCAATGTGGAGAATCGCCTGAAGTCTAGCTCATCATAATATACATCTGATGATAAAACGAAGGAGCTACATCAAAATTGGTATGAGGGGCGAAGATGTGAAACGGGCTGGACTGCACCAGTGTGTGGTGGTGGAGCACCAGGAGGGACAGTGTAGCTGCAGAAGTCCCCCTGAAGGAGAAGGGGGTCCTAGCCACATTTGGCGGCTCCCCAGACCAGGAAAGCAGAGTTCTCAAAAAATGTGGCTATAAAAATCAGTGGGGATTCTGGCCATCCTGGCAAGACGAGAGACTGAAATCCCAGATGCCACCTATAACGGGCCCATGCACAGACTCACCCATGGACACACCATGGGCGCCAGAGGAGGGACAGAGGCTCAGGAGACTCGAGAATCATACAGGGAAAGACAACATTACATGCTAGAGTGAGGGCTGGAGGGGCAGCAGCCACTGTGCCTTAGTTGGCCCCTCTACAGAGTAGTCTGCAGACAGGCGCCAGCTTACCAGTGCTGAACCCTCCAGGGACATGACCAGTTCTGAAGCTGCACTGGCCTAGTGAGACTGACTGGCCTGCTCTAACCAATCCACAGATTGCCCAGGGAGACCGGTTGCCAGGCAGCCACCCTCACCCTGCCCCTTTCTGGGGCTGAACATTCCTATGCAGTTGGAAATCCATGCATAACTTTTGACTGCCCCAAAACTTTACAAATAGCCTACTATGGACCGGAGGCCTTAGGAATAACAGAAACAGTCAATTAATACATAGTTTGCATTATTTGTACAATATATGGTATTCTTAAGATGAAGCTAGAGAAAAGATTAAGAAAATCATGAGAAAATACATTTACAGTATTTACTGAAAAAAATCCTCATATAAGTGGACCCACGCAGTTCAAACCTCTATTGTTCAAGGGTCAACTGTACTTTGTTCCATTCCTCAATGGAACAAATTTAAGCTGGCTATGGACTTTGTAGTTATGAACTCTCTCATTCCTACTACTTTGCTACTTTGTGTTGTCTCTTTTTCTGTTGATCAATCTTAGACATTTATTTATTTGTCTAATAAAGCACCACCTTTCATAGCACCACCTTTCAGTATTAATCCTGTTTTATATATTTTTTGTTTTGTTGCTTTTTTTAAAATCTTTTTAATATTCCTTCTTTCCACTTTATATTTACTTTGTTGTTGTTCTTCTCTCTTCTTTAGACATTTGGCTCACATATTTCCAGACTTTCTTTTCTAATAACTCAATCCCACATTGCTTTTAAAAAATTAGTTAGCTATGTAATGGAAGGTTTTGAAAATAACATATCTGTTTAAAGTATTTTCTAATTTCCAGTATGATTTTGTGTTTGACCCTTCAGTTAAATAAAGGAATATTTTAAATGCTTTAAATATATGTTGCACTGCAGTCAGAAAATGTGCTCTTTTTAACGTTTTGTTGAAACTTATTAAAACTTGAATTATGGCCTAGTATACAATTTTTGGAAATGTTCTGTGTGCATGTAAAGAGTGTATATTCTCCAGTTGTTCAGTCGATGGTCTATATATTGCTATTAAATTAAGCTTACTGTCTTGTTTAAGTAATCTATATGCTTAATTTTTGCAATGATTTATTGCATATTGAAAGAGATGCATTTTCTCCCTCTTGTAGAGCAGGGATTTTCCCTAATTTTACCACACTTGTCCTTCAGGGATCGTGACTTTATGACAACCTACCATCTTGATTGTTCCTAGTCTTTGCCTTCTCCCCCATATGCCTACCCTGGCTCGGGGCCACTGGGGATTGGCAGGCACATGAGGGAAAACACTGGGCTCCAGTCCTCAATTACCATTTTGATTTTATGTTTCATTGTCATTTCTGCCTCCAAGGAATTATTTTACTTTGCCACCTGCTTGTGTGTGTCCCCAACATTCTCAGTTGTACTGCACTTGGAAGATAAGTTTAGTACACCACACTGCTAGAAACAAAATTTTTTTTTTTCTTATTCTAACAAGATTTCTTCTCTTATTCTGATAGATTTGGAGGTTGGAAGAGAGGAGGAAAATTCAAGGAGTTGAACTACAACTAAAGATGGGTAAAAGTCTAGTATTCTAAGTTCACTTTCATTCTCTATCACAGATTAAATTTGAGCCACAGAAACAACAGTGGCTTAGTCACTTAGGTCTCCCTAAGCCTGTTTCTTTTCCGACCCGTAAAATGGCAACAATTTTAAGACCCATCTCAAAGTTCTTATAAGGATTAAATAATAATACATGTAAAAACTTAGTGTCTGGTGCTTAAAACACTCAACAAATATCAATTATGGTTATTTTTTTTTAATTCCATAAGCTTGGCTGTTTATTTTTCCATATGAGCTTTAGAATGATTTTTCCAAGTTCGAAAAAGAATTATTTTGGAATACTGGTTAAAATTAATTGTAGTTGAAATGTATAAAGTATTTTGGGGATATTTGATATCACAATAAAATCAAGTCTCTGAACCCAGGAACATGGTGTTATGTCTCCGTAAGTCTCTTTCGATATCTCGCAGTGAAGTTTGACAGTCTCTTGTTTAGGTTCTGAATATTTCTCATGTGTGATTCTTATTTTATAAAAGTTTATTTAAATTATTAAGTTTATTCATATCGTAGAATATTGAAAAGTTTTGCTTTTTATGTTTATTTTATAATTGGACATCTTGCTGAAGTTTCATAAGAATCCTACAGTTTTCCAAGTAATCAAACCATCTATGAATGATCATTTTTTTCTCCTTTCCCAAAGTTACGCTTCCTTAACTACCTGAGTGTATTACCTAAGAGTAACTAGTGGACTTCCTAATTTTATTCCTAACCTTAATAGGTATATCTCTAGTGTTTCAGAGAAATTTGATTTTATATTCCTTTAAATATACTGTAATAAGTTTCATCAGGAATGCCAAATTTTTAGGCAATATAATAAAGATGAGTATATGATTTTCCTCCTTTGCTCTACAAATGAAATAAAATATAATTTTCTTACCAGAAAGCCAACTTTGTACAATTGGCCCTTGAACAATGAGGTTAGAGGCACCAAACACCCTGTGCAGCTGAAAATCTGTACATAACTCTGGTTCACTAAAAACTTAACAGCCTACTGCTGACCAGAAGCTATTATTGATAATATAGTCGATTAACACATTTTTTTTATGTATTACATACTGTATTCTTACAATAAAGTAAGCTAAAGAAAATGTTAAGAAAACCAAAAGGAAAACACATTTATTGAAAAAAACCCCGTGTGCTTCAAACCTGTTGAAGTGTCAACTATATTTCTAGAATGCATGCTAGACTGCTTGGTCATGAATTAATGTTTCTGCAATACAGTTGGTATTGGTTTATTCATAATTCTTTAAGATTTTTTAATCTCTTTTATTCTTTCTTACTTTATTTTTTGGTACTGGGTACATGCTAACTGTAGAAAATAAATTAGGATGTTTTTTCTACATTCCAGGACAGAATAGCTTTAAATACTTCCTTCTTGAAATGTTAAAACAATTCATCTGTAGAAAACCTGGACTTGATGTTGCTTTAAAAAAGAATTCTTCCATAATTTTATAAAAGGCTATAATGATTTTCTATAGCAGATTTCTTGAGATAATTTTGATAATGTGTATTTTTCTAGAGAATAGTCAAGTTCATTCAGATTTTCAAATTTATCAACACAGGGCAATACAAAATTTATTTATAATCTTAGAAGTTTCTTTTATTTATCCTAAATACCGTTTTGGTTTTTACACGTTCCTGGCTTTCTATCTTTTGCTATGTATTTGTAGATATATTTTTCTTCTTCAATGTTTTGAGAATATTTATCTTGCTCTTAATTTTAATAGTAGTTACCATGACATTTTCCAAAAGCATTCTTTTATCCTTCATTTTTCTAATTTCCTGAGTTAATACTGAAGTGGAACATTCTGGCTCTATTTTTGATGAAAATATACAAAACTCTGACTTACTAACTCCTCCACCTCTACATTTAAATCTCAGGGTCCCATTTATCCTCAATTTTTAACATCAGTTTATACAGTCTTACTCAAATACTTACTAATAAATTATTGTTTTTCCCTTTATCATTTTGAAGAATTTAACATTTTACTCTATTTTAAAAACAGATTTATAACAATTAGTTCAATGTATTTAAGTGTTTCCTGTGTTCACTACAGTCTTTAGGAATAAGGTTGATTTAGTTAACTCGATTTTCCTTCATCTCTAAATTGGGTAGAATAATCTAAGTAGCTACTTTTCTCAAGGATAGTACATAAGTGGTATAATTTCCAAACACATGCATATCTAAAAATCTTTTTCCATTGTCTTCACTTATGAAAGATATCTTCACTAAGTATAAATTCTTGGATTAAAATTTCCCCTCTCCAAAAGTTAAGGGCATAGTTCCCTATCAACTTCTGGCATTGTATCAGGCTAGCTTCATTTTTTTCTCTTGTAGGTAAATGGCTTATGTTTCTTTTTGCCTTTGTCCTTGTAAAATAATAATAATACTTAAATTATAATTGTAATGTATCTAACTTATAAGATGTCTAATTATGGACTCTGTTTCTCATTGTTCTTTCCTGAAACTTCAATGATAAGCTCTTTCAATCGGTACATGCAGATCTTTAGCTTCCAAATCTTTTTTCAACTATATCTTTGAATAATGCTTCTGCTTTAAAAATTCTTTCTCTAAAGTACTCTGAATGGTGCAATAAAAGAATCAGTATTTGTGAATCTAGGATATAAAGTTATGATATGAAGATGGTGGTTAAAAAATATGTACTTTTGCTTTCAAAAGGGGATATTTCTAATACATTAAAAAAAATGACAACATGATCTAGCCCTGTTCCCACATAAACACCAATTTTATTCCAAATAATGACATAATTTTAAGAATTTTTCTAAAGCGCTTTTACAAAAAGTAACCCCAATGTCATTAGTTCTGGAAACTCCATCTTGCTCATTTTTTTTTTTTTTACCTTAGTTGAATTGTAACATTCCAAAAATTCCAGAGCTTCAATAGATTTCATTTTTAAAGTTAAAAATTTTTTTCATTTTATTTTTCATGATAAATGATGCTATTGAAAATTTTACTTGGTGGACTTTTAGTTACTTTGATGATTTTTGCAATCTTACAAATAAGTAACACATATATAATATATATATGAAACAACGGTAAGCCAGTCTAATGGCTTGCATTGGAGGCCAGGGAGTTGCATTTGGTTAAACCCAAATTGAACAGAGTTGAATTTAGGTTAATACAGAGAAAGGCATGTTCTGGATGTGTTGTCCTTTGTATTTCTTGAAGCATCAAATGAATTGTAAAAAGTTCAAATAGCTTCTTATTACTCCTGTAAGAGAATGAGTACATTAATTTACTTACATACACGTAGGGAGTTGATCTGTAATGATACTGAGAGGTAATTTATGTGTAAACATGGGAAAATAACATCTATTTTTTAAAATAGTGAAAAAAAATAGGTAACTAAAGGATTAAAATGCCAAGACAAACAAAATAGCTTGTATGAGCTAGGCCTAAAGTAGAAAAGGATTCAGGGAAAAAAGAAAATGTTTTATAATCCTGAAAACTGCACCCTACTCACTTTAGAATTGCTTTTTCCTCACAGCAAGAAAGAATCAAATATTTAATCATCTTATTTTAAGTAAACTGGGCTTTTTAAAATAGCTGAATATTGGTTTAACTTTTGCCTTAGCTCCAAAATACCTTTTCAATCATCCTCTTTCTAATAACCAGTCAATATCATTATCAATTAGTTAGAATTACATCTGATTACATATTTATTTCCTTATCTACATATACTTACATCTTGAGAGAAATTATCAAATAACTGTATGCAACTATCCATACAAGAGGATTTATATCTTTGTGGTTTTAAAGATTTACTTTAAGACTGCTTGAGCATCAACTATTCCCAGCCCTCTTGTTCAAGCTTTTTCTGGTTCTTTATCTAAGTCTGAAATGAACATACGCTATAAAACACATCATGGATAGTAAAACACTTTGGCCCAAGGATATACATGTACTTTGAGACTACTTAAAAAAAGTCCCATGAATTAATAACTAAGAATTAAACCTAAGTAATGTAACTGCAGCTTCATGGCCCCGCAGGTAAACTACAACAGGCCTTACTGAGAATTTACTGATTACAAATCAAGACAATTATGGTACAGTCAGTTTGCAAGAAAAGGAAGACAATGAACTGTTAAGTTTAATTGCTACCAGACAAAAGCTAATAATTTGTTGAGTATGAGGTTATAATTTGACAGTAATTTACTATGATGTGGTATGGTATATTAAGCACCAAATAGAATTAAAAGGCCTACAGTTACACATCTACAAATAATTTTAAGGTGCATTATATTTACTATTCAAGTATAATGAAGCCTGGTAAAATATCTAATTTCACTACCATGGAAATAATGGGTTTGGGGAACAAGCAAGTGCAGAGGAGCTGAACCAAAACTAAAACGTTACTGTTATAAAAATAAGATGAGATAGAAGGTGTTCAGACTTTCCTCAAAGGAAACACTAGATCATACCAAGATTCAAGAAAAATATACCTTAAAATCTATATCCTTCAGTTATAATTTTAAAAATGGTTATACCAATGTTTGCATAAGGGGAAAGAAGAAGAAATGTAAAAGAAAATAAAAACCCTTAATTCTTACAATAAAATCCAACTTAGTGGCAGTAGCAAGCCCATAATAATTTCCTAAAATAAACCCAGCTACTAACATTATTTTAAATCTTTTCTGCTTGCTTCATTCTAATTCCCTAAACTAATGAGTATATCAACAAGAAGCTACAAAATATATTTTATTATCTTTTATTATTTTTACCTGTGGTATTACAGAATACCAGTGTGCAATAATTTGTTCTGATACCATCACTTGGTTGCTAAAAATTGCTCATGGTTTTACATACTGTTTGAAATGAACTACGGAAACAACAAAACATTCTAAGATTAAAACTAACTCAGTTATACTAACTATGTGGTCTTAGATAAGAATTCATATTTATGAATCTCAATTTACTACATGTTTATTGGAAATTTTAATAATCAAAATTGAAATAGCATAGGATTCAGAAGGTCTAAATGATCATAATAAAATATTTTTTCAATAAAAAATGTTAGAAATTAAATTCTTACTTGATTTTAGAAAGTTTCTGTAGAATAATACTCAGCTTTTCCAGTACTTGAAGATCAAGCTTAGGGGTTCGAAGCAGCACAGAGCAAGTACGAAAAAATAAAGTGTTGCTACAGGCTTCCAGGAAAGGCTGCAAGGATTCTGCAAAACAAATCATCAGTGCTTTACTGTTAGGGAGTAGTTAAAAAATAAATTAAAAACAAAATAAAACCAGAACTATGTGGGGTATTTATAAATATTGATTTGATTTTCATTCTTTCTATACTTAACTTTGTAGCAAAAATATCATCATTTGAAAAAAAAAATATCTGTTGGCTCTTGTTAAACAATGCATATCCAAGATTATCTTCCCTAATATCAAACTTCTATTAGGCAGAATTTAGCAGAAATCCCATGTATGAAAAAACAGGGACTGATTATTTCAATAAGTTCATAACCATAAGCTGAGTTTTAATAATTAGCAATAAGAAATTTTGTTGGGATAGTAAAATTTTTAAAAAATCCTAAATTTAAGAATTTCATTTGAGTGTTAATGATAATTTGCATAACCTCTGAATAAGGAATAACTTTTTAACCATAAAAGCAAAAAGGAAAAAAGACTCATAAAAGATTGAAAATTTTTACAAAAAAAATTTAAACGTCTACGTGAAAAATGTTTGTAAATTAAAAGACAACAGCTCTAAAACAAAACAAAACAAAAGGGAAATGCCAAACTTGGAGGGGGGAGGGTCCCATTGTAATATATTTGCCAAAAGATTGATATTATTACTATAAAAAGAACTCATAAATCAATAAAAATAAGATGGACCTAATATTTTTAGTAATGAACAAACAGCACAAACAACAGAATAAATACAGCCAAAATATTCAGCCTTAATAGGAATAAAATAAGTGGATTTGGAAAATTTTTATCAAAAGCCTTAAGAGTGTATAGCCTTTGATTCAGCAATTCTGCCTCTAACAATGTATCTGATGGTGATGTATACAAATGCTTATGAATAAGGACCACAAGAAAGTTCGTAACAGTGAAACTAAAAGCTCTGTTAAGGCTGGTATGTGTTGAACAAAACAATATAATAGTATAAAAATGTTTTTTAAGGTGCAAATCGCTATTATTAGTAATTAGGGAAGCTTGAACAGAAACAAAAATTACATGAAAATATTAAATCGTGGCCTTTCAAATAGTTAAATTCCCCTGTAAAGAGCCTCTATAAAAATCAGTAGCTCCCACAATGAATATACAGGACTTTATTTCAAACACAGGTAAATAAGTTAACAGGTATAAAAGACATAAAAATATGATAGCTTTGCATTCTTCATTCTTTTTGAATCCATAAACACAACCTGATAGACTATATGACAGTATCTTGATAGTGTACTGAATAAAATAAACTATAGCACAACCTCAATGAACTTTCATTCAAAGTCGTTTTATAATGTTAATGAGATGCTGTAGGAGTTTCTCTCTTGTTTATATCAATTAGCCTGTAGTAAAACTGGTTTCGTTATATATTGTTTCACTTAAAGTAACAGAACCTATCAAAGATGATGTTAAATGAGTACTTACTGTATTAAATAATGAAATCAATCAAATCCCCCCCCCCAAAAAAAATTGGAGAAATGTTTTGATAAAAGAACAAGAAAGGTGGTATATGCTAGCAATGCAACACTAGAGACAATGACTGTGTGTCCTTTGCATGTAACCAAGTAGGTAAAAGTAGGATAAAATATATTATTTTCCAAAAATATTATTTTCCAAACATTAATCCAGGTATGGTCTAAACTTAGTTCAGCAAGTCATACATAGGTATACATGACTGTGTGTGTGTATATATATCTCAATTTCAGTTACAAAGAATATTAAAGAATGAAAATTTAATTATATAAATGTCTAATCACTATTCTTCACATCTGAAAATAACAAAATATTGAATGTCAATGGTAATTTAAAATTTTTTTTAAGAGAATGAAAATTTAGGTTACAACTATAACACATATAACCTACAAACAGCATTAAAAAATACAACTGAAATTTCAAATAGCTTCATTAGGCAACTGTATACAGTTTTCTTATTTTAGGTCCTTAGATGTGATTCATGTCAACTCTAAACAAGAAAGTTAACTAGTACATGGCTAATAGAATGGAAACCAAAGGGTAAAGAACAATAATAGGTCATTACAAGAAAGACCACGAAGGGCTCTTAACATATGTACAATCTATAATGTTGATATTCCACTTTAAAGGTCTAAAAACCAAACAAGAAAGTTATGATGGTTGTTTGTTTATTGCCAAAGCATGAAATAGAATATATCTTCCTTTATTTTACTATACTTTATATGTAAATCCAGTCTTGGCATGAACAAAACACACACATTTAAGAGTTATTACAAAAAACCCCAAGTTAACAATGCCAAACAAAGTGAACTTCTTTTATGACCTCTAATGGAAAAAAGCCAAAACCAAAGACTTTAATATATCAGTATATTTAACAAGTGAAGCTTATAAAAGTGCTTTTAGAAGTAAAAGAGGTTCACTAACTTGATTTCCAATCTTTTAAACCTGTGAGAAAGACAAGAAATAGAGGAGAAAAAAAATTCTGGGATCCTTATCTGCATTAGGTTAAATATAAACATTATAGTTTTAGCATTTTTTCAATATTACAATATTAAAATTAATTACATTTTTACAGCTGAGAAGAATTTTAATTTGAATAAACATGGCTAGTACAAGAGAGAAAAAAAATTTGAGGGCTGAAGAGACCAGGTGATTCCTCTTCTAAAATTCATGTAACACTGGATAAATTACCTAGCATGTCTTCACTGATTTCTACATTAAAATGGAGAAATAAAAATGCTTGACAGAATTTCTCTTCCTGAAAAGCTAGTGTTTGGATTAAAAATTGTAAAACAAACAAAAAAACAGCAAAACAAAAACAAAAAACACCTCACCTACAACAACTAAACACAAACAAAGAAACAGAAAAGGGCAGAAGTCTATATCATGAACCTTAAAAACTGGTGGCAAATGGAATAGGATAGAAACATAAAATTCTAGGGTGGAGAAGAATTAGTATGGCCAGGGTCAAAGCCTACCTTAGCAACCTTTCTTCCTTGAGAGACATTGGAGAAGTTAACAAAATCTTGGAAATTCTCACTAATACTCCAAACCTGAAGAGGGCAAACTAACCAGTTATCGTTACCTTTTCATTCTTCTAACTGTAAAATAGAGACAGAGGTTGCCAGGAAGTAATTTGAAAATAATTTTCCAGAGCACACAGTTCTGGGGAGCCAGTCGGAAGCCAAAATAATTTCTCCATGGAAGCCGAATACTCACACCTCCTACACTCTGAATTAGGTAACATTTTAGCAAAATCTCAGAAGTGAGAACACAGTGCTGAGAATCTAACAAAGCATGTCAATCACTACACCGATTGGCTGAAGATAAAACACATATTTTAAGAAAAAAGGCTTTCAAATTGTAGCTCTAAATGGAGAAAAAACTGGACATGGATAGGGTGGTAAGAAGAGAGTGCAGAAGTCCCTCACTCTCCATGAGAACATAAAGAGAGTTTGGACAAAGAGGCCCAAAAGGAAGAACGAGTAATTAGAAGCAGCATGGCTATTGGTGTACACATTATAGCAAATGATCAGCCAATCAAGAAACGAATACAGCATGCACAAGACAGAGTAAATGTAAAAAAAACACAACTCAGAGAACAGAACAAGGTCTTCCAAAACTGTTTAGAGGTCTAGATTAACCTATTAAGAACATGGCCAGTCAATAAATAAGAAAATATGATAAAAAATAGGATCTGAAAGAGAGAATATCAAAACACCACCATTAAAAAAAAACTACCAAATTTTGAAATACCAAGAAATTGAAATAATCTAGCTGAAAATTAGATTGCCATCATAAAAATCTGAGATAATCAGAAAAAATGCAATCAAAATGAGGGAAAAAGACTAGACAAAAAGCCCACATATGCAAGACCATCAAAAAAGATTCAAAATGAGGTTAACCAGTATTCCTAATATAAAATATATAAAAGAAAAATATTATAAGAAAGAGATCGATAGTAATACAGTCATAGTAGGAGACTTTAACACCCCCACTGACATTAATGGACAGATCTAGATCAGATGAATTTAATCATCATTTTTAAAAAATTTCACCCCAAAGCGCAGAATGTACATTCTTTTCAAGTGTACATGAAACATTTTCTAAGACAGACAACATGTCAGGTCACAAAACAAGTCTCAATAAATTTAAGAAGAATGAAATCATATCAAACGTCATCTCTGACCACAATGGTATGAAACCAGAAATCAATTACAAGAAAAAAACTGAAAAACACACAAACACATGGAGGCTAAATAACATGCTACTAAACAATGAATGGGTTAATGATAAGATCAAAGAAGAAATCAAAAGACACCTTGAAACAAATGAAAATACAATAATCTCAAATCTGGACACAGTGAAAGAAGCCCTAAGAGAGAAATTCATAGCAATACAGACCAATCTCAAGAAACAAGAAAAATCCCAAATAACCACCTAATCTTATACTTAAAGGAACTAGAAAAAGAACAGTAAACAAAGCCCGAAGAGAGTAGAAGGAAGAAAATAATAGAAATCACAGCAGAAATTAATGGAATAGTCTAAAAAACAATATAAAAGATTAATAAAACCAATAGCTGGTTCCAGGAAAAAAAGAAAGAATCCAAATAAAATCAGAAAGGAGAGAAGTGACAACTGACTCCACAAATATACAAAGGATTATAAAAAAATACTATAACCAATTATATGCCAACAAATTGGACAATCTTGAAGAAATATCCACCTTCCTAGAAACATACAATATTTCAAGACTGAGTCAAGAAGAAATAGAAAATCTTAACTGACCCATTTCTACCAATGAAATTGAATCAGTAATCAAAAAACTCCCCATAAACAAAAGTCCTTGACCAGATGGATTCACAGGTGAATTTTACCAAACATTCAAAGAATTAACATCTATTCTTCTCAAACAATTCCCAAAAACTGAAGAGAAGGAAAGGCTCCCAAATTCATTTTATGAGGCCACCATTATCCTGATACAAAACCAGACAAAGATATTACAACAAAATAAAATTACAGGCCGACATCCCTGATGAACATAGATGAACATAGATGCAAAATTCCTCAACAAAATATTAGCAAACCAAATTCAGCAAAATAGTTAAAAGATCATACACTATAATCAAGTTGGATTTGTTTCTGGGATGCAAGGTTGATTCAATATCTGCAAATCTATTCATGTGATACACCACATTAACAAATCAAAAGATAAAAATATGATATCAACAGATGCAGAAAAAGCACTTGACAAAATCCAGCATACATTTATTATAAAAACTCTCAGCAAAGTGAGAATAGAGGAAACGTACCTTGACATAATAAAGGCCATCATACTCAATGGGGAAAAGCTTAATGTGTTTTCCTTAATATCAGGGAATGAGACATGGATATCCTCTTTCACCACTTCTATTCAACATAGTATTGAAGTCCTACCCACAGCAACCAGACAAAAAGAAACAAAAGGCATCCAAATTGGAAAGGAAGAAGTAAAACTATCATTATTTGCAGGTGACATGATCCTATATATCTTGGTTTGTGTAAGTGCACTCTATGATGTTCACACAATGATGAAATCTTCCAACAACAGGAAAGGCAGCTGTCTTTTCAAATATCAATTTTTTTAGCAAAATATTACAAGGCATACAAAGAATATGCCAATTCATTTATTGTATTGTTCAGCTCCAGAATTTAATTCTTTTTTATAATTTCTATCTCTTTCCTGAAATTCTCATTTTGTTCATATATTGTTCTTTCAGTTCTTTGTGTTTTCCTTTAGTTCACTGAGCATATTTAAGACAGCTGCTTTAAAGACTTTCTCAAATAAGTCTAATGCATGTTTCTTCAAGGACATTTTCTCAAGATTTAAAATAACAGAGAGAAACACAAGGGCAAAGAAACAATAGATACACTGAGCTACCAATAAACAAGAGATAAAATGGCTTAGAAAAACCTATTTCAATAATCACTCTAAATGTAAATGGACCGAACTCACGAATAAACAGGGACAGAGTAGCAGAGTGGATCAAAAAACCCCAACCATATGCTGCCTTCAAGAGACACATCTCAGCTGCAAGGACAAATACAGACTCAAAATGAAAAAGTAGAAAACAAAATTCTAAGCAAATGGCATCCAGAGAAAAGTGGGTGCAGCTGTACTTGTATCTGATGAAATAGAGTTCAAGATAAAAAAGGCAATAAGACAATGATGGACACTTCATAATGATAAAGGGGACCATACTTAGCCATAAGAAAAAATAAAATACTGCCATTTGGGACAACATGGATGGATCTTGAGATTAGCATGCTAATTTAAGTAAGTCAGATAGAAAAAGTTGAGCACCATATGATTTCACTCATATGTGGATGAAAAACTGAAACAACAAACAAACATGAAAAACAAGCAGAGACTCATGGATATGGGCAGCAGGATTAGTGCTTACCAGAGGTAGAGAGAAAGGAGGAGGTAAACTGGGCCAAATATTTGGTTACAGAAGGATATTTAACTTTGGGTGGTGAACACACAATGCAATATATATATAACGTATTATTGAATCGTACAACTGAAATCTGTGTGATTTTATGAACCAATATCATTCTAATAATTTTAATTAAAAAAAGTACTGTCAGCAATATAGCATATTCTTTGCTAATTATAATGTCTTCATGTTAGCCATCAGCCTGCTGATAACTGACTAGAATACTTTATGCAGTTTACATGCTAAGAATCTAAGTTTGTATTTTTCAGGTAGCAGCTAATTAATCTACTCAGAATTCTAAGGAAAGATGGTAAATAGAATAAAATTATTTGAAAAGTATATTATCCCCAAGTCTCAGCTATAAATATTAATATGCAATTACATGGAACAAAATGTATGATTTTTAGATAGTAAGGCTTTTATTTTTAGTTCTGATAGTTTAAAAGTTGTAACCTGGCAACATTTAATATCAACCAAAAAACCTCAGCTGCCCATCCATCAAACTTAATAAAGGTCAATAAAAATTTAAAAAGGAAAAAAAGCACAGTAAGAGGAATATGTATATTCCTCTCTTTAGTATTTTTTTCAATTCTACCTTCTTTCCTTTTTGGAATAGGCAGGGTGTGAAATGGACTCAAGATTAGCTATTTCTGAAAGATGAGTAGGAGTTTGCCAGAGGCTTGAGATAGGAAAGTGCTAGTCTAGGGACAAAGGCTCCCTTCAGAGCAGGATAATCCATATTCATAACCAATAATTCTCAAAACAAAGTTCCTAATCTGCCCTTTTCCCAGTTTCAAACCTTTATTCTTCCCTCTTCTCTTACATTCCTGAGAGAATTCCCAACTTCCCCCACCCTTCCTTTCTTTTTTAATCCCTGAAACCCATGAGTGCTGCTACCATTTTCTGCTCTGGAATCCCTTAGTTCTGGGGCCCTGACTTCTTTTGGAAGCTTCTCCCTTCTCTCTACCTTTTATTTTTCTAAAAGACTTAATTATTCTTCATCACTGCCCTGGCACTAACCAGGTGACATTAAACAAGTCACTTAATTTCTCAAAGCCCCAGATGCCCCATCTATCTATACATAAAATTAAGTAGATAAACTAGAGGAGTTCTCAATCCAGTGACTCATGTCATCTTTTTATAATAAATATTTTATAACTCCCCTTTATTATCCAGAAGGTATCCATAAGTAAATAACCAACTTACACACATATTTTTAATCAACATAATGCCCTATATATAATAAAAGGAAAAATAAAAACTAATTTTATAATAAAGTAATATTATTCAGTGAACATGTAAATGCTTAAAACTGCACTGTAAAACAGAATGGTCAGATGCTTGTATCTGTACACAGAATCACCATGTATACAACAAGAATAAGTACAAACTGGTACTGACAGAACTCTCAAATTAACGAGGGAAAAAAAGAATAGTGTGCAGAGGGAATAATGCCTGG
>CM053515.1:49258468-49598660 GCA_028627145.1 Eidolon dupreanum | reverse complement strand
ACAGGGGAGCAAGTGGAAAAAAAGAAGAAACATGTTAATAACAGACATAAAGTAAAAGGAAAATAAATAAAATTGAGTACTTCAAGTGTTACGGTAAATGTGAATGCTAATATTCAGTCTAGAATTTTGCATGGGTGAGACTGGTTTATTATTTTCCTTTGTTATGCAAACAAACAAAATCAGCATTGAAAAATGTCCCATGAAGAAATACAGTTTATTTCAGAAATCTAAAGATGGTATAATGTCACCATTTTAATTCATTATATTAACATAATATTATTTAGATATATCAACTCTATAGATGTTAAAAATGCATGTGACAAAAGTCGACATACACTCTTGAAAAATATTTTAAAGAACTGATGGATACTATCTTAAAATAATATGATATGTCTATCTCTACCCATGCCAACAACATTTTGTTTAATGGGAAAACACTAAAAGCATTCTTATTAAAATAAAAACTAAGACGAAAATGTTTACTATCATTGCTATTATTTAGCATTGTGCTGGATGTGTCATCCAGATCAATGAGCCAAGAAGATATTGACTGTGTATCTGGAAGACCTAAGAGAATAAAATAGAAAACCATTAAATGAGAGAATGGAGAAAAACTTTACTGCCAAAGAAGACTTTCTAAACAAAAAGGCAAAGAGATTATTGAGTAAAGAGTGTTGAATCAAGGAGGTAGCATCTAAAAAAGTAGTTTAATCCATAGTGCATACCTTTCAACAAGGTAAACTGAAAACGAATTAAAGATCTCTGTGTGTCAAGTAAATATGAGAGAGAAAAATAGAGTAAGAGTGATAAAGAAAGTGGATGGATGGTTAAATAGGATGGTCAAAGAAAGACTTTCTAAGGAAGTGATATTGGAGCAGGCACCCAAAGAAAGGGAGGGAGAAAGTCTTGCCAGTATCTGGGAGAAAAGTACTACAAGTAGAAGGAGCAAGTACAAAGACCATGAGGCAGGAGCAAGCTTGACATGTTGGTGAGAGTGTAGAATGGGAAGGGAAAAAGAGATCCAGAGGTCAGATCTTACAGGGCCTTGTAGGCCATTTCCAGAACTTTGCCTTTTACTCTGCGATAGGAAGCCACTGGGGAAATTATAAGTGGGGAACTGATGTACAATTTGGTGAAGGTGTTGAAGATACAGTAGGAAAACTGGCAAGGAGGGAAGCAAAGAAAACAATGAGAGACTCCTGTAATAATTCAGCCCAGATATGGCAGTTTGACCTCAAATAATAGAAACAATCATAAAAGTACCAGGAAAAAAAAGCAAAGATATAAAATAATTCCATTTTAATCTCAGAACACAGAAGGCTTAGCCAAAATCTATATAAGAAAAAGACAAAAAAACAAAAAAACAAAAAACAGAAAATCTGGCATGATTAATGTAGACTCAAAAGATTTGAGAGAGCCGAGGTTCAAAATGATACAGGAAGATACTGAACTCACCTCCTCCCACAACATAACAAATCTACAATTACAAATGAAATCATTTTCTCTAAAAGAGACCTGAAAACTGGATGAACAGGGCTTCCACAACAAAGGATAAAAGGACAGCATTAAGACTGGAAGTAGAGGCAAATAAAAACCCTAAATCAGGTGCAGAGATCTACAATTGGGAGGTGTCCCAAAATATAAAATTTTCTCCTGAGAAGTGAGGGGATTGTGCTCCATACCAGGTACCCCAACCCTTAGAACCTGCACAGGAGAGACAAGCCCCACAAATGTCTGGCTTTGAAAACCAACAAGGATTACATTCAGAAAAACCATAGAACTGTAGGGAATAAAGACCCTGCTCTTAAAGGGCTCATACACAGACTCACTCACCCCAAGAACCAGAGCAAAAACACCAATTTGAAAAGTTCCTAGACCTTATGTGAAGGAAACATCTCCCACTTACTAATCTTAACGTGCCTATTTGCCAGAAAGGCAGGAAACTGCTGGAATGCTCTCCAGAGACAGACTCTGGCAGGCACCATTTTTGTGATCGCATTCTACATTGCTAATGATGGCTCTGATGAGTACCATTCTGCAACTCTTCTGAACCTGCTAGAGCCTGTGGGAGTACCCCACTGAGAATACTGCCCTTCCCCACACTGCAGCAGAGCGTGACAACTGGGCTGGGCAAGAGCCCCAAACATGCCTGCACCTTAGTCACAACCCCTCTAGAACAGGCAGGCACATGCAGCCCACACAAGGGATGACCCTTGAGCATCTAGCCCTGGTGGCCAGTGAGGACTGCACTTCAGGGCCCCATATCACATTTACTACATAAGGCCGCTACTTCAAGATTGGGAGAGGCAGAGTTGGGCAAAATGTAGAGACAGAGAATGTGTTCCACATGAAAGAACAGAATAAATTCTCAGAAAAAGACGTTAATAAGATGAACATAAGCAATTTGACTGATAGTTCAAAGTAAGTTATAAAAGAATGGCTGAACACAATGAGATCTTCAACAAACAGAAAATATAAGAGAGTTCCAAACAGAAGGTACACAGCTGAAGAATTACTGAACTAAAAAATACACTAGAGAGGTTCAACAGCAGACTGGATGAAACAGAATTACAGATCAATGAGGTGGTGGACCAAACAATGAAACTCAGGAGGGCAAAAAGAAAAAAGAATTTTGAAAAAGTGAATATACCTTAAGAGATCATTGAAATTAACACTAAGCAGAATAACATTTGCATTGTAGGGTTCCCAGAGGGAGAAGTGCCAGAAAACTTATTTAAAGAAATAATGACTGAAAACTTCCCCTTATTTAAGGAAGAAGACAGACATACAGGTCCAGGAAGTCCAAAGAGTTCCAAATAAGATGAATTCAAAGAGATCCACACCAAAACATATTATAATTAAAATGGCAACAATTAAAGAAAGTATGTTAAAAGTAGCAGAAAAAAAATAACTTCTTATATACAAGGGAAACCCCATAAGGTATTGGTCAAAATTTCAGCAGAAATTTTACAAACCAGAAGAAAGTGGCATTACATATTCAAAGTACTGGATGGAGAAAACTTCCAACCAAGAATTCTCTACCCAGCAATGTTATTCAAAATGGAAAGATTAAGAGTTTTCCAGATAAGCAAACCTAAAGGATTTCATCACCACTAAAGTGGCCTTATAAGAAAAGTTAAAGAGACTTCTTTAAGCTGGAAAGAAATGGCACTACTTAATAACAGGAAAACATGAATGTAAAAATCTCACTGGAAAAGGTAAACATGTAGTGAAGATAGGGGATCGATTATTTATAAAGCAAGTATAAAAGTTAGAAGACAAAAGTAGTAAAATTAACTGAAACTACAATAATTAGTTTTAGATACATAAAATGAAAAGAGGGAAAAGTGACATCAAAAATATAAAACAAGAGTAGGAGAGTAAAAGTGTAAAATTTTGTAATGTGTTCAAATTTAAGCTGTTATCAAATTAAAACAGATTGTTATATACATAGAATGTGATAAGTGAACCTCACAAAGCAAAAATTTAATGTTAAATACACAAAAGAAAATGAGAAAAGATTCTAAATAAAACACTAAAGAAAGTCATCAAACCACAAGAGAGGAAAAAGCAGAAAGAACAGAGAGAAACTATGAATACAGCCAGAAAACAATTAACAAAATGATAATAAGTATGTACCCATCGATAATTATTTTAAATGTAAATGAACTAAAATCTCCAATCAGAAGTCAAAGAGTGGCTGAATAGATAAAAAAAACACAACTCATCTATATGCTGCCTACAAGAGCCTTGCTTGAGAAGGACACACATAGACTGAAAATGAAGGGACAGAGAAAAATATTCCATACAGCTGTACTCATACCAGGCAAAATAATCTTTAAAACAAAAACTGTAATAAAAGATATAGAAGGGCTTTACATAATGATAAAGAGGGCAAGCCAGCAAGAAGATATAACATTTATAAATATATATTGCACAAAATATAGGAACATCAAAATATATAATACAGATATTAACAAAACTAAAGAGATAAATTAGCAGCAATAAAATGATACTAGGGGACTGTAACATCCCACTTATATCAAAGGATAGATAATCTAGGCAGAAATAAATAAGGAACCACTGATCTTAAACTACTAGATTAAGATTATTAAGGTCAGTTAGACTTAATATACATATGAAGAACATTCCATCCAACATAGCCATCCAAAGTAGCAGAATACACATTCGTCTCAAGTGCATACAAAACATTCTCCAGAATAGATCACATACTAGACCATGAACCAAGTCTCAATAAATTCGAAAAGACTGAAATTATATCAAGCATCTTCTGCAACCATAATAGTATGAAACCAGAAATTAATAATAAAAAAACTGAAAACCCACAATAATGGGAGATTAAACAACATGCTACTGAAAAGCCAATGGGTCATCAAAGAAATCAAAGAAGGTATCACAGAATACCCAGAAACAAGTGAAAAACAGAAATATGACACACCAAAATCTATGGGATGCAAAAAAAGCATTTCAAAGGGGAAAGTTCATACCAATACAGGTCTATATCAAGAAACGACAACAAAAACTCAATTTACAACAGCAGCAGCTAAAGGAACTAGAAACAATATTGAAAAACAAAGTCCAAAGTTAGTACAAGAAAGAAAATAATAAAAATCAAAGTGAAAATAAAATACAAACTAAAAGGACAACAAGAAAGGCTGATAAACTAAGAGCTGGTTCTTTGAAGAGATAAATAAAATAAGATAAACCTTTAATTAGACTAAGCAAAAAAAAAAAAAAAAGAGGGGACTCAAACAAAATCAGAAAAAAAAGAGAACAAGTTACAATTAATACCACACAAATACAGAGGATCATTAAGAGACTAGTATGAACAATATATAACAACAAATTGGACAACCTAGAATAAAAAAATTCCCAGAAACATATACTCTTCCAAAACTGAATATGAAGAAATGGAAATCTAAATAGACTGATTACTACTAAATTCATTAAATTAGTAATCAAAAACTTCCCAATAAACAAAGTCCAGGACAAGATGGCTTAATTGATGAATTCTAACAAACATTTAGAGAAGATTTAATACCTATCCTTCTCAAACTCTTACAAAAAAATGAAAAGAAGGAAATACTTCCACACTCATTTTACAAGGCCAGCATTACCCTGATACCAAAACCAGACAAGAACACAACAACAACAAAAATTATAGGCCAATATCCTTAATGAACATAGATGTAAAAACCCTCAACAACATATTAGCAAACCAAATTCTACAATACATTAAAAGGATCATACACTAAGATAAAATGGGATTTATTCCAGGGATGCAAGGATGGTTCAACATCTGCAAATCAATCAACTTGATACATCACATTAACCAAATGAAAGATAAAAATTGTATGATCAACTCAATAGATGCAAAAAAGCATTTGACAAAATTTAACATCTACTTATGATAAAAACTCTCAACAATGTGAGTACAGAGGCAACATACCACAACATAATTAAGGCCAAATATGACAAACCCACAGCTGACATCATATTCAACAGTAAAAACTAAAAGTTTTCCCTCTTAGTTCAGAAACAAGATGCGGATGCCCCCTCATCACTTTTATTCAACATAATATTGGAAGTCCTAGCCACACAATTAGGCAAGAAATAGAAAGCATCCAAATCATAAAGGAAGAAGTAAAACTGTTACTTGCAGATGACATGATACCATATGTAGAAAACTCAAAAGACTCCACCAAAAAACTGTTAGGACTAATAAGTGAATTCAGTAAGATTGCTGGTTACAAAATCAATATACAGTAATCTGTGGTGTTTCTACACACTAATAATGATTTAACAGAAAGAGAAATTAAGAAGGTCCCACTTACAATTGCATCAAAAAGAATGAAATATATAAGACTAAATTTAACCAAACAGGTGAAAGATCTATACACTGAAAACTATAAAACACTGATGAAAGTAAAGAAGACACAAATAAATGGAAAGACATTCCATGCTCATGGACTAGAAAAATTAATATTAATATGTTCATACTATCCGAGGCAATCTACAGATTCAATGTACTCCCTATCAAAATTCCAATGGCATTTTTTACAAATTAGAATAGATAATTCTAAAATTTATATGGAATCACAAAAGATCCCAAATAGCCACAGTAATCTTGAGAAAGAACAAAGCCAGACGTATCATACTCCCTGATTTCAATCATACTGCACATCTATAGTAACCCAAATAGTATGGTATTGGCATAAAAAAAACAGAAGCATAGATCAATGGAACAGAATTAAGAGCCCAGAAATAAGCCCACGTGAATATGGACAATTAATTTACAGCAAAGGAGCCAAGAACATACAATGGAGAAAAGACAGTTTCTTCAATAAATAGTATTGGGAAAACTAAACAGTGATATGCAAAAGAATGAAACTAGAGCACTATCTTACATCACACAAAAATTAACTCAAAATGGATTAAAGACTTGAATATAAGACCTGAAACCATAAAATTTCTAGATAAAAACAGGAGTAAGCTCCTTGACACTTGTCTTACAGATGCTTTTGTGGATCTGATTCCGATGGCGAGGGAAGCAAAAGCAAAAACAAACAAATGTGACTATATCAAATTAAAAAGCTTTTGCATAGCAAAGAAAATCATCATCAAAATGAACAGGCAACCTACTGAATGAGAGAAGAAAAGAATTTTTTAAATAAAACAAGACTCAAGTTCTTACACAGATAAATCTAGTTAGGTGAATAACAGCTTTCAACCACTGACAGGATAAAGAAAAAGAAACCACAAAGTAATTTTCTAAAAGCAACACAACTTCCTCCTATGAATTTTTAAAAAATGGCATGTGGAAATTATGTATATGATGAAATAAGTTTCCCATTTCAAATTGAGAAAAAACAGAAATAAAACCAATAGCTACAGAAGTATTTGCCGTATTTTAATCTATCATTCATTTATCCCTTCAACAAATTTTGTGTGCTGACTAAAATTACATCAAGAAAACAAATATAAATGTTATCAAAAATCTACCATTTCAGATCTTCCAAAAGTTTCCCATCACTAAAACCAATATGGCAACATTAGAAATTGCTTTATTGACTCAATTTGAGCAAGAAACAATAACCTTGGATTTGAGCATAACTTGAACAAAGGTAAACAAACCAAGTATCTATTGACTATCTAATCTATTTTTCTAAATGTGAATGTTACAATGCCACAAAGTCATTTCACCCAAGTAGGTCCATTATTTCATAATTTTTAGTTTTCTTTTTGCTACAAGATTCCATCTCTGTCAGACATATTCAGACAGATTTGCTTCTGATGAACAGACATTTGCATCTGGTAGGATTTTTATTTTTCTCAATAGAAAAAAAAATACTGTGAAACTAGCTGGAAATCTACCCACTTAAACAAGTAATCTTGGGTCTCTGTGTCTCAGTTTACTAACTTTTCACATTTTGCTTTATACCTTAAATTAGTACATTAAGATACAAAACCCCAAATTTACTTATCTAGGTAGCTAGTTCCCCAATTATAAGTCCAATAACTTAACAGTTACAAATGACTAAAAATATTTTTTAAATGTCACTGAAAATTTGACATTTTGGGGCAGGAGAAAAAAAACAAACCTGGAAAACCTAATCATGATGCTATATGGTAGAATGCACTTTACGTCTAAAATCAGGGACCTGTTTTCGAGACCAAGTTCTACTTTCGTGTACCTATGAAATCCATGGAAAAGTTATCAAATTTTTCTAGGTCTTAGTTTGCTATCAGGCCTCTTTCAGAGTGATATTATAAAGGAAAAATTAGATTGTATATAAAAGTGAATTGAAAATGTGAAACCATACACTCAACAGATCTAGTTTTAGAAGCATATGCACCCAGTCATTAGGGATTCATCAGCAAGCAACACTAAGTAACACAGATTGCTTACTATCACACTGTGCCATGGCTTTCTATTTTTAGTTTCCACCTCCTAAAAGGCACAAACAATCTAATTTTAGAAGTGCCATAAAAGGAAAAGGAATAGGGAAAAGGACAAAAGTACAAATGAGAAAGAATTACTGAAGCAAAATGGCTGCTTGTTGTAAGTCAAGAGGTTACCTGAGCTTCAAACAGCAAAGCCAACTAAAGCCAATGAAAATATTTATATTCAATATCCCTATACATATCTGGGCAAATTTAGGAATAGCAATAACATATTAAAAGAACTTTATATGTTATACTAACATAAAAACCAAAAAGGACAAAAAACACGGACTGTAAAATATTATAAATATGAATATCAAAGAGTAGCCTCCCACAAAACAGTAAGGGTAAAACAGCAACAACAGAAATATGGCTGTCATTATTCTCACTTTATGTGAAGACACATTAGATGATCTCGCTCACTCTGAGCAAACAGGGAATATAAGAACAGATCTGTCTGAATGATGAGACAAAAGAAAACAAAGAAAGAAGCTTGAATATATGAGCAACATTTGCAGAGTATAGCCACATAACCAAGATGATTACTGGAAATTGTGTTGTTAGAGAAAATTTGGACAAAGGGTTGGATTTTATAACTTAGTGATGTTATTAATGATTACACAACTGTCAAAAATATTTTTAAGCATTTATATTATAAAATGCAGTGGTGTCTGAGATGTAGAATTATACATTCAGATTAGAAAAATCATCCCACTGTCACTTTTTTGTGTGTATAAACTTTAAAACTTACCAGATTCCACTGTCATCTGAAGCAAACTATCAATAACATTGGATAGGAGTCCTTTACTGGATATTCTTAGATGGTTTACTATCACTGGAACAGCTTGATACTCCAAAAATAAGGTTTTTCCTTCATCTGTCTTCAAGTCCAAACAAAGAGAATCAAATGCCTGAGCCAGATAATCAGCTGAAAAACAATTTGTTAAATCAACTTCCATATCAGTAGTCTAGATGGTAATCAGAAACAGAAGGTACAAAGGGAAGCAAAAATTAAATGACCAGAGATTACAGGCTAAATTTAGATATTTTCCCCCTAATTTGTTAGAACTCAAATGGGAAGAGAGAAGAGGAATTACATTATTATTAATTCAGAATTTTCATATTTTAATATTGAAATAACGATAAACCACACTTCTTTATTTCAAGAAAGGAAACCATTGATGTTTAATAGTAAATAGCACAGGCAATGTTTATTTTCCATATTTGAGTATAACTACCACATGCTTCCAAAAATTTAAACAGCCATTAGTATTTCTATCTTAATAATAGCTTCTGAGATTATATTTTTGTTGTTGTTGCTGTTTTCTAAGTGTTTACCCATTTCAAAATATAATTTTATACAAACTTGCTGAATGGGTTTTAAAAGAAGATTTCTGTCTCCTAAAAAAGATAATACTTTAGTCATTCAGAGCCAACTTCAGATTTGGATATGCTCTAGTGTGTTACTTTTGTGATACATCTGCCATTAAGAATGATTTACCAAGGCCAATGCTATGATGGCATCTGCCAGAACAGAATCCCTAGAACTTTCTTAAAGATGTTCCACAGATGACTAGGAAGCTTACAAAGCCAAGATTAAGAAGCACTAATTTAACTAAAATCAATGCAAATGAGATATTAAGATACTCAATAGCATTACACTTGAATACACCAAACAACCCAAGTCACTACTCTTACAACGATTTTACATTGTACTTTTAAATGTACAAAAATTATTTGTTTTCTAAAACTCTCATTTCAATATACTAGTCAAAGGAATAAATGTTCATGCTGGTCAAGTGCCAGTGAGTTAATTTTTCTACTGAAATTACTGTTTAAAGAATACTTGAGTGTCCTGAAAATATGACAGAATGACCCGATTAAAATTAACTGCCTTCTGGCCTTTTACAGCATTTCTTGTTGTTTCAGCTTAACTATTACTAAAGTAATAATTAAGAACTCTATTAAGAATGAGAAGCTGAGAATAACCTGTGTGAAATTAAAATACATATAAAAGAATTTTGAGAAATTAAGATCTGTGCCTCTCTCTGGTTCGCTCCATTTTTACTTTTGGTAGAATTTAGTTCAAGGAACATTAACATTATTGTACTTAATTTTTGTAGTTTAATAAAACTCCAAATAAATGTAATTTACATTAAGCAAAGTTGCTAGATTGTGTTCAGATTTGCCTTATTTAAAAACCTGTATTTAGCAACGCTCAGGAAGAAGAGTATAGGTGAATCCTGAACTCAGTTCTTCACAGGAACAAAATTTCTTGTGCCACCTACTGTATTTGATGCAAATTACTTCACTTATTAATAGATCACCTGAGATTAAATAGGCTGAATGCTATATCATAAAGTTACAAACTTAAAAAACTGTCCTTTATTAATTTGGGGGGGGGGTGGTAGAAAATGGTATTTGGTTAAATGGCCTTATCTTTTAGGGAAAATTAAAAATTATATCCTCATTTTAATTTTCCTAATAGTAAGATTTTCTAAAAATAAGACCAATTCAATTTCTAAGAGTACTTTTAAAGTTTTAGTTACCAATTGTATCAACACCAATTTTTTTATGTATATCATTGTCTTTAAAAAATGTCCTGATATTTAACTATACCCTTTTTTTCCCTATTAAAAGTCAATTTGTTGATCTTAATTAGCATGAAATAGGGTTTTCTATTACTTAGTCTAAATGGTACATTAAAAAATTAGAAACTTTTGCAGCAGCTCCCATCAAGAGGTGAACTCTATTGTCCACCAATTGGATATGGGCTAACCTTGTGATTTTAACCCATAGAATGCAGCAGAAATGACACTTGGGTGTTAGAAGCCTGAGCCTGGCCTTCAAGTGGCCTGCCTCTTCCAGTCTCCAGTTGGGCAGTTTACTGACACCATCTAAATAGGCCCAGGCTAACCTGCTTGAGAATGAGAGACAAAGCAGAGAAAAGCCACAGATATGTGAAAAGCCCAATCGAGAACAGGGGAGCCCAGCCCAGCCCAGCCCAACCACGCAGCTGAGTGGAGGATTGTGAGCTGGTAAATATACGGTTTTCAAGCAATTAAGTGTTTGATGGCTTATTATGCAACAACAGAAATCTAATAATGCAGTCTAATAGACCTTAATTCTGATCTCAAGTAAAACCAACTCTTATAAGTTAAATAGTAATAAATAATGATGTTTACAATGATAGCAGCTAGTTTATTAGGAGCTTACTATATGCCAGATTCTTTGCTAAACCTTCATTACTATTTAATCTAACAACAACAACAAAATAACCTGTGGTGGAAAACCAGAAAAGGGACCTGCCCAATGTCACAAAGCTAGTGATGGGGCTGGGATTCAAAACTTAGCTGAGTTGAAGTTCTTAACCACTACACTGCACTGTTGTCTTACTAAGTCAAACTTTCCTGTTATGCGTCAATGACAATAATTCCTTATATTTCTCTAGGCCTGAAGTACATAATTTGTAAATATATAAATCCGGAAAATTTGAGGCAAAGTATTAAGTAAGGCAGGACAGTAGAACTAGCCCAGATGCACACATTTTAAAAAGAGAGTATATTTTAATTTAAAAAGAAAGTTGTCTCTAAAACAAATCTATCAGATAAAATTCTTATCATCTTTACCCAGATCAAATGAGTGTGTACATATGGAAGGTTTTATTAAAATGTTTTCATATTGATTCCCATATCTACATACTTATAATTGTTAATGACATATAACATTGTGCTGCCTCATGATATTGTTAAGGGCTTGGTTATTTGGGGTCAAGAAAGATCTGGGTCCCCTACATCTGCCTGACCCTCAGCTGGCTCCTCTGTAAAAATGACCATACCACCTACCTTATAAGGTTATTGTGGGGAATAAATTTGAAATAACCAAGTGAATGACTAGAAAAATACCAGAGACAGTGAAAGAATTCATTTAATGTTCATTTCCTTTATTATTCCAATTGTGGGTTTGTCAGTTATTTAACTTTTATCATTATTACAAACAACACATTAACACCTCTGAACTTCTTTACTTTTTGAATTATTTCCTTACAATAAATCTTAGAAAAATTATGATACATTTTAGGGGTGCCTGTAAGAAAAATGCACTTCAAAAATTATTATAATTTATAATACATTAAAATTGTATGTTTCTTCTCAATCTTTTCCTTTTATGAGTATAATGGATATGAGGTTATATCTGACAGTGAAATTTTATTTCAGAGATTCAGCACAGCATGTGATTAAGAGTGCAGGCTTAACCTCTCTGTCTCATTTTCCTGATTTATAAAATTGAGATATTAATACTGACATTTCATACTCTACAAGGATTAAATGAGCATATGCAAAGTGCTAAGCCCACAACACAGTAATAAGTGCTATGTGTTTGCTGTTATTTCTTTATCTCGGGAAGTATATGCTCTTAGGAAGTCATAAAGTAGGGTCAAGAGGGTGGGCTTTAATATGAAAAGAGCTGAGCTGACCTGGATCAGACTGTCAAATACTAGTCGTGTGGTCTTGGCACAGTTATCTAACCTCTGTGAACTAATCATCACTAATATAAGGATAATAATATTCAGAGATAATGTATAAAGAGCTCAGCATTATAATGTCAAATTCACACCAAGTATTATCTACATTATATGAACAATCTATTTGCATTTAATGGAAAGAAGGAATTATCTTAAAGATGTATATGTTGTAAATCTAAAGTCATCACTGCCAATTCAACACCAACTAGAGTCCTCAATTTGGGGTGTGGTGAGAGGAGAGACTTTATTTAGTGCAAATAACTCAATTGTGAAATAGCTCAACAGTGATACAGCTAAATTATGATACAGCACAGCTATGAAACAGCTCAGGTGAGGTGGCCTAGATGTCAGAGATCCAGTGTTAAAGCTCTGCTTCACTCCATTCCAGGGAGACAGCTCTGGCTCTGATGTTGCCACTCCAGCTCAGGAAACAGTCTTTGATGGAAATTGAATGTACTCCACTGAGACAGAGGTGAAGTTGACTTATAAGAGTTCGCACCCCTAGTCTCTGATTGGTTTGTTCTCATGCAAATGACGACTCCAAATCCTATTTGGTCCAAAAAGCACCGTCCTGACTGGTTGGAATGGAGCTGCTCTGATTGGTCAGTAAAGATGCTAATAAGGCTCAGCTCTGATTGGATGAGAAAGTCTCAATTCTATTGGTTAAATTTTGAACTAGGAGCTGGTTTATGAGGATCAACTCAGATGGCAGGAGCATAGTGCAGAAGGCTTGGCAGCCCGGTCTGTGGCTTTTCAGTGAAACACAGTGTGCATGAGAGGCCTCTGTAAACAATGGCTACTAGACTCTGGTTCTGAATTCGGGCCTGATAATCACAAGGAATCCTTCTTAGCAGGCATGTTATTCTTGGATTAAGCATTTATTATGTGTATTATCTAACACATTTATATATTTTCTCCACTAAATTTATCAATATAACCGATGCTTCTATTTTAAAAATAGGAAATACCTTTTTATTAGAGTTAAGGAAAGTCAATTGTTCTGATTTAAAAGTTTTTCTTATTTTAAATTTTCATTTCTTCCAGAATTTTTGCAGTGCATATTAAGACAGTCTATTTAATCATTTCTCCTAATGGTATTTACTAGATGTTTTTTTCTTTTCTTGGCCCTTTTACTCGGGTTGCTTTTCTGTATCCAAAGATTACCGGCATACCTCATTTTATTGTGCTGCTTTCTGTGCTTCACAGACGTTGCATTTTTTACAAAAAAATTACAATTTGCTTTATTGTGGTCTGTAACTAAACCTGTAGTATCTCCAAGGTATGTTTGTATATAAATTGAGATCCAATAGCCTCCTTTCAACCCTCAGCCTACTCACCTCTCTGGAGCATCTGACAATGAAGGCAGAAAACACAATGTCAAAACTGAATCAGTTGATCAGCTTTTGAACCTGATAACATGTGAATTTGGAGCTACTCACCTTTCTTAATATTTTCTCTCCCTGAAACATGGGGATAGGGAAAGTGTTTCTCAGGGTCATGTGAATCTTCATAAGGTATTACAATGGCACTTCATAAACTGTAAGACAGCATTTTCCAAATTGTCTTCCTCAGAAAATTAGTCCTGTATATTGCTCTTCCACAAAGGGTTTTAAAGTTAAATAAGTTTGGAAATAAAGTACATTCCAGTTTTAGAGATTCATAATGCCCTAGGATATTAAATAAAATATTAAACTTTAATTACCCCCCAAATTCTCCAACATCTTTAACTACAGACCACAACAGCTCTCCCTTTTTCATGAGTCACATCTATTCTTTAGCCACAGAGCTGTTTTTCCATGAGACCAACTACTAGAATGAGCTACATAAATATGTGGCTATCTTTTTAAATAATCAAAGGATCTAGGGGCCTCTCTGGGTTCTCATTCTTATTTCCCATGGAAGCTTGCAGTTTTTAAATCTCTCAAAGCTTCCATTAAAAATGTTTTTAACTTCAAAAGACTAATACTGAGCTTTTCAAACACAGAGAAAAAGAAAACAGTATAACAGACACCCATGTTGTACTACTTCCACTCGGATTTAGCAGCTGTTAACATTTTACCAAAGTCTTTTTAAAAGAAAATGTTACCAAAAAAAAAATTAAATTGAAAAGAAATTAATCACAGATGTGTGTGTCATAAAGTGGCAAATCAGGGATAGTTTTATAACTTGGGGAATCAAACTTTCCCTTTACTAGCTTTGTCAGTTAATCAAAATTGGGGGAGAATGTGTTTATGGAGAGTGATGAATTTTGTACACCATAAGACAATCTAACTTTTAAACTCCTTTTAGTATTTTTAAATGTATCGTTTAGATTTTTAATAAGATAACCAATACATTTTCAGTTATTCACATTCATTCTACCTGTTTAGTTGTTTTAACTAATTTAAAAATTTTGGTTCTACCTGTCAGAGCTTATCTATACCAAATTAGATCTAAAAGATTGTTTTCAACCACAAATTTACATATTAATACTTCTGGACTATTCTAGGTGATTTTATTTATTTATTTATTAGGGGTGACACTGGTTAATAAAATTATATGTTTTCAAGTGTACACTTCAATAATACATCATCTATATGTTGTACTGTGTATTCACCACTGTCAAATCTCCTTCCATCACCATATATTTGACACCCCTTACCATTATATATATCCCTCCTTTCCCTTTAAACTGTTGTCCATGTCCATCATTTGCTGTTTGTCTTGTTCATTTGTTGCTTTGTTTTAATCCCACAAGAGTGAAATTATGTGGTTCTCAAATTTTTCTGTCTTATTTTGCTTAGCAGGATTATCTCAAAATCCATCCATCTTGTCACATGGTAGTATTTCATCTTTTCTGATGGCCGAGTAATATTCTGTTGTATATATGTACCACATCTTCTTTATGCAATCATCTATCAAAGAACACTTTGGTTATATTCCTGTCTTAGCCACCGTGAATGTTGCCGCAATGAACACTCGGGTACATACATCTTTATGAATAAATGTTTTCAAATTTTTTGGGTAAGTACCCAAGAGAAGGATTGCTAAATTAATTCTAGTCTTAATTTTTCAAGGAACCTCCATACTGTTTTTCATAGTGGCTGTACCAATTTACATTCTCATTAGCAGTGTATGAGGGTTCCCCACAACCTCTCCAACACTTGTTATTACTTGTCTTGTTTGTAACAGCCATTCTAACAGGTATGAGATGGTGTCTCACTGTAGTTTTGAATTGCATTTCCCTAACTGCTGGTGAAGTTGAGCATCTTTTCATATGTCTGTTGGCCGTTTTTAAGTCTTTCTGGAGAAGTGTCTGTTTATGTCCTCTGCTCATTTTTTAATTGGATTGTTTGGTATTTTGCTGTTGAGTTGTATAAAGTCTTTACATGTTTTAATTAGCCTCTTATCAGAGGCACTCTTTGCAAATATCTTCTCCCATTTGGTTGGTTGCCTTTTTGCTTTGCTAATGGTTTCTTCTACTGAGAAGAAGGTTTTTAGTTTGATATAATACCATTATTTTTGCTTTTGCTTTCCTTGCCTTTGAGGTCAAATTCATAAATCCTCTTTAATTCCAACTTCCATAAATTTAGTATCTATGTTTTATTCTATGCAATTCATTGTTTCTGGTCTTATATTTAGGTCTTTGATCTATTTTGAGTTAATTTTGGTGATGATAGATAGTCTAGTTTCATTCTTTTGCATGTGACTTTCCAATTTTTCCAGTACCATTTATTGAAGAGGCTTTCCTTTCTCCATTGCATGTTTTTGACTCCTTTTTTGAAAATGATTTGCCCATATACATGAGGTTCATTTTTGGGGTGTTAAATCTGTTCCACTGGTCAGTGTATCTGTTTTTCTGCCAATACCATGCTGTTTTGATTACTGTCACTTTGTACTATGATTTGAAGTCAAGGAATGTGATACCTCCCACTTTCTTCTTTTTTATCAGGATTGCTTTGGTTATTTGGGGTCTTTTGTGGTTCCATACAAATCTGGTGATTTTTTTGGTTCTATTTCTTTAAAAAATGCTGCTGGAATTTTGATGGGGATTGCATTAAATCTGCTTTGGGTAATAAGGTCATTTTAACTATGTTGACTCTTCCAATCCATGAACACACAATATTTTTCCATTTCTTTGTCTTCTCAACTTTTTTAAATAATGTCTTGTAGTTTTTAGGGTATAGGTCCTTCACATGCTTCATTAAGTTTATTCCTAGATATTTATTGTAATGTAAAATAATTTTTTTTTCATTTGTTTCTAAAATTTCATTGTTAGTATATGGGAATGCAATGGATTTTTGTACATTGATTTTGTATCCTGTGACTTTATTATATTTGTTTAGCTTTGAGACATATTTCTAAATGAGTTCAAGTAGTTTTTCAGATTTCTTTAAAAATTTTTTAAACCATTTTCACAATCAGAAAAATACACCTAAACACATAATTTTTCAAACTAAGGAAATAGCATTAATTCTCTATTCATTTATTTAATGAAAGGTAAAATAAAATATGTTTCTTAAAGTTTCTTAAATTAATGAAGAATTATGTAGTCTGATTTTTCAACTTCCATTTTATATCCTAAACTTTAGATTATATTTAAAAATATAAACACTTTTCAGAAATACCCAACAATAACAAAAATATCTGACTGAAAGCTACTGGAAGTTTTCTCTCTTTACACGAAGATTTTACCAAAAAGGCTACAGGATAGAGAAATGCTTAAACAGGTTTGGTAAAGAGGCACCTGGCTGAAAAGACAAGATTCATAAGAACAAAGTGAGACAGTTATGAAGTAACTGGGATGGGAAAGAGACAACATTATGTGAACTCTCTGGTTATAGCCTTTGTTTATGTTAACAGAGAGCTTAAAATTCACTAGGTACTATTTCAATATGAATAAATTACAAATGCATTGTTGGTGAAAATAAGTTGTAGAAAAACATGGTATGACATGATTTGTATGTTTTTAAGAGACAATAAACCAAAAGAAATGTGTGGTTTTTTCTTTTTGAGGTTCATATAAACAGCATTTGAGGAACATTTGTGATCCCCCTACCTTTTCACATTTCATAACTCACTGGTCTTCTTGCATGCCAAGCTCTTTCACAATTACAAGCATTTATTTATATTTTTTTCTCAGGAATGGCCTTTCCCTTTATTTTACACCTATGAAATCCTATACACCCTAGATGGTCATGTCAAATGCTGACTCTGTATACTGAATCCTCTCCCGATCTCCTCATAACACCAGAAGTAACTTACTTCTCTTTAATGAGTAGCACTACTTAAATTTCTAGTGTCACTAATTATAAGATGAAGCAGAATAAAATATTTATAATTTACTTAACCACTAGATTCTAATGCCTTTGAGAGCAGGGACTGTCACTTGTTTCTATGTTCTTAAAAAAATGACTTGCAGAAAGAAGCAATAAAATTCATTAATTCAATAAGTACATATGAAGTGCCAATTTTGTGTCATTTCTGGATTATTCCTATTGTCCTATTTTGATATTTTAAATCAATATTACTCATATTTTATTATTATATATTGTGATTGTTTTAAAATCTGCTAAGGCAAGCTCCTACCCCTGAACTTTCCTACCACTTGTTCAACTTATACAAACTATATTGGAATTTTAATTGGTATTATTACACTAGGCCACTTGGGTTAACTTATAGTTTTTAATATACTTCCTCAGTTAGAATGAAAGTCCTTTATTTCTACCATTTAAATTCAGTAATAATCTTTATTAATCTGTTCATTCATCCATTATTTATTCATATCTTTATGCCGTTATATTTCACAAAGAGGTTTTACAGATACCATATTAGGTTAATTACCAGATTTTACATTTTTTGTTTTGTTTATATGAATAAGATTTCTTTATCCACATATATTATGGCTGATTATCAATAATCATAGTACTCATACTACAATCATAGTTATGATAGTCACAAAAGTCCAAAAAATTTTTATAAATTTCCTCTAGAGCTCCTTTTCTGAAACACAAATTACGTCCTAGTCCATTTGGGCCGCTATTACAAAATATCAGAGACTGAGCTGCTAATAACAACAGAAATTAACTGTTCGCAGCCTGGAAGCTGGGAAGTCTAAGAAAAAGTCACCAATGTGGTCACATTTTGGTGAAGGTCCTCTTCCTGGCTCATAGCCTATCACCTCTCAGTGTATCCTCGTATGGTGTGAGTGCCTAGGAATATCCTTAGAATCTCTTTTATAAAGGCACTAATCCCACTCATTAGGGATCCTCCTTCATGACCTAAGTACCTCCCAAAGGCCCCTCCTCTTAATACCATCATCTCTTGGGGGAAAAATTTCACCACATAAATGGGGGAGGGTGGGCATAAATATTCAGACATAGCACATCATATGAAATAAATTTCTTAGCCAGTTTCTTTGAATGTCTTCAATTTATATAGAGTACCCATGAATTGTTTTCTCTATTCCTTTCTAATATTTATACTTCATTATTTATGGCTCATTGTACATGGTCAGCATGTCCAATACTGTACTGCATGGAAGTGGTGACAGAGAGCGCCTAATTCCCTCCTGTTTTCTCTATTTCATTAATTTTTATCAGTAATGAATGTTCTATTTTATCAAATGCTATTATAATGTAATGTATGTTGACATGTGGTAAACTCTGTTTAGGGCTAATACTCCATTCTCATAAATTTCCTTCAAACAGTTACCACCCAATTTGTTATAACTTTAGAACCATAACTATAAAGAATAAAATAACTTAGAAGACAGAGCTAGAGTTTGGGGTTTTTCTCTTTAAATTCCATATGATTGGGAGTACTAAATAGAACACACTTCGGAGAAAATAATTAAATTAAATTACTGCCATTGCCCTCTTAAAAACTGAGTCTGAGTTATATAATTTAACAAACAGGAAAGACGGTATATTTATTACTTGAGTACAGTGGCATGACCTTAACAAAAAATTCTCATATTTAATAATCCAAAATAATTATTTATTATCTGTATACCAAAAGTGTATTAAAAGTGGCCAACTTTGATTGAAACACTATTTTTAATTCATTATTTCCTTACAATTCTACATCAAGCACTATGCTAAGTGCAGAGGGATACAATGGTAAAAAGGCCATTCTTTCCCTTAGGAAACTTACTACAAACTAGTACAGGGATTGACAAACTTTTTCTGTAAAGGGTCATATAATAATATTATATAGGTTTGAAGCAGGGGCAGCAATACAGTCTCGGTTGCCAACTACCATCATAAAACAACATAAAATCTCATTCTGAAAACATAAACCATATTTGACTTTGTAAGAGCTGCTTTGCCATTAAGTATTCTCTTTTAGTTGTTCATGAAAAATTATAAGCACATTTGAAAGCTTACCTTGAGTGACTGTTTTGAGAACAATTAAAGTTGATAAAAATCTCAATGGTAAACTGGAACTCTTAAAGAAAGCAGTTGTCTTTGGTTTATTCTCCACAGAATGCTCTAAAGAATTATCCTGAATTCCTTTAGTTACTACTCCTTTTAATATGTCTTCACCCAATCTCCTCAATGTTGATGTCATAGTTGAATGCTGTCAAAAGATGTACTATTATAGTACATTCATTCATGATCAGAAAATATAATTTTAAATACAATCAAATATATGAACTAAAGATAAGTCAATATTTTGCTAATCAAAAAAATGGAACTGAAAATAAGCAAGACTGAAAAGTAATACTTTTATAATCAACTTAAAAAAACTTTATGACTACATATTTTTCTGCAAGTAATGGACAGCTACCAGAATTAGGAAATTGGAGCTAATAATTTTCTAAGAATAAAATTGGGAGAAGAAGTGAGACAAAATTCAATTTCAAAAAAATTTAAGAACATAAGATCATGATATAATTCTGGCATAGAGAAATCAAAGGAACAGAGATAGACTCTACAGGTTCTTCACTGTTCCACCATTACTAATAATTGGCTTATCAGGTATATCTTACAGTGTTCACTTATGAAGTGATCATCTAGGGCCTTAACACTTTACAGCTTAGTATGACTATAAATATCACAATAATTTTGGTAACTTTTAACAACTTCAGAAGAATAAAATACTGTGTTAGAACCATGAATAATTCTCATGGCAAACTAAAACAATAAAACAGGCAAAACAGAAATAATGGCATGTAACTACCTCTAAAATAATATAGGCTCTTATGGTATTCCACATGCATGTAAGAACCAAATAAAGAGAAACCATTAAAAACTGCTGCAGATGAGAGTGCTTATGCTAGACTAAGAAGTAACTTAAAATTTTTAAATTATGACCCACGTATCTAAACCCATGTCGCTGAGGTTTAGAGAATAGTTTCCTTATCTTATGGAAATCTGTGACAAACTGGAATCCAAATCAATATTGATCTTGCAATGCAGATAACAAGTATTAGCTTTAGACTTTCTCCATATAAAATTGAAGACAGATATATTTAGATTTTATAGGAATCAAAAGCCAAATGATCAGGTGATGAGTAGCACAAGCAATGCAATCTAATTTAAATACATAGTCAATAAACTTTTAATATTAGGAAAAGATAATATATATATGTTTTAAAACTTTTCTGTAAAAAAGTAGGATAAAATATTTTAAAATTGTACCTAAGGTTCTGGTCAAGACAGAGGAAAATGTTATGTATTCCTCCTTCCATGACTGCATTAAAACTGCAACTAAATTATGTAACAGTCAAATTATGGAGAACCATCTGAATATTAGCTGAACAGAACTCCTACAACTGGAGGTATAAAGAGGAGGCCACATCAAGAATGGGAGGGGTGGAGACACGAAACAAGCTGGTCCCACATCCACATGTTGTGGTTGAGCATTGGGAGGAGGTTGAGCATCAGGAGGGATATCCCAGCTATTGAGGTACCCCGGAGGAGTGAAAGGTCCAAACCCCACACAAAGGCTCCCTAGCCCAGGGTTCCAGTACTGAGAAGAGGAGTCTCCACAAAACCTGGCTGTGAAAATCACTGGGGATTCCGACTGTCTGAGTGAAATGAAAGGCAGATGGAAACCCAGAAGTCTCTCTAAAGGGCCTGAGCACCGACTTCCTGGCTCACAAGCACTCACCCTGAGTTCTAGTAGAGGAACAGCAGCTCCGGAGGTGCCAGAGACATACAGGGAAAAACTGAGTTGTGTGGCTTCAGGGCAAGGGCTGGAGGGGCAGCTGCCACTGTCCCTTTATCAAGCCTTCCTCCTGTGCAGCCCACAGGTGGGTGCCATCTTGCCTGTGTTTAGCCCTCCCCGCCACATCTTGAATCTGCATTGACCTGGTGAGATCTGCTCACTCCACCTCATATCTCCATGAGACTCCACCTCACCCAACTCACAAATTACCAGTGGCAATTTTGCTGACAGGCAACCAGCCTCACCTCACACTCTGGGCAGGGAGATCCTTCCACAGCCATCAATAGGCCTCAGCTCACGAACTTCAGGAGCCAGGAGCACATTCAGTGGCTGGGAACTGACCCTAGCCCAAGCCGCAGTATTTCTTGAACAAATCTCAGGGGCCTGTGGGTTCCAGGTGGGCAGCAGCTAGCCTCAGTGAACTGAGTGGCACAGACTTAACACTGGCACCATATCTGAATCTGCACTAACCTGAGGCACATGACTTGCGCTACCCTGGTGACTCTCTGGAACCCTATACCTCATCCAACTTGTGTACCACCGAGGCTCTCAGCTGCTGATTCTTAAGAGCAGCCAGTATACAGCCTCAAGCCTGGGAATACTCTGAGCCTTTTGCTGAGATACCCTAGGCCTGGTACTGGTGGCTGCCAGCCTTGGTGCACTATGTAGCCTCTCCCACATGCTTCCAGGTCCAGCAAAGGCAGTGACCAATCACAGACAGCTTTGTAACTCCTACCAGTTAGCCTTGAGCTGGTCACAGGCACTGGCTGACCTTGGCCTGCACATGAACCCCTCCCAAAGGGCTCCAGGACCAACATACCTGGAGGCTTGTTAGATCTCAACAGAGCACCACCTTATTAGCCCAGAAGTGGCATACCAAAGGGTGGTCTCAACAACCACATGAGGCAAATGGGGGAAACTCCATCCATGGGGTCAGCCCCCGCACAGCAGCTCATACACTGTGGGCATGGTGAATCCTCACATCTAGTGAGCCTCAGAGTCAATCCCACCCAGTGACATGCCAACAGCAATCAAGGTTCAACTACAACAGGGTCGCACACACAACCCGCACAAGGGCACACACATAACTCACACAAAAGACACTCCTATAGCAGATGATCAGGACGACTGAGCCACTGGACCACACAGGACACCTACTACATAAGGAAATCTGGCTAAGACTGAGAGACATAACAGATCTACCTAATACATAGAAATGAACACAGAGAGGCAGCCAAAATGAGAAAACAAAGAAACATGTCCCAAATGAAGAACATGAGAAAACGCTTGAAGTGAAGGCAAGCGACCTACCAATTAAAGAGGTCAAAACACTGGTTATAAGGATGCTTAATGATCTTAGAGGAAGAATAGATTATCTCAATGAGAACTTCAACAAAGAGATAGTAAGCATTAAAAAAGCAAAGCAACCATAAAAAACTCTCAAAAATAAAAAAATACAATAACTGAAATGAAGAATACACTAGAAGGAATCAAAAGAAGATTAGATGAAGAAGACGACTGAATCAACAATTTGGAAGACAAAGTATTAGAAAGCACCTATTTGGAACAGCAAAAAGAAAACAGAACCGAAAAAAAAAAAGATGAGGATAGTTTCAGGGACAGCATCAAGTTTAACAACATTCATATCACAGGAGAATAAAAAATCAAGGGATTGAGAAAATAATGACTGAATACTTCCCGACCTGGTGGAAGAAATAGACATACAAGTCCCAGAAGTGTTAAGCATTCCAAAGAAGATGAACCTAAACAGACCCACACCAAGACACATCATAATTAAAATGGTAAAAGTTAAAGACAGAAAGAATCCTAAGAGCAGCAAGAGAAAGGCAACTAGTTACTCATAAGGGAGCTCCCAACAGAAACACCGCAGGCCAGAAGAAACTGGTATGAAGCAGTCAAAGTAATGGAAAGCAAGGACCTACAACCAAGACTACCCTAACCAGCAAGGCCATTGATTAAAACTGAAGTGAGATAAAGAGCTTCTGATATAGGAGAATGCTTAAGGAATCCATCACCAACAAGCCAGTATTACAAGACAGGTTAAAGGGACTTCTGTAAAAAAAGAAGGGGTAAAAAAAAAAAATACGAATAATAAAATGGCAGTAACTCTGTACCTATCAATAATCATTTTAAATGTAAATGGATTAAATGCTCCAATAAAAAGACATTGGGTAGCTGAATGGATAAAAAAACAAGACTCATGCATATGCTGTCTACAAGAGACCCATTTCAGATCAAATGACTCATTGACTGAAAGTAAATAGATAGAAAAAGATATTTCATGCAAATGGAAATGCAAAAAATAAACATTAAAACAAAGGCTATAATAAGAGACAAAGAAGGGCATTACATAATGATAAAGGGATCAATAAAGAGGACATAATCCTAATAAACAAACATGCACACAACAGAGGGGCACCTACATACATAAAACAATTATTGACTGACATAAAAGGAGAGATCAACAGTAATACACTCATAGTAGGAGAGTTTAACACCTCACTGACACCAATGGACAGATCTTCCAGACAAAAAATCGACAAGGAAACAATGGGCCTAAAAGACACACTAGACCAGATGGATTTATTAGATATTTTCAGAGCATTTTACCCTAAAGCAGCAAAATAGACATTCTTCACAAGTGCAAATGGAACATTTTCCAGGACCACAAATTAGAACACAAAACATGTCTCAATAAATTTAAGAAGACTGAAATATCGACTGTCTTCTCCAATCACAATGGTATAAAACTAGAAATCAGCTACAAGAAAAAAACTAGAAAATATACAAACACATGGAAGCTAACAAACATGCTACTAAACAATGGATGGGTTAACAATGAGATCAAGGAAGAAATTAAAAGATACCTAGAGACAAATGAAAATGAAAACACAATGATTTAAAATCTAAGGGTCACAGCAAAAGCAGTCCTAAGAGGGAAATTCATAGTAATACAGGCTTTCCTCAAGAACAAGAAAAAGCTCAAATAACAATCAGACTTACACTTACAAGAACCAGAAAAAGTACAGCAAACAAAGCCCAAAGTGAGAAGGAAGGAAATAATTCAGAGCAGAAATAAACAAAATGCTCTAGAAAAACAATACAAAAGATTAATGAAACTAAGAGTTAGTTCTTTGAAAGGATAAACAAAATTGGCAAACCCTTAACCAGAGTCAACAAGGAAAAAAGAGAAAGGATTCAGATAAATAAAATCAGAAATGAAAGAGGATAAATAAGGACTTCACAGAAATACAAAGGATCATAAGAAAATATTATGAGCAATTATATGCCAACAAAATGGACAATCTGGAAGAAACAGATACATTCCTAGAAACATACAATCTCCCAAGACTGAGTCCAGAAGAAACAGCAAATCTGAACCAACCAATTACCACCAATGAAATCGAATCAGTAATCAAAAATCTCCCAAAAAACAAAAGTTTTGGACCAGATGGCTTCATAAGCAAATTTAATCAAACAGTCAAAGAAGAATTATCACCTATTCTTTTCAAATTACTCCAAAAAAATTCATGAAGAGGGAAGGCTCCTGAATTCCTTTTATGAGGCCACCATTACCTTGATTCCAAAACCAGACAAAGACATTACAAAAAAAAACAAAACAAAACTATAGGCCGATTTCTCTTACAAACACTGATGAAAAAATTCTCAACAAAATCTTAGCAAACCAAATTCAGCAATATATTAAATATATACACCATGATCAAGTTGGATTTATTCCTGAGATGCTGTTTGGTACTATATCCACAAATCAATTAATATGACACATTACATTAATAAATCAAAAGATAAAAACCATATGATCATATCATAGATGCAGAAAAAAACGTTCAACAAATTCCAGCATCTATTTATGATAAAAACCCTCAGCAAAGTGGGAATAAAGGGAACATACCTCAACATAATAAAGGCCATATATGACAAACCTATAGCTAACATCATACTCAATAGGGAAAAGTTAAAAGTGTTTTCCTTAAGATCAGGAACAAGATAAGGCTGCCTACTTTCAGCACTCCTCTATGACACTGTAGTGGAAGTCTTAGCCATAGCAATAAGACAAGAAAGAGAAATAAAAGGTATCCAAATTGGAAAGGAAGAAGTAAAACTGTCGTTATTTGAGATGACATGATACTATAGAGAACTTTAAAGATTCCACCAAAAAACTGTTAGAACTGATAGATGAATTCAGTAAAGTAGCAGGATACAAAATTAATATTCAGAAGGTAGTTGCATTTTCATACACCAATGATGAACTATTTTGTCTGATGTAAGAGAAATTAAGAAAACAATCTCATTTACCAAGGAGGTAAAAGATCTGTTCTCGGGAAATTATGAGTCATTGAAAAATAAAACAGAAGAAGATATAAATGAAAGCATACACCGTGCTCACGGGTAGGAAGAGTCAACATTGTTAAAATGGCCATACTACTCAAAGCAATCTATGGAATCAATGCAATCCTTATCAAAATACCAATGGAATTTTTCAGAGAGCTAAAACAAATAATCTTAAAATTTATATGGAGCCATAAAAGACTCCGAATAGCTATGGCAATCTTGAGAAAGAACAACAAAGTTGGAGATATCACACTACTTGATATCAAATTATATTACAAGGCTACAGTAATCAAAACAGCATGGTACTAGCATAAAAACAGATACACTGATCAATGGAACAAAATAGAGAGCCCAGAAATAAATCCACATGTATACGCTCAATATATGACAAAGGAGGCACGAATATACAATGGGGTAAAGACAATCTCTTCAATGAATGTTGCCAAGAAAATTGGATAGATACCTACAAAAAGAAAGAAAGAAAGAAAGAAAGAAAGAAAGAAAGAAAGAAAGAAAGAGAAAGAAAGAAAGAAACTGGACCGCCTTCTTACACCGTATAGAAGAACAGAATTGAAATAGATTAAAAACTTCAATGTAAGACCTGAAACCATAAAACTTCTAGAAGAAATAATAGCCAGTAATCTCTCTGATACTGTGACTAGTAATTTATTCTCGGATATATCTCCTCAGGCATGGGAAACACAAGAAAAAATAAACAAATGTGACTACATCAAACTAAAAAGTTTTTGCACAGCAAAGGAAACCACCAACAAAACAAAAAGACATCCTACTCAATGGGATAATATATTCACCAATGAACACTCAATAAAGGGTTATATTCAAAATATATTAGGAACTCATTTATCTTAACACCGAAAAACAAAGAATTTGATTTAAAAATGGGTACTTGAATAGACATTTCTCCAGAGAGAACATACAGATGATCAATAATCATATAAAAATATGCTCAACATCACTAATCAGCAGAGAAATGCAAATTAAAACCACAATGAGATATCAGCTAATACCTGTCAGACTGGCTATCATCAATAAATCAAGAAACAAGTGTTAGTGAGGATATAGAGAAAAGGGAACCCTCCTATGCTGTTGATGGAATTGAAAATTGGTACAGCCATTGTGGAAAACAGTCTGGAGGTTTCTCAAAGAATTAAAAATGGATATACCTTTTGACTCAGCAATTGCACTTCTGGGTGTTTATCCAAAGAAAACCAAAACAATAATAAGTAAAGGTCTATGCACCCCTATGTTCACTGCAGCTCTATTCACATTAGCCAAGATGTGGAAGCAACCTAAATGCCCATCAACAGATGATTTAAGAAGTTATGGTTCCTATATACAATGAAATATTACTCAGCCATTAAAAAAATGAAATCCTACCATTTACAACGACATGGATGGACCTGAGGTTATTATGCTGAGTGAAATAAGTCAGAGAGAGAAATATAAATACCATATGATTTTGCTTATATACAGAATATAAGGAACAAAAAGAAAAAACTAATCAAAAACAGACTCACAAATATAGTGGACAATCTGGTGACGGCCAGAGGGGTTGGGGGCCAGGAGAAAGGGGTGAAGGGTTAAAGAAGTACAAATTAGTAGTTGATAGATGGTCATGAGGATGGGGAGCAGGGCATACAGAATGAAGTTAACATTAATCTAATAGCTAGGTGGAGAGCCAGAGGAGAGAAAGAGCAATTAGGGGGATCATTTTACAAGCTACATAAATGTCTAACTAATGTACTGCATACTTCAAGCTAATAATAAAATTTTTTAAAAAAGGAATCTAAGCAAGGTTTATGCTTACGTAATAAATTGGTAAAGGCATTCTAAGGTTTGTTTATACACTTTCGACTCCAGATTTTATATCTGTGATAAGGTTGTCTCTCAGCTCTGAGGAGGGGAAAGGGTACCAATCATGGAAATTTATTTCCTGCTTTTAGAGGGACAGAGAAGATTTAGAGAGCTCTTCTGGTTCCTGCTGCTTCTCAGATGATTTTAGTTCAAAATAATCAATATGCCACTGTGGGATATCTTGGGGCAGTCTTTCCTAGGCCCTGACATAACGAATGGTACTAAAATAATTTGATAAGCATTTGCAAAAACAAACCTTTATATGACCCTTCCCTCAATTGAACAGTTTTTTTATTCAAACTGTGTCATATATCTAAATATAAGCACAAAAAATATAAGCCTTCTAAAAGAAAATATAGGAAAAATCTCTGTGATCTCATGTTAGGCAAAGATTTTGTTTTGAGAGGCCACAAAATGTAAGAACCATAAAATAAAACTGGTATTTAAAAGACACTATTAAGAAAATGAAAAGTTAAGTCACAGAGTTGGGAGAAAATATTATATGTGTGTGTGTGTGTGTGTGTGTGTGTGTGTGTGTGTTATATGTATGTAAAAGGACTTGAAATATAGTGTATAAAAACAAAAACAAAAAGACAAAAATCTTGGATAAATAAATGGGCAAAGAAATGGAAAGACACTTTACCAAATAGCTGTATCAGTGGCAATCAAGCCATAAACATATGCTCAACATAGTTATAAGAGAAATATGAGGCCACAGTTAAATGCCATTACCCATCCTCTGAAATGGCTAAGTTTAAAATGGCTACAGTTATCATATGATTTGCTAGTCTTTCCTAGATATTCACCCAAGAGAAATGAAAACATATGTCAATGTGAAAAATCTTTTCTGACTATTTACAGCTAACTTTATTTACAATAGCTCCAAATTGGAAATAATCTAAATGTTAATCAACTAATTAATGGACAAATTGTTATATATACATATAATGAAATATTATTCAATAAAATAAAATAAAACAAAATAAATTAATGATGCCCACAACATAAACCTCAAAAACATTCTTTGATGTGAAAGGAGACAGGTACAAAAGTATCGGAAATATGTTATTTTATAAAGGCAAAACACTGACATAAAGAACACTTGGAGTTGCCAGGTGATGAGACTGTGATCTGACTCTAACAAGGAATGAGGAAATGTTTTTGGGTGATTAAAATGTTATATGTCTTGATTTTGTTGGCCATTACATGATTATACATTTGTTAAAACACTGAATTATACCCTTTAAAGTTGGTGAATTTTGTTGTATGTAAATTATACTTCAATAAAGTTGATTAAAAATTTTTAAAAAAGAGTATAAGAATATAATGAATATTTAAAGTGTTGAGAGAAAAAAACCCACCAACCCAGAATTCTATATACTGTGAAATTATCCATCAAAAATGGACAAATAGAGATTTTCTCAGACCAACATAAATTGAGGGAATTTATTACTAGTAGACCTGCATGGTAAGAAATGTTAATAAAAACTTTAATTCTTTTTATTTTTTATTTTTCTAAAAAACTCTTTACAGGGAAGAAAAGTTATTATATAGCTTGGAAACTTGGATGTAAAGAAAGGGCATTAGAGAATGAATGCAGGTAAATTAAAAACTTTTATTTTCCTTACTCTTAATTGATCTAACAGATGACAGTTTACTGAAAATAATAACAGCAACAATGAATTATGTACATGTGTGTGTGTGTGTGTGTGTGTGTGTGTGTATATATACATATACATGCTTATGTATGCTTATATGAGTGAAATGAATGACAGCAATGATACAAGGGCATGAGGAACAGAAGGAAGGAATTACAAATATTTTGTTATTATCAAGTACTCACACTATATGTAAAGCTGTATAATGTAATTTCAAAGTAGACTTAGATTACTTGTAAATGTATATTGCAAACTCTAGCGTAACCACTAAAAATGTAAAGAAAAGTACAACTGATATGCTAAGAAAGGAGGGAAAGTAAAATCATTTAAAATGTCCAATTGAAACCATAAAAGGCAAGAAGAGAATGGAAAAACAAAACACAAAGAACAATATCAACGAATAGAAAATAGTAACAACTATGGTAAATATTCATCCAATGATATCAAAAGCACTTTAAATAACAATAGTCAAATACATCAATTTAGAGACTGTAGGAGTGAATCAAAATACAAGACCCAATTATATACTGTCTACAAGAAACCTGCTTTAAATATAAAGACAGATATAGATTGAAAGTAAACGTATAGAAAGATTTACCATGTGAACACTCATCAAAAGAAAGCTGGAATAGCTACATAAATTTCAGACAAAACAGACTTAAAGAAAGGAAAGTTACCAAGGAAAAGAGGGGCATTACATAAAGACAAAGGCTCAATTCTCCAGAAATATGTAACAATACCATGGGTACAGTGATTACTTTTTAGATAAAACATCAAGGCATGAGCCATAAAAAATAACTGATAAGCTGGACTTCATTAAAATAGCAACCTTCTGCTCTATGAAAGACACTGTCAAGAGAATGAGAAGATAAGCCACAGACTGAAGAAAAAAATATTTGCAGTAGACATATTTGATAAAGTACCATTATCCCAAATATAGAAAGAAATCTAAAAACTTAATGAGAAGACAAACCACCCAATTAAAAAATGGCCAAAGGACCCAGACACGTCACCAAAGAAAATATACAGGTGGCAAATAAACACATGAAAAGATGCACAACAGTATATATCATTAGGGAATTGCATATTAAAATAACATTGAGATACCACTACATACCTATTAGAATGGCCAAAACCCAAAACACTGACCTAACCAAATATTGATGAAGATGTAAAGCAACAGAAACTGGAAATGCAAAATGGTGCAGCTACTATGGAAGGCAGTTTGCAATTTCTTAAAAAACTAAACATACTCTTACCATATTCTATCCAACAATTGTTCTTGGTATGTACCCCAAGGACTTGAAAACATGGCCACAAAAAAAACTGCACATGGATGTTTATAGCATCTCTATTGAAATATGCCAAAACTTGGAAGCAATCAAGAGGTCCTGCAGTAGGTGAATGGATAAATAAACTGTGGTACATTGAGAAACGAAATGTTATTCAGATCAGAAAAGAAATGAGTTATCAAGCCATGAAAGGACATGAAGGAACCCTAAATGCATACTGCTAAATGAAAGAAGTCAATGTGGAATAGCTATATACTGTTCTGTTAACTTGACTGTATCAGTGGCAATATCATGGTTGTAATATTGTACTAGTTTTGCAAGATGTTACCACTGGGAGAAACTGGGTAAAGGACACATGAAATTAGATACATGCAATTCGACAATTGTTAAAACTAAAATATTAGAAATCATCCACAAATCCTGACTAAATGAATGTGAGAGTGGCAAGAACAGCATTTTTCACTAGAAGAGATGTAGGCTCGCAATACTGTCTATAACAGCACACAGAGTGGGGTGTTGAATACATATTTGAAGACAACAAAAATAAACTATAAATTATCTGAACAAAAATGAGAAAAATATTGGAAGGAAGATAGTTTCATTCAATTCTGTGAGTCTAACCTTTTGGTTGCTGAAAGCAAGCATTTAATTAACCATTTTCAGAAATCATTACACAAACAGCAAAATCAAACAGATTGTAAAAGATAGTGACATTAACAAATCTGATAATTTATATACCTTTGTTTGGTGAGATATAGTTAAGACCAATAAATTTAAAAATGCTATTCTGTGTGTTTGTGTGTGCGTGCACACGCATACACGCTCACACAAATACTCATATACTCACTCATGTGCACCATGAAGGCAAAATATTTAGGATAACACCTCAGGAAAGATATATTCCTTAACCTTAATTACCACACTAGTTAAACATCACACTACTCAATCACTGACTGTTAATGCTACTTCATTATCAGTACTGCATTGAGTGGTTTAATTGAGTGCTTCCTAAGTTCCACAGGACTAAGATAAAACTTCCTGAGCATAAATTTGTTCTTCAACTTTCTTAACTAATGAAAACTGTAATAGCATTTATCAATAGTAACTGGGAAAAATTTTTTTACTGCAATTCATAGCACAAATGATTACATATGCATGTCATAATTTGAACTAAATGACCCTTATATGAGTAGGTAAGCAACACACCATTCATTTTATAAGATACTGGAATAATTTTTCTTCTTTAACTAAGTTATCCTAATAATCATCATTCCATTTAGTGTGTATATATTGGCATAAGCATGAGAAATCATTAATTTGTATTACCTTCAGTAGAATATGAAAAATTATGAATTAAATAATGAAGGGATGACAGCTGGTTTTAACAATTCCTTATTTGTACAATTCTGAAACTCAAAAAACAACACTACATATTGAATCACATTGACAGTATTAAGAAGTAAGATATATAAAAGTGAAAGAAGAGAAAGTAAATAAAGCAAGGGGAGCAAGAAGTCTTGAAATATAAACAAAACACAAGGAAAAAAAAATTTAAAGAACAAGATCAAAAGAAATAATACCAAACATAATAGTAGTTGAAGACAGACTCCTATTAATTAATTACCTGTGTTCCAGCATCTAGCTGCCGAAGAGACCAATATATAAATTTTACAAAAGGCTCATGAAGTTTGGCATTCACAAATGGCATCCACTGTAGCTGCTCTGTCATCACAGGCAAAAGCTAAAGATAAAATGATGGAAAATATAAATGCACAGTATTTTTAGATATCTGAAATCAATTACCACAATTTTCTAAAAATTATCTTTTTCCAAAAGAAAAAACAGTTCTCCAACAACAAAAACAACAAAAAACTATATGTGCTTTTCCTCCCCGGCTGCTAGAGTGTCAGCTCCCATCATAAAGGACAAAGTAACTAACTACCTGGACCAGAAAGTTCATGACCTGGAATAGACTACTCACAGGAAATGGTCACTGACATCCTTCAGCCTGAAAATGCAATCATACCTAAGACAGAAATTCAGGAAAAAGTAGCTAAAATAAACAACACCAGATGTCATCTTTGTATTTGGATTCAGAACCCATTTCAGAGGCAGCAAGACAACTGGCTGTGGCATGATTTGTGATTCCCTGGATTACACAAAGAAAAATGAACCCAAACATAGATTTGCAAGACATGGACTGTATGAGAAGAAAAAGACCTCAAGAAAACAGCAAAAGGAACACAAGAACAGAAAGAATAAAGTTAGGGGGATCGTAAAAGCCATATTGATGCTGGCAAAAAAGAGTAAAGAGTCGTTGGTGACTTTATCTGTAGAGATTATACAGATTTTTCATGAGAGGATTAATAAACTAAGAATTTTTATGTGAAAAAAATATATGCAATACAATATGGAAATATGTATTTGAAATTTTAAATACAAGTCATTTGTCGCATAAAGACATTTCAGTCAACAATGAACTGTATGTACAACGGTGGTCCTGTAAGATTACTAATAGAGATGAGATTAAAATCCCTACCACCTAGTGAGGTTGTAGCCATCATAAGGTTGTAACACAAAGGTTTCAAAAATCAACAAGGCTGTGGTTGAGATGGCAAACAACTTTAACCTGGATGTGGATAAGGATGCTCATTAAGGAGTTCCTAGAGGTGGTTCCTGGGGAACTGACTGATGAGGAGTTGTTGGAACTGAAACAGGTACACATAGCTGAAAAAGAGGCAAAAGAGAAGGTAATTGCAGAAGAAAAAGAAGAACCCCCAAGAAAATTCAGTGAAAAGGTTTAGCAGAAGCTTTTACAGGACTCAACAAGCTCCTTAAAAAGTTTGAAAACATGACTCCAACACCAAAAGATTTTCATTAATAGAGAGGAATGTTCATGTTGTATTATCTGCTTACAAGAAAACCTATAAGGAAAAAAAGAAAGAAACCAAGCAAACCACCATGAGCATATTTCTGAAAAGAGTGACACCTCCTTGAGAAGAGCCTCAGGCAGGTCCTTCAGGAGGTATTCCAGAAGAAGGCACTGTTATCATTGGAGATGACAGTTGCATGTGTGTTTTTGCTCTTGAACACTTTCCAGTGGGACAAGATGTGGAGGTAGAAGACAGTCATATATAGGCCTAGGCTATGTAGGCCTAGGCTAATGTGTATTTCTTAGTTTTTAACAAAAAAGTTTAAAAGTAAAATAAACAGCTCACAGAATAGGGATATAAAAAAATATTTTTGTGCAGCTGTACAACTTGTTTGTGTTTTAAGCTAAGTGTTAATACAAAAGAGTCAAAAAGTTTAAAATAATTTAAAAGTTTCTAAAGAAAAATGTTACAATAAGCTAAGGTTAATTATTGAAGAAAATTTTTATAGATTTAGTGTAGCCTAAGTGTACAGTGTTTATAAAGTCTACGGTAGTGTACAATAATGTCCCAGGCCTCCTAATTCACCTACCACTCTCTCACTGACTCACCCAGAGCAACTTCCAGTTCTGCAAGCTCCATTTGTGGTAAGTGCCCTATAACAGGTATACCATTTTTAAATCTTTTATAACATATTTTTCCTATATCTTTTCTATAGATATGTTTAGATACACAAATACTTATCATTGTGTTATAACTGCCTACAGTGTTCAGTACAGTAACACGTTGTACAATTTTGTAGCCTAGGAGCAGCAGGCTATACCATATAGCCCAAGTGTATAGTAGGCTATACCATCCAAGTTTGTGTAAATATATTCTATGAGGTTCGCAGTACAAAATCACCTCATGATGTGTTTCTCAGAAAGTATTCCATTGTTAAGCAATACATGACTGTGTATATTTCCTTTGACCCAGCATTATTAGCACACCTAAGAATTTAAGGAGATTAACCTATATGAATGTATCCTCCAAACCTTAGATGATTAAATAAATTTATGGTACATATATAAACATGAAAAATGATAATGGCATCTATAATTATTGTGATGGTTTATTCTGGGGTGATAAAAGCAGGTTACAGAAGAGCAAACATAATAAGATCCTATTTGTAAAAAATATATCTGTGTACTGAAAAAGAGATATATGAAAGGATTTTAAAAAAATATTAACAGTGAGATTATAGTGATTGAGGGTGATATTTATCTTCCTCTTTATGTGTCTGTCTGGCATAAAAATTTTAATGTTAATTTGTAAAAATAATACAAAATTAAAAAAAACATGTTTATGAAAACTTGCTTCAAAAATACATCATTTTGCTAAAAGATTTCAAGACCATAAAGATATATGCTAAACCTTTGATGAAATAATCCCACTTCTGGTATACTAGTCTAAGAAAATCACCTAAAATATATCCCTCTAAAAGCACATGTACAAAGATATTTACTGTTACATTGTTCATAAGAATAAAAACACGGAAGTAACTTAATTGCCTAGCAATAGGGAAATGGTTAAGTCAAGTGCAAATCCACTCAGTGGATGGATCTTAAGATTACCATGCTAAGTGAAATAAGTCAGATAGAAAGGTTGAGAACCATATGATTTCACTCATGTATGGGATATAAAACTGAAAGCAACAAATGAACAAGACAGACAAAGACTCATTGACACAGACAACAGTTTAGTGGTTACCAGTGGGAAGTAGGGGATAGGGAAGGTAGATAAGGGTAAAGAGCATCAAGCATATGGTGACAGAAGGAAATTTAACTTTGGGTGATAAACATGCAATGCAATATGCATATGACATATTACTGAATTGCACACTTTAAACCTATATAATTTTATTATCTAATATCATTCTAATAAATTTTAAATAGGCTATTCAAAAGCTTTAATGCTATTTTACCTTTACTAATGTATTAGTAACCATAAATTGAAAATATTTTAGTTAAAGATCTAGGCTCAACAAATTGCTAAGGCCAGAATAAGTCAGTAAATTACTATATTTAAGAATGATAATGTGCTAAACAGTCTCCTCTTATGCCATTAATCTGATATAAAAACAGAATATTACACGATCCATATTCCATTGGTTAAAACTGTCAACTGTCAGTCTTAATATCTTAACTTCTAACTTCCACAGAACTTTAATACTGCAGGCCTTCCTAATTAGCAGCTACTTCTAAAGTAACGCTAGATATAAACACAAGAATTGATGTAGGTGCAAAAAAGGCAAACATCTAAAAAAGGTATATTCGTTTCCTATTGCTGACAACAAATTAGCACAATCTTACTGGTTTAAAGAATACAAACTTATTCTCTTATAGTTCTGCTGGTCAGATATCTAATATGAGTCTCAAGCAGCTAAAATGAAGGTGTCAGCAGAGCTGTGTTCCTTTCTGGAGGCTAAGAAAGGAACAATTTTTTGCTCTTTCGGGTTGCTTGCAACATTCAGTTCTCTGTGACTGTAGGACTAAGATCCCCGTTTCCTTTCAGGCTAACAGCTGGCTGATAGCTTCTAGAAGTGACCCACATTCTTGGCTCATGGACTTCTTACTGCATTTTCAAAGCCAGCAAAGATGGGTTGAGTCTGACTTATGCGTCTGCCTCTTTTGTCTGGTTCAAAGAACTCCTGTTACTGGGCCCACCCAGATAATCCTAGTTAATCTCTAATCGGAAGTCAACTGATTAGCAACCATATTCACTTCTGCCACAAAACAGAACATACTGGCAAATTTCAGGGATTAGGATATGAACATCTTGGGGTCCATTATTCTGCCTAGCACAAAAGACACTTAAAAGAAACTTTTTCGGTAAGGATGAAAACTGAAAATCCTAATATGAAAGTCTGGCTTGTATTTAATAATGAAATTGTTTCTGAAAAAGTTAAACCAAACAACTTTAGATGTTTACTCTTCAAAGTTTTAATGTATTTCTTGTGGAATATAAATGTCAATCTCTAATGACCATTTAAACCAACTAGAAATCATGAGTACCAATGTCCTAATATCTATAATTTAAGAAAATAGTCATTTATCTTTGTTAATAAGAAGACCCTTGAGAAGACTTTTTATCTCTTCATGACAAGAGGCAAAATAAAATGATTTTAGTGGGAATGAATCCAAAAATGATATGAATCAGAAATTGCTCACATCGCTGATTATTTGCCTAACTTTAATATGCAGTTATTTTTCGATTTGGGGGTAGGTTTTTAATTTCTGGTCTCTATTTTTTAAAAAAAATTCCATCATGGTTAGAAAAATATAAGTATGATTTCATTTTAATTAGTCTGAAACAAATGTTTTTAGAGCTGATGACTGATATTTTTTCTCTTGTAAAATATACCACAGACTTTCCTTTTTTTATCTTTATGTCTACTGAGTCATGTATTTCAAAGTAAAACACAAACCTTTACACATTTCTCCTGAATATCATTTCTTTGAGAAGCAAATTTAGGTAGCGGCTTTTCACCATCCATTCCAGATTCTTCACTTTTCAATTTGCTAAGGTGATGAACCGAAATCCAGTCCATGAAGACAGTTAGAAGTTCATAAACTTGTGCATTAAGTGGTACCTATATGTAAAAGATTAAATTAAACGTTTCAATTTACGACCTCACAAAACTTCAAAGGCAAGCTTTAAATTTGGTAAGGGATTACAGAATAATTTACCTAAAGTGCTTAACTAAAATATGTATTAAAAAAGCTCCAAATGAAAGAAATTCCAAATCAAACATCTCCAGTTAATATTAGAAACATGTTAAATCCTGGTTGATGGAAAGGGAGAAAACCCATTAAAGTAAGGAAACTGAAAGTACTGCATCTTATTACCAAAACAGAGAACTTTCAAAACTATTCTTTATCCAAGTTTGATAAAGAAGAAAAGTAAAATTGGCCTTGAGAGTGTGAACCACCATAACCAAAGATTTTAATAAATTTAAAGGTTTCAAAAGCTAAATGATTTTCACCATGGAACTTTATATTTTCTTCTTTAAAATGTTGTTTCTTCCTTTGTCTTTACATTACAACATTTTATAAACAGGATGTGATTTTTTTTCCTCCTGGAAATTCTATTCTCTGAGTCTATCAAAATGGGAGGAAAAAAATAAAAACAAAATGCCATGAAAATTTGTAAGTTCCGTTAGACTGATTTTAGAACGTCTTCGAATCACTTTTAGTCAATTTAATTCAACATTTATCACATATCTACTCTAAGCAGGGAACTATGCTAGATTTAATTAGTTTTAAAAATTTAAAAAGACAGAAAAATACAAAAGCAAATGAATAAAAAAAAAAAAACTAATAAAAAGGCAACATTAAGCAGATAGCAATCCATGAAAACAGAATCAGATTATTGAAAACACAAAGTTATATTATTTTGAACAAGAGTAACTTTTAATCTCAATTCTTTTCAAATAAAATCTTTAGATGAAAATTCCAATCATCTTGAGTACCTGAGTATAAAAGCTCCACTTTTTCCCATTTCTTTTTAATTAAAAAATTTTTTTTCACCAGCCAACATCCATGGACGATTGTATGCCAGGAAAAAGGTGGTAGCAGGATGGGGCAGTCATTAAATATGACTACTTATAACCACAAAAAAATCTTTGTACATGTCTGGTGTCTGGCAGAAGGGAGGACAGGCAGTTAAGTGGCAGGTTGGGGCCAGCTCTATTTGTACAGAAAATCACAGGGTCTAGGTCAGTAAAACAGAGGTCTTAGACTTAGAGCCATCAGGAAAGATGTGCAGGTTTCTACTGCCACCCTCACTGCAAGCCCTGGACTCCAGGGACATTGAGGGCCTGGGCCAATGCAATGAATGTGGATGTAATTACTCTGTTTGTACATGGTCTCCACTTCCTACTGGCAGAACTCCTTAACAGTTTGCCCACCTTTGATGAAGTATTTAAAGAACCATTGTCATGATGCAAGTAGCCTGAGGTGAGCAGTTATAGGTAGACTACCAAATAGTCTAAGGTCCTCTGGTCATAGAAGGAGGCCAGCAGGCCAGCTACTGAGGTCTACTTCTCTTCCTGTTCAATTAAGTCTATGAAATTGTTGTGAAATCCTTAACTGTGAACTCATGAAGCCCCGTGACACCAGATCCTTTTCGCTCTTGGCAGACACAACCTTGAACCACTGCAATTCCTTGCTGATATCCAGCAACACCTCCAAGTGAGAGAATCCAAAGGCTCAATAACAGCAGTTATCATCAGGCCTGGTCTTGCAGATGTATGAGTACATTTTGTGGAGGTCCCTGATCTTCTGGTGATGAATGCCATCCTCATGCATACTCCTTGTTCAAGACTGAGCTCCAGCAGCTCTGAGACCAGAATGTTCTGCGTAGCAATCTTGTGCTGAATTTGATCCTGAGCCATAATTTCATCATAGGCCAGTTAATATCTCTGGAGTGAGTGACTGCCTAAGAGCGGCTCCTGCTTCTGCTGCTGAAGTTCCTCTGCTGCCATTTTTAAACAGCACTGCACCCTCAATTTATTTTATGAAAAGAACTAGAGAATTTATCAAAATTACTAAAGCCCACAATGAGATATCACTACTCACCTATTGGAAAGGTCAAAATGAAAAATACTAAAAACGCTAAATATTGACAAAGTTGTAGAGCAACCAGAACATTCGAACACAGCTAGCAGAAGTATAAAATGGTACGACCACTTTGAACAACTGTTTAGCAGTTTCATTAAAATTAAATATACATCTCTCTATGACCCGGAATTCCAGTCTTGGTAATAGCTCCAAAAGGAATAAAAGCACATGTCTACAAAAAGCCTTGCACACAAATATTTTTACCATCTTTATTGATAATAGACAAAAACTAGAAACAGCATAGGTATCTATCAAAAGAATGGATAAACAAAATGTGATACATTCATACAGTGAAATAAGACTGAGCAATACAAAGGAATAAACTACTGATACACTCAACATTACGATGAGCAAAATCAGCCTTACACAAATGAGTACATACATACAATTCCACTGACTGAAGTTCAATGGAAATAGGCAAGATTAATTTATGGTAATAGAAATCAGATGAACTACTACTTCTTCCAGGGAATAACTGGGAAGGAACATGAGAGAACTTTACAGGGTAAAGAAAATATTCTGTATCTAGTTGTAGGTTAGAGCATTTGTCATAATTGATCAAACTGTATACTTAAGGATCTGTGTATTATGTTACAGTATATAATCAATACCTCAAAATAAAAAAATTCTTAGGAAAAAAATAATAAATGGAGTCCATCAAAGGGGTGGATTGCGGTTTTGATAGAAAAGTAATAAGGATGGCTTGTGGAATCTCAAAACTCAATGAATAAAGTTGTTATTAAACTTAAGTTCCTGTCTCTTGTCAGTGTTACTGTGCCTGAAACTGCTGAAGTATTTTTGTTTTTGCAAATAAAAGCATATTTGAAAAGTTACAGAAATATTTCTCTATAAATGAATTACTATGGTGAATCTTTTCATACCAAAAGGAATGTTTGCTAAATAAAATAAAGATTACAGAACAAAAAAAAAAATTCCTGGCTTTCCACTGGAGAAATTTTCAATAATATCATACCTTATAAGTTTTTGAAACTGGTACTTTTTCTTGTTTTAAGCTTTTCATCTCATGAGCAACATGGGAATTTCCTTTTAATCTCTGTATTGTCATAAACTCATACTTCCTCTGCAACAGTACATATCCATGAATTAAAGAACAATTAAAAGTGAGAAAAATCCAAAGGCAATATTTTAAAATTCACTTGTGTCAAAAGACACAACTTACCTGTAAATTATCTAAACGAGCTTGAACTCTTTTAGCCTGAATCTCCATTTTCCTGTTTTCTTCACTCACTTCATTTAACTAAAATAGAAAAATGTTAGATATTTCAATATATTACTTAAGCTGATTTCATACTAAAGGTTTCCCAAATAATCTACTATTTAGCCTACATAACCACGCAATGTAATAAAACACAGGTAGCATTCAGTCATATTAAATTGGGAAAAACTGACGTTTTTACAAGATTGAGTCTTTCTATTCATGAACATAACACAGCCTTCAATTTATTTAGTTCTTATTTTCTTTTAATAATGTTTTGTACTTTTCACTATATCTGTTTTATACATCTTTCTTTAGATTTATTCCTGGGAGTTAATTTTTCTGATGCTATTATCTATGGTATCTTTAAATAAATACCATTTACTATTTGTTAGTATATAGAAATACACTTGATTTTTGTATATTGAGCTTATACCCAAAGGTTCTCCTAAATTTGCTTAACTCTATACTCGTTTGGTTACCTATGGACATGGTACATAATCATGTCATCTGTAGATATTTCTTATTTCTTCCTTTGCAAGCCTTACTTTCTTTTTTCCCCTTATTTCATTGATTAAAGCTTTCAGTATAATGTTCAATAGAAATAACAGTAATGCTCACTTTGTCAGCATATGCTAAAATTGGAACGATACAGAGAACATTAGTATGGGCCCTGTGCAAGGATGACACACAAATTTGTGAAGCATTCCATATTTAAAAAAAAAAAAAGTAGCAGTAAATACTATTTTATTCTGATCTCAGAGAGAAAAGATTTCAATATCTTGTATTAAGTATGATTTTATTGTTAATTTTTTTACTCTATGAGAATTAAGAAGTTCTATTACTAGTAATTATCATGAGTTGGTGCTGAATTTTATATCAATAAAAATTATAATGATTTTTCTCCTTTTATTGAGTAATGCACTAATATTTAAGTGATAAACCACCCTTGTATTCCTCAACTAAATTCATTTAGTTGTATTATCTTTTTTATGTACCACTGGATTCAATTTGCTGATATTTAAAAATTTCACATCTATATTCACGAGAAACTAGCTTGCATTTTTTTTCTTGTAATGTTCTTGACAAGTTTAGTTTCAAGGTTATGTTGGCTTTATACGACAAGATGGGGAGTTTTTCTCCGTATTCTATTTATGTTTAAGGTACATGATATTTCATCCTTAAAAGTTAGTCTTGAGTTTTACTGTTCCTTCTTTGAAGGTATCTATCTTATGCTTCTCTGGTCACTTGTAAGATATTACCTTAATCCAAAGTTTTCAGCAGTCTTAAAATGGTGTGCCTATATGGTTTTCCTCAAAATTTATCCTGCTTAGAGTTAACATAATTTCTTAAATCTGTGGGTTGACATCTTTCACCAATTTTAGAAAATTCTTGGCCATTATATCTTCACAAAATTTGCTTTTGCCCTATTAAACTTTTAAATTAGGCTCCATTTCTCTTTTATGACTTTTGTATTCTTTTTCCACTTGATATTTTCAAGATTTTTCTTGAAACTATGTTCCAGTTCACTAACCCAGTTCTCTGCTGTGTCTCATGTGCTATGTACTGGAGATTTGAAAATTAGTGTATTTTTCAGTTTTAGAATTTCAATTTAATTCCCTTTTATAGATTCTCTTTCTCTAATGAAATTATCAATATTTTTCTACTTTCTTGAAAATATTAATCATTATTTTAAAGTCAATGTTTACTAACTTCAATATCTGGATGACGTGTAGGTATGTTCATATAGTCTGGAATTTTTTCTGTCTTCATATTTAGTCATATGGTTCTATCTTTTATTGTGTTTAATTTTGTATAGAATAAGAGAAAAAATTACAATTTTTATACATATAATATCTTCTTTCAGAGAGGGCTCATCCTTTCCTCTGCTACGTATTTAAAATAGGAATTGATCACCTTAATGTGAACTGGAACTGAGATCAGTTAAAGACAGGTTTCAGTTTAAGGTTTCTATCTATATCTAAATCTCCTCCTATTTTGCAACCCTTCTTTTGACTATGAGCCTGAGGTGTTCACTGGGACTCTTACTCGATGAATCTTGAACATTAATCTTTGTCTCCTCAGCTTGGGAAAATTCTTATTCTTATTCTTATTACATTATTATTAAAGCAAAATTATTTATATCCACTTCTATCATAAATTACTATATGAGTCACAGAAATAATTTACCCTTTAATTTAGCGATTTCAAAGCATATATCATTCATCATGCCAGAAGTGGGCAAACTGTGGCCTGTGGGCCATATCTAACCACTGCCTGTTTTTAAAAATGAAATCTTATTAAAACACACCCATGCTCACTCACTTATTACCTACAGCTGCTTTTGCACTTGGATGGCAGAGCTAAATTACTGTGACAGAGACCATATGGCCCAGAGTCCAAAATATTTAATATCTGCTCCTTAACAGAAAATATTTGCTGACTTTTTATCTATGCTAAACAAACCAACCATAAAAAACCATTCTTACACTTGGTAACAAAGAGTTTCTCCCAAGCTCTTTCAATTTGGACACATTAGGCCATAAATCCAATTATCCACAGGTTCAATCACTTAATAATGCACAAAGCCACTCCAATCTCCACACGCTCATGCAAGCACATGTAAAATTATTAAGGATTATATTAACTTAAGAGATAGGAATGGGCAATGATGTACCTATGCTACCAATTAAAGAAACCCTCCTCTTTTTTGAGTCCAAAACTGAGACTGTGATAGGATAAAGTAATTTCTCTAGGCATAAAGTATGATTCCAGATAACAGTAAGTCTAAGTCAGATTCCAGTTGTAGGAGGCAATAAATGAAGTCAGGGAAGCCAAAGAATAAGACGAAGAGAAAAACAAGGTACCTAGCTGTCACTGTAAAGAAGAAAGGTTACAACAAGTAGTGACTACAAGAAATCAAGAACAGAAACAGAGAACACATAGCTAGCTAAGGAATTCCAGGAGGCAAATTACCTCTGAAAATCTGAGCTTAGTTTCATTTTAGTCCATAGTGTTCTAGCACAATGCTTTAATTTTTAAAGTTTACCCCAATTTCTGCTCATCTACTTCTCCTTCCCACACAAATACACATATAATCATTCTCCTGTCCCTCTTCAACATATTCCTTCACTTTCTTCACTTTTTTCAGTAAAAAAACTGGCAAAGTTAAAAAAAAAAAAGAAGAAAAAACTCAAAAATATTTGTTATACAACTTTACTATTAAATACTGAATATATTAAATTATAAGACTTATATAAATATAAATAATTACAGTACAATATGATACATGTGAAGCCTTCCTTCTAATACAGTGCCTATCATATAATGGATACTCAGAAAATAAATGAATGTTAAATAAGCAGTGGTATGCAAGAGCAGTTAAAAGTCCCCAGGTCATCAGGTTTTTTCTTTTGCTTATTTTTAAATCTAGTAATTGCTTTTATATTTTAAAAAATTTAAAACTGCCAAACTTCTCAGCTGGTTTCCAGAACAGATGATGAGAAATCAAAAGCTTAAGAATATATTTGGAAGTATTTTATAATATAGCTAACAAAGTTAACCAAAATTCTCTCTAGTCATAATATGTTCTAAGACTGACTTAGAATTTGTTAAGTATATATAGTTCTAAGAATGTCTTATAAACTAATATATATTAAAATAGGTCTTACCTGTTTTTTTAAGTTATCATTCAATTCTTTCATTGCATCAAAAGAGGACCTTAGTCTCTTGCTTTCTTTATTCTTTTCCTTAAGAACTTCAGTTAAGTGTCCAACTTCTGCATCATGTTGCTAGGAGGAAAAAAAAAATCAAATCTAAAAATTAAGTAAGGATTCCATGTCACTAATACTACTGAACATACATTAAAAATTGGAACTCCATGAATCAAAAGGACTTTAATCAGTGTATTTAAGCATGCATGACTAATATTGCAAATAATTCATAAAAACTATACAATCAACCAAAGTAACAACAAAGCGTTAAAAGCATTTGTTAAATATTTATTAAAACATATACAAATTAAGCAGCAATAAAACTTCTGCTCAGAAAAATCCAGCACAGAAACTCAGTGAAATAACTTCTATTTGACATCAGGGATAAAACAAAGAATTTCTGATCCTTTTTAAGAGACTAGTTATTCACAGCTTTATAGACTAAAATTTAAGGTTTAAGTTACCTTTGAGGAGTAGAAGAAATAGTCCACAGAAAGAACAAATTAATTTCTTGTTTTCATGAAGTACCTAAAATTTGTTTACATCTCAAAAAATTTAAATATATAATAAAATTTCTGAGCCAACTATTTGGCTCTCAATCAATTTTATAAATGATTCACATCAATATTCCCTCTAATTTCATTTAAATGAGATAAAATGTTTTCAATTTGAAGTATGAATACTTATAGTTTCTTTCACCTTTCACTCTCAATTTATTAGTAATGTATTAAAACAAGCAAGTTTATATAGGAAATCCAAAAAATGAGTCAATTTCCTTCCAAGAAATCCTATAGGTACCATTAAAATAAAGCAGTTATCTTAATAAAAATAGCAGACAGACAAATCTAAAGAGAAAAATCAATAAAAGTAGTACAGAGAGCTCTGAGAATCCAAATATTCCTTCTTTGAAACCCTGTTTAAAAATCCAATCATCTAGAAAAGTTAGGTTTATGTAATTTTATCATTACATTAAATGATTTCTTAAATAACAGGATATAGTAACAAACATGCTTCCTTTAAAAATCAGGTTAATAGTCTCATTGTCCAAATTTGTACATCCAAAAGGTATTAAAAACATACAATATGAGTTCCACTTACTTATGGCAAGATAAGCCCACTAAACTCTACATCTCCTACTGATTACAACTAAAAACCTGAGACGAAACACAAAAACTGTGAAAAATAAACAAAAGCAGGGAACTGCAGAAAGAAAACTTGGAGAAGCACCCTCTAGGAAATGAATGAAGTTTCCCGATTTCTCTTTTTTTCTTTCTGTTCTCTAGCAGTCTTGACCCAGGGCAGCCCCAGCCACTAAGAAGTGCAGCATCAGTGCAGCACTTCTAAAACTCTGACATAAATTCTGCCTTTTGGGCTGAGGAAACCATGAAAAGGGGGCCCTGTGAGTCAAAAAATGTGGAGAGAATTCGGAGAAGACAGACTCAGAAAGAGGATCCTTTCACTCTGGTGTTTAGGAACCTATACAAATCTGAGTCATCCCTGATCTGCTTAGGCACAGACCAAAAGCTGCAGAGCAAAGGCAGAGAGATTGGATCTCAGTTTAAAAACACCACCCAAGTCTCAAGTTAATCCCATACCTGCAATGCTGGAAGCATGGAAAAGATCCACAACAAGCAGCATAGCAAAGGCTTTAAGAATTGAACTAAGATTTAAACCATTGTCTGAATCTCAGACTAACCCCTATGTGACATATGCACAAGACAACTCCAAAGCAACACTACAAAGGCTTTGAAAACTGAACTGAGATTGGGTCACTGCCCACAGGTGAGAAAAAACTTTGGTCTAAACTTAACTGGGCTGACTGCTTTAAAAAATAAAGAAACCCACCATTCTCTAGAGGATTATAACAGGATCCGGAATCTACAAAACATAATATCTACAAGGTCTCCAATATGATCCAAAAGTCACTGGACATACAAAGAACCAGAAAAAAGTGACTAAGTCTTCCAAGAAAAATGTCAATCCTTAGATGGTCCAGATGTTAGATTTTTAAATATGTTCCATGAGGTAAGTATAAATGAATGCAAATAGAAAGACAGACATTCTCATGAGAAAAATTAAAAATAGTTTTAAAAGAACATATTTGGAAATTTTAGAACTTTATCAAGAAATAAAAAATTTACCAGGTGTGCTCAATAGCAACATGGAAATGAAAGAACATAAAGACAGATAAACATTATCAAATCTTAAGAACACAGAAGAAAAAACTGAGAGAATGGGAACAAAGCCTCAGAAATCTGTGGGGTAACAGTAAAAGACCTATGAGTCACTGGAAAACCAGAAGGAGAAGAGAAAGTAATTGGAACAGAAAAAATATTTGAACAAACACTGACTGAAAACTTCCAGTACTGGTGAAAGACATAAATTTGCAAATTCAAGATGTTCAGTGAACCTCAAACAGGATAAACTCAAAGAAAAGCATGTGGAGATACGGCATAACTGAACTGCTACTGAAAACCAAAGATAATGTAAAATCATGTAATGATTCTATTTATATGACATTCTGGAAAAGGTAAAACTACAGGGACAGAAAATAGATCAGTGGTTGCTAGAGGGTGAGGATGAGGGACAGGGTTAACTACAATGGAGCATAAAGAAACTTTTGGAATGCTGAAATTATTATTCATTATGGTGTGATTACAGATTGTATATACATTTTTCAAAACAATGAATTTTACTCTAAGTTATACATACAGTAACAGATCTCTTGATATGAAACAAAGATATAATTTAATATTCTTCATACAAATATTTAATCTGAATATAATTATTAGGAAACAATCAGACAAATCTAGAATATGCCATACTCTACAAGACTGCTGGCCTACAGTCTTCAAAGAAGTCACACCAGAAGACAAAATGGTCAAGTTGACTACTCTTGATTTGAAGAGACCAAAAAGACATAAAAATCAAATATAATGCATGAATTTTGTCTAGTTCCTTGATTAGAAAATAAAACATAAAAGCAATAGAAGAAAGACATTGTGAGGACCAACTAGGAAAATTAATATGGACTGTATATTAAATTATTTAATTAGCATTAACTTCCTAATATGATAATGGTATGGAGAACATACTTAGGAGATAACATACTCCTAAAAATAAGTATAATATTAAGGAGGTATTTAGGGGTGCTGTGTCATGATTTTTGCAAGTTATTTTCAAATGGTCCAGGAAAAAAATGTGTATATATGCATGAAAGCGGGGGGGGGGGGGAAGAAAAAATAAAGCAAATGTGGCAAAATGGTAATAATTAGTGAATCTAAATTAAGAAGAAAAAGAGAAACTCAGATCAAATGCTATATAGTTACCTCCTTGATAATCTGAAATCTTGTAAGAACCTCTTCTTCGACACCTTTAATTTTAGTCAAAGCCATTTCATGCCTGGACAGCAGTTGTTCTCTTTCAACTAAAAAATGTTCTCGCCTTTGAAGTTCTTCAGCAAATTCCTGTTGTGCTGCAGTTTCACACTGTATCAAATGTCAGATTTAAATGTTTTTACAAGTACATCCATAAATTCCACAAATTATATTATTTTTTACTGAAATCGTAGCTTAATCAAATGGTGGTGTTTAGGACTACATGGATATGAAGAAAAATCTGGATTACAGTAATAGCTAGACTAGTACAGCAAGTAAACTTGAAGAGAAATTCTATCTTGCTGCAAAATAACATGATACTATGGTGAAATTCTGCTATAAATGAAGAGAATCTGGTGTCCAAAATGGATCGGTACTACACAGCAGGGGTTCCCACAGCAGGAGGTGAGTGGTGAGCCAGTGAACAAAGCTTCATCTGTATTTGCAGTCGCTCCTCAGTGCCAACAGCACAGCCTCAGCTCCACCTCAGATCATCAGGCATTAGAGTCTCACAGAAGCACCAGTCCCTAGTGCCAAAAAGGTTGGGGACTGCTGCTATACAGAATCAATCCCCTATTCAGCTTTTCTCCATGCTCCACAGCACAGCCTCAGCTCCACCTCAGATCATCAGGCATTAGAGTCTCACAGAAGCACCAGTCCCTAGTGCCAAAAAGGTTGGGGACTGCTGCTATACAGAATCAATCCCCTATCCAGCTTTTCTTCATGCTCCACTTCAACTTAACAGTCCACTCTTTTACCCGTACTCTCCACTCCCTTACTTCCTGGTGCTTCTATCACCTTGGGCTGAAAGACCACAGTCTTGCACTAAAGTACTTACCACCTTCCATGCCCCAATGCTACACTGCTAAATATCACTGGAGAAAAACCACACACCAGTAAAGCAGTACCACTGTGAATTCACGGATTCAAACCTTTTAATGCAATCCAGAAATCTTTGTATATTTTCATGGCTGGCTCTCTATTTCCCATTCTCCACAGTGTCTATTTCAAACTTTCTCCATTCTTTAATTTGATCACATCATTTCCTATGCTATTCTGTGCAGATAGCCTTGTCTCTAACTTCACAGGAAAAATGGAAGACAGAAGGAAACATCAACCTGCCCTCAAGACATTTCTCCTTCACTCTCTATTACAAAGGTAGGCTCAGAATCTCATGCTTTCTGCCTTCTTATGGTGAATGCTATGCTGACTATCCCTCTAATATTTTCAATCTCTTCCAGCTCATCTGAAATGAAATCTTGTGACCCTGCTCACGTATCTCTTCCCCTTCACAAACCTCTTTAAAACTTTGTCTACACTTCCTGAGCCTTCTTTATCTCTCAATCACTCAATTTACTTTAACCTGGCCTCAGCCCATGTCTGTCTATTGAATAGCTTACCTATTATAAAATCAGTCCTAATTTGAGTCCCTCAACAGCGTTTTATGCTATTGTCCCTTTCTTCCAAATTAAAATATTCTTTCTCTTTCATTGGTTTCCATGACACCACATTCTCCCAGTTTTCCACTTCCCTCTCTGGTCATAATTTCTCAATCTCCTTTGCAGATTCTGCTTCCTCTACTGTCCTTTAATGACTAAGGTTCCTCAAGATTTGCCCTTAAGCCACTTACTTCCTCATTCCTCACATACTCTCTGCTTGCTTCCATATACTCAGTGGCTAAAACCACCATGTATGTGACAATTGCTTCCAACCTACAACAGCTCAGTTCTTTATCCCAAGCTCCAAACTCAAATCCAAAGTGCCTTTTTAACATCTCCACCTATATGCTTTCAGGCAGCACAAAATAAACATGTCCAAAACTGAATTCGACTAGCCATTAAGGTAATGCAAATCAAAACTACAATGATCAGTAATAAAAATAAACAAAGTCCTGCCATTTGCAACAACATGGATGGACCTAGAGGCTACTAAGAGAAATAAATCAAAGACAAATACCACATGATTTCACCAATATGTAGAATTAAAAAAAAACAAAACCCAAAATTATACTTAGAAACAAAGAGAAAACTGTTGCTGGGGAAGGGGGTGGAAGGATGGGTAAAAAAGATAAAGGTGAATATAGCTAATAATAGTGTGATAACTTTGTAAAGAATGGTTACTAGACTTAGTGTAGTAAACACACCATAAGGTATATAAATGTCAAATCACTATGTTGTACACCTGAAACAAATAAAATATTGTTTACCAACTCAACTTAAAAAGAAAAAAAACCCACAATGGAGATAGCACTTCACAACCACTAAAAAGGCTAGACTCAAAATAACAAGTGTTGTCAAGAACGAGGAGAAACTGGAATCCTTGTACACTGTTGGTGAGAATGTAAAATGGTGCAGTCACTTTGAAAAAGTCTGACAATTCTTCAAAAATTTAACCATAGGGCTACCGTATGACCCAGCAACTCCACTCCTAGGTATATACCCAAGAGCGATGAAAGCATATGTCCATGCATATGAAATACAAATGTTCAGAGCAGCATTACTTATAATAGCTCAAAAGTGGAAACAACCCACATGTCCATCAATTAATGAATGGATAAAGAAAATGTGCTATATCCCTATAATGGAGTATTATGTGACAACAAAAAGTACTGATACCTGCTGCAACATGAACCTTCAAAGTATCATGTTAAAGAGGCCAGTTATGTCATGCATACTAAATATTGTAACATTCCATTTATATGAAAAGTCTAGAACAGGCAACTCTACAGGGACAGAAAGTAGATTAGTGATCGCCTAGGGCTGAAGGGAGCTGGGGTGGAAATGAGAGAGAGCTAATGGGTAAGGAGTTCCTTATTGGGGTAATGAAAATATTCTAAAATTGGCTGAGGAGACTGTAGCATAACTTTTTGAATATATTAAAAATAAGTGGATTGTATACTTCAAAAAAAATAAATAAATAAAGAGGCCCTTCCAACACATGAGGACACAGCAAAAAGGTGGCTGTCTATGAACTAGGAAGTGGGCTCTCACTGGACACTGAATCTGCCAGAGCCCTGATTCTGGACTTCCCAGACTCCAGAACTATTTGATGTGTTCTGTTTCTTACAGTGCTCGGCAGGCCATTGAGAAAGTATATCACTTTTTCCTTTTTTTCTGAGATGGATTAAGATTCAATAGGCCTTTCTTCTGATTATCAGATGCACAAGCTTCTATATGGGACCAGGCCTCCACCTGGAAACCCAGCAAGACATCTGCCTTCACTTGCCTCAGTTCCAGCAGTTCCTGAGGCAGATGTACAACCCTTGAAAGAGATGGATTCTAATATAGTCATTGAAAGATCCCCCACAATTGGTCAACTGTTGGCAAATTTTGGCTGGAATCCTTTTATCTTAGCATATGATGAAAACTAAAAAAAAATTCTCATATGGTGCTGATGTTATCTAATTAACAAAGATCTACAAAACTGTGGTTAACTGAATCATAATTCTTGGACACAGGGCTGTTATCTCTTATACTTTCAGCAATCAGATTTGATATAAAAGTTGTTCGTCTTTTAACTCAAAGCCTTAGGTATGCTACTGCAGATTAATATCCTAGTTTGCTTGAAAACATGGTTTTATCATTAGTGTCTGAATTCAGAGAGAATTATATTAATGGATTTATTACTCAAAGGCAGAAAATGAGTATTAGTGAGATACCCATCAGATTATGGGAAAAAAGAATTCCAGGATGTTGCTGATGAGAACATAAACAGGCACAACCACTCTGAAGAATGATTTGGTAGCACTTTGTTACTATTTCTTCTGATAAGTTAAGGGTACTTAAACAGAACTATTTGTAAAGGATAGACTCCATCTTGTATATTTATAGAGAAATAAAAAAATAACAAAGTGGTTTATTTATAGGCTGGTATGCTATATTGTAGTTAAAATGAATTCACTAGATTGACATTTTCCGAATATACAACTCTCAAAAAACAGAATGATGAATAAAGCAAGAAAGTCACAAAAAGATTTCCACAATATATCATTACTCGTGTAAAATTTTAAAACACTCAAAAAAAATACATACATATGAACACATAAAAGTGATAAAACGTGACAGAAAAGATCTATACCACTTTCAGGGGTGTATTTAATCCTGAGAAGGGGAAGAGGAATGAGATGAGAGAAGGGTATGTCAAATGTAACTGAAACATTTCCTTAGAAATATCAAAGAGAAATATTAATGTTAGCATTGTTAAATATGAACAATGGGTACACAGTTGATTTTATAATTAGTTTTTATATTGTATTTTTTAACTTTTAAAAAAAGTGTTACCTAGTAAAACAATGAAAATGAAGATATTTATAATTCCTTCTTTCTTGCAAAGTTACAAATTAAAAAAAAAAAAAGAATATTAATCCTCTCCTCAAGTTTTGTTTCCTATCTTAACAAAAAAGCAGCATCATTTAATGGCCAAAATATGCATTTTGCTTTCGACTAAAACCCTCCCATATCAAAAAAATCTCTGAGATATTGATCCAATCTCTTAAATATGTTTAGAACCCAACTATCTCTCTCTATCCCTAAGGTCCTCTCCTAATTCAAGACACCATCAGACTACCACCATGTCTTCACACTCTACCCTCTCTAGATCACAACTATGGTGACAGCTTCAAATATCTCTTTGCAAATGACTCCCAAATTTAGATATCCATCCAAGAACTATGTTCTTTTGACTGCCAGGCTGATATATTTAAGTACTTACAATATATCTCCACTTAACACTCAAATTTAATTCATTCCAAACTAAAATCACAATCATTCTCCCTAAACAATGTTTTTTATATTTCTATAACTGCATTTTTAATCATTTAATTTCATGAACATCTAATGCTAAACAGACCCCAAAATAAAGACCAATTCGTAAAACTGGGCCATTTTAATGTTATTTGCAATAGAATAAACAGTTCTCTTGATGACTGCAGACATGTATGCTGTTTTGTAGTACTCAGAACAATCTCAGTAAAGATGGCTTTCCTGATTGGTGCAGAGTCTTCAATAACTATAAGGAGTTAATCGTATGAAAGTGCTGTCAAATCAGTAAGACTGCACTTAGACATTCATCATTTTCAGGACTGCTGGTAACCTGGGAATATTTTCCCCAAATAACCTGACCTCTTTGTGTCACAAGGCCCAACTCACTCACGTTCACCTCAATGACAGTACCTTTGGTAATAATACCCAAGTTGTATAAAGTGGGGATGAGGGATTCTCCTTCACACCAAGTATTGGCAGGCAAAAGGCTTTCAGTTCAGGATGTGTTACATGGGCCTTCTTGAAATGTAAGCCCAATGGCCTAATGAATCTTTCATATTTATGTGATTTTTGAGTAAAGCCATCTCCAACAAAGCAGATTTTAATAACCATCCTCTTCCATGCTTTCTTCTTTCTCTTTCCTATTTGAACAACTTTTAATACCTCTCTTTCTCCATGGGCACAAACTTTGAGCAGAGAGACTTCCCATTTTCCAACTTTCTCTTTTCATTTTTGTTTAATCATATTGGAAAGCACTTTTGCTTGAGACAATCCCTCTCTGTCCAAGTACTGCTCTTTGTGGAATCTTTTCATCATTCTTTCGTTTGGTGTTTCTCTTTTCATGCATCTTGATAGTCTTTTTAATTTGTATTTTCTCATCATAGTGCTATTTATGGTAGAGCTTAGCTTTGTGACATCTTTTTTGACTTATTTGAATGTTCATGAGTGTCTCTACTTCCTTCTCTTTTTCTCATGATAATCTAATCTCATGATATAATCTTATGATAATTCACAGTGCTTATGGTGTAATTCAATATAGTTGTTTTGTGGCATGGTTACAGCCATCGAGCTGCCGGACACAGTCTCCTGGGCATGAAACAGCTCTCAACTTTTGGGTCTCAGAGACCTGTGAGCCAACTCTACACAACTTGCAACAGGAAAGGCTCCCTAAGTCAATTCTTTCTCCAAATTGTACAAACCAAAAATATGGGAATCATCTTAAACACCTTATTCTCCCTATACCACATCCGATTCATCATATCAAGTCTAGGAATGACAGAATAAAAAATAGTACATTAGGAAGATCCTTTGCTAATGCTTTATAAGATAAAAAGAAGCAGGGTTCTAAGGATATGCCTATCATCTATAGCAAACACACAGTCAATTTTACCTCTAAAATAAATCTCTGTTCATTTCCATTTCTCTGCTACCACCCTAGTCCAAGTTACAGTTATCTTTCACCTGCACTATTATAGTAAAATATTCTATTTGGTCTCTCAACTGCCACATCTGTCTCCCTCCAATCCATTTATTTAAGCACACATGTTATATAGTTTCACTGCTTTAAAAATCCTCAGTTATCAAATACATTTTCCTTGAGTAAATATGTTATGCCTCAGGGCTTCTTATACTAGAATGTCTCAGTCTAGAATGTACTCCTTTTACTGAACTAACCTGTACTCATCCTTCAGGGTTTAACTTAAATGTTACTTTCTCAGAAAAACTTTACTTAACCTTTCAATCTACCCCAATCAGGAGCTCATATTGTACCAAGGTCATTTAAATTTACAAATTCATAATTATATACGTATTTACAATTTACTTCTAATAAGCTATACCAGGCAAGGACCATACATATTTTATTTACTTCTATATACTCCACACTGAGTATGTAAATGCACATTAACAGATGTCCAAATATTAGTTGAATGAATGAAAGCATGTAGTATGACAAAAATGTACATACTTAATGATAATTAGCACAACAGACCACAAAGTAATTTTGAGTCAGATTAAACTATAGATTAAACCAGATTAATCCCTTGTACTTCATTTTTTAAATTAAATATTTATATTTTTATTGTTTGCTACAGATGACAAATATATCCTTATAACCCTGCTTCTTCTTATCTTATAAAGCATCAGCAAAGAATCTTTCTAATGCACTCTTTTTTATTCTGTCACTCCTTTGCTTAAAAGCCTATGATGGCCAGCCTGTGCTTTCACTATTTTCTTCCCCAGACAGGCTAATAAATTTACAATCTGACAAATCACTCCTTTCTAAAAACCTCTCACTTCCAATTCCTTGTACCTGGAATGCTCTTCCCACTCCTTTTTTTCTCTTTAAATTCTACCTCTTAGTCAAGTACCAAGCTAAGTCTCTCCCTGAACTTTTCCCCTTTGATTTTAGAACAAACTAATCATTTCCTGAAATGCTATGGTAATTATAATCTAATTTATTTAGACAAAATGAGATATACATTTTTTTAAAATGTTTAAATATTTCATGTGTATAGAAATATATAACATATTGTGCATTACATATACTTTGCCTCCTTCTGTACTTCCACCTAGTGGACATTTGATAAATACATAAATTATATCCTTTAAAAACAAAAAAATTCCAAAGAAGATAAAGGCCACTGTTCTATGCTAAATATTGGTGAGAGTTGACAAAGAATAAACATAAAACACAAGATAGTCTAAAATCTAAAAATTAAACCTACACACAAAAAAATCACTGTTTATATTTTTTCTCTCACCCATACATTTTTCCCCTTCAACTGTTCCAATAAATTGGGTTTGTTCCCTTCCAATCTTGCCTTGATATGCTTCATTAAAATAATCAAAATGAAATACCTTATAGTATTCCAATTTTGTAAACGTTTGGTGCTTAGAAAATAAATATCTCTGAATTCTCTCAATCTAGGTTTTAGTTCTTACCCGAAGTTTCTGATGTATTTGAAATAATTCATCATATATCTGGTTGATCTGATGTGGAAGTAAACTCCGCTTGTTTGATGCTTTAGATTTTGGATAGGTGACACGTTTCAAAGGCGAGTCACTTGCATCGCTTGAATTTGAGGCTAAATAAGTTGGCTGGGCAACTGCTAAGAAAATAAATGTTTAATTATAAATTTTTAATTTATAATTTTAAATATTCTCAGATAAAGTAACTTAATGAAGTTACTTTAAATATGAGTTATAGTACTGTTAAGAAGTTTCAAGTAATATATACAGAGAGAAAAAAACGATACAGCAAAGTGGTAAAATAACATTTAGAAAATTTGGATGAAGACTATACATAATTTTTTGTGTTCTTTTTGTAAGTCTGAAATTATTTTTTGTAACTTTTCTGTAAGTCTGAAATTATTTTAAAAGATTAAATGTGCATGAAAACACTCATGTATTAACTGTGTAGGCCAAGAAATGTAATTAACCTCAGAAACCTGATCACATTCCCCCATCCCCTATACCAAATTAACCACTAACTCAAATATAGTGTTAATCATTGTCAACCTCTTTTTAGTTTTTACTATCTATGTAAAAAAGGGCTTTATTTATTTATTTTTTTGCCTGTTTTTAAGGTAACATGTCTGTAATTATATAATCATGCAATTACATAATTTCTATAACCTCTTCCTTTAAATAATGTTCTTGTGTCAGTGCTAGAATATTAGTTCATAAATCTTCACTGCTTTATCTTATTTTTATATCTTTATATTCTAGAAGAGATGCATAGAGGCTATCAATGGGGAAATAGTGTTCTCAAAGTCTTGCAGCCAAAAGGGGCAGGATGCCATCTCTGATTGTCCCTTCCTTGAAATCCTAACACAGCCAGGTACACACAGACTAACTACTAGTTCAGTGTCTAAGGAAATCATACCTTAATATGGAGTATATTCTTAAAATAATAAAGGATTAGTCAAATACACTCATTTCCTAACAAATGCTGACATGAAAAAGACTTGAAAAAATTGTAAAAAGTACTCAACTTATTTTGATAAGTTCTGAAAATTCAGGACTACTATTAGAAAATAATGAAATCTATTTTTCTCTTCTTTAGTTTAAATAATAAACACAGTAACTAGCTCATGGCTTATGAAAATTCAGAACACAGAAATATAGATACCTGAGATCCAGTTTTATTACTATGGGGTAAGCTTTATGTTAGTATTCAAATGATTATTCTAAGGTGAATATTTCTTTTACCTTTTTCTATTTCTTTAAAAGACTGCTTAGTTATTTTGGAGCTATTAACTCTATGATCATTCTCAGTTAACTCTCCTGTTTCGCATTGCTTCAAATCTCGAGAAGAATCCAGTTCATTATCTAGGCTTTAAAAAAAAAAATTCTATCATAGCATTCTGGAAGTTTACAATAGCATTTTTAAAAGATAAAATTGCTTTTCAAACATTAACAGCATCACAGTTGAGAAAAATGGAACAAGTAAACATTTTTTAAAATGCAAAAGTAAAGTTAAAAGTAACAATCACTGATTCTGAAAACTTACAAGTATCTTCATACATATACAAATGGGCTTAATTTAAAACTACATATACTTGTAGAATGCTCTATAACTACCAAACTTTTTCTTTTGAATCCTAAGAGTTATTTGTGGTAGTTATAACAAGTATTGTTATCTATAATTTGAGCTAAAAGAATTATTCTTTAACATGAGGAAAATGAACCCTAAATCATTTAAATAACTGACAGGTAACAAAACTAGTAAAAGGTGGAGAACTAGAATCTCAGATGTTCTCTCCAAAAAGATGATCTCAAAGTTGAAATTTCTCAAGCAGTGCTGTTCAAAAGGAATATAATGCAGGCTATATAAGGTAATTTAAAATTTTCTAATAGTCACATTAAAAACATAAAAAGGTGGTGAAATTTTAACAATATATTACATTTAACCCAGTATATCTAAAAAATTATCATGTTTATAACCAATATAAAAAATTAAGATATTTTACATTCTTTAATCTATTTTCAAAATCTGATGTGTATTTAACATTTACAACATAACCTCAATTCAGACAAGCACTATTTTCAAGTTCTCAGTAGTAACATGTGGCTACTGTGCTGGACAGTACTATAATTCTAGACTAAATCAAAACTAGGGATTGTGAAAAAACTGTCCAATGTTATAAAAACCTTCATAGTCCAAAAGATTCAATTATAATTTGAAATTATACCTAGATCATTCATTTATAAAAACAGAAAATTATAAAACTAGCAGTTAAATATAAGAAAATAATTTTTATGAATTCATAATTATCTTAAAGCAATTCTCACTTTCCTTATTCTGTATTCAATCCGCCTGTTCAAATCTTGAATCTAGATCGACTAGATTACTTTGTGAGCGCCAAATAGTAACAATGATGACAACAGCATATCTGAATGCTTTTCTAAGCACAGAACAGTTCTAAGCACCTTACTTAGATTAATTCATTTAAGGTGAGAATGAAGCATTTATATAAAAAATTTAAGCTCCTAAATATCAATTATTTTAGTAATATACAGATATTTTAGGCATAATTATATTCTTTCTCTCCATAATTATCTCAACATTTCATTTGTACATGTATGTACCTTTACGGTTTAACATTATTTCAAAATGTTTTCCTTGATACCCAGAGTACTTCTTTTTGCAACATATTTTTGACATTTAATAAGATTTAATTTAGAATTTTATTTCACTTTAGCGTCCACTGTTTACTTGTTTTCACCCAGGGTAAAATCTCCTCTACAAAACTGTTAATCCCTCACAGCCTAGCACTACATCATACATATTTTGTAGTTATCATCTCCCCAGACAGACTTCTTCAATTTCCCTCTCAACTACCTGAAATCCACTGCTTACCACACTACTAGACACACACTACTATCCAGCAAGCTCCAAACTGCTTATACTTCCTCTCATAGAAAAGCAAACACTAAATAATCCACCCTTTACCCCTTCTCAGCTTTTTGAGACACTGCAGGGATAGCAACCTAAGGACTCAGGGCACTTTACCAGTTCCCATTTAAGTACTTGAATGAGCTACAAAGAGGTGTAGTGGAATACTTTCTTTCATCAGAATAACACCTTAATGAGGAACCAATTTTATCTCCAGATGAGTAGATATCCAAGTCACCTGTTAATAAAAAAGAAAACAGAATACTTACGAAGATCAGATACTAATGATCTCATTCTAGGCTCCTTAAAGATAAGGCAGCAACATTATTTAAATGATTTCTTATTTCTACATCTCCCCATTGCACATTTCTAGAAAATAGGCGTCAAATATTATATTTTTACTATAGCACTGTACTAATTACAAAATGCTTTCATTCATTATTTAATCCTGGTAACCCTATGAAGTAAGCAGAATAGGTGCTTTTAACTTTAGTCTAATGGTTAGGAACCTAAGAACCAGAGAAGTTATGCAAATTTTTCCAAGTACACAACCAGTAAGTGGAAAGACTAAACGTTTTATTTTTAAATTTTATACATTTTAAATATTAAATATTTGTTTAATAAACTGTTTTAATTTTATACATTTTATACATTTTAAATATTAAATATTTGTTTAATAAACTATTTTAATTCAGTGGGGGAAAAAAAGGAAAAGACAGCTTCTCTGATAACTTATTGAAAAATACTTTAAATTTATGCACCCTTCTTAACACTCATTTTTTGGCCCTCAGAAATTTAATGAGATATACTTTTTAGTTATATTTTGGAAATTATATAGTAAGGTTGGAAATTTTAGGGCAAGTTTCAAAACTAAAATACAAATTTTGATTTATTTTAAAGATACTAGATTCAGTAATAACAAGTATTTTTCATACTAAACAAGATTCAAAATGAAATAAACTTGGGGAAAAGAAGAAAATTCCCTAATCCACCATCTGATGAACCTCTAAAGATATTAACTACTGTTTTGTTGCAACGATCTCAAAGTTCAATGATTATATTTACTAGTAAAGACAATGTCTAAGAAGTATCAACAAAACACTAATAGTTAATTAGCTATACATGTTAGTCAGATTACCATGATGTTCAACCACCCAATCGCACAGTATAATTATCTTTATCAAGTACATTTATTTGATAAATTCCTCCAGTGCAATTATTATTATCCTAATAACTTGGAAAAGTTTGTGCCTAAAAAATAGCAATTAGTTTTCTTTACCCAATTTTTAATATATTTAAAGGCAGATATACTGTAATTAAAACACCGAAAAAGTCAATTTACTTTTTAAAGACATCTTACACATTCATCCCAAAAACCACGATTATCAAACTGAAAAAAGCTTAGTATCAGAAAGATATCCGGCAACAGCTAAAAGTCTAAACATTTTTTTAAAAATCATTTCTCTTAAGTTAAATTTGTTAAAACCCCAAATACACAAAATTCTCTATTGGCTTACCTGAGGAAATTAAAGCTCTTCTCTTATAGTTAGCCTGATTAAAATTTGAAAAATCATACTGAAAAAAAAAAATGACATTTAATGTATATACTAAGAATCAACTTACAGTCTCAAAATAGTGCCCTACAAATTATGTAATAATTACAAAGGTTAGACTTGTAATTAGACCAGTGGAGAAATCTTAACCAACTGACCAAAGTTAACATCGGCAATAATGGGACAAACCAACATCATGTGTCTCCTGACAGAGGAAGCCATACGTCATTCATGTAGCAGTTCTGCCAAAAATGTATAACCAATATCTAAACATGAGGTATCATCAGACTAAACCAAACTGAAGAAAAAATGAAAAACTAAGTGAGTCTTATAATTATCTTACACTCTTCAAAAATAAAATAAAATACTCATTCTTAGATTGGATATGCATCAGGAATTTTTTTTTTCTTTTTTTCTTTTTTTAAGAAGGACATTATTGAGATAATTGGTGAAATCTAAATATCAACTGCACATTACATAATATTATTTTACCAATGGTAAGTTTCTTAAAATTATTACTATGGTTATAAAAGAGACTGTCCTTATTTCTAGGAAAACACACTTTAGTATTTATGTTTGGGAGTAAAGAGTCACGAAGCCTATAAATTACCCTCAAGCAGTTCAGGGGGAAAAAATGTATTTATGGAAAGGGAGTCAAAAAGAGGGAGAGAAAGGGAATAGTAAAGCAAAGGTGGCAGAATATTAGCTGGTAAATCCAAGCTAAGGGCACACAATAAAGAGTATTATTCTAACAACTTTTTAGAGTTTGAAATTATTTCAAAATAAGCCTTTTAAAGGAACTGTTTTTGAACTCGTTACTGTAAAAATGTTCAAAAACATTTTCAACCATGTCATACCACGCTTTGTAGAACATATACCTTCAAAAGGTCACGTTAAGAAATTTTTCTGATAGAAAATTTGTTTATCCCGTATATGTAGCAATATCTGCCCATCGTTTACACATCTGTGGCTATAAATTATTTTTCCCCTCTTTAGCTAATTTCCGGCAAACCCGTTTTTCTGGTGAACGTCTCTAGACCTGGTGGCCTTCTGCACCTCGGCCCGCCACCCCGGGTGGAGCTGAGGGGCGGGGGGCTAACTTCACACTAAAAAGAGATCGCCTGCGGGCCCGCGGAAAAGTCCAAGGAGGAAGGTCGAGGCCTCACTTCGGCAGGGAAGCATCCTCCTAGTCCGTAGCGGCTTTTCAGACGCTCCACGACGAAATCCTGCCCGGGTGGTTTGACAACCTTTGGCTCCATTGCGCTGAGACTACCGTTGTCTCCCCGGGAACAGCGTTCAAACTCGCAGCGGGAGGCGCAGCGCCAGCGCTCACGCAGCGGAAGTGCGTGAGGACGCAGGTCATGGCCCCGCCCCTCGTGGGACGCTAGGACGTAGGAACCGAGCCTAAGGAGCTTACTCCGCTTTGTGCGTGTTAAAAACGTGCGTGCGATACATGTCTTTTTCTGTCGAATGACCTAATGACTAATTCCTTTAACTAGTTTGTTATTTGGGCTGATAAATGGTGTTTATATAAATGGTATTCAATCTTTTCAATGTGTTTTTGCTACTTCAGTTTTCCTCGGTCGTGTCCAAGGTACACCTAAGACGACCGTGCATACCAGGTTGCACCAAAGCAGTTGTGGCTTGCCGACTCATTCAGTGAGGAGCTCAGCCACAGCTTCAAAGGTCCACAGCTTTGGGAAGAAGTCACCACCTTCTCTGTTTACCCTTGCGTATCGCGTGTACGTGGGAAGCACACAAGATACGTCCACAGACGAGGGGGTCACAAGGGTAGACCTAGAAGGACCCCTGCCTCTTACCTATAAGGTATCTGACTTATACATTTAGCATGTGTTTGGACATAATCAAGGTGGCCTTTGCTAACTAATATTAAAGAAGGGAAAATCAACGATCTATCGTACTGTGAAGCACAGCAATTTCAAAGAATTATTTCCTCACTTTCTATGCCACTGGCCTGTTGTTTCCTATGTGACACTAACCGGGTATTAAATAGTATCAGAATGTAAGCTTCTTGAGAGCATGTACTTTGAACAGATTTCCCCAGTGCCTAGAACAGTGCCTGCCATTTAGCAGGTGTTCAATATTTATTAGCATAGTATTTCAACCTCAATCCTATATTGAACAGAAAGTAATTGGTGAAAAATTGAATAAACTTCTCTCATTCACACTACACTAGTATAATCCTTTACTTTTCTAAATTGAGTATGCAACAGCATGTCTGGACTAACAACTAGATTCTCTGGATTCTTTAAATTTCCTCAAGTGCCAAAATTTTATAACATTTAAAAGTTATCTGACAATTACTTAAACCAATATTCTTGCCATAAAGTATTAAAGCATTACTTTATTATATTACTTTAAAGTATTAGTGGACTTCTTTATATTCTATCTTTAAGCAGAATTTAATGAGCCAATATAAAATCAAGCCAGTTCTTTTTAAAAGTACATATAGGTTTATACATCAGCAATTACATAACAATGAAAAATCACAAAGCCCTTTCCTGAAACATGAGTCTTTCTTAAAAATGTGTCCAAAAAAAAAAAAAAAAAAAAAAAACCACCTCAAGCCACTGTTTAGCATCTTTGGAATACTAAAACTGGACAATTTGAATTACTCATTATTTTTACTAAACTCTAAGTCAAAGTATTAGTTTTTAAAGCTTTTTGATTCATTATCTGACTGCTTTAGGACAGCATAGAAATCAGTATAAAGCTGATTTCTCTAAAATAGTCTCTAAAGTGTACTTGCCTTTACTTAGAATTTATTCTAAAATCACAACAAAAGCATTAGCTGTTTCAGCTAAAAAATTACAACATACTTTATGGCAACATATATTACATGTATATTATACTTTACATACTTATATTACAATGCCTATTCTTACTATTAGATGTGCATACCATGTTGTCCATGGTTCTTTTTAAGGTTCATGTAGTTCGACTGGGTAGGTTTATTTCAGTTATCTGGCTGTGGCCAAGTGGATTTAGTGGTTTTCCATCACTCATTACACAAACCATACATGACATCCTTTTCCTCCTTTGGTGATTGAACAGTTATTTTATTATAGGATAGCCTATTTCCATTCTTCAAACAACAGAATAAACCCCACTGTATTTTACTGGGAAATAAAGGAGGTGATTTCATTGGGAAGAACACTGTAGGGCAAAAGGCAGTCACTGTTAGTGACTGGAATGATAGGAATATACAAAATTTTGTGCTCTAAATAGCTTCTTTGTAGTTCTGTATTGAATAGGCCGATAAGTATGTTCCCCTTTATTAGCAGTTTGACTAATTTTTGACACTAGCCATTCCCAAATAAATTTTCAGTGCATATCAAACTTGAAGAAAGTCACTTCTTTAGAAGCTCTGTGGCAGTCTGAGTTTACAGAACTTTAATTGTCCTTCTTACTGTGGTTCTAGAACAAACAAACAATTAGATGCACAGTAATGAATTTTTTAAATGTCATGGCTGTTAACAATTGTCACTTTATTTTTGCTACAAAATTCACCAGAAAAAGGTACTGCAACAATCTAGTATAAAGCAAATCTTTAACCAAAGAACATGGTATAGACCTTTTTAAAATAGTCATACTTTATCACAATAACTGCAAGGGAAAATTCAAGTTCTATCAGAACCAAGCTGCAGTTTGAGGTAGTAGAAACAGATAACAGAAAAGTTAAAAAGAAAAATCTAAGGATATATTCAACTTGTTGAAATGTATACAATACCTTCGAAAGGGCACAGAAAGCTACATATCATTTTAAGAAAAGAAGGTACTCTACTTAGAAGTTAACTGTACAGGAGGTGCAGGATTATTGAAGAGCACTTTGGTTAAGTCTCTATCCTCTGGCTCTACCATTCGTGAGTCTCTATGCATAAATGAATACACCAATAATTAAAATTACCAAATATATTTCAAATCTAAAATAAAAATTATCCAAGTTTTGGTCCCTTTATTCAAATGTTAAGTATATCCATGCAGGAAGTCCAATATCTTAAAAGGAATTAAAATTAAATTGCATATATAATAGTCCTTCAATAGTATGAGGTCTATATTGCTTTTAACAAGATTAGTATTATTCCATTTTAATACAGATATGTCAGGAGTACATAAACACAGGTACACCTGAAATAAACCAGTGTTTAAACTTTTATTTCACACCATGCAAAGTCAATTATAACACATGAAAAAGTGACGACAGCTATAAGCTGCAATTTTACATTTATACATTGGAAACGTTCATTTTCAAAAGCTGAACATAATTACCATATTATCATAACAGCTAAGCTTCAATTCAACTGTGTATACAGGTAAAATTTACTGTGAAAAACAATGATTTCATATCTGTCCACATTCTGTGATACTAATTCTTCGACTAACAGACCCTTTAGGAGAACCAAATGATTCAATCTTTCTCACAGTATCCATGCCATCCTTAACAAACCCAAATACTACATGCTTAAAGTCCAAATGTTCTGCTTTTTTCAGTGTTATAAAAAATTGAGAATTATTGGTATCCCGTCCTCGATTAGCCATCGACAGTAAGCCGGGACCAGTATGTTTCACATCAAAATTTTCATCTTCAAATTCATCTCCATAAATGGACCGTCCTCCTGTTCCATCATTTTTGGTGATATCTCCCCCCTGGAAAAAGATTTTGATTAATAGGAAGCCTGAATACTGAAATACACACAGAACTAATCACTACAGAATAAATCCTAAACACTCAGCTTGCTTGAGAATATGGTTAGAAACTAAGAAATATCCATTTTTTAAAAGAAGATAAAAATGATAATCTTTTTTTCCACCCTCAATTTCTAGCAGGTATTAGAAATGTGAACCACTTTAGCCTGAAAGTTTTTGTGGAGATAGGATGTTAGGGTGGTGACACCAATTAAAGTGTGGAAAAGCTAAAGAAATCTTAAGAAAATTACAGGAGAGGAGAAACACAAATTTCCCAATCAGTGTGGAGCACTTTTCCTTGATCTCGGTTGTTACACCGTTAATACTTACTTGGCAAACAAATTCTGGAATTACTCTGTGAAAAATGGAGTTCCTAAAACCAAAGCCCTTCTCGCCAGTGCACAGTGCTCTGAAGTTCTCAGCAGTCAGAGGAACAATGTTTGAAAATAATTCCATGGTTATACGTCCTAGAGGTTCATCATCTGCACAAACATCAAAAAACACCACAGGGTTTGTCTCCTTTGATAAATCTGCTGTCACTGATATTTGTCCCTTCTGCAGTTTCAATAAATTCTGTTGACATTCTTCAAATTTTTTCTTAAAACAATCAGCCATGTCTTTAGTTTTAAATCTCACTGCAAGCTGTTCCACTCTGGCTTCTCCATCTATTAAACAACAAAACAACATAATGACCTTAGTATCAAAGTAACTGTTATGAATTATTTTATGCACTTGTTATAAATTTTAGCAAAGTCCAAAAAATGAAAAGTAGCATTTGAATGTACCAGCATAATCTGAGGCGGTCCAAACTAAAGCATTGTTCGAAACATTTAAGGGTTTTAATTCCATTGTTTTGGTAATAACATGGTTCGCACACACTTTAAACACTTGGTCTCTTCTCATTAGGATTCGATAGTAATTCTTCAGTGTATGCCAAAGAATCTTAATATCTCCGACACCACGCTCCTTCCACTGACTCACATCTCGATCCCATCTATAAAGTTTGGCTCTTTCTTTAAATAAAATTTCTTCATCTTCTTCTCCAGATTTTACTTCTACCTGTGACAGTAGAAAAAAAATAAACTGCTGCTTACAACATATTCCATAACAAATTCCAAAGATACAAATTGCCTAAAATATTATCTTTGTAATGACATTAATGAATTCAAACTGTAATATCAACATAAATGGTAACATCCTAGGGCTAGGTATAAATCTGATTTGAATGAGGCAGTAAAAATTGGATTTGTCATTAAATATTTTTTTCTTATGTAGTATTCTACTTCCTTTTGGAAATTAAATACATTCTTTTATAGGATAGAAGGTTTCAAAAAGCTCTTCAAGAGAATTATTAACTACTGCTTGAGGTTGAAAACTGACAAACGACATTCTTGTCCAGAAAATACAGAGCTTAATTTTATTTAAAGGACTTCAGCATGTATGAGGTTACATTTTTTTTTTTACCCCGAGGATTATGTTATAAAGCAAATGTGATATTCTAACATACAAAAAACTTTAGGTAGTCCCAATAATTTTATATAATTTACCAAACATTTATATGTAAATTTTGACAAAGAGGACAATTTTATACTTAAAGGCTGAACTTCTAATAAACAGAGCTTCTATTTGAAATTATAAATATTCTGAAAGAAATACAAACAAAGCCCTACAAATCAAGCCTATTTGAAATTTAAACCTAAAATGTGAATTAACTTGTTAGTAAGATTTTCATTCTTTAATATTTACCTCTGGTAATGACACTATTGGTTCAAAATGGATATCTTCATTATAAACTACTTCTTCATCACTACAATCTTCTTCGCCAACTTTACTTGTTGACTGTGTTCCAAACACAGTTGCTCCAGTATTTGCCCACTGGAAATTTTTATCTGATAAATAAATTAGGGTACTTTAAACAGTGGTATCTATTTTTGTAAGCTTTTAATCCCCTGGTTAGATTACTTCAACAATGCATCTATTTCCAACAGTATTACATATACTTCTAGTTTAAAAAAATGTTTAAAATTGTTATTATTCTAGCAAATTCAATTTATGTAGTGCTTAGAGGTACAAAAGATGAGACTAACCTTAGAGGTAAACTTCATGACACTAAATTACAGCACAAAATAACATTCAGTAATGAAGCAGGTTCTTAAAAAGTACATACCTTGGAACTCTCAAAACTTAGCTCCAGAAGTACTTCATTTCATAAAACATTTTATCACATGAGAAAAATAGCTTTTGAGCCTAAAAAGGTCCTCAAAGGGGCCAAATCTACTACTTCCAAATTAGCCAAAGCAGCCTAAATATATAATGTCTCTACCTCAACTTCCTCCAGAAATAACTGCTATTGAAGCTTAGATCTCTTGGCCAGGCCTTGGGAGAACCTCACTGACTCCAAAAGTCCTCAAAGGATACTAGACTGTTAGGCGTGAAAAAACTCCCCATTCTCATGCAGAGGAATGAAGACTGTTACCCTCCCTCACACCTTGGAGAAAGTGAAAACTAAAATCTTCATTGTCATCTCAAATGAGATGACTCACCCTGATAACATATTCCCCACTATCTCAGAGGAAAGAAACATCTCTTAACTTTCATCACTCACTGATAAATCACTTAGAAAATCCCCCACCTGGTGCTAAAAACTCATAAAAAGGCAAAATTGTGCAAGATCATTCAGTAACTTGGCACACTGAAGCAAACAAAATGAATAACTAAAACAGTAACTCCATCTAAGTCAGATTAAATAAAGAGGAGGGCGGAAACCAGGAAAAAAAATTTTTTAAAATTCTTAAGACGATAACTGCAAAAGAATGCTCTGAAAATAAGAAAAACACAACCTCAAGTTGTGTGGTGGTTTCCTGAAAATAGTAACGAGGGATGTAGATGATATGCAGGTTTAGGGCTCAAAATGAACTGATTCAGGATCTCTCAGGCAGAGAAATTTTTTAAATTACCCCAAATACCCTTGGGGTTGTGGCATAAATTTTCAAACTTCTTCTAAAGCAATAGTTAACATTGGGTGCATTTTAGAATCACACCAAGAGCTTTTGTAAAATACCAATGCCTGCAGTACCATTTCAGAGAGCTCAATTTAACTATCAGATGGTTTGGGTTTTTTTTTAAGCTCCCAGGAAATTCTAATAGGAAGCCAAGAGTTGAGAACCACTGCTCCTAAAGGGATTAGGAAGAATTTAGACATTAAAAGTATAAAAATATGCATGTCAACAATTAATATCAATTTCATGATAACAGTCTAGGTAATGTACCTACGTGGCTTCTACTACGTGTCCAGGTTTAATGATGACACTTCAAAATCTGAAGGAAATATGAAAAAATTGCAAACATTGACAAAGGTGGGCAGTAGCTAAACAAGTGTTCCTTCTTATTTTCTTAGTTCCTATATGAGATATATATTACACAACAGATATGGAATGGTTGATAGTCCCATGTAAACAGGACTTTCAGATGAAAATGAATAGAAAAAAAAGGAACAAAAGAAAACAAAATGAAATAAAAATAAAGGAAATGATCAACAACAAAAAAGCGAATAAAGTAATTACAGAAATAATATGTAAGAGAAGAGAAGGGGAAAAAAAAGATTCCTCTGAGTTTAAAACCAACAAAAACCTTTAAGATCAAAAAGGTCCATGCAATGCCAGGAACAAGTATTTTTTTAAAAAAATATCCAAGTTATAGTGAAATTTATAACCTCTTTAAAAAAAATTAAGCCCTACAAGCTCTTAAAGAGAAAAAAGGCAAGACTGAAATTCTAAATTATCAAGAAATTTACAAAAGTGTAAAAACCTATGGGAAAAACAAAGTTGATTTCATGGGATTTAAAGTTTCAAATACTATTTTGTACTTGTTAGTATAATTTAATTAAAGGAAGCATTCAACACACAAGTAATAATTTAAAGAAAAGTAATGGCAAAATCTGAAGATAAAAGATACAAACAAAAGGAGAATTGATAAAACCAAAAGCTACTTCTCTGAAAAGACAAAGCACAAATTCCTTTAGATCTAAGAACAAAACAAAGTAAGAAATGTATTTTAAAAAACAGGCTGGTGAATGATCTCACTCAAAAATGATAAGCAGTGAGGAGTGAATATCAGTAGGTAAGGCTTAAGGCATGCCTCTCTCATGAGATTTGAGTCTTACCTATTTCACACTTTATACAGTATTAACAGAGTACTTTGAAAAGGTTACACTGAATAACAACCTAACACATCGATTTTTATTTGGCTTTGGTGTGTGTGTATGTGTGTGTGAATAACTGTACCCACTATACTGCTGTACTTGTTGACTTATCCTGTGACTCAGGCTACTTAATAAATTAAAACAAAAATAAAGCAACTAGACATCAGTTGTTATAAATTCCAACATAACTTAGTATCTGAAGATAATTTCTAAAAGTCTTATATGTGTTTCCTTAAATGAAACAATTATAAATATGTGACAGGGAAAATACAATTCTTAATTAGATTAAGTATGTAAAAAAAAATACATATATATCTTCAAAAATACATATATATATCTTCAATAAAATTTATTCCACAAATCAAACACTTTGTACAAATATTTAGGTGGTACTATAAGATATATGAAAGACACTATAAGAATGAGAAAATATAATATGCCAATAAATGTGAAACAATCAAGTAAATGGATTATTTTCTATGAAGGATACCAAAATGGAACCCCTCCCCCCACCCCCACCAAGGCAAAAAACAAAAAAGCCACTAGAAAAGATGGGAAAGCTTATTTATAAATTTAGTACAATTAGCATAGCCCTATATTAAATATAATCAATGACACTGGAAAAATAGAAAACTACAAAATAATCTCCTTAAAAAAATATAGATGCACAAATCTTGAAACATTGACCAACCAAATGTAAAAGTATAGCTAAAAGAAAAATGTATCAAAATCAAGGTAATTTCAAACTGGAAAGATGGTTCCACCTTTCAGGATGGGGAGGACTATCAGTGTCATTTATAATGACTTAAGAGAAAATTCTTATGGTTATAATAACAAATTTAAAAAATAATAGTAAAACATAGAAGCCCTTCATTATTAAAAACACTAATCAAACAGGAAGGTAGAGATAGAGGAAGAAATGTCCAACTTAGTTACAACACTGTGGCAAAGGACTAGTGTGTGCTTAATACTATAACATGATCATTAAACTCTCTCCTCTTAATCTTACCTTTGGAACCAAAAGCAAATTCCCCAGAAGTACTGGAAGCCAAGTCTGCAAATGACAGCCCTGTGCTACTTCCAAATCCAAACGAAATCATTTTGCTTTCCACTGGCCAAAGGAAAAGAGCAATTTAATAGTTTATTTAATATACATTAAATATCAAAGTTTTATTCAGGACCCAGAGACAATGGGGATAGGACGCCTATACTAACAAGGTAGGTTGGGTATAGAGCGTATCTTCTGGTTATTTCTCTGAAGAAAAATTACAAAATACAGCCAATTCTGAGCTTCTTCAGTATTACTAAATTTAAAGGTACTAGTCTTAATGAACACTATTCTAAAAGCATGCCAAATATAATTTTTTAAAAATGAGCCAGATATATACAGTTTTTCCTTTATACTGTTTTCTATAATCTAAAACGTTCGTGCAAAGGCAGAATTTCAGGAAACATCTTCATAAAGATTTTTTTTCTGTTCTCTATTATAAATGATAAGCTTATAAAAATGAATGTCTTATTTATATTTGGTCACCAGGAGTTCAGGGGTCTTAATTCTGCCAATGTGCAGCTTGCATGATCTCTTAAAGGCCTTTGACTTTCTTTCTTCATATGAAAACGTGATTTTAGGTCTGACATTATCTTCCTCTTCTGGAACATTAAGACTCTAAAGTGCCTATAAATGTAATATTTGTGACTTATTCAGTACTTTTGAAAAAATTAGGTAATATAATGTATACATACAATGAATACAATTTTAAAAGATTCCCCCCTCTTAGGGGGGAATGGGGAGAAAAATGGAAAAGTATTCCAAATATTAGTTACTATAATTGAATACTAAATAAAGTGGGTAAAGAAAAAGAAAAGATATTTAAGTATAGGTGACCCTTTAATAACTTCGGGGGGTTAGAGACGCTGACCCCCTGTGCATCAAAAATCCGAGGTTAACTTCTGACTCCCCCAAAACTTAACTATTAATAGTCTACTGTTGACCACAAGTTGATTAACATATATTTTGTATAATAAGTAAGCTAGAAAATGTTACTAAGGAAATCATAAGGAAAAGAAAATCTATTTAACAGTATTCATTGGAAAAAAAATCCACGTATAAGTGGATCCACACAGTTCAAACACATGCTGTTCAAAGGTCAATTGTAGTATAATAAACATTTAACATGCCTATTGTTATATTTCTACAATTAGTTCATATCTACCTAAAACAATTTGAATATACTTGAGTCAAAATATAATTCACACAACACAGCAGTCCCTTTATTTGCAGTTTTGCTTTCCATGATTTCAGTTACCTACAGTCAATGCTGGTTCAAAAATATTAAATGGTAAATTCTAGAAATAAACAATCCATAAATTTGAATTGCACACTGTTCTTAGTAGTGTGATATAATCTCAAGACAGTTCACTTCATCCCACACGAGACATGAATCATCCCTTTGTCCAGCGTATCTATGCTGTATAGGCTACCCACCCAATAGTCACTTAGCCTTCTCCATTATCAGAGAGTGGGAGAGACAGATCACATTCACATAATTTTTATTACAGTATATTGTTATAACTGTTCTATCTTATTATTTGTTATTGTTGTTAATCTCTTACTGTGCCTAATTTATAAATTAAACTTTATTATAGGTCTGTATAGTTGGCCCCCTGCATCTGCAGGTTCTGCATTATCTGTGAATTCAACCAAGCTCAGGTCAAAAATATTCAACAACAAAAAATGTTACATTGCATTAGGTACTATGAGTAACCTAAAAACGATTTAAAGTGTACAAGAGAATGTGCCTAGGTTGTATGGAAACACTACGCCATTTCATATACAGGACCTTAATATTCGCAGATTTTGGTAACTGCGAGCGGTTCTGGAACCATTCTCTACAGATACTGAGGATGATTGTATACATAGGAAAAAACAGTATATATAGGGTTCAGTACTATCTGGAGTTTCAAACATCCACTGGTGGGGGGTGGGGGAGGGGTCTTAGAACACATCCCTGGCATATAAAGGGGGGACTGCTGTATTCAAATGAAAATACTATCACAAAGAAAATTTCCACGTAAGCCGACTATTGTCATTTATTCTCAGGTAGATAGGTCAATGTTTTATATTCCCTAATAACTACAACTCTAAAAATAGAAATATTTATTATCTGTTGGCAAGACAGTATGACTTCCTGATTATAAATACCTTATGTCCCTTTATATATTTCAAAATTTAAGAAAGGGAGTTTTAGGATCTACATTTATAAGTCTATCATTTCAAACATACAGGTCTACCTTGTAAAATGTATGCCTAGAAGATTTTTGTAAATATATATCAAATTTTACCTTGGCTTGTAGAATCTGCATCATCTTCCTTCCTAGTAGACAAATCTACAGGTTTGTCCACAGTTCCAGAAGAAATAGGTGGTAAACTAATAGACTTGTTAATAAAATCTGGATCTTCAGATTTACATAAAAATGGTACAGTCACTTTAGTCCCATCTGTACCCACACTATCAGTTGTAGTAGTGACTTCCTCGTTCTGCGATTTCTGCAAAGAGGAAGTAATAAATGCCATTAAATAATGACTGACAAAAAGGATCATACCTTATTTTAAAAGAAATGGAGGACTAGGAGGTCTAGACAAAGCAGACAAACACACAGTTCATCTTATCTCTCCCTTTCCATACTCCATCCTCTCTCTCCCAATACTTAAAACTGAACAGACCTAAAACAGATAAAACAACTATAAGAAGCCTCTGAAAGGTGGATGAAAGCAGGATTATAAATTATAAAAACCTTGAGGGATAACGTGGTGGTGAGAACCTTGTAGGGGGTTTCCTGCTCCTCCCTCAATATCTCAGCAGGGTCCTAGAGCAGCCCAGAAGACTGGAGTTATCAATGGCATAGATGGAAAAGGTCTCAAGAAAAGCCAACTCTCTGGCCGTGGCATGACATGTCATGAAATGATCGATGTGTTGAAAGATAAGAAGACTTTAAAGAAGATATTATAACAAAGCTCCAAAAGGTAAGGACAAATACCCTTAAAACAAATGAAAAGATTAAAAAAATAAGATATTAACAAATCAAATGGGAATTTTAAAACTGAAAAATACAGGAACAAAAATTTTAAGAATTATACCAGAATACAATTTTCTCTCAAGCTCACATAAAACATTTACCAGGAAAGACCACATTCTGGGCCATAAAACACAGCTCAACAAATTCAAAAGAACAGAAATCATACAAAGTATACTCGTAGTTCACAATGGAATTAAACTAGAAATCATGAACAGAAATATAGCTGGAAAAATCCCAAAATATTTGGAGTTCAAACAGCACACATTTTAAATTTAAAAAAAAAAGAGCCCCAAGACAAATTAAAAATATTTAAATAAAAATTAAACAACTTCTCAAAATTCATGAAATGTAGCAAGAGCAAGGAAGGGGGAAATTGTAGTACTGAATGCATATATTAAAAAGATGTAAAATCAATAAGCTTCCATCTTAAGATAGAGAAAGAAGAGCAAACCTAAAGCAAGAAGAAAAAAAGAAAATGAAAAGTGGAGTAGAAATCAATAAAACAGGAAATTAAAAGGAAAAAAAATCAACAAAATCAAAAGTTGATTCTTTGAAAAGGTCAATAAAATTCATGAACCTCTAGCCAGGCTAAACAAACAAAAAACAAAAACAAAAAAGAAGACACAAATTACTAATATCAAAAATGAGAGGAGCCATCACTACTGATCCGTGGACAATAAAAGGGTGATAAATTTTAATGAACTTCATAATTTCATTATGCCCACAAATATGGTAACAGATGAAACAGACTAATTCCTTAAAAGACATAATTTACCAAAACTCACACAAGAAAATCTGAATAAGCCTAATTTACCTATTAAAGAAAATGTATCATCAATTAAATCCTTCCAAAAAAGCAATAACAAGTTCAGACGGTTTCAGTGGTGAATACTTTCAAACATTTAAGAAAGATGTAATACCAATTCCTACAGTGTCTTCCAGAAAATAGAAACAGAGGGAATACTTCCTAATAATGTACATGAAGCAAAACTTGACAGGAAAATGGACCAATGCACAATTATGTTTGGCAATACTCCTCTCAATAATCAATAGAACACACAAAGTTAGCAAGGATATATTAGACTTGGAAACATAGCAACAACTAATTTATCTAACTAAAATTTATAGAACACTGCACCCCAAAATAGTAGACCACATAATCTTCTCAAGTGTACAACGAGTAGTCACCAAGATAGCACTCATTAAATCTTTAAAAACTGAAATTATTCAAAATATGTTCACAGACAATGGAATTAAATTAGAAATCAATAATAGAATATTTGGAAAATCACCACATACTTGGAAGCAATATACCACTATTTAATGTGCATATCACAAAAAGAATGTCTATAGGAAAATAAGTATTCTGAACCAAATGAAAGTGAAAAGACCACATATTAAAACTGTGGGATGGAGTTAAACAGTTCTTAACAGAGAAACTTACAGAATTATATATTTATACTGGAAATGAAGAATGGTCTTAAATCAGTAATTTAAACTTCCACTTTAAAAAGTCAGTGAAAGCAAAATAAACTGGAAACAACCTTCAATGGATTAATGAATAAACTGTGGTACATTCACACAATGGAGCACCACTTAGTGATAGTAAGGAACAACCTATTACTACACAGAGACTTGGATGAATCTCAAGGGCATTATGCTGGGTTAGGAAAGCCAGTATCAAAGGTTATATACTGTATGACTCCATTTATATGTTAGTCTGGAAAAGGCAAAAATATAGAAACAGAAAACAGATCAGCAGTTGCCAGAGATTATGGGTTGGGGAAGATTTGCTCTATATCCTATTTGTGGTGGGGATTACAAGAATTTAGGTATATGTAAGAACTCATAAAACACACACATATGCATATAACAAAGTGAATTTAACTCAAATAAAAATATTAATGCAAATGAAAAAGGTCATTATTTCTTGATGTACTGAAGCACAAGAGATAATTCATTTTATATTTGTGTCAAATAGTTAGAGTATCATAGCAGTATTATTCATAATACCCAAAAAGTGGAAACAACCCAAATGGCCATCAACAGATGAATAGATAAATAAAATGTGGTATTATTCAGCCATAAAATGAAATGAAATACAGATTATGCGGCAATGTAGACATACTTCAAAAATATTAAGTGAAAGAAGCCATACACAAGAGGTCACATATTACAATCTATTTATTTAAACATCCAGAATAGGCAAATCTACCGTGACAGAAAGTACATCAGTGCTATCTAGGGCTACAAGAGTTGAGTGGAAATGGGGAAGGGTGGTGACTACTACAGGTGATGATGAAGATGTTCTAAAATTGATTGTGATGATGGTTGCACAACCAAGTGCATATACTAAGAACCACTGAAATTACATACTTTAAAATGGATGAATCATAGGGTATTAAATTATATCACAATAAATGTTGTCCAAAAATTGTAGGCTAGATTATTTCGGGGAAGGGTGTGTTTTAATTCAGCTGCTAACCCACCCTCTCGTTAGAGTCCTTGAACAGAAAATTCCATGCAAGCAAATCAATTCTGTTTTATTCAATACTATATCCCTAATTCTCAGCACAGTGCTAGCTCATAGCAAGTGCTAATAAATACCACACACAGGCATTTTATGCAAGGTGCCATATCTGAAGACCTTGCATAATCCAATATGAATTAGACTGAATATAAAGTAGGAAAGATGCATTCTAAGAGACTGTAAATCTAAATCCTTTATAGCATATCTTAGTTTTAATGGTTTTTAGTTCTGTTTCATCTCTGTGTATCAAAGGGAGCTCTCCTGCAAAATAACATATTGTGGCATTTTTTCAACCTTTATAGCAATCGATCATATTTAACTTATGTACTAAAGTTACTTTTGGACAGCCCCTACTACTGTTACTTAATGAACATTATGATACAGGATATTTTAGAAGATTTTAAGTTACAAAAATAATGAATATTTAAAAGTAACACAATAATAACCTCAAATAAGATATTTCAACACATATAAACATAGTTCTCAAAATACTGACAAAAGATACCAAGTTCTTGTGTACCAGCTAAAATGTTACAAGGTGGGAAAAGAATGAACAATGTACAATTCAGTCTGCATATAAGTTCTGAAATTATTTTTAAGTTGTAAAATAAATAATTTTAAATAAGTTTAATTATTTTTTAAGTTTTGCACCTAAGAGTAAGGCCGCATTTAAATTACGTGGTTCAACCACATAATCCAAATGTATTATTAATATACTATATGTGCAGAATAAATAATTGCATGATAAAGCCTCTAGCAACCAGCTATTAGAGAAGACAGAGAAATTATATACTGTGTACTTCCAAGTAGTCCAGGAAAACTGTTGATGATTTAAACTTTAGATTTAGCACAAGAGGCCACTGATGCTAAAACTTTAAATAGTTTAAAGTTCAAATAAATCTATTCTATTATAAACGACAAAGTGATGTCATTACATTAGCTGATGGCCATTAACTACACATGCACTGATGAATAAGTTTAAATCTGCTTGAACACTTGGCACATCCTAGGTGGACAACTAGAAAAAGTAAGCCAGCTATACTCCATAGAGACACACTATGAAAGGCAGTAAATTTCTTAGATTCAGACCATGTGTTGGACCACATCACTCTCTCTCTCTGGCCACTTATCCTTTAAATAAACCACTGCATTCATACGACTAACTCTAGGACTTTATTTCATTTTAACCACCTTTACAACAAAAAGTATTACTTGAGGGGACAAAGAACCATTCTGAGTACATGTCAATAATAGATTATAAACAATTACTAGATAGGGACTTTGTTCTCTAATTTCTGTGGAATACAAATTAAGACAACAAGGTATGGATAGCTATTAAAATAATCACTTTATTTAAGCTAAGAAAGTAATCAAATCATGAAATTATTGACATGGCAAAGTATAAGCCAAGGGAATTAATTAGCTTTCAAATGTTATTTCCTATCCACTCTGCCCATCCTAGAATAAAACTAATTTGCATGAAAAATGTACCACTTAATACTGTTGCTGGAATTGTGGGAGACATACTTAGAAATATCTGCATCATATGTGCTAACCCCGTTCCCCAAAACCCAACCTATGCACAGGGGTTAACCTTCATAGTCCTCTATGTAGATCAAAATTCTTCCTTCTCTGGACATAGCTGACTGGTAGATGCCTAACTGATTTGCTAGCTACAACCCATTATTACCTTTTGGTAAGAACATTCCAGTTTACTGCATCAACAAAGGCAATTGAATCAGAAGGAAAACAATGGAGATGTTCTTACATGGGCTTCCTTAACTTTTTGAAACTCTGATTGAAAATCTTCCCCATTTCCGTTGTCCTCATCAGTATCACTGCAGACTCCACAAAAAAATGTGGGTGGAAGTTTTAATATATCCGCTTTTGCCTTCTCTTCAACTGTTGGTTTCTTTTCCCAAACAATAATACATTCTTTCTCATTTTCTGAAAATTCCATACAACATAAACAAAAGAATGTTAAGATAAAAGTAGATGAAGTCAAATACTCTATAACAATGGCCACCAATGTAATCTACAAATTAAAGACCCAGGTAACAAGATCTTGAGTGCTAATGGGAAACAAAGACCACCAAGAGAACGACGCTTTTCAATCCATATTTTTAAATATTTTAAATCACCACAGGAATACAGTATCTAAATATTGTAGATACATAAATAAAACTTATAATTACAGAAATAAGATTGGGAGATTCCTTTTAAACAGATTTTAAAAAGACAGTATAATTAGTAATTTTAACATACCTGTTAGATTTTTTTCTAATGGTCTACATTTTCCTGAGTCATCCAGATATAGTTTTCCATTAAGTTTCTTGACAGCTGTCTCAAAATCTTCATCTTAAAGTATAATTGATTTTGTTAAAAAAAATTTCTAGCAAATTTCAGTTTTCCTAGCCAGAAACCTAGAAATTATCTCCAACTTCACATTTTTCCTTACTTCCCACATCCACATACCTACCAATTTTGCCAATTTTATATCCCTAATGCCTCTTTTACTGTTAGAACTTTCATTGAGGCTATCCTCATGTTTGAGATGCTCTATTACCATTTTAGCTCATCCTCCTATCTTTATGTCCCATAATCCAATCTATACCACTACCCAACAGGCCCTACTGAAACTTCAGAGCATATAGCTCCCCTACTTAAAAACGTTGATAAGGCATACACAGTTTCCCATAATCAAATACCTGTCTGCCTTTTCACTCTCCTGAATCTTTCTAGGATTCCCAAGGAAATTAGGATTGCTTTCAAATACCTCAAAATGCCTGCCCTTCTCATGGTAGCCATCCAAAAAATGCTTACTTAATAATAAATGCAGTTTTTTCAATCATCACAACCACTGACTATTTACACATAAAGATAAACATCTACCTGCAAGAACAGTAGTAATGAACTCTAAGAGCAGGCTTAGTATAATTTAGCCATACTCCCCAATTAAGATTCATATGAACAGAACACTTTAAAGTAATAAAAGATTTACCATCATCTTCTTCCTCACTAACATAATCTGGTCTATTCTTATAGCAGAAGAAAGTTGGAGGAAGTTTAAGTTTGCTTGCAAGAGCTTTTTGTTCAGGAGTTGGGGTTAGCTCATATACAATGAAAACATCGTCATCTGAAAGAGGATCTTCAGGTTTTTTCTTCTCTTTTGCTATAATAGAAGTCAAAAAATTAATAAAGACAAGGTGTTATTAACATCAATATTCTAACTGAAAATAAAAAACCATGAAACTTATCTTTAGGTTAAAATAGCAAACTGAAAAAACACATATACTTTCATGTGGACAGAACTCTATAACAATAATGAATTAGAATTAGCAGACTGATTTAAAGTTCTATAAAAAACCTTTAGTGAACAAAGAATCTACTAAAAACCAAAAAAATCCTGCTTTTACTTACTGACCATTGAGAAAATGTACTATTAATGGCTATAATTTAAAAAGGTATTTAAAAAGTGCTGCCATAACCATATTTGACATATTAAACAATAGTATAGCAAAATATCCATGCATTTGCAACAACTGAAAAAAAATAAAGCAATCGTAAGTAGAAATTAGTGTAAATATAAAACTAATGCAAAGCCAAACTTGTTTAGTTCCGACAAGGAAAGTTAACAATTGCCAAGGGTGGTGGGTGATTTATTAAGATATAGTTTTGTATTTTCAAGCATAATAGCAAAATTAAATAAAAACTGTTATCCTATAGGTAAGTAATATTGTGAGAATTTCTATAGCTGAAGAACCAACAATGGTTAACAAAAAAGGCAAAAAATGGAGAAAAGGAATTCTTCATACAGTCTTCTACAGTCTATAAAAAAGAATTTTTCTAGATAAAGGAACTGATAACATAAGCAATTCATGAAACATATTATGTACCAACTAGCTATGTAGCTACATGAAGCTATTAAGCACTTAAAACGTGGTCAGTTCAAACTGAGATGTGCTGCAAGTACAAAAATACACACTGGATTTTGAAGACTTGGTACCAAAGAGAACATAAAATACCTTATTTTTTATAATGATTAAAAATTGAAATGGTACTTTGGATATAGTGGGTTAAACTGAATACTAAAATTAATTTCATTTTTTATTCTTACCTGTTTCGTTTTTTAGTATGGCTACTAGAAAATTTTAAATTATACTCTAAGGTCATGTTTATTTCTATTGGATGGAATAGGTCTAGAGAATTAGAGCCCTTTTACAATGTTACTTGCCTTTCACTCTCCTTCATACCAAAACAGTATTGATTCCTAGCCAGGAACAGTAAATGAACACCAAAAGATAAAGATTCTTGTTCCAGTTCTGCTGTGAGCTGGTAAAGACAACTTGGGCATACTGGACAGCCTGCTGGGCCCTAAGTTTTCTCATGTCTAAAGTCTACATCTGTAGGATCCTCTGGGACTGTGACATTCTCAGACTTGAAACAGAATAAGGTTCTTTGTCCTGAAGTAGTATATTGGTAAATTTACTCATAGGTCAGGGATTCTTAACTGAGGGCCCTCAGTCTGTGTGCAAGTATATACCCTTTACAGAAAAAAGCTCACAATTTTCACAGTATTTCTTAAAGATTGTATCCTTAAAAGTTAAGAGTTGCTTAGGCTGGTAGTATAATTGGTATACTTTAAAACTGAAGGCCTCAGAAATCAAGGATTGTCATTTCATCACTGTACTTGTTTAGCAACCTCTAACATACTTGGGTTGCTCAAAATATATTATTAGACATTTAATAGTGAATTTTCATTTCCCTAACTTTGCCCCTGAAGGTCTTCAAGAAAGTCCACACTTCTTATATTCTACTCTACTACCAATGCTTACTTTTACAAAAGATATATATATATAGATATAGATATAGATATACACACACACACACACATATATATACACATACATATATATACACGTGTGTGTGTGTATGTGTGTGTGTGTGTGTGTATATATATATATATATGTATGTGTATATATATATATCTCAACATACCAAGTATATAATGGTGATGGCTAAAAATGGGGTCTGGTTTCAAATACGGTATTTTTCTAAACCATATCCAAAAGAACTGCCCTAAAGAGCCATTCTATTTCATGCTATATACATGCTGTTGCCATCACATGTTTGTAGACTGGCTGACATTAGTGGTAAAGATAAAGGTTAGATAAAATATAGATTTTCATTAAGCAGAGCAAAAAAAAAAAAAAAAAAAAAAAAAATAGAGCAATGAAGTACAAAGCAGCAAAAAGTAAAGACCAACTACAAAGATTTACCTCAAAATAATGTTATGCAATAGTGAGAAAACATGACATTCAAGTACATTAAAAAAAAAAAAAACAACAGCTTTAATGGGTGTTATACCACCAGTAAAAAGTTACTTGCTCTGAACTGGCATTCTTCAACATGCACACTATAGTGTTAAGTGCTCAATTTCATATAGCCATAGTTACTTTGCTAAAAACTATCAGCTGCTAAAAAAAACTGATGTCATCTCATACTGAGAATTCTAGCGCTATACCTTGGTTCTCAGGCTGTGAGGAAGGGGTGCTGGTCCAAAAAGCCATTGGATCAGATTTAAAAAGACTAAAATTAAATCCTAGAAAATAAAGAGTTTCATTTTTGAACATTTTTAGAATTAAAGTGAACATGATTTTAAAATAATGATTTTAAAATATAAAAAGCCAGAGTCTCTCAATTTATACCAAGTTGGCTGTTTTATGTTTTCATGTATCTCAAAGGTTCACTTTTTGCTCATTTAATAAATAGTGGCAAGACAACCTTACATAAAATGTGAACATCTCAGCACCATGTCTTTTTGAGTGATGAGAAAATAATAATAAACAATGAACACTTTAAAAATCCAAGTTAATGCTCATGATTCATGAGTCACTAAACTTCAGTACTGTATTGGGTTAGTACACTCTGCCTAAGCATGATGTAAGTATCATCCAGTTATTAAAATCTCTTAAATAACTTACACACATACTCTCTGCTACTATTTGAACACTCACAGGTAAATTTATTTAGGGAGAAAAAACATCTGCGCAAATATTTTTTTGGCTGTTCACAAAGCATGGTGTTCATGACCCAGCTTTTAGTAAAACATCAGTATCCCACAAAAAGTCTGCAGCAAGATAAATATTAAAAGAAAAAAATTAAATAAGAAATTATGCTTAATCTATTAAGACTAAGTGCTTACCCTTTTCTGGTGTTTTAAATGTGCAATTAGTTGAGGACTCTTCTTTTGGAAAAGCAGCAAAGAGATTTTTGACTCTGCCATCTGAAGATTGTTTGATATCAGAGTTCTTTGACTCTTCGTAATTAGGTTCCACTTTTGTTTCAGATCCACTTTGGACCACTGAACTGGTTTCACTACTGTCATTTTTTAAAGGTGAATTAAAACTAAATCCAAACAAAGACCCAGTAGCTGAACTGTTACCAAATGCAAATGGTTTTGATTTTTCACTACCAAAAATGCTTTTAACAGACTCCGAACCAAATACAAACTTTGGAGGAGAAACCACTGCTTTTGTTGTTTCAGATGTGCTAGACACTTCTCCAACTTCTGAAGTTGCATCTGCTATATCGTCACCCTGAATTAAATCTGTCCTCTCTCTTGTGGTTTCTTCTAATACAGCTACAGCAATTTTGCCACATGGTGACTCTCTGGGAGTGGTTGAAAGAGAAACATGAGGTGTTATCAAAGAATCTTTTTCTTGGGCTATTTTTGCTTCATCAAATATTTTCTTAAATGAGTCTGCAACATCCTGTAGTTTAAAACGGACAGCTAAATGTTCTATTTTTCTTTCTCCATCTGCAAAATCACATGCAGTCCACACCCACACTCTTTCTGTCCCTTTCATATTTTGCAAAGTCATGTCTGGGGTTATTCTATGGTTGGCACAAAGTTTTAATACCTGGTCCCTCCTCATCACTATGCGAACTTGCTTATTATCATAATTCTGTAAAATCTTTATATCACCAATGCCTCTTTCTTTCCACTGACCAACATCTTTATCATACCTATAGAGTTTTGCTCTGTGACTAAAAACAACTTGTTCATTTTCCTCACCACTGGACACTTCAACTAAATCAGGTAAAGGTACAACAGGTTCAAAGTACTGTCCATCTCTCTCTTCTTCTTGAGTAACATCAGATTCTTCATCAGTGCCAGCTGAGGTCCCACTCTGATTCAATTTGGCAGGAGACTTAGATGGACTCAAAGCAGATTTAAAACTAAAGTTAAATCCTGTTGTTGACTCACCAAAGCGGAAGAGATTTTTTCTCACAGGACTACTTGCCAATGGAGAAGCATGTACTGAGCTACTACTAACACTATCATCCAAAGCATCTTCCCTTAAATCATAATTATCCCACTCTAATGTGGGCCCAGTGTTTTCAGGATTTGGCTTAGTAGTTGTGTCTGAAGCACTGGCAGCACCTACATCTGAACTCTTACTTTCTTCCTCAGTAACTTTTGTTTGATCATTTGTCAAAAATGTTTTGAAATCTTTTAGTCCACTCTTCATTTCTTCAGCTCTCTGTATTAACTTGGCAGCTCTGCCAGTATCTACCAGTTTATGGGGAGTCTGAAGTGGTATATCTAATAGAAGTCGCTGGCATTCCTCAAATTTTTGCTTGAATTCTTCAGCCAGCTCTGGTGTTTTAAATTTTGCTGCCAGCTGCTCTAGTTTAGCATCACCATCAGAAAAATCACTAGCTAACCACATCCATGCTCTATCTGATCCAGAGAGGGGCTTCAGGTTCATTGTAGTTGTTATCCAATGATTAGCACACACTTTTAGTACTTGTTCTCTTCGCATCAGCATTCTTAGTTTGCCATTGACTTCATTTTTGAGAATTTTTAAGTTCCCCAAACCCCTTTCTTTCCATTGACTTATCTCAGCATCAAATCTAAATAATTTCACCCGCTGTGAATAAAGAACTTTTTCATCTTCTTCTCCTGTTACAAGTTCCACTTTTTCAGGCATTTGAACAACTGGTTCAAAATGGATGTCATCACTGTCCTCAGTCTTATAGGCATCATCATCTTTCTCAAGGTCAGAAGTATCGGCTTTATCAGCCATTTTAGTACTTTGCAATGAGAATAATTTTTCTCCAGCACCTGAAAATCCCTTGAAATTAGGGTCCTTTTTGCCGAATTGAAATCCTTCCCCTGTTGATTTTGCCAGATCTGCGAAGGTAAAAGTGCCACCAGTTTGACCAAAAATCACACCACTACCATTCTTCTGACTATTAACATCCGGAGCCTGAACACCAGTGTCATTTTCAAGGGGCCTTTCACTCTTCTCTTGATCTTCTGGCTCCTGAATGCCAAATTTAAATCCATCCGCAAACACTGGAATAGAAAAATTAAATCCTTCTACTGCTGACTTAGAGTCTGTATCAGAAGAATCCTGAAATGTTAATGAAGGTATATTTTCTTGATCATGCCCAAATTTAAATCCTTGTTCTGTGATGCCAAATTTAAAAGCTTTTTCTGAAAAGTTACTTTTAAATCCTGTTCCCACCTGACTTCCAGAAGAGTCATTTAACTTAGTTTTTGAGCCAAATGTGAAAGCTGATTGAGCTTCTGCAATAGGTTTATGAGTTGGTTTAGAGGCTGCACAAGCCACACATCTTAAGGAAGAACTATCATTTTCCACAAAGCAAACCATACAATCCCACTGTCCTTCCTTCTTGGTGAACATTCCTTCAAATCCACTTTTTGTGGCATTGCTTGTCTCTGAAGTACTGAATTTAAAAGAGGCAGGTGCTGGAACAGCAGAAGGAGATAGGCTTGGTTTACTTGGATTCTGACAAGCAACACATTTTGTAAAGCTTCCTTCATTTCGTACTAAGCATGTACTACAATCCCACTGTCCATCCTTCTTAGCAAACATGTCTTCAAATCCACTCTTTGGAGTTTCGCTTATCTCTGAAGCACCAAACTTAAAAGAAGTAGGTGCTAAAACAGAAGATGTAGGTAAACTTTGTTTTCTTGGAGTCTGACAAGCAACACATTTTGTAGAGCTTCCTTCATTTCGTACCAAGCATGTACTACAATCCCACTGTCCGTCCTTCTTAGCAAACATGTCCTCAAATCCACTCTTTGGAGTTTCGCTTATCTCTGAAGCACCAAACTTAAAAGAAGTAGGTGCTAAAACAGAAGATGTAGGTAAACTTTGTTTTCTTGGAGTCTGACAAGCAACACATTTTGTAGAGCTTCCTTCATTTCGTACCAAGCATGTACTGCAATCCCACTGTCCTTCCTTTATAGAAAAAACAGATCTGAAATCATTGTTAACAGACTTAGGAAGATCTCCCTGGCCAAATTTAAAGGAAGGTTGCTTAACAAATGAAGATACACTTTTGTTATCAGACTTTGTATTCTGGCATTCAATACATCTAGATACAGTAGGTTCATTTCTCACTAAACAAATACTACAATCCCAGTGACCTTCTTTCTTTGGAGTCATCAACGCAAACCCATCTGGACTATTTTCTTGTCCAACTTTAAGAGCAGAAACAGTTTCAAGTAACGGTGGGCCAAGTAGTTCTTTATAGCTTGGGTTTAGATTCTGGCATGAAATACATTTCTTAGCAGTTGCAGCATTCTTTAATGAACAGCTATTACAAAGCCACCAAGACCCTTCTTTCTTTGCTACCTGAAATTCAAAATTCATGTTTCTGACATCGGATTTGCAGATATCTTCGTTATCATGACCTGTGGGTTCTTTTACGATTCTCAGAGATTGATTTGTTGTTGTGGCTACCTTTGTTCCCGAGGCTTTTAAAATGTTCTGGGCCTCTTCAAACTTGCACTTAAAAAGTGCTGCTTCCTCAGGAGTTTTGAATCTAATAGCAAGTTGTTCTGGTTTGGGCAATTCATCTGCATAATCAAGAGCATGCCACACAAAAGATCTGTCTGACCCAGTATTTGGTGTCAGTTTCATATCTGGACTGATGTAATGATTTGCACAAATTTTCAGTATTTGCTCTCGTCTCATTAGAAGGCGAATTTTACCAGATGTTTTATGTCTCAGTATTTTTACATTCCCAATTCCGCGTTCCTTCCATTCTTTGGATTCTGCATCAAAACGGAACAATTTTGCACGATTGCAAAAGAATTCTTCTTCATCTTCTTCACCAGTTTTTACTTCAATTTTATCAGGAAGAGGGACCACAGGCTCAAAGTGAGGGCCATCATCATCATCATCACCATGGGCACTCCCTCCATCTGTTTCATGATTCTTCTTGGCCAGCTCTGGAGCAGGTGTTCCAAATACTGATTTCCCTGGACCATGGAAAGTAAACATATCATCATTTTGATGAAAACCAGAATTCTTTTGCTGATTTGGGCCTATGTTTTCAGTAAATGAAATTCCAGGTGCATTTTTGCTTCCAAAATTGAATGTATTTCGAAGTCCAATAGTTTGACCAGCTTTTGCTCCACTGTAACCATCTGCTTGTAAAGGTTTGTTTGAAGTCAAGAGACCTAAAAGGCTCTCATTATTATTGTAAGCTGTAGAAGGGGACTGTGTCACAACCTGCGTTGAGGAAAACGTGAAGTCACCATCATTTGATTTGAAATTTGAGTTAAATTTAAAAGGAGTTGGCTGGGTTGTATGTGCAGGTGTTGTCAAAGATGGCCTTACTCCTTCACCTGCCATGGGCTGGGCAAAATTAGTTTTTCCAATTTCTATAACCTTAGATTCTGCAGATCTTGAAGCGTGAGCTATAACTGGAGGTTTTGTGAAATAACCTGGTTCTGGTAAAGGTGGGTTTGTGCTTGTCTGCTGAACACTGTAATTAAAGTAATCATCACCCCTGGGTGACAAAATTCCTGTGGCAGGAGACTCAAAACGCAATGGAGGAGGACCATATATCTCTTGAGAGAACATACAAGCATTTGTGCTTTGCACTGGTGGTGTGTGCATCTGTTGTGGATAGGCATAAATATGCTGTTGAGGTGGAAGCCTATTCATACCATAAACTGGACCCTAAAAGAAAAAAAAGTTAATTTCTTTGTAATTTCTTCATCCACAAAACTATAGATACCTAGATACAAACCAATTTTCATAAACCACAAACATGAGTATTATAAGGTAGAGATATCATTAGGTAATGCAGTATATCGTTGAGACAACATTGCTATAAAGATACTTACAGTTATATTTCTTTTTGGCATACAATAAAAATTGCCTTAATGACATCTTAAAAATTTAATTTTCTTACAATAAATGCAGTATCTTCTTCCCTCCTAAGCAATGTGTCAAATAATGTTAACAATAATGATGACTAACATTTACTGAGCATTTACTAGTGTGCCAACTGAGCACTGCTCTAAGTACTTTACATATATTATCTCATTTTAATATCCTCAAAAACCCTATGAAGTAAGGCATTATTATCCTCATTTTACATATGAGACAACTAATGTATAGAGAGGTTAAGACACCTGCCCAAGGTCACACTGAGCAGAAGAGCCAGGGTCTAAATGCATCCAAGCTGTCTGTCTTTAGGCTTCACATTCAACTACTGTTATAATATTGGGGTCTTGGCCACTTTGGGCTTGGAAATACCTACCACATAATGGTTCAGTAAGGACACGCTAGTCCTATTTCCACCAAAAAAGAATGATGAAGGACCCACATCCTCCTCCTCCTCCTCCTCCTCCTCCTCCACCACCACCACCACCACCACCACCACCACCACCACCACTCGCATTTAAAAATACTCTAAATGTTAACACTTAATGCAACATAAAAATGACTAAAAAGAATAACTTCTATATCTGAAGAGAAATGTAAAATATCTACATCTTGTGGAACAGACAAGTTTTAATGCTGAACAACTACTTAAATTTCTCTGATGGAAGCCTGAACAATTAAAAAGGAGATATTTATAAATGTTACCTTTGTGGGAGTAACATTAGCTGCTGGTCTGAGAAGATACTGGGAATTATATGCTGGTGACTGACTATAATATACTGAAGGGCCAGTAGTTGCAACTAGAAAAAAAGAAAAAGAAAAAAAGGAAAAGAAAATTAAAAAAAATCTTAACTATAGTTAAGAATATCTAGGCAATAACTATAAATACAAAATAGAAATCAAAGAAAGATTTAACTACATAAATTCTTTTAAAATTTCTATACATCAAAATATACCATAAAGATCACTAAATCACAAACTAGGAAAAACTGCTAAATATAACACATGAGGAATAAAAAAGTAGCACCACAGTAGTCAACAAAAACAAGAACCTCATAACAAGCATCAAAAAAGCAAGAAGTGGTTGGTCCATTTTCTAAGAACAATTGGTATGATGTGAAAGCAGTCATGCTCAACATAAGAAATATTGGTAATACACTAGTTAGGAAGCAAAATGCATCTCATGGCCTCAGGGCCATGTTTTTGAAGTGAGTCTTGAAAACCTGCACAATGTTAAGGATGCATTTTACAAACTCAAGCTGAGATTATTCAGGTCAAAAATCACCAATTAAAAATCACTAGTTGATGGCAAGTGATCTCACAAGTAACATTAAATGTGTTCAGGTCAAAAATCACCAATTAAAAATCATTAATTGATGGCAAGTGATCTCACAAGTAACATTAAATGTGTTCTTTGGGGCTGGGGGCGGGCAGGGAAAAAGGACACATCATGACCGACACTCATGTTGATATCCAAATTATTTCCTTCATCTGTTTTGTGTGAGTTTTACTAGAAAGTCAACAACTAGAAGACACTCATGTCGATGGCAAACCACAAAGAGTCATTTGCTTGATCTGTTTTATGAAAGTTTTACCACAAAAGAAAATAACTTAAAGACTATTTATGCCTTCACTCAAAAGAAGAAACGGAAATTGTGATCCAAGAGATGCTAAACAGTTGATTCTGGTAAGCAATGAAAAAGACCTAAAAAAGGCTAGACATCCTGGGGTGGGGGAGAAAATGCTGAAGAAGCCCAAGTCTGAATTTAGAAAACTAATGGAACTGCCTGGTGAAGATCATTATTTTGGAATATTTGTGGGAGAATACAAGCATAGAACAAGCTGACTGACATGAGCCAAGAATCATAAAGTGTGAAATTTAACTAGTGACTTTATCAGTGACTAGTGATTTTTAATAGTGGAGAAAAAGAAAATTAAAGAGTTCTTATAAACCTACTACAAAAATGAACAGTTAACTCAGGAAATATAAAAGATTATGAAGTGTTGAGCATGCCTGGTATAAAAAATAAAAACTTAAAAACCAATTCTATTTTTGTTCTTAAAAACTGGCAAAGGTTTTTATAAATTGATAATAGTTAACACTACGTAAGAGTATAAAGAGATGGACACCATCAGATACTGGTTGAAAGAATGTAAACTGCCAAAACTTCTAGAAAGCAATCTCTCAACACAAAAGAATTTTTTAAATACCCTATAATCCTAGGAATGTATCCACTTTATTTATAATAGCAAAAACTGGAAATAACAAAAAATTGAGGAATAAAATTTGCAGTATTTCCACATAATGGGATACCTTGTATTCATTAATAGTATTTTCAAAAAATATTTAATAGAAAAATGCTTGTAACTTAAAGTAGTATTTTAAAAAATAGCTTACTCATCTAAATACAACATAAAAATATGATAAAAATCTCACTAAAAATTCCTTACGTATACAAAGAGAAAAGACCAGAAGGAAATGCTTCAAGTGTTAATAGAACTCTGTGTGATATTGTTAGCTTTCAGTTTTCTTTACACTGTTCGGTGGATCTCAATATTTCCTATAAGCTTACTGTTTTTCGATCATCTTATTTTAAAAAGACAAGGACCATCTAGGAATATTTTTACTTCCATTAAGAAAAATAAAATCTGTGAACACAGAAATGGGAATCAGGAGACTTGAGCCTCCTTTCAGGCCACAAAGCTGCTTTGTGACCTTGTCAATTAGTCATTTGGAGTCTCTATTTTTTCAACTGTAAAATAAGGATGTGCTGCTTCTACATATTTCATGGGGTGACTGCAAGAATAAAATGAGATGATGTGAATGTTATGTTTATGTTTAACAACCAGAAGACCTTTTATGATTGTATATAAAAAAAAGAAGCAAAAACTGTGACACAAAAAGGTGTCAAATGATCAATTCCACGCAGCATTTCAAAAGCCCTAGAAAAGGCTAGCCGGTTTACTTACTTTCCTATACACAAAGCTCTTTATAGTGCACAAGGTTTATAAGTGAGCAATGTCTGAACTCAACATCTCATATATTTATCTATGACTCAGGACATTTAGTAAGTTTGACTTTACAAAGACTTTCTATTATTTTGCCTGCATTTAGAAGACACCATCACAGGAGGACAGTGGGCCGGCCTTAAGTATGGCCCTAGGGACTACCACACACAAATGTACTAATCTAAACTAGACCATAACATTCTAAATCTTTCCTAGGTTAAGACCAATTAGAAAAAAATATATGCTACTACCATTTCAGGAATCTGTCTCATGTAAAAGAAACCTATTTCTCTCATCATTTCTGGGTACCTGGGGCAATATATCATACTGGCAAATGGCTTTAAAGTTAAACCAGCAGAGTTTGAATCCCAGCTCTATCCATAACTAACTATACAATAATGGATAAGTTACTTAACTTTCATAACCCATTTCCTCATCTATAAGTTAGGATTAATAATAGTACTCTTGGTTACTGTGATTAAGTAACACTACATAAAAAAAGCACTTTTGCACACAGACAACCCACAGGAGGTACTATTAGTATCCTTTGGTTCATTAAGTGTTTACTCACTGTAAGTAAACGCCTAATACACACCCACACTTATACAAAGGCCCACAAATACCATGCAAGTCAAGTATTTTCTCCATATTTCAAATAGACAAACTGGCTCAGAGAAGTTGGTAAGTGTTAACAGCACAACTTCAAAATCTAGTATGGTCTAGCTTCAAACTCCTCCCTTCTATGTATGACCAAGTATTTCAAAACAAGTAAGATTTCCTATGAATGTCATACCTCTGAATATATCATCAAAATAATTCCCGGAAGTTTAAGTTTTTAATTAGGTATCTCTTAATGCATAATGATATCAGTTAACATTTTTCAATTATAAAAAGTAGTATCACCTCAGTCTCAGCTCCTCTCCTATGTGCATTAAATGGTTTTTAAAGGCTTTATATACACAGGATCGTATAAAGCTTTTGTTTTGTTCTGACTTCTAAAAATCTCACTAAAACCAAAAATGCTTAAATAATATAAAAGCAGACATATATAGACATGTATATAAACAAATGTATGCAGACAAGGTGATTTCATAAGTTATCTTTTTAAGGGAAGGTTAAATACAGTGATTTTACTATCATCTGTAATTATCCAGTTGCTAGCTCACCTGTTAGTGGAGCCCCATGAAAAGTCTGTGATCCCTGATATCCATCAGGCACTGAATCTGGTCCATAACATTCTGCCGGCCAACGATGAGGGGACCCTGAGTTACTGCTATTTAGTTTCAATTCCTGCATTTCTTTCTGTTGAAACAAGAAAAAAAAATTTTTTAAACAATTATATCATGCCAGTAACAGTGCTAGACTGGAACAAATAAATATTTTAAATTTAAATACCTGATGACACCTTTTAAGAGATTCTATATTTCAATAAGATCTGATTACCAAGTACTGATTTAAGAACATGATCCTTAATTTGTTATAAATTTATTTGCTCCCACTGTTTCATTCTTAGCACCATTATCTAATTCATTCATTCTAGATTAGAGTTAGCTCTAACCTAAACTGAGTAACCTAAATGGCCTCATCTCCATTTCTATTCTACACTTGCCTAAATTAATCCCTAAAGTTCAGCTCTAGCCAAGACACTTCCGTGCTCAATAAAACAAGCAATTACAAATTAAAGTCCTTTTTCTGACATACACGGTCCTCAGTATTATCTTACACATCCTTCCAGTATATCTCCTTTCCACAGTGTTTTACTCAGTCCATCTGAACTACTCAACATTCCAAATTACCTCCCAATACTAGTTGTCAACATATCCACATTTGATGAAACAATACATTCCAGGCACTTAAGTTCTTAATCCATGGCAGAGTTATATTAAGAAATACTAACTTACATCTTAAAATGAGTTAAAAAAAAAAAAAAAAAGATGCAGGAAATAGCACAGCTAGAATTCAAATCAGATTTTACTCCAAAAATGTTTTTATAACACCACTCTGCTGCCTAGACAAAATGGCAGACATATTGCCTTCTAATGACAGCTAGGTGGCTATCAGATCTGTCATTTTAAAGACAACTAAATGACAACACCCTCCCTAAATATAGAACCTACAAAATGTCCCTTACAAAACAGACATTTATCAAGACACTATGTCTTTTCTGAAAAAAACTACAGTGATATTGGACAACGGGTCACTTTTAAAACATTATCAAACATCTCTGAACAGGCCCAGCTATCTGACCAACTATAACGGGTATGAGAGACAGATCCAACATATCTACCACCTTCTTAAGGTGTTTTCAAATACAAATTTCCCAAAAGCCATTAGCTAACTATTGGAGTCAATCTCTTGAATTTTCAAGATAACTTTTTTCTCACTCATCTATCTATTTACTGTGTCTAGTACAGATGCTGTACATTCATAAATAAGAAACTGGTAGAATCAAATGAAAAACTTTACTGGTCACTACCAGTACCTGGACCATAGTTATGAACAGGCAGTAAATACTGTAATCATAATTTTAAAAATTCAAACAACTAAAAAATGTAATGAGAACTGGTTTCAACAATTCTCACTTTACAGATGAGAAGCCAGACAGAAAGGTAAGAAAGTGCCTGGCCCAAGATTATTAATTAACGGCAGAGTTAGTACTAGAACCCAGCTTTTCAGGCACATGGACTAGTGCTCCACTACCCTTCCCCAGTATAAAATACTGGGTGCCTGAAACCTATATGGTATGTCAAGGTTGAATGAAATATTGTAACAGACCACAATTACACAAAATTAATATATAAAATCTTTATGCAAATTCAAGTTTCCCACCAAACAGCATTCTTTAATTCTCAGACATTGCTGACAGCACTGTAATAATCACACACACATCGATTTCATTGGTCTAACTTTAGAAGTATGAGTGATTTAGTTCTTGCTCAATAAGCATGAAACAACCTACTTGCACATCCAATTCCAAAAAAGTAACGCTCCTTTGAGCCTCATAGTTAAGAGCACTTTCACAGTCAAAATAAGATTATGTACACATAACTATTCCTTACATAATTAAGTCAAATTCCTATGAAAGTATTAAAAAGATAAGAAACGTTTTGAAGCTTATATCACTTGTCAATTCCTAGCTGTTAAATTTGACACACACCACCAGTCAGTCTGAGGAATGAACCCATTCATCAACGTATGATTAGTACATTTCACTAGTCTAATTCAATCACTTGTAGACCTTCTCATGCCAGGTTCAATGCTGTGTTTTGGATAAAAGAGTCTGACTCTATGAAGGATTCAACCTGGCAGAGGAATAGACATAAGTAATTTCAAAACTATGGTGACAATATGGAAATATGTAAAACAGCATGGTTCTACATAAGTATAGCAATGAATCATTTTGAAGAGCTTTAGAAAGAAGTGAGGGAGTGGTCAAGAAAGGAATCTTGAAATAAAGGAGGCAAAATTCAAAGAAATTAAGGGATTTACCTTAATGGCCTCTACTTGTTGGCAGATCATTTTCAGTAAAGAATTCTGGTCTTCTGCCCATTGAGGTGGTGTTTTGGAAGAATACTAAAATAATAACAAAACAGTATTGAAAACACTTAGAACAGAAACATATTCTGCAACGGAATTCATTTCTTTCCCACTTACCTTGTAACTTTTACTCGGTGATAGAGAATAGGGAGATGGTGTAGAATGTTTTATATCTGACTCTGCATTTCGCAAAGAACCATTTTTATAAAAACCTCCTTCACTATAGTCATCAAGTTCCTGCATGACTGAATTAAACATCTCTTTTACAGACTCCAGGGGCACAGGTAACTAGAAAACAAGACAGGAATCAAGGGCCTCGTTGCAAAAATATCAAAGTAAAAATTCTTAAGTAAATGGAAAGATTTTAATTTACTAATTTACTTTTTCTCACTTTTGTATAGTAAGCACTTTATACTTTAATAACAGACATAAAACTGCTATGTAACCTAAAGTCTTCTGACTCTAAAGTCTATGCTGTTTCTATTCTTTCTAGTACCCATAATGGCTAATTATAGAAGAATGCTAACTTGGAAAATTTTTCAATGTAAACAAAGTAAGTTACTGATGTCTATTAATTCATTTTGAATGGGGAAATATAGATGCTAGAATACAGCAGACAACATAAAACCTAATCTAAGAGCAGCAACAGAAATTAATCAAAAAAAAAAAAAAAAAAAAAACTTGTAAAATTGAATATAATTGAAGTTAATACCATCATGACAGTTTCAAACAGCTAAGAGTTGGAAAAACAGTCCATAGCAGATGATGGAGAAAAAATGCTCTGAAGTTATCAGCCATTTACTTTCAATTTCAGTAAAATGTTTAAATGCCAAATTCATTAAGATCCGGTCCTTAAGACTATTTGCTTTGATTACATTGCCAAATAATAAATGTTCTACCTTAAAACCTTTTCTAATTCCCCAAAAAGCATCTTCATACAGTATAAATCTAGATTCTTGATTTTAAAAAAGAAACACCAAACCTAAGACAAAGCAATGTTAAATATTTACACATACGCCTCTTCTGAACATTAATTATAATTTGTTAAATATAATTTTTTTAAATTAACAAAATATAAAATCAAAGCAAAAATAATCATTAACCAATTATCAATAATAAAAACAACCTGCAACTTACTTTCTTGACTACTGAAAGATCTGAATCACTCTCATCAATAATCTTTAGTAAGTAGTCTCTGGTTTTCCTCAGATAGTTTTTGCATTCTTCTTGTTCTTCTGGAGAAAGGGCATCATTTTCAATGCCTTCTGCTTTTCTGTGAAAAATCTACACAAAGAATGCTTTTATGAAGCAATTAGGTTTTTAAAATAAAAAGTTTTAATTCAAGTTAATTCAATACTTACCAGTGCAAGGTTCCAATAAGAAACAACGTTTTTTATAGATTCAAAAGCAGTCAGAGCATCTTCTATGTTTCCATTAACTGCATCCAATATAGCGAATGTTATGTGTGCTTCTTCTTCATATTCACCAATTTCAGATGCCTGAACACATTTAGTAATTTTTAGTTTAACTGCCTCTACCCAGATTATCAAACCCAAATAATTTCATATGATCTAATGAGATTAACATCTCAATACTTTTTTGTGACTGCTAGTGAACTTAGAAAACTTACCATTAAACATTCAGGCAATTAATTTAAGCAATTTTATCTCCTTTTCTTTGTTTATAAACTGGAAATCCACATCCCCAGTTAATTCACAAAGGAATCCTCCATTACCTGAACGTCTGCACTATGAAAATGTTTAAAAAGAGGGTCAGTAGGTTCAGGAATACTGCTCTTCTTTTTGATTATCTTCAACAATGGCAAAACCTTCTTCCAGTAATGAACACTTCTGCCTATGTAGTCCCGTTGATCATAAAAAGAATTAAGACCGCTGCCCTAAAATAGAAAGTTAGAAGCATACAACCTAAGGAACACAAATGATCAGATCTAAAAATTCATTAATAAGTGGTCTGAACTGGTTAAAATTTCAAATCAAAGCCAAAAAGAATCTCAAGTCATATGCTCAACTTTCTAAATACTATAATAACCACCTTAATACCAGTGAAAATTCTAGACCCAACTTTTAAACACTGTCAATGACACTACCCTAATAGGCAGCCTAATCTATTTTTAAAAAGTTGCCCATATTTTGATAGCTAAAATCTGTCTCTCTGTAAGTGGCAGTTTGGTCAAAGTGCTAAACGTCTACACCTAATCTGGCACAAAACAGACCTCACATGTTTAGAAGATCTATAATGCCCTTACCTACAAAGCTTTGTGCAACTGAATGTAAAAGTTTCCAACCTAGACAATAATTACCCCAACCTTATTTAGTAAGAACAGCTAATACTCATGGAACATTTACTTAGAACAGGCACTGTTCTAAGTGCTTATATATTAACTATATTAACTACTACCTGACAAGGTTAAAAAAAAAATACATTTCACCTGGCATAATACAAATAAGCTGCTACTACTTTCAGAACTAAATTATTTTCAATGAAAAGTTTATAATTACTTAAAAAATAAGGTAATGTTCTTAAAAATGCTTATATTTTCATAAACTCACCGTTTCCTGAAGGTATTGTGCCCAATGTATAAGCAGAGCAGGTTGAAGGCCATGTTTTCCCTGGCCCCTTAAAGTATGTATGTCATGCTGTACTAGAAGTCGCAGTTTTGCTGAGGTTCCAGGGCTAAAAAAAAGTTTTATTTAATATAATTGATTCATACAAATGTATTTTAGCACTTACATGTTTGTTAATCATCATGAGAATTAAATGTCATAAAATTAAATACCTAGGGAATAAGTTTTTAAATTATGTTTTTAAATGAAAAACCCACACAGAAAGTAAAGGAATAAATTTTTGTTTTACTACTTACATTGCTTTTCTGTGAATTAGATTACAAACTGCATCCCACCAAGACCTTTGTCTCTCTGTACAAAGCTGTTTACACACAGGAAGTGGCAAGCATAGTGGCTGATAGAAGTTGTAGTGAGAACTACATTTCTCCTTTAATTGTAAGTGGCTGGTATATATTACTCCAAGTAGAAATACCTGTTTTAAAGAAAATCAGTTTAAGTTAGAAAAAATTAAACAAAACTCAAAATTTTTAATTTGTTACAATCTTTGCTTACTTCAAGATCTAAAATACATATTGATTCAGGTGCATTTGTTTCAAGTCTTGAGGTTTCTTGGGGCAAATGATGAAATAGCTGTTTCAGCCATTTTTGAATTGCAGGTAACATAGGCAATGAATTCCACTGTAAGCCAAGCCAGGTAAGATGCTGAAGGCTACCATTATGTGCTCGAATAGCACCTGAAATAAAATTCAAAAAAATGGCTTGAGGTTGTGAAAACTTTTTTTGTGCCATCAGTATTGCCAACAACTGACTGACATTAAATATATCTTAATTTTATAACTGATTTTCTAATCAGAGCTAGGGGAAATTCTATGATAAGCAAAATCTCATATTCTTATTAAAGGTATTCATGTCTAGAAATTTTAATAAAAAGTTATGATGGATAAAGTTATTTTCAAGTCTGTCTAGGAAAAAAAAAAGACTCACTAGAATTTCATAAACAAAATCTGACAGGGGCCAGATAAAGAAGAGCTACCCAATAAGAAATCTTGAAATAATGTATTCTTCTTTCAGTGAAGAGTCATTAAAAGAATGGGATACCATTACATTCATCAATTAGAATAGTAAAAAGATCTTTTCTTCTAGAAGATATTCAGTACTGAAAAAGTTACAAGCTTCTAGAAGCATAAAGCATAAATTGACAATATGACAATCTGCAAGAGACTTTGACCCAGTAATTCTATTTTTAGGAATCTATTAAAAAATTTGAAATGGAGAGATTTTAAAGTTTTTATCACAGTACTATTATTAACAGTGAAAAAACTGGAAACAACATGAATGTGCAACAACAAAAAGTGACAAGCAAATTATGGCTAATTCATAAAACATTATATTGCCAGTAAAAGTCATATTTACAGAGACAGATATGATGGGAGAGAATTTGAAACAAGATGAATCATATGTACAGTAAAAACAACTATTTAGAAGAATTATATATGCTACCACCACCACAACCACCCCTCTCAAAAAAAAAAAAAAAAAAAAAACTGAAAGGAATACAGGAAAATATTAAGTTATTATTTCTGGGTAATGAGATTATGGGCAATTTATTTCCCTTTCTGTTTTTTCTAATATAAAAGGATTAAAATGTAAAATGTTTCCTCTGAAAGATACAACTTACCAACATCATATCTAGCCAAATCATCAGGCTCTGGTGCTTGTACATCAATGTTTCCAATATCATCACTACCAAGGAAAGAGCTATCCTTAGGTGACTGACTAGAAAACAGAGCATCATATAATGCAGACTGCCCACTTTTATTGGCAAAGGATTCCACCACTTCTTTTAAAAAATCTTGCTTGTCACGACTTAAGTTTAGCAGCATGTGCCCTGAAAAGCAAATTATCCCCATCATTTAAAATAAATAGACTGTTTTTACTCATATCTCTAAAGTTTTATTTATATACCCTAAGGAGAAATAATTATCTGAGACCTAACCCTCCAAACCAACAACCCACATCTGGACAATAAAGAGTACTTATGCAAAAAATGAATATAAATTGCAGATTTAATAGTATCTGTGTCTACATGCTAGAGTACAAGGAAAGAAAAAAGTGCTTCCTAGAGAAAGTTCTGTTTCTTTAGCTCACTGCTTGACTCACTGGCTACCAAAATAACTTTTGCTTCGGCAAAACCAGGTAACACATAATAGACCTTCAGTATCTATCCCAAATAGTCAAAACTGAGACTAAATCTACAAATACCAAGAGCCTTACAGAATTAAGTATAATCTTCTGTCTTCCTTACTATGTTGTCAGTTCCTTGAGAGAGAGATCTGTATGTTCTTCGTCTTATTATCCCCCAGAGCAGTGCCTTACAAGCAACTGATGTTAAATGGTTAGCAAATCAGTAATTAAACTTAGTTCAGGAACTGCTTTAAAATATTCAGGATGGAGGCTCTAACAGCTAGATAAAGGAGAGGTTAAGAAATTTCTCCATTCAGGAGCAAATATCAAATATTTGTTCCTTTTTCAGAATATACCATTTCTTGTAATTCTTTTGTATCTCTTCCCTAAATATAATGTGGCAAAGAAAAGCAAATGATTATGACAAACAGAAGACAGAAGATATTATCAAAAGACGCATTCTAACAGAAATTTGTCTGTTTTCTTTTTAAAATAAAATCAATTAAACATTACTATTACCTGATTGGCTCAGACGATCACAAGCCATGAATTCCAGCAGATTTTGTCCACCTTCTCCTTTTATTAATTTAACCTTTGGTCTTGGAACCTGTTAATTTTAGAATCAAAAATCTTAATTTAGTGATACTCATTTCTAACAGTAAGATGTTCCTTTCAATCCCATTATGCTATTTTGATAATGCATAATCAGTTAACCAACGGTTAAACTGAGTTGGAAAACCAACTGCAAAAGACTCAAAACCAAGGAATTTAGATAATCTATAACAGATGCCTGCTTCTGAGAAATTACTTTCTACTAAAAACACATTAGTGTGGCATTTGGGGAAATGGAGTAATTAGATAACTTTTCTACCCTGCATAAACAGAACTACAGTAAAAGAGATGACAAGCCAACTTTACACACAGCAATGGAACCATACCTGGAAATGCCACACTGAAGAGCACATTTTCAAAGAACATAAATAATTTGATATACCACTGGAATAAACTCTAACAACCAAGAGAGTAAAAGCACCCCAAGCCATGACCTATGAAAAAGAGCTAAAAGAATAATGAATAAAACAGAATGAAGAAAAAAAATACAATATGCTGCCTTCAGATATTAAGAAAATTACCTTGTAAAAGAAGGGTTAAAACTTTTTAAATAGCACCCAAAGAAAAAACATCAGCAGGTAGCAGCTTCAAAACATTTTACTCCACATAAGGAAGCACCAAGAACCAAATTATCCAAAAATGCAATGGGCTATCTTGAAAAGTAGTGAATGTCCATCACTGAAAATGTTGTCACAGGCAATAACCGCTTCCGGGAAATATCCCACAACAAAATGAGTATAGTTGGGGTAACTGCTGTTAAATTTCTAATGACTTTCTTAACTGGTATTGGGAATGTAATTTGGTACAATCTCTGTAAGGCTGGAAATTTGGCAATAGCTCTAAAAATGATAAACACAAAAATACACTTTGATCCTTCAATTCTTCTTTCAGAGAAGTTATTCTACACATTATTTTCACATGTAAAATGGCACGGGTTAGTCACTACAGAATTATTTCAAGGAGCATAGTAAAAAAGCAAAAATAATCTAATGTCTTGGTTTTAGGAAACTGGTTTAAAAAAACCCAAAACCATCATTTATGTGTAGAATGGAATACTATGCAACTATCAAAACAAATGAGGACGATATACTAATGCATCCTCATTTGGTGATATGGAAATATCACCAAGATATATTTCATAGAAATAAAGCAAAATCAACAAAATGTACAAAATGTTTTCTATCTGTATTTTTAAAGGGAAGTGGGAGTATGCATGTGTGTGTATTTGCTTGCATATGCATAAAAATGTCTTGAAGAATTCACAACGAACTAATAACATTAGTTCCTGCAGGGAAGAAAAGTAAATGACTAAGAAACAGAGGTAGGAAGGAATTTTCACAGTATACTCTTAACCCTTAAGTTTTCTAAACATGATGCCAAACATTTCATCTAACATGTTTTCCCATGAACATGTTAAAATGATTGTGGTAAACACATTCTTCTACCATAGTTTACGTAATCATACCCCAAAATTTACTTACTTAGGGTTTTTGTTCAAGTTATGCATCTTTTTGAATCATGTTTTATCTATACGTGAGATTATTTCTTCCTTATTACTGGTTCCCAGAAATGGAAGAGCAAAAAGACCAAACTCTTCAAAATGGTCTTCAAATAAGTCACAGCAATGGAGACTGCCACTAGCAACGCATCAATGTAGCTGTTTCACCAGCTCACCAGTACTATAAATTTTATTATTTTTCACCGATTGAATTAACTGTTTATTTTTAACTTTAATTCTATGGGTTCATCCTTAGTTTCATTATATCACAGGACACACTTCCATGGGAAATACAATTGTCTCAGTGAAATATCAGTTGCACCCAAAACTGGAAAAGGATTACCTGAAATGCTATGAGATAGCACAACGCAGCCAGCTCAGAGAGAGCTCGCCACTGCACGTCACTATGCTGGCCCATCTTCAAAAGCAGAGAGCCAGCATGCATGTAGAAATGTCCTTTCATCTCTAAGAAAGTAGCTGAGAGTTCATCATTTCCACCCACATGAGATTTCACAGACTGAAGAGCACTATCAAAACTGTAATATTAAAATATTAAACAGGCATTAAATTTGTTGCATTGCGAATAATGTTTCATTCTTTAACTCAAAATAAAATAAATTTATTTCAACCTTCATCATTTACCTTTGGACTCCTAATAATCCATATTCTTCTCTATTTTATAAATTATGAATCGTCTAGTACTTATTTTTACTGCACATACTTTCTATACTTCAAGCTTAATCTCTAGAATGACATCTTATTCTAAGTTAGTTCTAGTCCTTCAATGATAGAAAATATACAAATCAAATAAGATTACTGATTATGGTGTATGTTTCATAATATACCAGAAAAAAAAAACTGGGAAACTAAAATATTTTCTACCTTCTCAATAATAGGGTTTCATTATTTAATTCAAAGTTGGAATTTCTCAAATTAGACATGCCTTATTCAAATTATAATTAAATAACTTATAAGATATTTGGGTTGTCAATACCACAATTGATCTTCTTACTACACAGATAACTGTAGTGTTAAATAATTGTATTTATCACTATTATTTGTAATCTATAGACTAATTAGTGCTTCTAAATCCTAATGGTCCTCAGAATCTTTATTTTGTATGAAAAACAAGTACACTTAATACGAATGTGAAACATAATTTTAAAGTAGATTATAATAAGAAATCTGAGCAACAGGTATTACTCCTAGTGAGTTCCAGGGACCCCTGCAGGCTCTTTCAAGACCTCTTCAGGAGATCTAGTAAGTTAAAATTACTTTTATACTACTAGTAAGAAATTATGTCATTTTCACCCTCATTTTCTCACATGAACAATAATTTTTGAGTATATAAGCCATATAAAAGAAAATATCCTAAATATTTTCTAAAATAATCTAAAAGTTCAAGTTAGTTGTTCTGGACACTATCCTTACCCTACCATCTTAGGACACTAAGTAATTCTTCAAGGAAACTACCTACCTCACTATACCCCAGTGGAAAGAGTTTCTTTCCATATGCCAGATGGGGAATAAGAATTACTTTCCAAATAAATGAATAACCTAAACCAGAAACTGGCTAACTTTATAAAGGGCCACATACTAATTTGGCTTTGCAGACATATAACCTCCGTCACAACTGCTCAACTCCACCACTGCAGTGTATAAGTTGCTACTGGATAACATATAACAAAGAGACATAGCTGTGTTCCAGTGAACCTTTAATTACAAAAACAGGCAGGAAGACATATTTGTCCCATAAGCTCTGGTCAACCCCTACTGTTCTAAACTAACATTGTTATGCAAATCCAAGTGGTGTTTTTGTTCAATGGTATGTTTTAACAAAAGATTTAATGGTTCTCAAAATCAAAATTTAAGACAACAGAAAAATCATACATTATATTTTAGTTATCTTGTTTCTAAGCTAAAATACTGTTTTCTGAAATACTAGTGATGGTAACTGCTAATACTAGAACTTTTAACAAATGATATTTATTCCCTGATTTTCACTCAAGATTATATAATTTTTTGAAATAATGGTTAGAACATTAATTTTCAGGCTTGACTCTTTATTAAGCATGTCAAAACTGGACATTAACTATAAAACAATTTAATCAAGCCTGAACAATTACATAGTTCTCTAAAAATCAGTCATACAAAACCAATTATAATAGCCCCACAAAAGAAGTTAAGATTTGTTCCAAGTGGTTCATCATATTAACTATTACCCCTGGGTACATTAAAGAAACAATAACGCAATAAAGATGTTTAGACCAATAAACTTAATTATTATAAAAAAGAAAATTTGTTAATTTACACCAAAGTACTCCTTAAATCAATATACCTCGCCAATAATTCTCTGCTTTCTTGCACATCTCTAGTGGAGAGCGTAAGAAGCATAAGGTTAGCATAGGCCAGAAGTAAGTCTTTACTGGTTGCTTGCCAGTTACTTTCATCAGACTCCGAATGCTGTAAAGATTCCAGATATTCCTATTTTGAAGAAAGAACACTAAGTTACAAAACGTTAACAAGTGTTGCAAAACTGGTCAGTTTATGTCTACAAATTCCTTTTCCCTTTCCTGTATTTATAATATCATATTTTTCCATCAGCCTATAAAAATACCAAATACATATATAAACTTCTCTCTCCAATCTATCCATTATGAATTGACATCATCCTAGTAAAAATTTCATGTCACAGCTGCTATACATAAAAGAAAGAAATTTAAGTCTTGGGGGATGGAGCCACTGCTTCAATACAAAGGGATGTATGGTAATTGCTTATATAGAAGTGTAGAGATTCAACAGTTTTTACCTACCTTAAGGGTCTGTACAACACAAGAATTCCATTCTAAACTTGAACGCAAAGCTATGTTTCTCTCTGCCTCATGGCAGTGGGCCACAGCATCCTTCAATCTTTTATTTGAACGATAAAGCTCTACTAGTCGAATGTTCACATAGACATCATCAGGTCTTGCATAAAGTTCTGACTGAATCAAGTCAAAAAGTTTATTCCATCCATCTTCACCTTTACAATCTAAAAGTTGTTCCTATTATCAAAAAGAAAAAAATCATTAATTTAGAAAAATATCTGTACAATTTTAAATATATCACAGTTCCTATGAGCACCACTCCACTGTGTCTGGTGTCAATAAATTACCACAAGAAATATTATCCTACATACTTCATTAGCCCCTCAGGGAGTTAAAGTTAAACCCCAAGAAATGTATGTGGAGAGAAATATCCATATCACCTTATCCTCAAACTGCTCTGGGTCTCCCTAACTCTGACTCAATCCCCATTCCACTATGTTCCTACATTGGAGCTCTTATTATTCTGTTATCTTCTCAGTGCCTTCACCCTCTGGCCTTAAGTAAATGGAGTATAACTTGAGATAGTTCCCATCATGTCTCTGCCACGGTAGCTTTTTCTCTGCTAGCCTACATATAAGGAGAGGAAGTAGGGTTTGTGACCTACTCACTCCCAATGTCACCTCCAAATCATATCTCCCCACCACACCTGTTTATTATCCTGTTCTCTAAAGCAGGCCCCACCTCGAACCCCCAGGCCACAGACTGGTACTGGTCCATGGCCTATTAGAAACCAGGCCATACAGCAGGAGGTAAGTGGCAGGCAAGCAAGCCCGAAGCTTCATCTGTATTTGCAGCTCTACCTCAGGTCATCAGGCCTTAGATTCTCATAGGAGAACCAGTCCATGGTACCAAAAAAGGCTGGGGATTGCTGCTTTAAAGGACATGCAATCCAGCTACTCCATCCATTCCTCCTCAGTAGAGGAGGAATAAAACACTCTTCTTTCATCCTTAACTGTCACTGGTATTACCAGTTGAAAGATGCACAAGATATACAACAGCATGGCTACTCCGTTCTTTAATTACCTCATCTCTATTGGTATTGTTCTACACTCCAGCCTCAACCACCCATTTGGCATTGATACAAGTCTTCAAAATACATATCTTGATCATACCACTCAGACCACCATACCCCTCTAATTCTTGCACTTCACTGGGGGCTCACATACCTCACTGCCATATATATTTGCATCTATCATGCAAAAAGCTTTGTTCAATACACTGACATCACTGTTTTTAATTTTCCATAAAACGCTCTGTTCTCTCTCTTCCCCTCTCCATCATCACTCTCCCTCCTTTTTCCTGTCAAGCTAAAATGGCATAATCCCTAATATTCATAATTGCTACTTGATTACACATTCTCTTAATTCCATCTATCTTTCCTTATGAGAAGTGTACCATCTGCTTTCTCTGTACCTGTAACAATAACAGTTGCACATTTGGGGGTAGGGCATTCGGAAATCTGGGAAATCGCAAATAAGCTAACAGGTTCACTTTCATAATCTCAAACTTCCAAACTGGTAATATCTAGGACAAAATCCTACTTTAAACTTCTAAGAGACTCACTTTCTCCATTCCCTGAAAAGGTCACTTCATACTCCTCCTCTTTCCTCAAATTTCCCAAACTTTCCTTCGACCCTTGCTTTCAACTTAGAATTCATCCTTCACTAAGAAAACTGAAGCCATCATACATAAATCCCGCTTTATCTTATTTACTCATACTCATCTGCCTGTTCACTTAACCTAGCAAAGACCGAGGTCTCCATTAGAACTGTTTTTATTACCCTCTCTCCTTTACCAATGGTTCTCCTTCTTCTGGATCATTTTCATAAACATACATTTGGCCTTTTTATATCTGTAAAAAAGCCCTAGACTTTGAAAATATGTTTAAAAATAAGTACAAGATCAATACCATTATGATTCAAAACTGTTTTAACTTTTGCTTGAAAACCTCACTATCCCATAATACAAACCTTCCCATTTTTAGATAACAGTTCTTTAAAAACTTCCTAACAACTCTGCACTGTCATTCCATGGGTAATTTTCACCCAATGAAGCAAATTTTAGATTGAACAGAGCTCAATGTAAATCTTGGCTCTACTATCTAGCTACAAAACCGTAACATGTCTAATTTATTAATCATTTCATAAGGGTAAAAGAGACAGCATTTGTAAAGCATAATAGTGCCTAATAAGACAGCATATGCTGAAAAAGGTTCTGAAGCAAAAAATTTTGTTTTGCTATTCTTTTTTAGATAGTTGACATAATACTATATTAATTTAAGGTATACATATGATTTTATATATATATATATTACAAAATGATTTCCACATTAAGTTTTGTTAACAACCATCACCTCTCAGTTACAAATTGTTTTTTCTTGTGATGAGAACTTTTAAGATCTACTCTTAGCAACTTTCGATACATTATTGTTACCAACAGCCACGACACTATACACTACATCCCCAGAACTTACTTATAACTGAAAGTCGGGACCTTTTGACCACCATCACCCATTACCCACTGACTCCCCACCTACACACACTGGTTGAATAAGTTTGCTACTAAAAAAGTCATTTAAACTACAAATATTAGAAATAGTTGCATCTTAAGCTTTCTCCAACTGCTTTATTATTTTGTAGTTTTTTTACCTTTAGTTTATAAATTGCAGGACTTCCTGGGAAAAGTTTAGCTGCTCTTTCAACCCAGTATTTTGCTCTTCCATCAGTAACATCATTTTTACAAAGCAATTCTGCAATTTTCAACACAAGATCTTTTTGTGTTGGGTTTAATTCCACTGAACGCTGATATCAGAAAAGAAATAATAAATTAGTAGGATTCTTAAAGTACATACACTCATATATAAAAGTTAAAGACTCCATCCCTAAATGACAACATGTTATTTCAAAGTTGTTAAAATGAAATTTAGTGTCTTAAATAATTTTTGAAGATGAATTAAATAAAAATTAATGCCCGGAAGAAAGAAATCACACATAGAAAAGCATTTTTGACCATATTACTGGACTTAAAATTTATAGGTGTTTATCTTCTTTTATAAGTACTAGCCTCTTAATGATAAATTATAGTGTATTTTGGGCCAAATAATTTAAAATCAGTTCCAAGTGGTGTCAATAGTACTGTGATACCAATGCTTGTTTTCATGATGTCCACTAAATATATCTGAATTATTTATTATATAATAAGAACTCTGGTCATCATGTATTTGGCTGTGCAAAGCCTGAATTTTAATCTTACATAGTTTACCTTATAACATTCGACAGCTTTGTCTATGTTTTCCTCCACTTCATAAAGAAGACCAAGAAACCTGTGAGCTTTGGGATCCCTTTCTTGTACATTAATATATGTACATATGTATCTGTTTAAAAATATTAACATAAAAACAAACAATCCTTAAAAATCACATTTAGAACTGTATTTAAAGGCTAACTAAAGAATACAACTTAAACCAAAGCAACCACTAATTTATAGTTATTCTAATTATTGACTACCACTATTTAAACTAGAATATGTAGATAACTCCAAAGTATCCATAGAAACAATGTATAATACTGCAACACAAAGTTGACAACATACTAATTTTACCATTAAATGTTATAATCACCAAAGTTTTTTCCAGTGCTACTCACACATATGAATTGAATACATAAATTACTTTTTTCTTCCTGATTATATTTTGGTAAAGTACTGAAGAATGTGCATGCAAATTAGAAAGTGATTATAGTAAATATTTTTAAGTTATCATAATGCAAAAAATACTAAAGAGTAAAAATTTCCCAAATAACTAAGAAAATGTATTTACCTTTTAAACAATAAAATAATGTCTAACAGTACTGTACCCAGCTAAAACAAAGCAGAAAAAAATTACTAAATATACTACCAAATGCAAGTAATTTTCATTTCTTAAATCAATTAATGACTAAAATTAAGTAAGCAACTTCTAGGCTTAGTGAGTGTTATCATAAGAGAAACTGAACCACAGACCAACACTGGAGGAAAATGTGTCACATTAACAAAGAATCCCAATGCTGCTATTTAGATAATGTTGCCATCATTTTCCTTGCTAGGATTTTCAACTTCCCATCAATGCCTTTAATACCATGCTTCCCTTCTAATTTCCTGCTTTATGCTACTCCAAATCAGGAAATCAGAGCATCAAACTTCTTGGCCCTATTAGCATGACAAAGCCTCAAAGTGTCAACTAGAAAGTCAAAGTTCTTTTAGACAAACTATTCTCCTGCCCAAGGATCACAGTTTAATTTTGCATTAATTGCTATTTTCCAGCTGATTAATGTACCAGATATCTAACCAGGAAGAAAGAAAGATATAAGTATGGTTGTCTTTTATTCTAACCCAGGACAACCTTTTTAGAAAAAGTGTTTTAAGCCAAACGATTTCTTGTCTTAGGCGAGCAAGTAGAAAATACTCATTCTAGACTCAATCTCCAGAGAATCTAGGCCAGTCCTTAACATCAGTCTTACTGATGTATCCCTTATTTCCAGAACTTACCTAGGAAGAACTGCTAAAAGACAATTTTTTAAATCCATTTCAAAGAACATGAGGTCAAGGAATTGAGTTTAGAAAACGAAAGCACGTTTTAGAGTTTGGTACTTACTTCTTAGCAAGATCGTATTCTTTAGCTTCATAGTACAGCTTTGCAAAATAAAATCCTTTCATTGACTTCTGAAAAACATTAAAAATTCTTTATTTTTCATATTTTGAATTTTGCAAAATTTTCGCAAGAACTAAAATCTGTCCTAATGAGGTTAATACCAATATTTTTTGTTCACTTGAAAAGTAAAAGAAATTGCCTGTAGAAATTCATCTATGTTCTAAAAGCCATGATTCCATTTTTTATAATTCTCATAATAAAACATAAATTTAAGAACAGTAAGATAAGACCTTAGAAATTAAGAATTTATATCAACAAAAACCTTAGAAATCATGTTGTGTCACTCCCTCACTTTACAGATAAGCAGACACCTGCTTTTCTAGGGGAGAGGTGTACCAGAAAAACCCTTCTACCATTTGAAAGCCTTTACAGCAGAGAATGAGTAAGTACTTCAGACCTATGAAAGCACTGAGGATTCCAATTCCCTCATCTAGGTACTACTTTCTCCCTACAGGTAAGTGTTTTGTATTTACGGAATTAAAAATGCAGAAATAAAAATTGGAACTGTAATTTAAAAAAGCCCAGCTCCTAGCTCTTTTATTTACATAAACTCCAAAGTCCAGAATGCTGGGACACAATCAGATAATGTTACATACAAGGGATAGGAATACACAGCCATCAAACATCTTATTTTTGAAAATATAAGGACATAGGAAAAAAAAAGTCAATAAGTGAAAAATAACAGTCTATATAAAGCAGTATATCTTCGTCTATTATTTTATTTATAAAAAATGCATATTTAGGATTTGTTCATTGTGCCAAGCACTTTCCGGGCACTGGAAAATCAGCAGTAAGTAAACAAAAAGCTTCTACCTTTACAAAGCCTGCATTTTAAGAGAAGCGACAAATAGTATAGGAGCAGAATAGAGCACTATTTTACAGTCTTTCATCAATTATTTGCAGTCATTCACATTTTAACAAGGCTAATGTCAGTATTCATCTCACAAATCACAGATATCCTACCACTGTGCTTGTTTAGTTGGCACTCTTCTTTCTTAGTAATGGTGGTGGGGAGCAAACAAGGGCATTTTAGATTTTATAAAATAAGAGACAGAGCTATCACGAAAGGCCTCATTAAGGGAAGTATTTGATCAGAAATCTGAATAAAGTGAAGTGTTTCTCCTCGGAAACATAAAAGTCTTTAATGTGCTACGTGCCTAAAAACACACAAATAAAAAGACAGTAAAGGAATACTATGAACAACTCAATGCCCACAAATTTGATAACCTAGTTGAAATGAACCAGTTCCTCAAAAGATACCATCTAGCAAAACTCACACAAGAAGAAACAGATGACCTACACAGGCCTGTATCTATTAAAGAAATTGCATCAATAATTAATAACCTCTCAAAATAGAAAGCACCAGGCCTAGGCCCAGATGGGTTCACTGGTGAATTCTGCTAAACATTTAAGAAAGAAATTATATCAATTCTCTACAATCTTTCAGAGGATAAAAACAAAGGGATTACCTACTAATTCCTTCTGAGGCAAGTATTACCTTAATACCAAGACCAGACAAAGACGTTATATAAAAAGGAATTACAAAACAACATTGCTCATAAATACAGATCCTCAACAAAATATTAGCAAACTAAACCAAGCAATATACAAATAGAATTATATACCATGAACAAGTGGGATTTACCCCAGGTATGCAAGGCTGGTTCAGTATTCAAAAAATCAATTAATGTAATCCATCACATCAACAAGGGGAATAACTGATCCTATCAATACACATAGAAAAGACAAAATTCAACAACCATTCAGGATAAAAATTCTCAGTAAACTTGGAATAGAGGGAAACATCGTACACTTGATGAAGAGTACTTACATAAAGACCAACAGCTAACATCATAATGGTAAGAAACAGTTTTCTCACTAAGATTAGGAATGAGCCAAGAATGTTCCCTCTCATCACTCTTTTATACCACCATACTGGAAGTCATAGCTAATACATAAGACAAGAAAAAAAATAAAAAGTATTCAGATTGGGAAGGAAAAAATAAAACTGTCTCTGTTTGCAAATGACATGACTATGTAGAAAATTTGAAAGAACTGACCAAAAAATTCCTGGAAATAATAAGCAATTATAGCAAGTTTGCAGGATACAAGGCTAATATAAAAAATGTCAATCACCTTTCTATCAGCAATGAACAAGTGAAATTTAAAATTAAAAACACTATCATTTGCATTAGCACTCCCAAAAATAAAAGTTATAGATCTAACAGAATATGTACAAGATCTATATGAGGAAAACTGTTAAACTCTGATGAATGAAATCAAAGAACAAAATAAATGCTGAGACTGTCCAAGTTCATGAATAGAAAGACTATAGAAATTGATGAGATATAGTTTTTCCCAATTTCATCTATAGATTCAATGCAATCCCAACCAAAATCCCAACAAGTTTTTGTGTGGATATCAACAATCTGGTTTAAAGTTTATATACAGAGGTAAAAAACAGTCAAGACTATCGATATTGAAGAAGAAAAGCAAAATTAGAGGACTGACATTATCTGACTTCAATACTTATTATAAAGCTACAGTAATTAAGACAATGTGGTATTAGCAAAAGTATAAACAGTAAAATTGGACAGAATAGAGTACCCAGAAATAAAACCATAGAAACACAGTCAACTGATCTTTAACAAAGGCACAAAAACAATACAATGGAGAAAAGACAGTCGTCCAACAAATGGTTTTGGAACAACTAGACACCTGAATGCAAATAAAATGAATCTAGACAGACCTTACACTCTTCACAAACTTAACTCAAAATGAATCACAGACCTAAAGGTAAAACACAAAACTATAAAACTCCTTGTGAGAAAATCTAGATGACTATGGGTTTAGCTATGACCTTTTAGATAAACTACTAATGGCACAATCCATGAAAGAACTGATAAGCTGTTAAGTCATTAAAATTAAAAATTTTCTGTTCTGCAAAAGACACTGTCAAGAGAATGAAGACAAGCCAGCACTAGAAAATATTTGCAAAGGCACATTTGAGAAAGGTTACCCAAAATACACAAGTAACTCTTAAAAATCAACAACCCAATTTAAAAATGGGTCAAAGACCTGAAGAGACACAACACCACACAAACAGCAAATAAGCATACAAAAAGACCCTCTGCATCAATCTGTTTAATTGTAAATTAAAATGAGATACCAATATATTCCTATTAAAATAGCCAAAATCCAGAACACTTACACTACCAAGTGCTGGTGAGGATGTGGTTACAACAGGAACTCTCATTCATTACTGGTGGGAATGCAGAATGGTGCAGCTACTTTGGAAGACTGGCAGTTTCTTACAATACTAAAAATGATCCATCAATAGTGCTCCTTGGTATTCACCCAGAAGAGTTGAGAACTTCACAGTTCTCAAAACCTGAACACAAATGTTTGTAAACAAAACTCTGAAGCAACCAAGATATACCTCTCAGTAGGTGAATGGATAAACTGTGTACAGAGGTCCCCATCACCCAGGCCACGGACTGGTACCATCCGTGGCCTGTTAGGAACTGAGTTGCACAGCAGGAGGTGAGTGATGGGCAAGTGAGTGAAGCTTTATCTATATTTGCAACCACTCCCCACCACCAGCATCACCGCCTCAGCTCCACCTCAGATCATCAAGCATTAGATTCTCACAGGAACACTGATTGGTCCCTGGTGCAAAAAAGGTTGGGGACTGCTCCTGTGGTACATCCAGATAATGGAATATTATTCAGCACTTAAAACAAATGAGCTATCAATCCATAAAAAAATGGAGAAAACTTAAATGCATATCACGAAATAAAAACAAATCTGAAAAGTTTACATACTGTAGGATTCCAATTCCAATTTTGTATCATTCTGGAAAAGACAAAAACTATGGATATAGTAAAAAAGATCCGTGGTTGCCAGGGGCTGAGGCAAAGGATGAATGACTAGGCAGAGCACAGAGGATTTTCAAGGCAGTAAAACTACTCTGCATGGCCCGATAGCAAATACATCTTTATACATTTGTTAAAACTCAAAGACTGCACAATACCAAGGTAAACCCTTAGGCAAACTATAGACTTTAGGTGGTAATTTTGTGTATGTGTAGGTTCATAAATTTTAACAAGTGTATCACTCTGTGAAGGATGCAGATAAAAGGGGAGGCCATGCATATGTGGAAGCAGGCAGTCTGTGAGAAATCTCTGTACCTTCTACACAATTTTGCTGTGAACCCAAAACTGTACTAAAAAATAGTCTAATAGAAAAAATTTTTTTAACTCTAACTTAACAGAGTAGAGTTTTTCAACTAACTCTCAACAAAGTACCTCAGCAAAATGAATTCAACAGTATATAAAAAGTATTATATACCATGACCAACTGGGATTTATCCCAGAAATGCAATAGTGGTTCAATATAAGAAAATGAATTAAGTGATTTGTTACATTACAGAACAAAGGGAAAAATCACATGATCATCTCAACTGCCATCAAAGAAAAAAACACTTGAGAAAATCCAACATCCATTTATGATTAAAATCTCATAAAACTAAAAATACAAGGAATCTCCTAGAAAACTAATATCTTCAATATAAGAAAGGCCATAAATAAAAACCACACAGCTAACATCATATTCAGTAGTGAAATTCTACTGAAGGCTTTCATCACTTCTATTCAATATTGTATTGGAAGCTCTACTCAGAGTAATTAGACAAGAAAAAAAAAAAGCATCTAAATTTGAAAGGAAAGAGTAAAACTATCTCTATTCATTGATGATATGATCATATATATAGGAAATCCCAAAGAATCCATAAAAAAAAACTACTAAAGTTTTAAAAACTAATTCAGCAACACTGTAGAGTACAGGATCAACATACAAGTCAGCTGTGCTTCTATAAATCAGCAATGAACAATGAGAAAAAAAGAATTAAGAAAGCAATTCCATTTGCAATAGCATTTAAAATAAAATACCTGTGAATAAATATAACCAAGAAGGTGAAATACCAGTATACTGAAAATGACAAACACTGCTGAATGAAATTAAAAATCTAAATAAATGAAAAGGTGTGTTCATGGCTAAGATGACCTAATATTGTCAAGATGTCAACACTACCCAAAACAACTGAGATTTAATGCAATGTAAATGAAAATTCCAAAAGCTTTTGCAGAAACGAAAAAACCAATCCTCAAATTCATATGGAATTACAAAAAGCCTCCAAAAGACAAACACTCTTAAAAAAAAGAACAAAGCTGGAGGACTCAGCCACTTCCAAATTTCAAAATTTACTAAGCTATAGCAATCAAAACAGTGTGATACTGACATTAAGACAAATAAATCAATAGGAGAGAACTGAGTTAGAAATAAACCCATAAATCTATGGTCAACTGATTTCTGACAAGCGTTCCAAGTCCATTCAGCGAGGAAAAAAAAAGTCTCTTCAACAGATGGTGATGGTACAACTGAATTTCAAATACAAAATAATGAAACTGGACCCCTTCCACACAACATATGCAATAATTAAATCAAAAATGAGTCAACAACTAAAATATAAGAACTAAAAAAAAAAATCATAAAACTCTTAGAAGTAAATGACCTTGGATTTGATAACGCACTTAAATATGATACCAAAAGTATAAGAAACCAAAGGAAAAAAGCAGGTAAAATGAAATTCATCTAAATTAAAATCTATTGTGCCTCAACTGACATAAGGAAGGTAAAGACAACCTATGAAAAGAGAAAAAAATACTTGGAAATCATATTCACAATGTATAAAGAATTTCTATAACTCAACGACAACAAAAAAATATTCAATTAAAAACCCAGGCAAAGAACTTAAGACATATCTGCAAATGGCCAATAAACCAGGAAAAGATGCTATTACTTATAATAAGGAAAATGCAAATCAAAACCACCAGGAGAAACCACTTCACACCTATTAGAATGTGTACAATAAAAAACAAGAAAGAAAATAACAAGTTTTAGCAAAAATGCAGAGAAATTAGAACCATCTTACACTGCTGGTAGAAAGGTAAAATGGTAGAGCCCTTGCGTGAAACAGTTCAGTGATTCGTCAAAAGCTAAACAAAGAAATATGACCCAGTAACTGCACACCTGGATATATATCCAAAAGAACTAAAAACAAAGTCTCAGATATCTGTATACACATGTTCACAGCAACATTACTCCCAATAGCCAAAAGGTGGAAACAATCCAAATGCCCTTCAACAGATTAATGGATAATTATTATTCAGCCACAAAAAGGAATGAAGTTCTGATACTTGCGGTAACATGGATGAATCTTTAAACCATGCTAAATGAAATTAGCCAGAAACGAAAGGAAGAATATTGTATGCTCCCATTTATGTGAAATACCTAAAATAGGGAAATTCATAGAAAAAGAAAGTAGATGCAACCAGGGGCTAGTGGGGAGGGGAACCTGGGAGTTATTGCTCAATGATTACAAAGTTTCTGTGAGGTGATGAAAAGTCTTGGAAATATAGAAGACCCTTGCAAAACGCAAGGGGCGGGGATGCTGACCCTCACCCAGTCAAAAATCCACATGTAACTTTGGACTCCCCAAAAACTTAACTATGTAGTGATGATTGAAGAACATTACAAACATAATTAATACAATTGAATTGTACACTTTAAAATGGTTAAAATGGCAAATTTTCTTATATATATTTTATCACAATCTAAAACATCAATAATGGAATATATCCAAACTCATTAAACTGTACATTTTATGCGGGTGAACTGTATGTATGGTATGGAATTACCTCAATAAAGCAGTTAAAAATATCTCTAATTTTATGTCAAAATAGTGACATACACTCAGAAAATTATTCCAAGTGATCTTAGTATGACAGTATTAACACTACATCCTCCTCAACATGGTATATTTTAAAACTAAAAAGCTACAAGCAATCTTCAACTTCGTTAAGTATTCTGAACACTTTCCAAAACAGGTTAAGAAAATCAGGAATATTTTCAAAAAGCAAAGAAAGGAATATATCAGACTTGGGTACGCAGAGCCTCCCTCCCTCTCCCAGCCCCATGAATTCATAAATTTAAAAGATATGAAGATTATGACAATACATAATAGTCAAGATGGCACTAAAAGAGCTCATCCCCTTTTAAAAAAGATTCCCACAAGGTACAATGTCAACACATAATAGAAAAATCAACTCCATTACCTATTTTGCTTCCAACTATCTCATTAAAGAGGACTGTCTTAAGATAAACAAATGATTAAAAATGAATATAGAGAACCATATAATTTGTCTCCAATCTGCTCATTACAGCCTAAGGTGATAAGAACCTTGTGCAAGAATACATAGCTAGACAGGAACAGAGGCAATGCCATTCAGCAGGGCAATCCATGATTCAGTTAGTGTGTTTCTTTCCATGACACCTTATGCCACTGTGAGCAAATGCATGAATTTACCTAAGCTAAATATTAAGAATTGATGTGAGGCTAAAATAGACATTCAGACCTTGAAAGATGTCACAAATGACTCCCCCCTCCCCCACATCCCCCGCAAAAAGCTGAAGTAAATGTGTTTATTCTCCAAACTGTGGAGTACTGACAAGGGTGAGGGCAGAGTTATAGAGGAAGATAAGCCAAGTCTAGATACTGAATGGTGAGTTCTCCAATTCCCTTCTCCCAGAAGGTGAGGTTAAAGAAATCTCTTTGAAAAAAAAATTTAGAACAGATGACATAAATAAGAGAGAAAAATGTGGAGGATCAAATCTGAACTAACTTTCAGCTCATAAGAACATGAGAAAGATGACAAGGGGGAAAAAAACAGACAAGGGGGTAGGGGGGACAGGAAGAAATGCTCAAAGAAACAACAAAAGAAATGTCCCAGAACTCAAGGAAATGAGTTTGTCAATTGAAACCTACAAGCTACCAAGAACAAGAATCACATCAGATTTCTTACTAACAGTACAAATGATCAGAAAATTAAGCAATGTTCTCAAAATTATGGAAACAATTATTTCAAACCTAGAATTTGATAACCAAACTATCAAGACGCTTTTCAGACATATGTTAAAAAAAATTCCTACTCACTCCTTTTCAAAGCAAACTGGAGACTGTGCTACACCAAAACAGTGGAAGTACATCAAGAAGATACCGGTTACAAGAAACAAAGTCTGACTCAGAAAAATGAAGGGAATGCTCAAAATGATTAAGGAAAGTCCCAGAAGTATAGCTGTGTAGCAGAGAAACAGAAACCACTCCAGGTTGGAGCATTAAAATAAGAGTGCTCCAGAAGGAAGACTCTCTTAAAAATATTTTTAACCTGAAATTAATGATTATGTGACCTGTTTGATCACACTTGAGAATTTAATTTGAGTTTGGGTAAAGAATTAGTAATACAGCATAGAAAACTAAAGAAACCAAAAAATAAAGCAATTATTAACTTCAGGAAAATAAAATTACGCAATGAAGGTGACTCAAATGCTAAAATATTTACTTTATCATAATTACATAAATACTAAATATTCATTGAACTAAAAATTACAGTACCAACTGGAAGAACAAGATAGGGGAATAAAAACATCTGTGGATGGAGGTCTGTAGGAAAAAAGTAGAAAGCCAGTAGAAAGTGTCTAAAATTGGAGAAAGGAGATCAAGAAATAAAAGTATACATGTATGTTATTCAGAAATATAAAGTTTAGATGTAAACAGCAAAACAACTAAGAGCTGTTAAATTGCCTCTGAGAAGTAGGAATTAGGAGTGTGGAAAGGGAAGCCATCTAGTCAGAAATCTAGGAAAACTAAATGGAAGCCATCTAGAAAAAAGAAAAATTAAAGAAACACAAGTGATATTTCCAACAAGAGAAAAAGCAGGTGTGTAGGAGTGGAGAAATGGCAAAACAAAAGAGATGAACAAATAGAAGCAAAGGAAAATATAAGAATATGGACCTATAACCACACTCCAGAACTTGGACCTCCTAGAAACCCATGGTCAGTTCATATATGGCCAATATATGCCAAACTGGGAGCCAAGTAAATACTAATCTCTTTCTACTCTTCACTGGGGCTGTCTGCTGCCTTCATCATCTCCCTTCCAAGCTATTCAAAGCACTCTTTTGTCATTTCACTTATACCTAAGTTTACCAAATATCTTCACAAGTTCCAAAGTTACTTATTTGCTAATCAATACTCCACTGAAATCCCGAAGTTCTAAGGTAAATCATTTTTCCTTGTTTGAAGAAAAACATCTAACTAAAATAATATTTTTTAAATGTAAAAGAGAAATGGCCATAATAACCAATCCTTAAAATGTTGCCCCCAACCCTCTTTAATTGATGGAAAAGGTAGGTAGGTCAAAGAACATTCTAATTTTGTCTAGACCAATGGTTTTAATTTTTTGGGAGCCAGGGTCCCCAATAATAATCTTATGAAAGCTCTAAACTTGCAGTCATCCATTTCAGGGGGTACAGAAACCCCTAATAAGGTTCCATTTTAGACTTGGATACCACATCTGAACTCATGACTAAGCCAGTAGTTTGAAATTGCAACCTGTATGTACCTACCTATTCCTCTCCTCTGGAGGAATGGTCTGTAACCTACTCCACGATTCCTAATAGAAATTAAATCAGACCCACGACCAAAATCCTGCTAAGCCACCTACTGATCTTAGACAAGTAGCTTTAATCTTTCAGGTGTCACTATTACAGGATTTTGGGAGCACAAAATAAGATAACATATGCCTAAGAATATAAAAATAAAAAAGAAACAATTGTTGCTGATTGTCCTTGAGTTTGGGTTTTTTTCTCCCATAAATTATCTTTTTTCTTTTTTCTTTTTTTTAAATTAGAATTCACACTCTATTAGTTTCAGGTGTACAACATACTGGTTATGGGATTTTTGTTTTGTTTTGTTTTTTTTAGTTTCCTCGTACATTTTTATACTCATAGGCCCTTGCCCAGAACAGGTCAGAATAACTGTTTTTTTAACATCAACAGCTATTTAGTGCTTACTATGTGCCAAACAGTGCCTTAAATGTTTGACATGGATCATTCGTACATACTCCTATCGATACTATAATTCCATCTTATTGATGACATAAATTTAACTTGTCTCAAATCCCACAGCTTATAAACGGCAGAGATGTGATTCAACCACAAGCAAATGATTCAAGATCCTTTGCACATCCACTTTTTTCCTCACCCTTCCCGCCCACTTAAGTTCTGTTAAATACAAAATATATCTAGTATATTACTTAAAAGAAAAAATGCTCCAAGAGCATGTGATTAAAGATTAAAAATTTTAAGCCACGGTAACAACGCCTTGTAAGAGCTTTATAATTTCCAAGATTACGTTTAAAAAAGGGGGGGGGCAAGTAAGTTTCCAAAGAGTACTAGGAGTCGGGGAGTGGAGTGTGAGATATAAGGGAAGAACCAGCCTTAAAACAGGTAGACTTCCGGTGTCATTTGCGCGGACTGTCAGACAGCTTAATATGTGGCTGCCGTTGCTCCGGGTCCCCTGGACGCCTACGATAGACACCCATCACGGTAGTAAAAGCCCTCCCCGAAGCTGTGTCAGTACCCGCTGGGTTCCACCAACCTCGGTCCAGCCTAGAAGGCGCCGCCTGCGCCACGGCGGGTTAACTGTCCGGGAAACGAAAAGAATCCAGCCGGATATGGCAGGCGCCCAAGCCCCGTAGACGAGGCCGCGCGGGTGCGGCCGAGGAACCCCAGAACAGGATGGGCCCGCGGGAGAGGACAGTCGGGAGCGAGCCAGAGAAAGAGGAAGCGCTGGCGCCAACGGCCGCCCGCCGCGGTCTCACACCGCCGCGCCCCTCCGTTCCCGTACCCCTTGAGCTAGCGAACTCCACGCTGCCCACCACACTGCGCAAGCCGGCCAGCGCCTCCACAGAACATGCCAGGGAGCCGCGGCCGCCGGGAGCCATGACGCCGGCGCCACGCGGGGCCGCGACCAGGCCTGGGCAAAGGCCACACTTCTACCCAAGAACCTGCTCACCTCTCGGGGCGACGGAGCGAAGCCCTGCACTGAGGCGATGTACCGCTCCACCTCGGCCTTACTACGCCTCATCGCGTCGCCGACCCCGCTCCCGGGGCGCGAGAAGCCAGCGCTGAGGCCCACAACAGTCGCCGTCTCCAGGAGCCAAGCGCCTGAAAGCCCGTGACGCAGCGCCGTCGCCGGCAGAGAAGCGGACCGCCCGCATGCGTGTTGCGTCAGCACTCTGCGCCACGCACACAACGGCGGCGCTCCGGCCGCGCACAACCGTTCTGCGTCCCGGCCTTGGGCTCTGCGCGCGGTCCCGTCCTCAGGTCAGGTTTCGGCTATGAGCGCGTCAGCAGTGGCCGACGTGGAAAGAAGTGTTCATCGCCACGCAGGGGCCAAGGACTGGATCAATGAGATGATGTTTTTACCTGGTGGGGTCTCAAAAGTTTTTACATAAATTATCTTTTTTCTTTTTTTTTTTCAATTAGAATTCACACTCATTAGTGTCAGGTGTACAACATACTGGTTATGGGTTTTTTGTTCTGTTTTTTAAAAATTTCCTCATTTTTATTCTCACAAAAAAGTCGTTTGTTCTTAATTATTATTACGCGATGCAGTGGAAGTAAAAAGCATTCAGGCCAATTTGGTGAACGTGTACAAATTTGAAACCTTTCTGGAGACGATTGGTTAAATATGTCGGACGCATGTGAATATGAAATATACGCTTTTTTAAAAACATGAGGAAATTAAAAGTACATTGTTTAAGGAAGGACACATACAATGTTTTTGCAGGATTATAATTATACATGCATATATTTGTGTATATGTATATGAATGCCCCCATTTGTATTTCAATAGCAAAATAGGATATACCAAAATGTTAACAGTAATCATCTCAAAATGTTGAGTCATCTGTATTTTCCAAATCTTCAAAAATGTTTACTTTTGGAATTTGAATTTTAAAGTCTTAGTTTAAAACAAGTTTTATAAAATCAATGGTGAAGACATTTTTAGGTTTAAAAAGATCACATTTGTATACAGTGGGGGTATTTTCTAGGAAAATATGAAGCAAATGAATTCTTTGGAAATTTTTAACTGCGAGTTTAGGATGTTAAGGCTATGAGTAATTTTTATCCTTTTTGATTTTCCCATATTTTCCAAATTTTCTACAATGAGCAAGTATTACCTTTATAAAGAGGAGAAATACATTTTATTTAGTTTTCTTTCAATCATATTGGATGTGAATAAGAAAAGGAAATGATTCTGAGGTTTCTAGTGTGACTGACAAACATTAACAAAAATAACATGTAAAGAGAATCTGGTTTGGGATAAAAATCCTATTTCAGGTAGTTAATTTATTTCACTTGAGGTACCATTTATATATCCAAGCAGAGATGCCTACTAGGTAGATGAAATAGGAGGACCAAGATCTGTGATGGACTTGTAAGTCATAAACCTCAGGTGATAGTTGAAACCTATGTTTGCTTGGAAAGAGTGTTAGTAATAAGAGCCATAGTGAATAAGTAAGCCCTTACTCTCTCTCTCAAGTCCTTTTCTTCACACTTCACATTTATTTACTCATTTAATTCTCCCAACCACTAAATGGGAAGATGAGTCTGTCCTGGGCTTTAAAAATAGACTTTCTTCTCCATTATGATATCCATTTGAGCCTTCATCTCTTCCCAAAATAGATTAGCTCCATCCAAACCTATTCTCACAAGTAAAATAAATACCCTTCCCCCAAAGAACTTAGCAGTAGGATGAATTTTACTCTAAAGACTCCATCACTTATACCAATGCATTACAAACTCAATTCAAATAACTTGAATCCATAGAAATATTTAGCTTGTGATAATTTTTTTATGAACAGCAGTTTTACCTGATAGATTAATCTGAGTCCTCAACTTTGAATTAATTGAATTTATGGACATCCAACACTGCTGCTGATCAAACTAGAGTTATTTTCATCTCAGATGCCTTTATGCTTTGTTACTGATTATCATCCATTGCAGACAGTCTTTCACATGTCATGTGATTCTTTCATCTTCAGAATCATTCATGCTGTCATTTCTCCCACCATTTTCTCAGCACACCCAATTCATATGATTCTATAGTAATCCTAAACTACTGCTTTGTAGGTAGCACTTTGAATATTCTCATGACTTTTGAATTTAGTAGACATGATGAGGTTAAAAATGTTTATAAAGAAGTTCAGAAATGAGAAACCACATTGTGACTGACATTATCTTTTGTTCTTGTGCATTTTTAAGTGGTTTTCATTTTAAAACTTTTGCTTTGATTGCATCTCTGAAAATAGAGGCTTTTGCACATACTACTCTTACTGTTCATAACCTAAACTGCCTTTAATGTGCAGAAATGGATCTTTCACCCATCAACCGAGGAAGAATTTGGAGCTATCACATGATAGCACAACCGTACCTGTATTAACGTGAGGCAGAGCTTGTGCAAATCATAAATTAAGGACTATATACACATGTATATGCATTTGCATGCATATATTTTTTATATCTATGTATTCACATATGTGTATGTATATATTTACGGGAATCGAATCCACAAATCAGTGCTAATATAAATACAGGCAGTTTAAAATTTTCTAGAAGTTACATTTTAAAAAGTAGAAACAGGAGAAATTAATTGTAATCTTATTCAAGCCAATATATTTAAAATATAATTTCAACACTCAATTTATATAAACAAATGAGCTTACATTCTTTTCTTTGTACTATTCAAAATCTGGTGTGTATTTTATACTTACATCTTAATTCAGATGCTAAATTTTCAGAAATAATTGATCTGCATTTAGATTTCATAAAACTTAGGGCTGAAAAAGTAGATTCATATACCCAAGTTGTTCCAAACATATTTAAAAGTTGTTGATAACTGACTTGAATATCATTTTAAAATTTGAACTTAATTAAAATTAAATAAAAATTCAGTTATTCAGTAGCATTAGGTACATTTCAAGTGCTCCATTGCTATGAGTCTAGTGTATTGGATATCACAGCTCTATATAATTCTATTGTTTGTTATTCAGACATTAAACTTAAGAAGGAACAGTTTATGTAAGAAAAAGCATTTACTAAACCCCAGTCCTCTTTCATGATAGAAATAGTTATCAAACTAGGAAGCGAAGAATTCCCTCACCTGGTAAAAGAGTATCTACAAAAAACCCACCACTGATATTGTATTAGTGGCAAAAGGCTGAAAGCTTTCCCCTTAAGTTCAGCAACAAGACAAGGATGTCTTCCTTCATTACTACATTCAAGGAAAAAACAAATCAAAGGCATCCATATAGGAATGGAAAAAATAAAAATATTTCTATTTACAGATGACATGATCATATACATAGAAATCCTACAAAATCCTCAAAAGAAACCTATAATAAACCAGTTTAGCAAGGTTGCATGATACAAAGCCAAGCAAAAATCAGCTGTCTTCTACTAAAGACTAGGAATGAACAATCAAATGAAATTAGAAAACAATTCATTTAGATTAGCATCAAAAAGAATAAAATATGAATCTAACCAAAAAAGTATAAGATTTGTAGACTGAAAACTATACATTTTTGAAAGGAATTAAAGACCTAAATAAATAAATGATGTCCCATGTTAATGAATCAGATGAAAATTTATGTCCATAAGAAAAGTACACAAATGTTTACAGCAGCATTATTCATAATAGCTAAAGGTGGAAACAACCCAAGTGTTCATCAACTGTAAATTTATAAACAAAATGTGGTATATCTATATAATAGATCGTTATTTGGTTCAAAAGGAATGAAGTACTGATACACAGTACAATGTGTTTGAACCTTGAAAACATGCTTAGTGAAAGAAGCCAGTTACAAAGGCCACATATTTGTAATTCCACTTACATGAAATGTCCATAGTAGATAAACTCATAGACACAGAAAATAGGCTAGTGGTTGCCAGGGCACAGGATGAGAGGGGATTTGGGAATTACTGCTAATATGTATGGGGTCTCTTGCTGGGGCTAAGGAAATGTATCGGAATTAAATCATGGGGATGGCTACACGATATTGTGAATATACTAAAGAAATCACTGAATTGAATTAGATTTTATCCACTGGAGAATGTAGATATTTTTGTTCAGGCAGGCAATCTATCTGATTACGTTAAAATGAGTTCCAATTCCCCTTCTGTGGTCTATGATTCCAGAGTCAGTTCAGTTTCCAAAGTGTTGGCAAGACTCCAGTTCTGTTCCATTCTTGTGCCATCTAGTGGCCAGCTGGGGATCATGGGTGGTGGTCTATCAGTTCAGCTCAGTGTTTGTGTTGGACAGGACTAGATTCACACAGGAGCAGCTCCGGAAGAAGCCCTGGATTTCATTAACAACTTTATAGGGCTGCTTCGCTGAACCACTCTCTTAGCAATTTCCCTGTCACTTTCGTTTCCTGGGGTTTCTGGTTGTAGCCTTCCGATCAGAAAACTGAAACTTTAGTTACCCAGTTCTGCCATGCACTTCTACATGTGAGACTGAGTAGCAGAACAGAACTGCAACAAAAGCAGCACCAGTTGGTTTTGCTCTCTTGGGACTACAGCTCTGCCAATTGGTGAAGGTGCTCCGCTTCAGAGTTTTGGTTCCTGGGGCCCAACACAATGGAAAATTTGCAGGCTGTTCTCTTTGACTAGAAAACCCTGTTCCCCTTTCTCCTGGAAAGCTCTTTCGGTATCTTTCAAACCCCTGTTCAGCCATCACCACCTTTAAGAAATCCTCATAGAGTCCCTAGAATTAATCATTGTCTCCTCTAAGCAATCTCTGTATCCTACTCATATTTCTAATGTTGGTTCTTATCACACTATATTCTGATGCATTCTTTATGGCCCCTGGTAAACTGAGCTTTCCAAGGACTGAAAGTGTATTGCTGCTTTATTATCTTTTAGCACAGTGGCTGACAACGTTGACATTCAATAAACTTTCCTGGAACTTGTTACCCTCTCCCCACTTCTCATTTGCTGCCTCTTATCTGATATAGGAAACTCATTAAGCCATTAAGTTTGTTAGGATTGTATATAAACTAAGTGATAAGCAGGGCTTGTGGGATTTTTCTGAGTATATGAACTTTTAGTGCCTGGACCTTAGGATACATTTTGGTCTTTTTAAGGCTTTTATTTACAATTTTTTGCCTGTGTTCTGGTAGAAGTTGCCAGAAAGCTTGATTCCAAATAATTTACAACTCATTACATGTACACAAAATTAGAAGACCCTAGCTGTCCTCTGGAGATAACAACTTGAGAGAAATATCCATGTAAAATTTCAAAAATAACATTCAACAATACCTCCTGATTAAATGTGGGGTTTTACTAATTGAGGTGTTATTAATTGGAAAGCAGTAGGAAAACTTTTCAAAATGTTAATTCCTTTGCTCCAATATAATACCTGTTATGAGGTCGAATACGCTAAAAATATGTAGCAAAAGAATAAGAATACCCTTATAGTAAGCTGCTCCTTTCATCATGCATGTTTCTAATATTTTTGGGATTGAGAGCCTCTTCTTGGACCGTATAAATATGACTTACATTTATAGTAGTAAACATGAACCAATTGCCTGCCTGGTACAATTTTAGATTTAAGAAGCCACTTGCCCTTTCACTGAAGATGACAGTCATTAAGTGGAGAGTTTCCTACTTGTGTCATCAAAAATTCTAATATGACAGCAAGATTAGAAAGTAAAGCAGGAAATCTCAAGGTTTTAGAAGTGACCTGGAGAAACTATGTTTTCTCTTTCTAAAATATTGGGATTTCCCAGTGGAAAAGTTGAGTCTCAGGTCAGGCAGGGCAGCACACAGTAACCAGCTCACTTGTGCTGGCCAGGATTCACTGGGAATTCTAGAAAGTGAAGAGGGATGTGTGTCTGAGGCACTGAACTCCTGCTCCATCAAGTAATAAGGCTTTAAGGTTTAGGTGATCGCATTATAGCTTTGGGAGCATACCTGGAGCAAAGCTTTCAACTCTAAAATTTGTGATAATTTAGACAAGAGCTGCTTTTAGCTCATAGGTGGAAGAAAATTTGCCAAAACCACCATGAAAGATGTAAACAATATTGTAGGACACGTTTAAATCATGTAACAACACATTAAAAAAGTAAAGTTAGCATTTCCCATTACTGTGACATAACATTTATTTTGGCAGTTTGAAAAACACTACCCAGATAGAGTCCTCCTCCTCTCCCTGCAACAAACAAACCAACCCCCCCAAAATTTAAAAATCATTTCCATAACATTTTGATGTACTTCTGCCATCTTTTTAAAATGCTGTTTTGCATATATTTATGATGATCTTGTATAAGATCTTGAATCCTGCTTTTAACATTATAAGCATTTTCCAAGTAGATTTTTTTTTCAGCAAGAAAGGATGACATTTGTGTTTTGGGGAAGAAAACCCTGGCTGTGGTCTTTGTGCTGGTTCTTAGCTTTAAAAATTCTAATAGCTTCGTAGACTACTTGAAACTGGCAGAAGTGTAATGTATATGTCCAAGCAGTCAGTCACTCAGTAATCACTAAGCTCCTACTGGGTGCTGGGTGTACTCTACGTGTCATGGAGAATACAAAGACAAAAACAGCAGTCCTTCCCTACAGGAGCCAGCTTTTTGGTGGGAATATGAACCAATATGTAGTACAGTGCACTTAAGAACTGCTGAAACAGTTATGAACATAGAACTAGGGGAGCAAAGAAGGATAACTCATTTGCTTAGAGAAGTCAGGAAAGGCTTTTAAAAATGGAATGAAATTTGAGCTGAGTCTCAAAAGTGAGAAGGGTACTTTTATTATAGGAGGGCCAGTCAAGATTAGGGAAAGATAGTTCTCTGTGGCATGACAAAAGATTTAACAATAGGTTGGGACCTGTCTATGAAAGTCTTTGATACCCTAGGAAAGAGCTGGGACTTCATCCCTTGTTTCAGTAAGCCAAGCCAAGGTTAATGAACAAGGGAGACGACTGATGGATGCTTGGAAGTCAGAGCAGAGGAGTGAGCAGGGACTACAAGTCAGGACAAGAAAGGTGTCTGGGATCTTTCTACAGATGAAGTGATGAATTTTAGAGTACTCAGATGTAGGGACAGGTGGAGGTTACAAGAAGAGTATAGTAGGAGTCAACTTAATGTTTAGCTTGGAAACCTGCATAGATGGAGATGCCACTATGGGAAACTGAAAAAATGGGAAATGGAAGAGGGCCAGGGCCGCCCCCCCATCTTCTGGCCTTTTCCCCCACTTGGCTAACTTCTGTTCTTTGAAGATCCAGCTCTCCTATGAAGGCTTTTCTCCCTTTCTGTTGGGAGTGTTGCTGTTGTGATCCCACAAAACCCTACGGTCACTCCATCACAATACTTTTCCATGTTTTGTAATTACCCCTCTCCTACTTGGGTAGGAGGAAATCAAAGCTCTGCACCTGCGCAGGGGAGGAAAAGGGGTGCAAGACTCAAATCAGAGTCCTCGGAATCTCTACATTTAAAGAGTAATAGCCAGGAAGGATGAAGCACTGGAAGAGGAATGTCTCCTGAGAGTGCTGGCTGTGAGCACAGTCTCAACACACCACACACAGTGCCTCAAGGCTTGCTGAACAAATTAAGAGATATGTCTCCTTTGTTAAGAATTGAAAACTATTATAATTTATGATAGTGGGAAGACTCCACCTCCATTTTATATGGTTCTAAGATTTAGCTTATACATAGTAACCACATCATTTTCTTTTATTCATTTACATGAATTTCTCTATTACATATCCAATAATACTTGAATTTTTTCACACAAGCACATAAATACATCTTGCACACATATGCCACGTAACAGAAACATTTATAAATTTGGAAACATGGGAACTACTTGGGTTCAAATTCTGGATATGGCACTTTTAAGTCATGCGACCTCAAAGGACCATTTAACCTCACTATGCAAATCCTCTGCGAAGAAGTGGGAAGAATGTCAACTTATATAGTTGTAAGGATTAAAAAAGACATTATTTGTGAAACTGCCTTGTGAACTATATATAGGGAATGTTTAATTTGGTATTTTCACATGGATTTAGATACAGTACTACTTAAATTGTGTTTCTAAGAAAACTACATATAAGTTTAAAATGCCTTTTCCTCCCTTAGAACTCTTTTTAAAAAATTGAGATATAACATTATATTATTTTCACATGTACAACATGATTCTATATTTGTATATATTGTAAAACAGGCACCACAATAAATCTAGTTAACATCCGTCACCACACAGTTACAAAATTGTTTTTCTTGTGATGAGAACGTTTAAGGTCAATCTTAGCAACATTCAAATATACAATACAGTATTATTAACTAAAGTCACCATGCTGTGCATTACATACCTATGACTGATTTATAATTGCAAGTATGTATTTTTTGAACCCTTTCACCCATTTCACCCACCTGTACCCTCCACTTCTGGCAACCATCATGTGTTCTCTGTATCTGTAAGCTGCCTTTTTTTTTTTTTTTTTAAGATTCCACATATAAGTGAGATCATATGGTATTTGTCTTTCTCTCTGACTTATTTTACTTAGCATAGTGCCCCTGAGATCCATCCATGTTGTCATAAATGGCAAGATTTCCTTCTTTCTATGGATGAATAATATTCCATTGTGGATATAATACACACACACACACACACACACACACACACACACACACACACACACACACCATGCTTTCTTTATCCATTCACTTATCCATCGATGGCCACCTAGGTGGCTTTCAAAAGGGCTTTCTTAAACATTAGTCCTATCTTCTCATAGTTATATGTCTTAAAGCCATTCAAATTAAACAATGCACAATAGGATATTGAACTTTTATTAAGTACCAAGAGTATACTGCAATGGTTGCTATATAAAAACATAATTATCAATATAGTGTCCCTGCCATTGAGCTTACAATCTAAAATTAAATACAATAAGAATGCTGTAAGCCTACCTCAAATTTTCCTTAACTTACAAATGGCTATTTTGACAAATAAGTGAGGCAGAATGGCCTGTCATTTCAGGTACAATGTTAATAAGGTTTTGAACATGATCCAAATAATGTTTTATTTGTATCCAGACATTTTTCCTAATTATATTAGGCTTGGTAAGAAAAAGAGCATTTAGAAATATAGTAAGAACTATGAATTATTTAAAATTACCTTGTAAGACTTTAAATACTTACTAGCCTGAGTTTTTCCACAGCTAAAGAAAGCTCCATGAAAAATAGTATGAACCGAACCAAGTTTGTCTTCTGTTCCACTTAGAACTTTTCAACTTCTTCCTCCTTTCCCACATATAAGGGTTCCGATGATAGCCGTATTGAGGAAGAAAGAACTGTATCTATATAAAATACCCTAAAGTGTTAAAAGCTTAGAAAGTTGAACTTCCAGAAATATTAATTCATATTTTAAGAGAAGAGTGAGCAAAGATAGCAGTGGGCTCTGGCTATAGGAGAGACCTGTCTATGTAAGATATATAAACAAAGCAGCTGAATTCTGTCCATGCATCTTCAAAGTGATTAAGATAGAGGTAAATAGTTACTTTTCTGCTCCATATTTCTAGTGTAGGGTATTTAAGAAGTTAACATCCAGACCCTATATACTTTTAAGGTTTTCACTGCTAGTCATAAATTAACTGACAAAGGCACATGGAAGGGATTTCGATTCTTACTGTCAAATGCAAAGACTGTTTGAAACTTCTGAACTCGTGCAATCTTAAACTATATATATGTTGATTAATTTCAATCTTCTGTAATTCTTTGAACTCTAAAAGAACACTAAAAAATAGTTATTTGAAAACCGAAATAGAATTTATCTCATAAAGTACATGCATACTTTTTAATACATGCATACAAATATTTTAATGGCAGAGTAGTAGCATCCTGAGATATTTTTAATGGCAAAACAATATTTGAGAAAATTCTGGAAAAAAAACAATCATTTTCCCTTTAGAAGTCCATCTTGGCAACTTTCTTTTAAATAACACAGCAACATTTAAATAATGTTCACAACGTTTGCTTTGCATCCAAGTTTATAGAAAAAGAATGGTCCAGAAACTTCAGAATAAGATAAAGTAGAATAATTCATGACTTTTGACCTAAAAGTGACACTTAAACCTCCCTTTTCCAATTTAAAAGTATCATTTGTACTTTTTACTTATAGCAAATAAATTCAATTAATTATGAAATTTGAAATGAAAAACTTGAAACATATATCAACATCATTCTCTTATACTAAGGTAACAGAAATTAATTTTAATGTTTCCCAAAAAGGGAGAAAAAAATTTTTTTAAATAATCATAGCTGTAGTAAATAAATCTGAGTTTATAAATCTCAACCACTGTATCTATTTTTACTTGGTATTATATGAAGCTGCTAGAATTCCTGATTAAGGTATGTGTTTTTCTAAGGCAAGGCAAGGTTATGTATAAAGCATAGATATTAATATGGTTATAAGAAAGGTAATATGACCAATACATATACATCCACTTTTTTTTAAGTGATACATTCCAAGCTACATAAAATTTAATTTCATGTCCTATTCTAAGACTACATCTTTGACCTTATGTTTAGAAACATAATTGCTGTAATACATTAAAAAATACTCCATTTTTCCAATATTGTAAAGTATGTTGTATTGTCAAATACACAGAATAAATTTTTTTGCACAAAATTCAAAAAGACATACGATAAGCTAGTTGTAACTATTATGTTAAGTAATTGTATGAAGAAGTTCACGAGGAGGACAAAATATTAAACAGCACAATTATTGCATTTAACAACAAAAAAAACCCCTAAAATCAAGTAGTTCTGAATATACTTCTTTCTTGATTTTGTAATGTGTGTATTCATTTTGTAGCTACCAGTCTGATTAAGAAACTAAGATTCCATAAGATTTGTTTTTCTTGGTTAGTTTTCTTCCCTACAACATCCCCAAAAGCAGTTGGATTTAATTTTCTTTTGAGTACAAAGTTAAATAAAGTTTATATTTTTAGCTGTGTCATATAAAAGCTGACTCCTTACTTTCATTTTTAAAGTTGTACTTAAATTTTTGGACCTTAATTAATTTAACATTTAGCCATGTGATTTTTGCTATTAAGTATGGTCTACATTTTAACAAATTGATGATTATTGATAAAGGTAAATCTTGATTTCATCTGTTTTAAATATGATTACACAAATTTTTTTTCTTTTTTAATGAGAAAAGAAGAGATGAAGAAAACTATATAGGTTTTCTTCACTCTCAATTATTTTGAGAAATAGGTTTAAATAAGGGTAGATCATATCAATAATGTTGGTAATCTCTTATCTTTGCAAAGAAGAAAAAAATAAAGGAAATTATTTCCTTCCTAAGGTCTCAGCTAGTTTCTTAAGTCTTTTCTTCAGCTCCAATGGAAATTTCTCATAACACTTCTTACAGACAGGTTTCATGTCAAACTCCACAAATTTATTCCTAGAGATAATAAAAAAAAATTAGTGGAAATATATTTAACATAAACATGTAAATAATATGAAATAATTTTACTGAAATAAATCAAGATACTACATGGTGATGTGTTACCAAAAAAATTATAATTCTAATCTCAATTCTTGTCATTGTGGTAAATGTAAAAAAGTCACAATATTTGAAAAAATTATCCTTATAAATTGATGCTATACATCTACCTGTGTAATACAGAATGTGTATTACATTTTAGTCAGTGCTAAGTATACAGGAATCTAATGTAAATATAATATAGATAACTAAAGTCGGTCACATTTTAAAGTACCATGACAACACTTTAAAGAAGTTATTAAAAGCAAAGAATTATATTTCTGTAATTCGAATGATCCCCTAATTGAAGGTAAAATAATCTTACTTAGTATTTTAAATTAGATAGTTAATGAGGTTTTGTCTTTCCTGGCATAAAATGGTTCGCCTACCACTACCACCACCAACAATAACAAAATCACCTTAAAAAAAGGTCATCTTAAAAATATCTTAAATCATAATGGGTTATTCTGGTTGGTTGTCTGACAGAAAGGTTGGTAGAGGAAGTATAGGAAAGTTTTTAATCACTCCTAATGAGCACAAATGAATCAAATTGCCTCTGGTTACATTTTGTGAATGGTAGCCGTATGGAGAACTAATTCTTTTTGAAAGCTACAGCAATACACATTATCCATTTAGTTGTAAAACAGTTCTGGAGAGGACAAGTTTTCAGATAGCCTACCTGTAATGCATTTCTAATTGGTAATTAAAATAGCTTATTACTGTTGAAATCTAGGGTCTTTAATTGTGAACTGAGCAAATACACAACTTTATAACTTGTTCATTTTCTGTAAAATTATATTTAAGAAGTATTTGTGGAACTAATCTGGTGGTACATTATCATTTATGACAAATGATTAAATCTGGTGATACAATTTTAAACAACATTAATAACAAAGTTAATTCCTAACCATGTATTTAAAATGAAAAATCTTTTATTTTGAAGCACCACATGGGAATTATTTTCTAGCTGTTTGTCAGAGATTCTAACGCTGATAGTAATTCAAATAATGTTACATTTCAATTGGCAGTTTGATTTAAATAGTACTATTGAGTTAAAAATTTCTCCCAAAGCTATCTTTGAACAAAAGGTATTAAAACTGCCCTGTTTTAAATGAAGGAAATAAATTTTTACTGCTTTCAGAAATACTGCTAAGCAAACCTTCCATTGATTTAAATTTATATTTAAATTTTAATTTCTCTTTTTAGAAGGAAACATGAAAACTGAAAAAACTTAAAAAAATTTAAATCTCAGAACACAGTGAAGGAAAAATAGGACAATCATGTTAGTAATCAACAGAATTTCAAAGATTGAAATATTTCCCATAAAATCAGAAAGATAGTGGGAGTTTGGAAACATCAAGAAAATGAATTCATTAACAGTAGCATACAGGCACTGTATGAAAGAATACACAAATACATACACCAAAGATAGTAGATATCTTATTATGTACATTAGATGGTGTTTGCTTAGATGTGAAACATGCTGAAAGGATTTAATACAGAGCTTAGAAGATGAGACACTCAGAATTTATCAATTACATTATTTTAGGCAATGAAACCAAAACCAGAATTTTAAAAGCTGTTAATTACCATACAAAAATATATCAAAACTTTTCCCAGTATTAAGGGATTGAAATTCTTTGAATCTCTTGAAAGAAAGAAAGAAAGAAAGAAAGAAAGAAAGAAAGAAAGAAAGAAAAGAAATCTATTCCATATTGTGATTTAAAAAAAGAGATGAAAGAATCTACAGATTAAGGGAAATAAATGAAGTACAAGATGGTAATAAGTGTGAATCTTATTAATTAAGCTCTGTAATTTTAATATTCATGTAAAAGGACCAACTCTACACAGAACGAATGATTGTACTTCAATCTTTGGAGGCTACAAATACATGCCAAAGAGAAATTTTAAAAGACAAAGACAAAAACAGACCAAAAACAGAACGATATTCTAAGGGACTAACCAAAGAAGAAAGTGAAAATGATGACAGAAGGGACAGAAAAGTTCACAAACAGACTGGTTTTTTCTTTTTCTGCTTGTCTTTATCCTTTGCTTCTCTTTCCCGTTTGGCGAGTCGCCTCTTAAATTCTTCTGGCATTTTCTCATAACAGTGTTTGCAGACTGGTTTTAGATCGATTTCAACAAACTTGTCCCTTTGAGCAGGACAGAGAAAGAATAGAAGAAAGAACATGGAAAATTAAAGGAAGAATTTTTACTTTCAGAAGGCCTGAGTAAGAAAGAAAAAAGGAATGAAATAATTCCCTTTTTAAAAACTCTGTTTTTAAAATGTTACCCTCAAGTTTTCAGTCTTAAGTTTCTCACACTGGACCCAACTGTAGACTTACTTGAGTGTTAACTTAGTGTTGCAGGTAGAACAGGCAAAACAGTTCACGCACCAGGCCTTATTAAGAGCAGAAACCACTAGAGAGAGGAAAGATATTTAGTCATATACACTGGTATGAGAAGTGGGTGAGCTTAAATTTTCAACTCCAAAACAGAATTAAGGTTATTTCCAAGACACTTGGAAAAGGTTCTCAAGAGGTTTTTCCTTCAAAAGAATCACACAGCTAAAAACCTCAGTGGCATTAATATTTATTGAATCAATTTTATTATTTTTTTTTCACATTATTAAAAACAAACCAAATACTTATGTCTTCCATGACAGTAGGCTTAGTCTTAGAGAAGATTATTATTGACCTTTTCAACTTTAATTTACAGTAAAAATATGTCCTCTCACACCTATGGATGATGCAGTAACATGCATTTTGTCACTCAGATGAGCTTTTTTGACACAGTGCTTGCCTACCAGCATATTTTTCGCTACTTTTCTATCCCTAATGCAATGGTCCAACAAAGAAATATGGAATACAGAAGTAATTAAAGAAAAAAAATCCAGACATTAACGTATTCGCCTATAGGAGTCTTTCTTCCAAAGCTGGGAGTTTCCTTTGACAGTTTCTTTCATCTAGCAACTAACTGTCCCACGTAAGAGGAAATTTTATTTTCAGCAGCACTAAAGACTGCTTCCTTGAACAGATCCTTTTGCAAAATGCATATGGGCATTGTTTCAGAAAATATTTCCCAAGTTAGGTTCGCTGCCGAGAACCATGATGCATACTGAAAACAGGAATGTTTAAAACTTTGACAGGAAGTTTCTGGCACAATTGTGCTAGCAACTATTAATAAACACAGCTGTTTCCTTTCTCTCTAGTCAATCAGCTGTGCCTAATTACCAAAATACAAGGGTGTTAAGTCCTAGAAATGTCTACAGGTAACTACCAGGTTATAGCATCTGCAAGGTTAAAGTAACTTCCTAACTACCATGGCAGATTAAATTGTTCCTAATCAACAGTGCCCTACAGCTTCCAAGTTATATGATTCTAGGGAAAGAGAAACAGGTCTCAGGGTTGGCATCTTACATTTCCTAGTGCAACAACCCTGTGGCACTTGCCTAAAGTATTATCATAAATGAATAAATCCAACTCTTAGGCTATTATTATCTCATTGCTATAGATTATTTGAGAAATATGCCAAAGAAAGAGAAAAGGTAACTGATAATTGTCGTTTTCTGAATAATAACAACCATCAGCCTTTTTCAAGTATCACATTACTCAAGTATTTTTGTGTCAAAATGGTGCCATATAAAATCTTTCACTTACCATCACCTTCTATAACACGATTGCAGTGGAAACAAACATCACCGAATAGCTGAAAATGAAAAAAAAAAAAAAGTGGTTAAAATTCAAGATGTGTTAGAACTAAGTTTTAGGACACCAAATATTTAATACAATGTAACTTCTTTCTACCACTTAAAAACAAACAGCTGGCTACCTAATTCCATATTTTACCATTTCTAGAGAAAATAAGTACAAATTAATTAACTAATTTTTACTTTTCATGATGAAAATAACTTACTTTTCATCACTATCAAAAACAAAAACACTCTGGAAATGTTCCAGATTTAAGGACTCTAAGGATCATGACAACCCTAGACTAGGTCCAGTACCAGAGTGGAAAAAAAATGCTAAAAGGACATTACTGGATGAAAGGACAAAACTGGAATAAATAAAGTGGTGTATCAATACTGATAACTACTGTTACGTAAGAGGGTTCTATATTCTTAGGAAATATACATCGAAGTGAACTTAGTGATGCATCAAATGCTTCAGAAAATGTGTATATATATATATACATACTTGTATATATGTATACATACTTTTGTTTGCAGAGATATATGCATTTATATGTGTTTTTATAGAGAGCAAGCACATGCAAATAAAGCAAATGATGAACTTGAATGAAAGGTAGATAGGTATTTATATTTTTTATTTTATAACCTTTGTGTGAGTCTAAAGTTATTTCCCAAAAAGTTAAAAGAAATATCTACAGTCCAATGTACATTTTCCAAAAGATTTCTTTGTAGCTAAGATATTGATAAGCTTAAATTCATAAAAGTATATCCAGTATCCAAAAAGTACAATCAATACCTGGTTATAGTGGGTTTCACAATATGCCAGGCCCTTCCTTTCATAATGGCGATGTCCAAGAAATGGTTTTTCACACTTGGCACAAACAAAATGCTGAAAAAGATCGCTACAGGTCATTTTTGAATTGCCATATTTTACTTATTTAATGAAGTAAAACTCCAAAGTTAAACTATCTTCAAAGAAAATACATGAAAGTTTGAGGTAGTTGTTTCATTTCGTCATAGCTAATACTGTAGTACTTTCAGTTTTAATTCAGGTATCTTTGACAGGTGACATTAAGACACGGCCTATTCAAACATTATGGAATGAGAAATGGGGATCACACTAGCAGCATCTATAAGCTAGGCCTGCTGCTGGACATGACTGTGACACTTCTTGCCTGAAGAAGATTTAAGAACAAAAGAGTACATTCTATATCATTACCAAGAGATCACATAAGTAGTATATATTCTATATTCTTAATTTTATACAAAGTTAATTATTTTTAAAATGTCTATATTTAATCTTTAGAATCTCCTAATCATGCTACCACATCTGAATCAAGGAAATTCAAAAGTACTGGTTACTACTATACCATTCGGAACTCACCTCCACATGCCACTGCTTGCCCATGGCATTTACCACACGCCCTTCAATGGGCCGTCGACAGGCGCCACAGATGGGGACCCCCATTTTATCATGGCACGGCAAGCAGTATAGTTCTCCTTTCAGCTCCCGAGCATCAGCAGTCAGCTCCTTCCTATTCATGAAAAAGATACCCAACTGAATGATACTACCAAGAGAGAAAAAGACAGGCAACAATAATCACAATACTAAGGACAGACTCAGTGATATTATCTTCCCCCAAAAAACAGGAGTTTGTAGACTAGTTCCGTTTTCTAATAATTATTTAAACTGTCATAAGCTTTTAAGAATAGTTATTGGTTAATAGGAAATAAACAAATGAAATACCCAGAATTTTCCATCTTCAAATGCTTAAGTACTCTATTATTTTCAGTCTCCTGTGTCAGTCAATAAACATGCCAGATAGCTCCAATTAGCCAAATGGACTTGTTTAAATTTCACGTGTTAAAATAATTCTTTAAAAGTGCTAATGAAAAATGAAAAACATTTCACAAGAGGGAAGATAGGCAAGAAAACCAGATAAGTCACAAACTGATAATCACAAAAAAGCACAAATCTGTTTTCTTAACCTTTAGCCTATCTTATTTCTTCCTCTACTATAATTTAGCATGTAAGTCCATAGTAAAATGTCTTTTTTCCTTTAAATTTATATACTAGATAGCAAATTCAGAAAATTGTAGCCTAATAATTTATCATGAGTTTTTGAAGGAAAAAAGATTCCTTTTAGATGTAATTTAAGATATTTTGAGATAATCCCCTAATTATCACAACTGTAAAAATTATATATGTATAAATAGAAGACTTTTTAAACCTTTTTTTTGGACCCTGTATTGGAAAAACAGTTTTGGGGATAATTGGGGATATTTTAATATGGTCTGAATATTTCAAGGTATGTGTACATGTACATGTGCACATACACACAAACACAAAGTGTACTGTTCACAATCAAATGTGGCAAAATGTTAACTGGTAAAACTCAATGAAGGGTATATAGATATAATTCTTTATATTACTCTCTTGACTTTTCTATAGGTTTAAAATTTTCCAAATTATAAATTGAAGAAAAACAATTTGGTTTGCCAGAGTAACAGCAATATAGATAAATGTGATCTTTCATTTTATTTCCACTATTTGGGCAATAAAAAAGAAAGAAATTGCAATACCCGCAGTTGGCACAGTTGAAATGGTCTGGATGGTAAGGGTCGTTCTTGAATATCAGAGGCTGCTCATCAATGATGGCATGGCATTTCTGGCAGATGTATTTTCCAAGGCCCCTGGCTTTCTCACGATTATGACAAGGGCGACACAGATGTCTAAAAAGAGCCAAAACTTTTTTAGAAACTTAAAATCTAACGTTCTTCCTAATAATTAAAACAAAATGTTTCCCATGTTTCTAAAAAGGAATTAAAGAAACCATTTCTTTAGAAATCACTTCTGACTTAATAGAGCTGAATCAAGCCACTACTTTTTACATGAAAATTTATTCCAATTCAAATAATCTGACTGAACTTTCAGAAACTCCATTTTAAGTACCTATCCCCCTTTTGTTGGCCCAGGAACACATGTGGCAGCCAAGCACTACTGCGCAGAAATTCTAGGGCCCTTTCCTAACAGGTATCAGACAAGTCAATACACTGCAGTCTTGAGTCCCTATACGCTAAATTCAGTGTCCTAACGCACCACCTTACAGTTCCATCAGAAAACATGCATGACTGCGTAGCAGCCACTTTATCCACTGAAATCTGACAAGGATAAAAACACTCCTACCTCCCAGCATTCTTGACAAACCCGATATCTGCCAAAACTTCCTGGCAGAGGTCACAGCGGAAGCACTCAGGATGCCAGCTGTTATTCATGGCTTTGATAACTCGGCCAATGATGAATTCGCCTGTGGAAAAGTAACACACAAAATATGTCCAACATGGTATCTTACTGTTAAAAGCAGTAAGGGGAAAAAATGAGGAAAAAAATACATTTAACCTTTCTACACAAATAGGGACTTTTTATGTGTGTGTCTGCTGCAATACGCTCTACATTAGAACAATGTTTTCTATTTCATCTGAATCCTTGTTTTGATTCTGTAGCTGTATTGCTGGGCTATCGTATCATATCTCTGATTCTGGCTTTCCTTTTTCAATGTAGTGAGTTCTTTTGAATGACTTTTGGTAATTTCTTGTCATCGCTGACAGAAAACTGATATCTACAGCACATTTTCTTGTAATTTCTTCTTTCATTAAATTTTTACAACATGGTACCCAGTTTCTCCAATTTCTGGAGACCTTCTAGTAGAGCTGTTAGCAATCCGTGAAATGGCTAAGATACAAGCAAGTCCAGCACTTTTGTAATACACAAGCAGTCCTTAAGCTTCTTAAGCACCTCACTGATGTCTTCCCTGTCTCTTTCCCGGCAAACCCAACAGAAAGTAAGTAAAGTCTGCATCGACAGGGGAAATGGACATTCCATAAGATCATCTAACAGAAGTCCTGGTTAGTCCTGAAATACCTTTATTGTAGATGTCCTTAAATGTCAATTCTCTCCATGTTTTGATATTCTTTCCAGTTTGTTATATAGTAATAATAGGAAAGAGTACTGGTAAAGTACCTAAATGCTATTTATATGGAGCACCCCAAACCATTTTTTACCACTGACACTTTAGTAGTATTAAATAACTTATGTAACTTTGAAACTTATTTATTTTGCATTCAGCAGTAAAACTTACCACACTGATGACAGCAAGGAGCAAAGAGCATCTGAAAATCATGTTCACAGTACTTCCTTCCTTCAAACTAAAATAGAAAGTATCATCAACTTGTAAATATGAAATAATCAAAGGATGAATCTAATTATTCTATAGAGACATACAGGAAAGATGTTTCTAAATTAAGAGTTCTATCCCCAAAATTTATAATTCCACTGAGAGTTTTAAAAGCAGATATACTTTTGTACCTTCCATTCATCTACATGTGGGCACAGGAAATGTACAACAAACAAGTTGAGACTAGAACTAATATTGTGTCTCCAGAGTCTGGGAACCTTGCCTATAACTGTACTTAATTGTTTTTTGGAAAGCTACAGACCCCACTCTCCAGAAAATATGCACATAAATACAACCACTTCTCACATTTTTTAAGGTTAATATCTAAGTATTTTACTGTAAGCTTAAACATTTACAAAGGGTAAGTATTTTAGCATATTCTAAATTTAAACATTTTTAAATGAGGTCAAAACCATTAAAAAATTTTTTTTTTAATTTAATATTTTTTTTAACAGTTGGAGTATTTACATTCTTCATTTCCCTCCTTGAACTGTTTCCATTACATTTCCCCCAAAGTCTTATCCTAGTATATTTATTATACTAATGTTTTTAAGTGAATACCCTACCATACTTCACTGCAATTAAAATTTGTTTTACCTCCTGAATTCATAAGGCTCTAAAAATTGACATTCTTTTTCTTCAGGATTGAGTTATCATTATAATGATTATTAATACACAAATGATCAATACATAAATTGTGAATGCTAATTTTTTTTCAGTTTTATTTTTTATTTTTATAAATGCCGGCTTATTTTTTCATACTATATATACACAATTTTTTAAACATTTTATTTATTTATCTTCCCCTCCCATGAATGTTAAATTTTAGTTTTTACTATTTAATTATTTACTTGTAAAGCATATCTTAATGAGATGAGCAGAGCTATTCTTTCCTCTCATAATTATTTCCTGCATCTATGAATAAATATAACTTAAGAGTTAGGGTTCAATATTAATTCTAGATTTATTTTCTATTTTGGGGGTTGCTTTTACCCTTTTCACATAAAAAGTTCTGGGAATTATATAATGTCCTCCTTTGAATCTTTGAGCTCCTTACAAGTTATATGTCAAAATCATATACTCTTTGATTATCAAAATCTATTTTTAATAATGTATCAGTTGTCAACTCAATTTCCTCAATTATGAAAATTACCTGCAGATTTAGCTTATTCAATTTCTTGAACAAATCCACAATTAGCTTAATTGGCAAACCAGCCAAAGCAGATTTATTTTGGGCGGGAAATCTTACTCCATTTTTAATTCAAATGAATATACTCTAATACACTTAATGAATCGATTTTTAAAGGTTCCAAATAGAAGATCAACATGCTATTACTCAACACTTTTTATAACGTAATACATTTAATGTGTAGCCCAAAGTGGAAGTTATTTATGAAGTGAGATATGTTCCTTTATTGAATATATATTACATACATGTATAGAACAAAATATGATGTTTAGCTAGTACTAATTTAAAAAAGAAATGAAATCGAATATAAAAACTCAGAAATAACTCCATTAATTTAGTCAGAAACAATCAACTTTTTACCTGCCACCCCAATCTTAATCACTGCTGGAAGAATGATCTCAGAACTGTTTGTTTCAATTGGCCATTTAATAGTAAAAAAGTGATTGATAAAAACAATGCATCGTTAAACCTTCAAAAGAAAGGAGAGGCTTCCGGTCAAGATGGCAAAGTAGGTAAATGCTGTGCTTAACTCCTCTCACATCAGAATTACAACTAAACTACAGAATAGCCATCATTGGGAGTTGCCTGATTTCTAGCTAGATAGAAGTCCGGAAGGGGCCACCTCGAGACTGGTAAGAGAAGGGGAGATGCAAAGCATCTGGTCCCACACCCATGTGTGGCAGTAGAGGATTGCGAGAAATATCTCAGCTGTGTAAGTCCCCTCAGAAGAGCAAGGTGTCCTGGCCCCACACAGCGCTCCCCAGCCCAGGATTCCGGTGCTGGGAAGAAAAGTCCCCACAACTTCTGGCCTTGAAAACCAGTGAAGAATGTGGCAGAGTGAGACAGAGGACTGAAAGATTCACAGACTTTCCCGTAAAAGGGCCTGTGCACAGGCTTACTCACTAATGGACTCACTCACTCTAAGCTCCAGTACTGGGGTAGCAGCTCGAAAGGCTCCAGGGACATATGGGGAGGAACTGAGTTGTCTGGCTTCAGAGTGAGGGCTGGAGGGGCAGCCTTCTATGAGACAGAGGTGCTGGCAGAGGTCATTATTCCTTTGTTAAGCTCTCATCCGCCCGGGTTACAGATTCCCATGCAGCTGCCATATGTGAGTCTCCATCAATGTAGCTAACACTGTTCACCCCACCCCAGTGATTCCCTGAGACCCCTCCCAATGTGGGGTCCCACCCAAGCCACTTCCAGTGAATTTTCCATACAAATGTCCTGTCTTGGCTGATGCTGCAAACTTTCCTAAACTCTTGCAAAGGTTCACAATACCTAAACAAGCAGCATCTGGCTTCATCATGCCCTGTACCTCTTGCTGAGCAGCCCTAAGCCTGGCACTAGTGGCAGCGGCCTCAGTTTGTGGCTTGGCCTCTTGAGGCACTTCTAAGCCCAGCATGGGTGGCAGCCATCTGTGTATTGCTTAGTGGCTCATGCCAGGTGACCCCAGGCAGGGTACAGGCTGCAGCTGAACTTGGACTATGGCAAGGCCCCTCCCAGGAGGCCTGGCCTATACGCCAGGTGGCTGGCTTCAATTTGAGCCGGAGCACCACACGGGGGTCACATCTGAGGATGACATACCCAAAGGGCAGACAAGGGAGGCACCAGAGCCCTGCTAAAGAGAATCCTGCTCTGTAGTGTCAGCTCCTGCACAACAGCTCCTCTACTGGTAACAGCCAATCATCACAACCAATCAGCTTGAGGGTTAATCTCTCCCACTGACGAACAAACAATAACCAATGCTCAACTATAACAGGAGGATACACACAACCCATACAAGGGACATACCTGAAGCACCTGGCTCAGGTGACCAGGGAAGACTGTGCCACTGGGACCCATAGTACACCTACTACATAAGGTCATTCTACTAAGACCGGGAAACATAGAAGCCTTACCTAATACACAGAAACAAACACAAGTAGGTACCTAAAATGGGAAGACAAGGAAACATGTCCCAAATAAAAGAACAGAATTCTAGAAAAAGAACTAAACAAAATGGAGACAAGCAATCTACCAGATGCAGAGTTCAAAACACTGGTTATAAGGATGCTAAATGATCTCAGTGAACTTCAACAAAAAGATAAGAAACATAACAATAAAGATAGAAAACATAAAGAAGAACCAGTGAGAAATGAAGAATACAGTAACTAAAATAAAGAATGCATTAGAGGGAATCAATAATAGATTAGACAAAACAGAGGACTGAATCAGCAATTTAGAAGATAAGGTAGCAGAAAATATCCAAGCAGAACAGCAAAAAGAAAAAAGAATCCAAAAAATGAGGACAGTTTAAGGAGCTCCTGGGACAACATTCACTTCATAAGGGTACCAGGAGGAGACGAAAGAGCAAGGAATTAAAAACCAATTTAAAGAAGTAATGACTGAAAATTCCCTTCATCTGGCAAAGGAAAAAGACATAAGTCCAGGAAGACAGCACCAAACACAATGAACTCAAAGAGGTCCACGCCAAGACACATCATAATTAAAATGCAAAAGGGTGAAGACAAAGAGAGAATATTAAAAGCAGCAAGAGGAAAGCAATTAGTTACCTACAAGGGAGCTTCCATTAGACTGTCAGCTGATTTCTCAACATAAACTTTGCAGACCAGAAGGGATTGGCAGGAAATATTCAAAGTGATGAAAAGCAACGACCTACAACCAATATTACTCTACCCAGCAAAGCTATCATTTAGAATCGAAGGACAGATAAAGATCTTCCCAGACAAGAAAAAGCTAAATGAGTTCATCATCACTAAACCAGTATTACAGGAAATGTTAGAGCAACTTTTTTAAGAAGGAAAAAGAAAAAAAGATAAAAATTCTAAATAATAAAATGGCAATAACCACATATCTAGCAACAATTACTTTAAATGTAAATGGATTAAATGTTCCGTTCAAAAGATAGGGTGGCTGAAAGGATAAGAAAATAAGACCCTTACATATGCTGCCTACAAGAGACTCACTTCAGAAAGACACACTAAAATAAAGAGCTGAAAAAAAGATGTTTAATGAAAATTAAAAACAAACAAACAAAAAGCTGGGGTATACAAGACAAAATAGACTTTAAAACAAAGGCTGTAACAAGAGACAAAGGAGGATCCAGTTATCTCACTTACAGGTGTTTATGTGAAGAAATCAAAACACTACTTTGAAGGGATATGTGAATCTGAATGTTCACTGCAGCATTATTTACAGTAGCCAAGATATGGAGGCATCTTGGGTGTCCATCAAGGGATGAATGGATGAAGAAGAGGTGGTACATATATACAATGGAATATTAGCCACAAAAAAAGAATAAAATCTTTCCACCTGCAACGACATGGATGGACCTAGAGGATATTGTGCTGAGTGGAGTCAGACAAAGAAAGCCAAATGCCAGACTGAAACCTAGAGAACAGGATAGACAAACAACAGAAACAAGTTCATAGATACAGAGAGCATTTTGATGGTTGTCAGATTGCGGGGTGGGAAGATGGGTGAAGGGGGAGGGGATTAAGATGTACAAATTGGTAGTTACAAAATAGTCATGGAAATGTAGAGGGGTGCATGGGGAATATAGTCAGTAGTATCGTAATAACTATGCATGCTGCCAGATGGGTACTGAATTTATTGGAGTGAGGACATCATAAGTTACATAAATGTCTAATCGTTGTGTTGTACACCTGAAATTAACATAATACTGTATGTCAACTATAATTGAAAAAATAAAAATATAAAAATTTTTTAAAAGGAAAGTGTTTTGGGGACCATTTTTTTTTCCTGTGTGTGTGGTAGTTTTAAGTTATTGATTTTTAAAATCATTACTTTTTAATGGAAATAATCAAAAATCTGTTTAAAATTATGAGACCCATTAAAACAAAGTTTAATGAGGAAAGAAATGATCAGCTTTTACTCTGTATTTAATGAAAAACATATATACATCGCTTTAAAAAACAAAACAAAATGAGTCCAGTAGTTAGCATATATACTATATTTGTTAGCAGAAGGCAGAAAAAAGTAGGACTGCTTGTAATTTTAATAAATCTTTTAAGATATAATTCAAATAGGTAGCACATCATAGGAGTTAAGAATACTGACCGTGGATCTAGACTGTCTGAGTTTAAATCTCAGCTGACCCAATGACTGGCTATGTGACTTTGGGCAAGGCTGCTTAACCTCTCAGTACCTTGTGAGAGTCAAAAATCTATTCTGCTTTGCCTATTGGTTCTGGCTCATAACACATACTCGCTATGTTCACAATTTCTTACCACTACTCTCTTTGCTTTGCTTTCACAGGACTCTTCCTTTAAAAGGATGAGTCTTTTTTAGATTAGGGGATGAAAAAGGGAAGGTCCTAAATGGAAAATTGTCATGACTACTCCTCACATCTCCAAATGTACCATATATCTGAATACAGAATATCTATCACAGTTCCTAAAACCAAGCTTCATCCTTAACAAGAAAATCCATGAGGCAGAAAAAGCCTGGAAGCTTATGGGTTTAAGGACCCTTGACCAATCCCTTTAGACTGGTGTCTTAGAACAATTCATCATAGAAAGATATGAGATTCCTTTCTTTTGTAAAGTAGGAGAAATAAGTGTTATTGTGAATTCAGAGATGTTATTAGGCAAATTAATATTAGGATAAAGAATCCAGAAATTGCGTTCCTTGAAACTAGAATGCATGGATTCAGAAATGGGTTCCCTTGAAGCCATCTACACTGCAAACCCCAGGCATACCCTGGGGTGTGCTTACGTAACCCAGTGTGAGGACAACTGCAACTGGAGAACTTCTTTTGCTATAATGAGCTGTCTCTTTTCTACTGTGTGTAGAAATGATCAACCACAGGAAAAATTAAAACTATAGGATGTAAAATGAAAAAAATCAGAAATCACAAATTTATAAGAATCAAACTTCCATAAATATTGCCTTTTAGGTAATCACACATTACAATCTCAATTTTGTTTAAAATACAATAGTCAATAAGAAATATCAATGTTCTAAATCAGTAGTGTTTAAACAACTATGCTTTTAGTGTTTAAACAACTCTGCTTTTAACTGTTTTAAGTTCTGGAGTTCTAAGAAGATTCTCTTTGGGGGAAAGAAAAGAATTCTGCTGCTTCAAAGGAAGCTCAGAATTAGAAACTTAGCTAATGTTCTCATTTCAAGTCAAGTGCAAATATTGAAAATCTTCAACATTTGTACTAGTTTGTCATAAACTGCTTTGAAGTGAGTGGGTCAGTAGATAAACACCTCATTTTGTTGGAAAGTTTCCTCCCAACTGGTCTTCCCTTCTCAGGTTTCAGCCTTCCTGAGTAATCATGATTCAGTATAAGAGGAAATGAGTGAAGAAATCTCTTTGAAAAATATCTTTCCAGTCAATCACTCATCATAAATTGGTCCTTCCTGTTATGCATTTTGTGATAGGGAAAAAAGGACAAATTTGGGATATTCAAACAAAGGATGAGATAGAAAGGAATCTGAAATATTAACAAAGAGCCCAGCCCCTAAAGTGTACTGTGCTAAGCTGAAAAAGGCTACATACACACCAAGTCCCTAAGTCCTTGCTTCAGTCCATCCCAATTGTAGTATTTCTGGAAGTATATCCCTCTGTAACCACTGGTTGTATTTCACTTCCAAAAGTATTTTATGGGAAAATTTAAGATAACCCTTTATTGGAAATAATCCCAGATGTCACAAAGTGAGATTTAGGAACAGTAATAGTGGCTATCTATTATACGGTGTTAGGGTCTCTGGGTTGAATGGGTATTTCCTCCTGGAAATAGTATTTAATCAGTCTTCTCATGCCAAAAATGACTTGGTCATTTTACAAATATTTCTTTATGTGTATTGAAGGATGACTGGAGATACTGATAACTTAGAAAAGCAGCACTGATGGAAACAAATTTCCCTGTGAAGATAACTACAGTGCCAAATTTAAGATCATTAATCATATATAACTCATAACATTTATACAACCTCTAAATTTTCCTGGTCTGAAAATGAGGACAAGAACCATGAAAGCTGCCATCAAGTTCTACCAAAATCACTTTAAAAATTGTATTCTCTCTTAGAACTAGGACATAGTGTGGTCTATACGGCATACCATACATCGTAGGCTTTCCGTAAATATTTACTGAATGATTGAATTAAGCAGGAGTGATGGCCATATACAGGAGAGCATTACCTATCAGTTATATAAAATATTTAGGAAACCATTTCAGTTTCAGTGAGGTGTCAGTGCATTAAAGTGTAAGAGAACACAGTTGTGGAGACAAGCAAGCCTGACATAAAAACTTGATGTGACTACTTGCCTATCAGTTAACTGTGGCCAAGGTCTCTGACCCTCATCATGGCTGTATATAAGTTGTGAATAAAAATATCTAACTTGCAGGGTTTGGGTGAGAATCGAATGGAAAAAAAAAAAAAAAGAACAACGGTTTGTAAATACCTAGTACAGTGCCTGGTTCATAATAGGGGTTTAATAGACAATTATTTCAGAAATAAAAAGGTTACTATAATTCACAAGTCTTATAAAATTAGTAATAACAGGGCATTCATGCATAAAATACTACATTCCAGGCAAGGTGAAGGAATGTGAAGCAACACAAGCCAGGTGAGCCCTACCTGAGAGACTAGCAGGAAACTGGGAAGCAGCACCTTGACTCTTGGTGGTGAAAGCAGTGAGAAGCAATCCTGCTGTTCTAACATGTTCACATCGTTTTTATTATTACCCTGATCACTATCTTCTGACACAGATTAATTAAAAGAATAGTTATTATAATCATTACTCTTTAAAAATTATTTAAGATTCAAATGCAGAAGTAGAATATTTGAATAAAGAAAAATGAATTACAATTTTGGGAGCCAGTTCTAATTACTATACGGAAAATGTATCTTGCCTTCTGCTAAATGAGTGAAGAACTATCCAGGAATGCTATATTTATCTTCCCTTGTGCCAATTTAAACAAAAAAGTGTAGGCTTTCTTTTTAGTCTTTGTTATATGAATTCTCTCTAGAAATACTTTCTAATTAAATCTATGGCACAAGAATTAACTCTAACTACAGTCAAGTTCTTAGAGATGGGCTTACATGAAGGCTGCCTGTGTGGGGTGCTGTTGCCCGAACCACCTGAGGAATGCGCCTATTTAGAACTGACTTGCTATTACCAGTGAGGTTCATCACCTATTTGAAGGGATGCCTTCATTTGTTTAGTGCAGTGGTTCTCAACTGAGGGTGATTTCACTCCTCAGGGGATATCTAGCAATGTATGGAGATATTTTTGGTTGTCACAACTGGGGATCTAGTGGGTAGAGACTAGGGATATTACTTAACATCCTACAATGTACAGGACAGCCTCCACAACAAAGAACTAAACAGCTCAAAATGTCAATAGTGCTGTGGATGAGGAACCCTGGTTTGCTGTGTGCAAGTATCATTTACCCGAAGCAGTACCCACCCACTGGGAAGAGGAGGAAGGGAATGGACCAACTTACTGGGTACTGTACATGCTACCTTTGTTCAAACTCATAACTCTATGAGAAATATGTAATTATCCACTTGTTACAGAAAACTGAAATTCAGAAAGACTACATCTGTACCAAAGTTAGTGGAGCTGGACAAGGCTGTCAAACCCCATAATGTGTGCTTCTTCTTCTGTATCTATGACCTCTCTTAGGTAGAGCAATAAAGAATATAACCTAAAATTTCTTAAATTAGCATGTGATTCTCTATCAGAACTTAAAAATCATGACTGAAAGGTAACCCTGGCTTCTCTGCAAATACACAGTATGATCTTTACTTCAGAACTGCTCATGTGAACACAATTGAAGAGGTAATTCTATTGGATGTGAGACAATGACATCAGTCTTGTACTACTGGGTCCCTTTCTGACCATGTACCAATCCACCCTCTATCTCAACTGCACGAAGCTGAGAAAAATGTTGAGGTCCTGAAAGTCCTCATTATGGATATGCACTTCCTAAGACATCTTAGGATGAACAGCTTCATTGACAGCTTCTCTCAATTGGCAAATATTCAGAGCACCCTCTAAAGGCAAGGCACTGTGCTAGGAGCTGCTGTAGATATATGTACTAATAGTCTATAAAGCCACATTGTGATTATTTTCTAAAAACTAGCATCTTCCATTTATTAAGCTCTTACCCAAGTGCCAAGCACTATGGTAAAGTGTTTCAACCATCACCTATTTTAGTTTTCAGTAGATTCAGGGAAGGGAGAACTGTCTTCAGGTAGATTTAATTTTTCCCTATTAACAACCAATCTGTAGCAAAATGAAGTCTTCATACCTAACTCGCAAACACTTGGTTAGTCTAGCATACTCCACTGTAGGTTAAGTTCCTTGCAAACTGTCTATCTTACTCATCATTCTACTCCTAGAATATAACATGGTGTCTAGCACACTGTAACTGCTTAATTAATATTACAAATATTTGCTGAACAAATAGATAGGTCAATAAACGAATAAATGTCACTCACAAACTTCATGGAAGTCAGAACAAATGAGGCTCCTTAGACTTCTCCAATTTGTGACGGTTCCTCAGCCTTGCCCTGTCTTGCATGACTCTTTTAAAAGGTACTGGTCAAGTGTGTTGTGGAGTGCTTCTCATTATGAATTTGTCTCATGATTAGACTGAAGTCATAGTTTTGGGGAAGAATACTACAGAGGAAATAATATGCTCTACTTGTTGCATCTTACTAGGGAGTACATGTATCAGCATGACTTACTACTGGCAATATTAACCTTGATCACTTGGTTAAAATAGTATCTTCCAGGTTTCTCTACTGCAAAGTTACTACTTTATTCTTTTTATATCCCTGACAGAAGTGAGTCAGTGAGTCCAGCACATACTCAAGGGGAAGAGAATTAAGCTCTCTTTCTTTTTCTTTTAATGTCTGCTCTTAGAAATAGAGTCTAAAGTTATTTGAATCATTTAAAGAAACTGAGGGGAGGGGATTTTTAATTCAAGAAATGATACTTCATTACTAGAAGTGATTATATTAAAATCCCATCTTGATATAACATGCCCCTCAATAACAGAACATTTTGTTAATGCCAGTATCTCAAAAATCATCTCTTAACTATGGCTCTTCCACTGCTCTCCCCTGCCCTCCCCCCCAAAAAAACACAGGTAAGAGTCAAATCATGAATCATCCTCACAAGTTCACAAGTATGCAAAGGCAAGTGTCAAAGTTGTAGAAAATTAAAAGTACCTTCATGCAGGATTATGTGTGCAGCTTACTTTCAAATTGCAAAAAATGGATGGGGTGTGTGTGTGTGTGTGTGTGTGTGTGTGTGTATGAGTGTGAGATGCGTAGGGTACATGACATTCATTGTACTATTCTTTCAACTTTTCTGTAGGTTTTAAATAAAAATACCACCAATTGGCCTGAACCAATATATCAACTCAGTGGTCCACATATAGTACTGAAAACATTATCATGGCTCAGTTCTTCTCAGGGATCTACCCACAACTGAGGTCGCTTGTTTCCATTGAAGAATGCATTTCTTTCATTCACTGCTCTGCATGCAGGCATGACAAAGCTCAAATAATGTCCAACAGACAAATAACAGGAATTAGGTAAAGATTATCAATATTTTAATGTTTATATTAGAAATTGTCTGACCTAGTTCCTAGTTGGTATATTAGCATCTCACTTGCAATCTCTACCATCCAAGAACTGAGTACTATTCTTTTACTTAAGTACCTAATAGTCATTAAATACTGTAAGACAAGTGATGGAGATACAGAATTAGGCAAGTTCTTGTACCTGACGTATTTAAAGTTAGATAGGAAGAAGATAAGCATATAAATCAATAGCCATATGAAATGTGTAAATGCCCTTCATATTAAAGGTATAAACAAAGTGCTGTGTAGACTCGGAGAAGATAACTGAAATGAAACAGACGGGATTAGGTTGAAAACACCACTAATGATGCCTTATAATAAGAAACACCTTGGGAAAGAAAGTAGTCCTTATTAATGAGAGATGCTGCAGAGCACAGAATCATTAAGTCCTACTTTACATTCTTCAGTGGTGATGGATTACCATCTTAATAGGAAACTTTAACTTTGCTTTTTTAAATCACATAAACTAGAGGAATTCAAATTCATCTTGAGTAAGGAGACAAATAATCCTGGTTGCAGTTGAATCACTCTTAAGAGGAGCGATAGATAAGCGAAAAACACCTGAGCTTGGTCAGCTTATATGCAAACATACATCCTAGGGGTGGGTAGGAAACAAGTCTCACACTAGACTTGCCTTTGTGGTCAAAAGGAAGACTATCCTGGTTACCCAATCCAAAATATCAGGAAGTTCTACAGTGAAAAGTGAATCCCATTTTCAACGGAAGGTAAGTGTAGAGAACCCACCTCTTAAGTCTCTATTGCTAGCCTTCTAGAGAAAAGAGTAGGGACTGTGGAAATAAAAGAAGGATAGTGTTTTAAAGACAAAAGTCTTATCAAAGTTATAGAGTAGAAAAGATGCATTTGCTATTACCACTAAGATTGTAACACAGGGTTATGTCTCAAAGGGAAAGCAAACTGGGTAAGTTTTCGGACTTCCTTTCCAGGGAAACAATTTACTGCTGGACATAACTGAAAATGCTGGTTATTTCTTGGAATGCTTGGATAGCTTTTTCTCTAATATCATTCAACCAAATGGAAAAGTTGTACTCTGGTCTGGACAAAGGGTTTTAATTACAAATGGAGCTAAAATAGCAATCTTCCGCTGGACCCCAGGGAGCATTAGTTGGACAACAGCCCATTAACAGACTAGTTCTGAGTGCTGATAAATTCTTCTGGAATACTATCAGACAAGCCCAAGGAAGGTACTTATAGTCCACAAATAAAGAGGAATAAGAGGTGGGCAGGAGGACAAGTGTGTCATGCTTTATTCCATTCCACTTGAGGCTCTTCTAGAGCCTTCCCTCTGACGAAGCATAAGTGCCTTGGCAGCTGATAGGACCCAAACACGGAACCAGGAGCTTAGGGGGTGATCATGTTTAACGATATTTTTAATTCCAAAGTGGCGGGCAAATGGACAGTATAGGAAAAAGAAAGTAATAGAAGAAAATAAGACCTTGGAAATAATAAAAATGTGTGAAAAAAACAGAGTCTGCTTTTCTCTTTTGAATTCTTCCCTACTGCACGTCTAGAATCTCTTCTAAGGCCTTTGCCATAATTATCTATTTCGATAAAAATATCTTAGATTTGAAAAGAATATGTAAGGGAAAGAATACCATATTGGATATTAGGAGACCAGACTAGGTTCTAATTCCATTCACGTCACAAGTCTGCTGTGTGATCAAGGACATTTCAACCTATCTAGGCCTCAAGGGAAAAAAGAAGCAGGAGAAGAAGGGGTTACAAAGTATGAGGGCTGATGTTTCCTAGGAAGGCAGACTCCTCAGCCTCCCTGAAGTGTGTTTTGGGAGTCTTACCTCCTTCCTTCCCAAGGTCCTGGCCCACCTCCCCTGTGCTTAGAGATCTGACAGTACTTTGTTAAGACTCTACAGAACAGGTCCTTTGGTCTTTTTATGCAAATTGGGTATCATTTCCCTTGCTGGCCTCAGCAACTAGGGGCTTCCTTTTCTCCTTGAATCTAGCTGCTGCCCCTCATTACCAATGGCAGCCCTGCCCACAATCTCAGGTGACTCTCTGACACCTCCCATCCCTTCTCCCCAGGTCTTCCCTCCTGCTACTGGACACTGTGCCTTTTCTACTCTGGTCCCACCACAACTGTCACTTGCTATCAACCTTGACAGGAAAAGAGATTCCCACTACCCAGGGAAGAAATTAGGAAGAACTGAAAGAAAAGAGAAGAAGAATTCCTGTTCCTATTGCCAGGGTTTTGGTTGTAGTGAATATGTTTCTGGGACACAGTAAGAGCTCAAAATGTGTTTCAGTGAATAAAACAATGTGCCCTAATCAAAACACTTAAAGGTGTTTCCCAGAGTGAAGTTACTATATACATGGTAGTTTTGTATTTCGTGTATCCATGACAGGTGGCTGGCCTTGGAACCCCACTCTCAGGAGGCATAGTTTTTACGGGAAAAATGCTGTCTGAGTCTCAAACAATTGACTTACTAATGACCTTTAATAACTACCTTTCCTTCCTCAGGAATGGCTTGTAAAACAGGAAAATTAAAAAATATGTTGGCAAAAGAAGAAAACAAACAGCAGCCATCTCTAGCTATAACATAATTCTGTATACATATACTGTCATATACAGATACACATATGAATAACATATATACAAATATGTAAGGAGTAAGCTGATAAATTATCTGATTAACCTTTCTCTCATATTCACACACACACACACACACACACACACACACACACACACACACCCCACTCTTCATTAAGAGCAAGGGGTCAGCCTCCCTAGACCAGTACCAAAGTAGATGTTTACTGTGAGAAAGGGGTTTCAGTCATAGTAAGAATAAATACGAAGGAAGTAGAGACAACATGGTAAGCCCAGAGGATTAAGAAAAACAAATATTTGGAAAAGAATATAAGACACATCGAAGAGCTAAATAGTAACAGGGTACCCACCCCTCAAATACTCATTTCAAAACAAGATCCTCTTTAGAAAATAAATGCATGCAAGGTCCCACTTGTTGCCTGAAAGTCTTGGAGGAGGTAACAAATATCCCTTTAGAGAAGATATCCAATGGTGCTCTGAGAAGGAGGAAAGATACACAGAGGCAGAATTCATGAAGGTATGTGTGGGGAGCAAGCAAGTGGGGATCTGAGTGGAGAAGCCAGAAAAACTGTGCCTGAAGTTAATGAAAGAATTTTGTCTGCTGAGCTGAAGTGCTCAGGTCTGTTAGACTGAGGTGCTGTGGGTTCTGAAATAAGATGAACAATACAAATGGTGGAGGTCTGTCAGGGCATTCCATATATAAGCCATCACTACCTGACAGGTACCAAATACCTGTCACTGTATCTGACATTTCAATACAATCTTTGATACTGAAATGTAAAGAAAAGAAGGTTCATAAATTATATAAATGTCTAACTAATGTACTAATAATGGAACTACTTAAAAAATTAAAAATAAAGGGAAGAAAGATGCCTCAAAAAAAGGGAAGGGAAGAAGAGTGAAGGAGAATGATATCTTTAAGCTTCTGTCCAAGTTGACTCACCTCATAGAAAAGTCCTTCCGGGAACTGCTGGAAGCACTGAGCACACACGAAACACTGCTCATGGTACAGTTCGCCATTACTGTTTACAATCTTCTCAGCAGGCGCAAAACCCCCCCTGCAGCGCTCACAAGCAGCGTTGGCAAGGGCATTGGCCATGTTGCTGCAACACACAAAGGACAGGAAGTCACAGACTGTCAACTTTTTCTTAGACTTAAGACCAAAAAAACATAAACTAAAGAGCGCATTCTATCTCATCACAAAAATCGTACTTTGTCATAAAGCCTAATTTCTTGCTTGTGTCTTAAGTTTTCAACTCAAACTGTTCCCATTTGTTTGTCTTAGCATCTTAGGTTCTAAAAGGGCCTCCTGCTCAGAACCTGTTTCTCTTTAACATTTTTGACATTCCTCTTGATAAATACCACCATGAGTGAGTGCCTACTATCTGTTAGGTACTAGGGATAGAGAGAAAGTCAAGAGTTGCCCTCATAGAGCTCGAGTTTACAGCCCAATAAGGAGCTTAATTAAAATATCCACAAGCTGCTCTTTCTAGCTGGCACCATGTCATAGGCATCTCTCGGGACAACTGGCACAAATGCAACAAGGCCAGGGGCAAGAGAAAGCCCTATCACAGGGGCATAAACACGACCTAGGACACCTGCTGCCAACACTAAGACTGGCCCCCACACATACACATAGTCCACAAGTGGGAGGCAACAAGCTGTACCACGCCTTGAGGCTGGACATGGGGAACGTCTCCTGGGGCTCTGAGTGTTGCACACAAAGCAAGGGTTACTGATGTTGTCTGCAGTGCATCCAACAGTGAACCGGTTGGTGCCAAGACCCTAGGGAGGAGCCGTGTCATGCTCACTGACAACACTCCGGACCAACAGAGGTACGAGCTCCACTCTACACTGCCGCTGAGCTGTAAGAAGAGGGCCAAGCTGACTCCTGAGGAGAAAGAGATTAAAAAAAAAAAGGTCAGAAGAAATATGATGAAAAGAAAAAGAATGCTCAAATCAGCAGTTTTCTAGAAGAGCAGTTCCAGCTGGGCAAGCTTCTTACACCCATCACTTCAAGACCAAGCCAGTATGGCTGAGCAGATGGCTATGTGCTAGAATGCAAGGAGCTGGAGTTTTAGCTGAGGAAAATCAAGGCCTCAAAAAGCAAATAAATCCTCCTCTCTCCTATCTTAGCTCACATAATAAAGGTGTTTCTTCTTCTGTGAAAAAAAATCCATAAGTTGACATCTCAAAACTAATTTCTCTCTCCTCTGAGAACGGAATCTAAATTGCTTATCAATTGAATGCCATGTCATAGTACAGACACAAATTACTCCTTTGGTTAGATCCTACTGAAAGTCATTGCTTAGTAACTCTGAAAACCTGCCAAAAATTCCTTAGTCCTATCATCTAATTGGTAAGATTAATATTAAACACCAATATTATAAAATGTATCTTAAAATTAAAGAATTTTACATTATAAAGATCATTTTACAGATGATGAAATAGAGGGTCAGAGACGTAAAGTGACTAGCCCAACCCCTTAGTGCCCCCTGAACTTCCAATAAAGAACTGTTTTATTTCTGGAAGGCCTCCAAGTGGAGAAGATCCCCTAGGCAGAGCAGTCATTGATTGTCTAAGGCGTCCTTCTATAATTTAGCAAGTTTATTTTTAGAAGCCTAGTCACAGCATGAGCTCTACCTGTGTGTCTGGTCCCCCAGTGCAGCTGCTGACCACCCAGGCACTGAACCAAGCGACCTCGTAAAGGGACTGCCAACATTCTCCTGAATCTTCACAACCGCCCTGTGAGGCAGGTGAGAAGGAAAGTTTCCAGACAGATTTTACAGACAGATTACCTGCCTTGTCTCATATCAGTTTCTAAGTTTTGCTGTTTCTTTAGTGAAAGTGTTCACATACCTTGTTTCACACCTCCACCTCATCCCAAAGGAATGCAACTTTGCCTTCCTTCCCCAAATGTTTCAAAGAACAGATATTACTATTTTGTAGCCTTGGCATAACTTACTCAGTGCCATGTTTATACCCCCCCATCAATCAACATTCAATTTTACTTAATAGGCCTAAATACAGAATTGAAATGTCACCAAAAAAAAAAAAAAAAAAAAAAAAAAAAAGGAGAAAGGGAGGAAGGGAGGAAGGGAGGCAACCTCACTGCTTGGCAAACTTGGCTTAAGTCTACTACTAAAAGGAATTTTCTACTTTGTTATTTCAAAATTACTGTGGGTTAGGAAGAAAAATCTGCAAAATTTCCTTCTTTACCTGGCTTTGTCATAAGCCAGTTGAAATATGGAAGTTTTAGCAAAGCTCTAGAAAGGTCTGTGCTTTCTCTGTTCTCCTGACCAAAATCCACAGGTGTCCCTTGATGAAGTATGATAAGCCCACACTTGCCCTGATAATGCTTAGTACTGTTTTGAGGATGAAATAAGAAAAAGAATATAAAACCACTTTGGAAAACAGAAGATGTTACTCAAATATAAAGCATTATAATTAATTAAAAACCCTCTCGAAAGATTTACCAACTCCTCAATGATTTTAATAGAACTCCAAAAAAGCTAGACAATTAGGCCATCCTGGAATGTCCTGATTCATTACTATCTATGTCGGTGGTACTCAAAATTTAAGGACTACTGTGACCCTTTCACGAGTTCAAAAGGTCTTTCTTTTCCCAACTACATCTCTATGAGAGGCTATATTTTCTTTATATACTTTATTTTAAACAACATATTATAATAGGATGAATGCAGAAGCAGTTATGAGAAACTGCTTATTAAGAAACTTTTATTAAGATAGATATTAATGAGATTTGTAAAAATGTAATACAATGCCACACTTCCCACACCAAGCTTTTATTTTAGAAGCTTATTTTTCATTAAAAATTAATATTAATATTTATTATTGTGTAATGAGCTTATTGTTATTTTAAATGAACTAATAAATACAAAGTATTTCTCAGTTTTATTTTCTAATACAATAAATATTGATAAAGTAAAAGCTCTTTAGGGACCTCAAAAATTTTTTAAAGTATAAAGGGGTCCCAAGATCAAAATGTTTATCACTGACCTTAATACTATAGACTGTTTATATTCAAGTTCAAATACCAAATAGTTAGAAAATAGACACATTACAAAAAGCAGCATAATTTTTTTCCATACACAGGAAAAATTAACTAGTTTTAGAAATAATGTAATATGTATTTTTGAAGAAGTATTCCTTATCATAACAAGTAGGAAAAGAAAAGGGACAGAACAGTAGAGGAAACAAACTTTCAGGAAAAAAAACAAACAATAATCTCACCAACCTACTGAACTGTTTATATATACCTTTCCTTTCTTGTCCTTGATCCTCTGGCACTATGTATTTTTTTTTAATGGACTATTTTTTACAGCAGTTTTAGGTTCACAGCGAGATTGAATGGAAGGCACAGAGATTTCCCATATGTTCCCAGTCCCCACACATGCATAGCTCTCCCATTATCAACATCCCCACCTAAGTGGCACATTTGTTACAATGGATGAACCTACACTGACCTTTGTTTTTTTTTTTACAATTGATCTTTAAATTTAATACACATGATAGAAATTACTTTTTAAAAGTCATGAATGACAGAGCTGTCATTCAGTTAGTTACAATAAATTGATAATTTCTCAGAAAAGAATTTTCACTAAAATTTTTAACAAAAATTGATGATAAGAAATATATACATTGGGGAATATATCTATCTATCTATCTAAGTCTTAGTACGAAATGTTCATAACTGGTCAGTCATAATTGTTTTAACTGATCTACTTCTAAAAATCAACCACACGTAAAACTTGACATCTTCAAGCTTTCCATTATTAAAATGCCCCATTTATCAAAGCATGTGAAACAAATTTCCTGGCATTAAAATGCAAAACTGTAAATTCAAAAAGCATCTTGAGAGTTAGTTAACCAAGCATTTTGGTTACAGAGTAATTATAATTGCCCAATTACTCTTAAAAAGAGCTCTTTAGGAGTTGTAAAAATAAATGACCTCTGTTGCAAAACCACAGCAAAAGGATTCATGAAAATAGAGAATCAGGTCCGTTAAATTCTCCTATTGACAAACTGAGGATTTGCAATAATTCTAAGCTTACGACCTTGTATAAGATCAACAATCTTACATGAGTTGGTCTAAATACTACTCTACAGTATTTTTTAAACACTGCTTGCTAAAAACCCATTTAATAATATGAATTAGATTAACTTTTAGGGTTAACTGAATGATATATATGCATGCTAGTTAGACAACATCCTTTTTCATTCACTCAGTCCCCTAGAGACAGTATTGAGAAACCCAGCTGGCCTACTTCAAACTGCTGATTATTAAACATAACAAAACTCTGGACCTTTATCAGCAGTCTGTAATTCAAATCTTCAGTTTCCCCCAACCTGCCCTTTATTTATGGGAAGTTGCAGAGTGTAAAATTTTTGTTATAAATCCTAACAATGAAAACGAACCTCTCTCTTGGACTACATAATGAAAATATACTATTATTAGGAACCTATTCAAGATAAAAACTTTACTACTCTTAATTCAAAAGTAGCACTTTGTTTTACATATGTATGTCATCCAGCAGAAGTTTTGCATGGCCAAGCAACCTATCTGCCTGCGAGAACATGCTGCATCACCCTGGAAAGCCCTCGATGAGAGTCAAGGAAATAAAATCATAAATGGCTAGCTAACCGAAAGCCCAGGAAGGCTAGATCTGGAAGAGGAGAACCCCAAGGGAGGAGACACTTACAATTTCGCATAAAAGTCACAGAACTCCTTGTAGACTTTTACGTCACTGTGCCTGCGCTGCAGTTTGGACACAGCCCTCTCGTCTTCATTTCCATTAGCCTGGTGGACACTGTTCAGGGCTGTCTGGGAGATTTCTTCATTCTCTGGGATAACAGAGGGGCGCACCCGGCCCGGGAACGCCATAGTTGGTGCTTTTGAGCTTGGAGCCCAGTATAGAGAGCAGCGGGATAGGAGACCAGAGAAACAATGTCCAGGCCTCCCCTGCTTCCCTGCCAGGGTCACTCCCACTGTCCCCACACACGTCAGCCCCAGGCTTGCCAGGGTCGCTCCCGACCCTTCACATTAAGAGCTCCAGCAGCAAAGCAGTCAGTTGGCCTGAAAGTCCTGATTTACTGAGGCAGTTTGGAAGCTCTAGAAAACATTCCACAAAGGAGTGACCCAGGCCTTGCAGAGCAGCCTTCCAGATGGATTGTGCCTATAACCACTACTACAGGAACAGAGGGCTGCTTGGTAGGCAAGCCTCCAAGAGGAAAAAATATCTACGTGCTTTGGCTGTCTGTCGCCGGGCTTCAACAACACTAACACTGTGCTCCTGTGCTTCGGTGGGCATCAGAATCTCTTGGAGAGTGTATAAAACACCCCTGGAAACTCTGTGTTTCTACTAAGTTCTCAGTGAGGCTGGCATTCTTGGCACACTGTGAGGAGTATCGTGATGCCCAGGGCCGGCTTGCCAGATGTGCCCCATGGCTGCCTTCCCCCAGGAGGCTGTGAGTCAGAGAAATTAAGAGCTATGTTTGACTGACTTACCCTCACGTGTAGCACAGTAAAAGTCTGAAAATGTGTTCAATAAACTGATACAAGAGGTAATAGGAACGACCTGGAGTTTAGTTAGAACTCTTTCTATTTGAACTCCAGCTAATCCTTGACTTAGGTGAGCCATATTTCTTGTTCTTTATCACGACTAAAGATGCCGTTGGTATGTCTTACTATGCTATATTACAGGTCTTGTGGTAGTGTCAACAATGAAGCTGATGATCATGTAGTAGTACCATGGGTGATGAAAGGCTTCAGAATCTTTCTCAGTCCCAGTCCTCTCAGCACCATTGTGCCACCCCACAAAATCAAGGTAACAAGGGGCACTTGAGAAAGAAAATCTAGAGAATAGGTAAAAGGTACACTGACCAACAGAGCAGATCGCACCAGACAGGAGAGCCACGAAATCATCAACAAAAGACAAAATGCAGCTAAGATGCTCAAGTAGTAACTATAAATAACAATATCTAAGTGTTAGTAAGTGCTCATTATCAGATCCCTGTGAGGTAGGTATTATTTACAGGTGAGCAAAGTGAAGCACAAATTAGTTAAATAACTAGTAGGTAGGTGGCAGAGGTAGTCTAATTCTAATTTCTATGTGAGAAAATAGTTAAATACAACTACTGGAGAACAAAAAAGGTTAACTAGAAAAGGGTACAAAATGGGACTAGAAGCAGAAAATGAGATCTAGTCTTCCCACTCTGAGCCCTAATGATCTCAGGGGACAGGTCAGAACTCAACAGCTGTGGACCTTCCCAGGCCCAAAGCCCGAGACTGATGGAACAGGAAAATCACCATTTTTAAACAGGAAAAAAACAACCTCAAGGTTTATTTACTTATTTCTTTTTTTTACAATGACCATTGGAATTGAGAGGGGAGGCAGCAAGGTATGGAGAGAGAGTGACGGGGGAAATGTGGGAGGGAGGGAGATAGACACAACATAGACACACAGACACATAGACTGACTTTCAGACCAGAAATATAACACACTGAATTAGGGGTAGCCTGGTAGGAAGCAGGGAGCCAAATAAGCCTTCTGCCCAGAATCCTTCTTCCCTCTTAACATCATTATCTTCTCTATTCACATTTTTACCTCGCCTAAGACACTCCTTTTTCTAAAACTCAAATAGTCTTTATTTTAATTATTTTTAAACTTTTCTGTCTCTGTATACTGGTACATGAACATGGGGATGTGCCCTTCCCAGGGAAAAGTTTCTAGACAATGACTTGATATGGTGTAAAAGAAGGAAGGGGGTCCCATCACCACTATGTTCTCAGCAATAATCCTTCTGACTTGCCAGTTTTATAATTAGCTTTTGTGTGGAGTTAGTTTATCCTATATAAAAATAAATAAGACTACAATTACCTTCTCAGAGAGCTTAAGTGGTTTACTCAAAGTCACACAGCTAGTAAGTGGAAGGTCCCAAATTCAAATTCAGACACCCAACCCAATATTTTTGTGTTTTACCTCTATAAAATCCATCCTGCATCAGTGCTTTCAGTAACTGATATATTTGTCTGCACCTAAGTAAAGAAACTGTCAGGCTCTATTTGTTTTCCTTACAATATTCTTTATAGTTCTTAATCTGTATTAGGTCCAGTGATTGCAAATCATGTTCATTCTCCTGCTAGAAATATCAGATCAAAAATACTCTGCCAACACTGAGGTAATGCTACGTAGAGACACCAGCCTGCAGGGCAGAATACTGAAGTATGTACTGGAAGATTTCCCTTTCTTTTCAGCTCAAACAGTATCCAGGAGGGCTAGGGACAAGTTCTCTTTCCTTTAGCCTGCCAAGGGAAATTTTCACATGCCAAAAATGTAACATCCAGAAAGACAGGAACTTTGTCTTGTTCATGCCTGTGCGCCATCACTTGGCAAGTATGCAATAATTATTTGCTGATGAATGAACCAGGGTTAATAATCCACCTACTTGGGCTAGCAAACCATGGAAACAATAAAAGAGCAAATTAGCATTTTAGGTCGTCTAAAAATGTAACTAATTATCTTATTTACTTCATAACAACTAGTCTTATTTCTACTAGACAGAACAGTTGAACTATGAAAAAGCTAATGGTTCATGAATACAAGACACAATGAAGTCTCTTATCTACCAAGGAATTAAAAATCATCTGAAAGATCAGCAATCAATTTTTTAACTTTTTATTTTAAAATAATGATAGTCACAGGAAGTTGCAAAATTGTGCAGACAGGTCCTGGGTATACTTCATCTAGCTTTCCCCAGTGATTGTATCTTATGTAACTATAGTACAATATCCAAACCTGAAATCTGACATTGGTACAATGTGTGTATACAGGGTAGATACATATAACCACCATCCCAATCAAGATATAAACTATTATATCAATACAAAGATCTCTCTCAAGTTATCTCTGATAACTACACTCACCCTCTCCCCACCCTGCCACCCCTAACTCCTGGCAACCACTAATCTGTTTTTCATCTATACCTGTAACTCAGAGAATGCTATTGCTAAAGGCTGAATGTTTGTGTCTCTCCAAAATTTGTATGTTGAAAGTGTACTTCGCAATGTGATGGTATTTGAAGGTGGGGCCTTTGAAGGTAGGGAAGTAATTAAGGTTAGATTAGGTCATGGTAGTAGGACATTAATCCCTCATGATGGAATTAATACCTTCTAAGAAAAAGAAGAGACACAGATCACTCTTTATGGACCATGTGAAGATATAGCCAGAGTAACTATCTACAAGCCAGAATGTGAACCCTTATTCGACATCGAATCTGTGAGAGCCTCGATTTAGAATTCCCAGACTCTAGAACCTTAAGAAATAAGTATTTGTTGTTTAAGCCATGCAGTTTATGGTATTTTTGTTACAGCAGCCCAAACTAAGACAATTATATAAATGGAATCATACAGTATGTGACCTTGGAAGGTTGGCTTTTCCCACTTAGCACAGTGCCCCTGAAATCCGTCCAAGTTGTTACACAATAGGTTGCTACTATTTATTGCTGAGTAGTATTCCAGGGCATGAACATAGCATAGTTTGTTTAACCATTTACCCACTAAAGAACATTGTAGCTTCCAAGGAATTAAAAATCAGTTTGGGGCTGTTGTGAACAGAGCACTGTATAAGTTTCTGTGTAAATCTAAGTTTTCATTTCTCTGGGAAAAATGTCCAAGAGTGAAACTGCTGAGTTGTATAATAAGTCTATGTTTAGTTTTTTAAAAAAATCACCAAACTATTTTTTAGAGTGGTTGTACTATTTTACATTCTACCAGCAATGTATGAGATTCAATTTCTCCACATCCTTGCCAGCATTTGATATTACCATTATTTCTTATTTTAGCTGTTCTAATAGGTTTGTAGTCCCAATTTTTATTATTAAGTATATGCGTGTATATGTGTATGTGTGTAGATAAGTACAAAAAAGAAGTCAGAAATTTCACTCCACCAGATAATTATATTGACAAAAAAGGGAATAGAGTAATATGCATGTGTTTGGGAAAAAATGCAAACACTACAGAGAGGTATAAAATCAAAAGTCTCTTAATAGGTTTGTGTGTGTGTGTGTGTGTGTGTGTGTATGCATATATGTGTATGTCTATATGTATATGTATGCATATGTATATGTGCATTCTACTAATCTTAACTGTCCTTTTGATAAAACTAAAGAGCTTACTAAATGAATGATTTGACTTTTGATCATCAACAAGACATTAAGCTGAAATAAAAGCAAATCTGGTTTTGTTCTGTATTCTGTTTTCCCCAGGGCCTGGAATACAGCCAGGCTATGGTTCTTACTACCAGAGCCACCAGGAAACTGCTTGAACAGGAAATCTTAACCCTCCCCACCACAATTAGCCCCTAAATTGCTCCACACCTTCAATGAAGTCAGTTCTACTATGTCCTTCTGCTAAATCAGATTAGTGCTGGAAATACAGTAAAAATTCTCTTAACTCTTCAAGTTAGTTAAGTAGTATTTTGTTAAGGGGAAGTAGGTAGGAGACCTTTCTTTTTTTCCTAAAGTACTTCCAGCTGGGTCTACACTAATGGGGGTCGAGCACACACAGTAACCCTAGACAAAACTCCTCAATAGAAGTGACCTTGATCCGAATCAAATTTTGTAATCAAAGTTATCATATGTAATATTTTAAATATTTTAATAAACTATTTTATTTAATAAAATATTTAATAAAATATTAATAAACTATCTAATAAAATATTTATCTAATCAATACAACTGCATTTATATGAATATTAAGACAGATTTGTGGCTCTGTCTCTTTGTTTTGCCAGATCTTATTCTATCCTCTTTTCCTTTCTTTCTATCACCAAGGAATATGGAGCTCGGAGGGAGAAGAAAAGGCTGAGGTTGGTTTTAAATGGGAAAAAAAAAAGGAACATGGAAGAGCCAGATCTTTTATTATGTGTCTCCTTCCCATTTTCCTCTCCTTAGGAACAAAAGACCCTGACCAGCTGATTTTCACAAATTCTCAAGGCAGAGAAATTCTGCATCTTGCACATGCTGCTTATGCCGAAACAAGGGAACTAATTAATAAAGTGAGGGTTCTAGGCCAACCAGGAAGGCTTGAATATTGTCCACCACTGCAACTGTGGGTAAGGAACCTCTGGTATTTTAGGGCTTGTGGCAACATGAATGGGCTGCCCTTCCTTTAGCAGCTTTTCTATTAAGGTCGATAGCTTCTTAAAAAGTAATTGCTCACGTTATTTCGCTGTTTACTTATATTATTTTATATCATGTCTAAAATATGAAATTTTTACTATGTGCTCATGGGGCAACAGACCTAAGGGTACCTAAGAAGCATCTGTTAAATGAATAAACAAGTGAATAGGCACATCCTCTGTTTCTATGAGCATACAATGTAATTGGGGGAAACAATATACAGATATATGTGGTTTCATCAATTATTCAAGCACTTACAGATGCAGATTTCTATATCAGTACCCAGTGCTGAGTGAGTAAGGCTGTCTATGTGCCCTAGTCCCCGAAAAGAATTGATAACCATGTGGCCACTGAGAGCTTAAGTGGCACTATCTGCCCAAAAGGACTGTACAGGTGAGTCAGTTGTCATTCACTTCTCTTATCTGGCTACCATATAGCTGAGCTTAAAATGTGTGTTATTTTTCCAAGAGTACAAGGGGGTAGTCTGAGGCCAAATAAACACCACTGCTCAAGTTTTGTATCCAGGCCTTTTATTACCTTTAAATCATTTTTTTGGCACTTAATATTGCTCTAAGAAATGCAAACAATTCATAAGAAAAATATTTATCTGAATTCCCTTGACAGAAATTACTGCTCCAACTATAGTGGCATCAAAATGGCCCTTGAAGTAGGGTGAGGTTGGCTGTTTTTAAAAAAGTACTCAAAAGCCATTTCTGTCTAAACAGTGGGTCTGTTAGGTGGTTTTTTTTTGGTTTTTGGTTTTTTTTTTTTGCTGAAGAACTAGAGTTTCCTGAAGGCTGTGATTCCTTAAGAGTTCTCCCCAAGAGGTTCTATAACCCAAAAAGCTCTTCTCATTACCATGGCTAATTTGGGTCTTTGGAAGGAAGATCCCACGGGATAGCTCTGAACTCCAAACATTCCTTAAATCCACCCAGAGTAGATAAATTTATATTTCATAAACTCAATATTTTCTCATGATCTACTGTGTAGTGTCTTAGTCCATTCAGGCTGCTGTAACAAAATACCACAAACTAGGTGGCTTATAAACAGAAATTCATTCCTCACAGTTCTAGAGGCTGGAAGTCCATAATCAAGGTAGCAGCAGGGTCAGGTTCTGGTACGGACTCTCCTCCCCTCTTCCTGGTTCATAGCCGGCACTTTCTCACTGTATCCTCATATGGTAGAAGGGGCTAGGGATCTCTGTAATACCTCTTTTAGAAGGGCACTAGTCCCATTTATGAGGGTTCCACTCTCATAACCCAAGCACCTCCCAAAGGCCTCAACTCCTAACAGTATCACCTTTAGGGGTTAGGATTTCAACATATGAATTTTGGGGGGACAAAAGCATTCACACAATAGCAGGCAGAACATGGGGCCCTTGCTGAGTACTCCTAACAGCTTGTTAGGTGCCAAACCACACATGGCATATTTAATGTTAAGCTGACCACTCCAGTGTTCCATAAAGAATGCTGCAAGGCTTCAGATAACATCAGTCCAGCCAACTCCATGATTTCAGCCAAAACAAATTCCACCCCTGATATAACACATAGCTAAAGATAAATAATCTACTTAGAGCTATCATACAAAAATAAACTGCAGCTATTTTCAGGAGCTCAAATACTTAAAAGCCTAGATATAATCATGCACATGATTGTCAAAATTAAAAATCAACTTTTTAATAACTGACATTTTTAAATTAAAATCTCTCAAACAGCAAATACCGAATTATGTAATTTGGTAGTAATTGGCATTACTACCAAATAGTTCATTTATGTAGCTTTTAAAACTCAAGCTGAACATTTTGACCTACTGCCTCTAAAACATGGGACTCTAACATAGGAAAAAGACTATTAAATGTTTTACATCATTCCAGATACACTTCCATATGTGGATGGCTAAACCAAGCACTTGGCAATAACAACTATTAGAATGAAGCTTCTCCATTTCAAAGGCTTTCATGAATATTAGGGTATTCAAATTGTTGAGATGGCCTGTTTAAAATAAATTATTTTCACTGTGATTCTATTTTACTCAAATGGAAAATTAATCTGCTTTTCCCATACTACTAAAAACAAAACAATCATGACATGCAAGTAAAGATAATGGAGCTGGAAAGTTCTTTCTCATTTCCAAGCATCCAGGTCAAATGTACTGTTTTCTTTTAATAAACAGTGAGGAAAGAGACAAAGGTTGGCCATAAAAGGATATGGAGTTGCAATTAATAAGCCATTTTTCTTTGTTCAAATTGTTTCCTAATTCCTGAATGCACAAGCAAAAAGAAATTATTCATTACAATAAGGGCAAGAGAGTAAGAGAGAAATAAGGTGCACATCTTCTCAAATCTAAAATGAAGAAACTGCACATTTGTTACCTGTTTGCACTGACATTGCTTTTCAGGATCATGATAAAAGCAGGGCAGTTCCTCTTTGGCCCTGTTAGAGGATGTTAGAAATAACTGAAGAGACTAAAAAACTTTACCACCTATCAAAGATGAAAAGAGTGTATAATGATTTCCTTATATACCAGCAACCACTCTCTCCAGGGTCTTCAACTCATCCCAAATACTCAGACCAATCCAACAGTGACAAGGAGGCTGTGACCAGAAAAGGCTATTTGCACCTGATTGTAACACCCTTTGAAAGGAAACTCACCTCAAGTTAGACTACCCTTGGTGTTGTAAACAGAAGATTTTATAGTACTCCAAACTTTGTGATGTTTTAAAACATCTTTATCTCTCATAAAGAAACTAAGTGAAATGCAATTCAATCTCAGGTTGAAACTTTTCAGTAGGTAAACTAGAAGGCACACTTTTAGTCCTAAAATCAACAATTAAAATACAATGTTTCTAGTAAAAGAGGGTTGAGGGAAAAATTCCTACTCTGATGTCTGATTTTATTCTCTAAGCCCCACAGACAGATGCACCAAGAGACAGCAGGTGGGAGGGGCGCTTCTGCAGCCTGCTGTCTCAGTGTCCCTAGGATCTGTAACACAAGGCAGATCCTGGAGGTGCTCAGCTCCACAGTTCATAGATACTACGCCCATAAAAGCCATAAATTATTGCAAATAAATAGTTCAGTTACTTAATCTCAATCAATTTAACCCATTTCCCATTTACCCCAAGAATATTCGCTGACGGTGCTTGTGGCTGCAGCAATTACCCCAAGGTAACTCATAGAATACAGTCCTAATCTTACTCCCAAAGTTTGCCATGAAATATCTTGCTTTTACTATTATTATTTTTGCATCACTCTAGTATATTGATAGTCTTTGGAAACAAATGTCATTCTATTTATAGCATTCTGCTTTTAGTAGTGGTATTTCCATTTGCAAAATATAGTAATTCTCAATCACTGAAAATGTCAAATCCTAGAAAACGTAGTATTCCTATGCATGGTATTAAATTAACACTGGCAGCGAGCTGCACTTTTTTTTTCTAAACAGGAAAAGGGTTAACAAGTATTGACAGCCCACTTAACAGCCTATTTCTTGGAAAGTACCTTACTCTGGACGATCTCTAGAAAAGTTTTCCAACATTACCCAACCATCAATACCCATCCACAAAAGACTTCAGAATGTAAAGTATATGGAGCCTGGGTAATGTGAAGGAGAGAGACAAAAATGAAGCTCATCACAGTGTTCTCTCCTTTCTCCATGACACTCTCTTCACCCAGGTCTACTTTATCTAGAGACATTCTGAACCATGTGCAGAGAAAACTCAACAGAATTCAAGACTTATGACCTACCCGCCCCCTTCCTGCCCCACACAAACACAACAGACCTGACTGTCCGCAACTAGCCACTCTGTCTTTTCAATAATGAAGACATATGTATCATCACAAAAAGGAACCCACCCTAGAAAGAAAGATACAAAACAAGACTGGGAAAGCAGCAGAATGTGTAGTTAAAAAAAAAAAAAAAGGGCAAAATAATTGATAGCAGAAAACTAACAAATGCTTTGAACAATGGGGCAGCCCCAGTTTCTTTAAGCCCTGTGACTATCAAATGTGAGCACTCTGGGACTGGATCACTGGGTTGCATTATTTTGTTTGACAAGTTTAATTTCCCCACCCACTGCAGCCCAAAAGTAATATAATTTATTATAGAAAATTTATAAAAGCAGAAGACTCACTCATATTCCTGCCATCTAGAGAGAAGCAATTTAAAATTTTGATCTCTATTTTTTTAAAATACGCATATATGAGTTTAAATAAAAACAGGACTGTTGCAATGTGACTGTTCAGAATTATCTTTAATAGTGATCGAACATTTCTAGTACATGTTGACAAATGCTGGTATGTGGCTTCCCTCCCCAGAAACTCAGACATGCTCCATCTAGCTCATGAACTTTAGCATGACTTTCTCCTCTCTGCAAAGATAACTCATTTAACTATCATCACTGCAGTTTGAAATCTATATTCTCACTCATAAGTTTTCTCTCACTGAATCCCCAGTCACTCAAATAAGCACAGTATTTGGTCAACTGGAAAAAATTCTTAAAATTATCTTTTATAGGTTGGGCAATATTTCTCTTGAATTTTTAAAAATTTTCACTGGAAAATGTCTCTGTAGCAGTTCCTCCATTATTCAAATCTCTCTGGCATTCGCATTGTGTGACCCACTAACACACATTCTCACTCACCCCTAAACATCTTTTCAAAAGGATATATTGTGTCCTGACGAAAATAAACAAATTTGAGAAAGACCTATATTTCAAGTATAGAACAACAGTATTTTTAGCTAAAAGTGTTGACTTAAGAGAATGCCCAGCTTACCCAGGAAATCCTTCTAGTGTACCCATTAGCTCCTTATATGGATGTGGTGGCCTTCGGCACCAACCTTTCTGGCTCTCAATTACATTCTTATTTTAGTTCTGATTCAGCAGGGTTATCTCACTGAACACTGACCTTCATCTAAGGTGATAGAGGAAGTCAGTGGGAGTTTTTATTTTGTGACTAAGCTTAACATAAGGTCTATTTTCCTCAATGACAAGGCAAAAACAAAAACAAAAACAAAAACCATGAGAATTTCAGTATAGAAGGACAGACAAAAAAAAACATTTTACTCAAATCAAGTGAAAACAATCTTTTCAAATTTAAATCTACAAATATTTCATTGCCTGCTGCTTTCAACATAGAACATGTTTTCACGTATATTCTACGCATTAAAACAATAGGATCAAGCAGAAGAACTGAAATTTTTATATTTTTTGCTCACTTCAAAAAGCTCTCGTCTCGTGTTAGTAGCATCCATCTGCTAATCAAGTAGGCATTGACTCTGTACCAGAAAGTGAAATAAATTGTAGCTATAAAAGCATTTTATCCATATAAGTCAAAAAGAAAGAAGAAAACTGTGCACTCATATTTTTAACATAAAAACTGTGTTCCTAGCTGTATTTGCTTGCTGATTTTGTGTTAATATTATCATCTATGATTTGTAAGCTAATGCTGATATGAGGTCTAAATTTGCATCCTGAAGATGACAGTTCTGTAGTCTATTTTCAAGATTACGACATTTTGAAAACAGACGTCATCTTAGAAATTGTATTTTTAAGTGCAAATAAATCATCCCAACTTGGGAGTCAACTCTTTATTTTTCATTCCTTAATATTACAGAATACTCTGCATTATTAAATGCATGTTTATGTTTCCAAATATCTTCAGAATTCTGACTTTCATATTATTACAAATGGTTTACCAATGAAGTGCAATTGAATTGTTATTTAAATAAATTGATACAAAAAAAAGGTTTCTTCTCTTTCATTAACTTTAAATTTTGTGAAGTATATGTATAAAATCAAGGAACTGTTTTAGCTACCACAACTTAAGTTTTCCCATACATGTGACCAAAAGATGTGGAAATGAGAGAAGGCCACAGGAGGCCTATCTGCGGCCATCAATGTAATGATGTCCAGCATATAACTAGGGCTTCAATTTCTCCCAGGTCTCTTTTGCACATTCCTCTTCTTCTGGATCCTGTATCAGCCCTTCTCTCTCCCCATAGAGCTCACCATCCTCTGTCACAGGATGGGTTTTTGAAAGCAGATTATAGGATTAGGTGAGAAGCTCTTTGTTCAATTCCTTTAACTCTTCAAGGAGACAAATGTAATCTATAAATCTAGCAATAATATATAAAAGTATAGTAATTTTTATTGCAGACAGACCCCCTTATTTCCTGGTGGAATATTACTGGATTATTTTTGGTGTGCTGGTTACAGGAGTTACTGCCTGCTCTATGAAAGTGGTCTTTCTCCTTTGTTGGCTGGCACTGGGCCTTTTCAGTAAAGGGCGCTGAAGAGACCTGATGGACAAAAGGGATTTGCATCCTGGTCCTATGTGCTCACTTCACTTGGCAAGATCCTGGGCGTAGGGCTTTCTTCAGCACCAGCCTCTAGCAGCACACATAGCTGCATCAGTGCCCAGTTCCTAGAGGCATGGTGGCCAGAAGCAGCCAGAAGCCCATGGTGGTTTTGCAGCAGGTGGTCTCTGGCTCCTGCAGTGCATGGCAGCCTGCAGCACACAGATATCCCCCCTGCCCAACCTTCAACTCAGTGGTCCTGCAATGTACCCACCATGGACAGTCTTCGCTGGCACCCTGGAGGGAGGGTCTCCTACAAGTTCAGATTTCCAGCAAGTTTTGCTGGCATTGCACCACAGCAATTTCTCTGTCATTCTGTGAGTCTTGGAAGCGTGTTCTGGGGTGGGGAAGAGGCTCCTCCTTAGGGGGCTCTATATCAGCCCTGGGATTAGCAGCTGCTCCTTGTAGCTGCTATTCCTATACTCTTAAGCATTCTCTCTACTTCTTACTAGCCAATCTCTTATTGCCTCAACCCCCTGTTAGAGTTAATAATTCTTTCTATCTTTATACTAAACCTTCCTCGATCAAATTACTGTGTAGTTTTTCTCTCCTGGTTGAACCCAGACCAATACAAGAGGCTAAAGTCAGGGCCCTTTAATTGACTGTTCTTAGACTCTCATGAACCCATAATCCAATATGAAGCATATGTCTCGGCAACTTAAAACCAAATCTGCAGTTGAAACTAGGAAGAAATGGGAAGAGGGAGTTATAAAAGTACAGCATAATAAAATGGTCATTTAGATGGAGATGCAGTCAGTCTTCCCCATTTGTTGTTTCTCTAAGCTAGAGGCCACAAATGAACTCATTGTTCAACACAGGGTCAGAGAATATGGCAGCCCCCACCTCTAAGTATAGACCAGGTACCCCTTCTTGTTATCACTCTCAAGTATAAGGGGATGTTTCGGGGCCAATCTAGGTTCATATAATATTTTCAAATTGAGTATTGTCCCAGGAAAGAGGCAAATGGACACGTACCTCTAATTCCATTATCAAGAAACAAAAGAGAATAAAGGAACCTTTAGTAAGCTCCCACTCCTCTCCATAACTATAAGGAGGGTAATGATAGGAACTGTAAGCTTCTCAAGCACAAACACACTGGTTGTGGAGTATGCTCTGCTACTTTACTATGAATGCTACAAACATTTTTTTGGTCATAGCCATTCCTGTGTTGCCTTTCCTATGATATTACTCCTGCTATATAATAACTAAGAAGTAGCCTGTTTTCTAAACAGACCTTCAATTTCGGAATAGTTAGGGTGAAAAGGACCATGTGTACCACTTGACAGTGACATATGTGGTATCTCTCCAGAGGTGCGGTCATGACAGTGCCACAGCCAGAAAGCAGAGCTCCAGAAGGGCCTGAAAGCAAGCCTAGCGAGGGCTCCAAGACCTGCTCGTGTTTTTGAGCTTCCAAGTTTTCTGAGAAGGATCAGTCAAAATCTAAAATGTAATACAATGATATTCTAAAATACTTCTGTCACAAAATGAGCTCTTAAGAGATGATACAGTACCGTATTTCTCTTCCTTCGTCATCTACCTCATTCTCATCCCCGTACATATAAAAACTAATAAGCAGAATGATGGGGGTGATGAATATGAGTCACTGAAAAGTGAGTGCTGTGTGAAAGATGGCAGCTGCCACAAGAGAGAACAGAAACTAGCTCTGTAGTCATGCTTTTCCTGCCCTTCACCAACATCCTGGCAGAAGGATGTCTGCAACTCAAAACGCGCCAGTGACTAATAAACCTCACAAGAGCTGTCTCTATTTAGCCTGCTTCCTCCCTCTCCATGTTTGCAGGGCTCCTTGGGGACATCTCTCCTTCCGGGTGCTTGCCTCTACTCTGCCACAAAGAAGCTAGAGCCACTATCCAGTTCCCACCTCAACCATGAACCTTTAAGAAATACTATTTCTAAAGAATAATGTGCAAGAGAGAATCAATAAAAATATTTGGGAAGAGAAACAACACCATGCAGCTCAGGAAAACTCAGTTACTTTTTTAACTGAAACATACGCACATGGGTAACATGTAAATTTGTGTGTATGCACATGTGTATGTTTTAATATTTAATTAAATAGTATAAAATAAAACTCAAATCTTTTGACTATAGGGCAAGCAGACTCCCTGTTCTAACCCTTTAAAGAGAACTGATACCAGGGGTTTTAGTTAAGGGCAGCCAACATGTACATGGATGACTCTGTGACCATCTAGTCCTATAATCTAAACCTTTAACCAAACATAGTAAAGTGTAAAACAAAACAATCTCCTTTCATGGCATAAATAAGAAAGCAAAAATGTTATCAAACTACCCTGGTACTATGTCAAATTGTTAAGCTGGAAAAATAGAGAGAAAACAAAATAATTGAATTTCCAAAGAGTTTAAGATCTAGTAGGAAAGCAAATGAAATGATGAAATGTTAAGAATGTTTCAAATAAACTAATAAAACCATATTACTGAATATAAGTAAAAGAGTCGTCTAACACTGTGGACCCTAAGAAAAAAAGACACATAGCAAGAAGACTCCTGGTCACAAACCGGGCTTAACTTTAAAACCAGAGCCTGGTAACTATTTCTAAACAGGGTCCTCTCATGCAAACTGCACTCTAGGGAGTAGCCTGCAATGAACTGCCTGCCTGCACTATGTTCCTGCCATCGGAGCCAGCCCTTATAAAGGAGTTTCTGGAATTGTATTTCAACCAATAAGACTGAGACTTTCTCCATCCAATTGGAGCTGTATCGGCATCTTTATCAGTATCTTTACCAACCAATCTAAGAGGTTCCATAAGGACAGACCAATCAGGGACCAGGGGCAGGGAATTCTGTCTATATAAATCAGCACTCCTCTGGCTTGGAGAGCGCACTCTCCCTTTCCAGACTGAGGACTGCGGTTTTTATGGCTGGAGCTGGAACACTGAAGATGCCTTGCCAGAGCAGACCTGTGCAGGGCAGAGTGGGGCAGAGCAGAGCAGGTGGAGTAGACTACAGCAGAACAGAGCTGTCTAGCCAGAGAGTGGCCTCACCCAGGGTTGCTCATCCCATGGCCTCCTCACAGCCATACTACTTCATAATTGAGCTTTATAACACTATTATGCCGTTCCTTCTGCCGTATCAATCACAATTCAGTTGTTTGCAATGAATACAGTTTCCTTTTTCACCACACCCCAAGTTGGAGATTCCTATTGGTGTTGAATTGGTGCCAATGACCACTGTTTGACACCCTGTAGTGACAGTATCTATGATGGCAATGATTTTGCTCTAATAAAAGCAATAGTCATTTCTATTCTTCCATAGATAGCAACATTCTAAACTATTAAAGACAAATGACTACATCATTATTATTTTTGATTTTTAAAAGTTATTAAATTATTTTCTATTACAGTTAACACAAAATTATATTAGTTTCAGGTGTACAACATAGTGATTAGACATTTATATAACTTGTGACACCTTGATAAGTCTAGGACACATTTGACACCAAACGTAGTTATTACAATATTTTTTACTATATTCCTTATGCTGTCCTTTACATCGCCATGACCATTTTTATAACTGGCAATTTGTACATCTTAATCTCTCTCCTTTTTTCTCCATCCTCCAACCCTCATTCCATCTGGCAATCATCAAAATGTTTTTTGTATATATGAGTTTGTTTTATTTGTTCATTTATTTTGTTTGTATTTTTTAGATTCTACATATAAGTGAAATCATATGGTATTTGTCTTTTCTGACATTTCACTTAGCATAAAACCTGGTAGGACCATCCATGTTGTTGTAGATGGCAAGATTTCATTCTTTTTTTATAGCTGAGTAATGTTCCATTGTATACATGTACGACTGCATGATTATTTCAAGAGATAGTTTTATCCTTTCAGATAAAACTACTCTTAAATAAAGGAAATTATTCTGTGTTAAAGGATAAATGAAAAAAAAAAGTCCCACTGAATCAATTTCTAAGAGTTAAGATTCTGAAAAAGGTGAAGGGACAGAAGAACAAGAACATCTTGGAAGGGTAAAACCAAAATTTTAAATTGCTGTAATGATAAACATTTAAGTGTCATATGTGATACAACATGCTTCTGGGAATGGAGGGGTAAGGGATGAAGAGGGGAAATCACCCAGTATAGTTTATTACCCTAAACATAAATATAAGCAGAAAAATATCATTGTAATGGCTCATAAGACAATGTCAGCATTTTATCATGCAGAAATCAACTTGTATACTTGCTATGCAGGTATAGACTGTCTCTAAGTGAATTGCTTATATGAACAAACTTGAACAAGACCGTTGACCCTTCCTTCTGTTCTGTAAATTTAGACAGCCTGAGTCAGTACTCCAGGGCCCAGAGGCCACACAACCCCAGAGGCTACTGAACTCTCAGGGAGAGCTCAGTAGAAGCCACTGCAGTTCTTAATAACATTTGCATTCCTTCTCACATTTCATAGCTGAAGAGGCAGAGAGAGATGTCTGGAGACTTTTTTGGAGCCCATTTACCGTTCATTCCCCCTAAACATTAATTTGTGCCATAAAGTCTGGCATCACCTGACAAAGAACAAACTGTCCAGGCCCATAAGTATTCTCAGTATGTTTCCTTGGGTTTTCCTTATTGATTTGATATTTTCTGAGAACTCTGCTAGACCTTGAGACACCTCTCTCTTATATTTTACATGGCTCTAGCACTTACATTTTAATACGGTGTCTTTCAAGAGATAGAAGGTAGCTGAATTCCAATATATGAAATTACTAATGCAGGTACTTAGGAAGCAAAAAGCAAACAACTTCATGCTTTTTAAACAGATGTGGCTTCCCAAATAGTAAAAATGAAAACTATCCAGTCATGCAATATTTAAAATGAAACAATAAATTCTTGAGTAGCTCTTAATCTTATCAAAACACTTTCTTCTTTTACAAATCATATTCAGTTGGCAAATGGAGAAATTCAAGCTCCTAAAAATAAGTGACTTAAAAAAAGCAATTACTAAGTGGTGCTGGCAGATATTGGACCCAGTGTCTGCTAACCTAGACTTTATATAAGCTCTCTTAAGTGGCCCACATTTGGTGAGTCAAGTTCATATTTTCAAAATAAACTTAAATTGTTCTACCAATGAAACAAAGCCATCTCTGACCCATGGAGGTTAATAACGAACAGTTATTTGAGATGTTCACATTTCTCAGTCCAATCTCTTTGCCCCACATTTTGAGAATTTCACTTGCTAACAATGTTAAGGAAATGCTCTTTTTCAATACAAATTGCAAAAGGCTTAACAACTACCACAGGCAGACATTCTAGATTAGATAACCTACCTAATTTACCTCTTACTCACCTTCCTCCTCCCACCTACAAATTTCACTCCAGAGCCACAACTGCTGAAATTCTGGTTTGGTTCATATGCCACTAATAAGCTTGTAGCTGACAGCAGCGGGAAATCAAGGAGTTTTGCTATAAACCTTCCATTGTCATAGATGACTGGATCAGGCACAATCACCAATAAGCCCCAAATAAATGATAAATTATAATGTGATAATTACACAAGAGGCAAAAGTTAGAATTGTACCATTCATCATGACACATATCAAAATGTTAAACTTTGATTACTGAAGATTTCAAACACATATTAAACTAGAGAGAATAGTACAATGAATCCCATCAAACCCATACTTTGGTAACTCCAAAACTTATCAAATCATGATCAATATGTTTTTTCTAGTCCTCAACTAGAAAATATTTTGAGGCAAATTCCACATATCATATATTTGATCAATAAATTCTTCATCATGTAGGATTGATATATATTTATGCTCCTTTCCTACTGAGTTTAATGCAGCACAATGAACCTTGAGGAAGGCTCAGTACAGAAATGCTGGAATTCCACTGTTTCAAAATTACATACTGTTAAGTGGAGGCTGGCTGTCCTCCACTAACTTTTAAATCATGCTCTCCAGAGCCAAGGTGCCCAAGCAGTTGCCACAGGACAGACAAGAGGAAGATGATGAGGAAAAGAATCCAGAATTCAGAGTCTACCATTTAGCCCCTTCCCTTTTGACTGACATCATCTCCACAGAGTATCACTGCTATTGTTTCATATACTGCAGTCCCCAGGAAAATACTGTCAGGAAAAGATGATTCTTTGAAAAGCTTCTGACTGGACCTTTTAATCACTTTTTTTTTTTTTTTTTTGGTCTGTTCTTGTCATAATCAGAAGCACTAAAAATGATGACTGGTTTTCTGAAATGGTCTGATACTTCAACATTTCTGAGTGAAAGTTAATTTTAGGTATGTACCACTTTCTGGTAATTGAAACAATCAATCCCAGTCTCTATGTACTGCAGAAGACTACCCTAAGCTCATTCACAGAGAAGAATCTTGCTTAAAAACAAGCCTGTATTTCATTTCCCCCCAAACCATGGCTAAAACATCAAATTAGAAGCTCACACATAAGCCTGTGGTCCATTTCTAGTTCCATGTATACTCATACTTCTTCCCTACAATATTGTCTTTTTTTAATTCCCATTAACTCAAAGCAATTAGAATTCTGACAAGAAAAGGTACTATTTCATCTCAATACCATTCAACAGTAGTTATAATAAGTTGTTATAATAGCAGATGGCAATACAGAGATGTACAAAGGTAACAGCAATAAATCTCTGCCGAACTGCAGAGCTGGTTATAGTGGCCACGAAATCTATCAATATTGTCTTAACACACACATGATCAAAGAAGCATGTTTTTATTTTAAACTTTATAAAAATAATAAGTCATATTTTTAATTTTCAAAAACAAATGCACTAAAATTTCTCCCCATATTATAAAACACACTAAAACACTGTACTATACTTCAACTAGATAACAAGAGCCTTATAGGAGGGGTGTTTGGAAAGACGTATAGTCACAATCTTGTTTTAAAAATCTCCATTTATGCTACATTGTATTGTCTTTTAACAGCTATGAGTTTGAAAAGTAAAATCTAAATACGCTATTCTGATTTTATGCCTCTTTAATAAATGACCCAATAAACTGCTTTCATGGTTCATTACATTCATTCATTCACAAATATTAACTGAATAGCTCCTAGTTTAAATTGTGCTTGTCAGTAAATGAGAGTTAGAAATGACTCCCAGACTAAATCTGATAGTCACCTCCTCACAGACAGTATCTGAAGCCAAGTGCACTGAAGAGCTCTGGAAATACCACTGGAACAACAAAGGAGAAAATAAAAAGAAGTAGTAACTAATGGGAAAAATTAAGAAAAGCCAGTGCTGGAGATATGAAGGAAGGAGAAATTTTTAAAAAGCAAGTATTATTGCTGTAAAATTTCAAGGAAAAATAAAGGGAAAGTAATGATTTATGATAAAGATCCTTGGAACTATGAGATGGGCCTCCCTTCCACTACAGACATTCCCTCCCCTGTCAGCTGGCAGTACAATGCTAGTACCTGACCTGGCGTCTGCCAGTACCATGCTCTTACCTGGGACAACTTCAGCAGTGGCCCTTGGCCAGCCTGTCCCGGCAGTGAAACCTTGACTATGGTGTCTGCTATCTGCTATCTCTGGCTCCGGCCCATTCTGAGCCTGGTTCTTCAATCTCCCCATATCTGTCAATTCAGTGAGTAATCTGAAATTTTTCCAATAAAAGTCTTTCCTGCTTAAGTTAGCCAGAGGCTGTTGCTGTTGCTCCCCACTGAGAACCAAAAATGATCAAATGACATGGGAAAGGGACATGGTGGGGTCAAAAATGCAGGGTTAGGTAATAAGAAACCAAAGTTTCAGTGTTGCTGGGAACATATGACACATAAGGGAAGTGGGAAGAGATCAAAGATGCTAAAGAAGGAGGAGTTGAACATGAACAGTCTTGTCGCTGAGGAGTAGGACAAGATCTAAACCTCAGACCCTAGAGGGGCAAACCTTAGAGATGTAGGGAAGCCAGTGGGACAAAATCAAATCAATCAAATTGAGATAAAGAGAGGAACAACTATGCTAGTTTATAACTTTTCCATACATTTAAAATTATCCTCAAATAGAGTTCATTTAAACAAAAAAAAGATGAAGATATAGAGAGAAATCTATACCATTTAGTTTCAATGGTTTCAGGAAAACAGGAAGGGCTGTGGACAAGACAGTGGGGTGTGGTTAAGAAAACTGATGACAAGAGAAGTTTCAAATAGTTCTAATAGTGAATATGGTGAGAAAAGTCAATAAATTAAGAACAAGAATACCACCCAGCAGTAACCAGGAAGAAGTTGAAGTTGTAGAATAGAAATCTGTTTTACATCATTTGTTTGCCCAGAAATTAGAGTCTGAGAGTGATACGAATTAAAAATAGGTCCAGGGGTAGGTCCAGGGAATGACAACAGCCCTGAAACAGTTGGCCATGAAGAGTGTGAGGCATACAATCAGAAGAGGCTCGCAGAATAGACAAATAAGGAGAGTGCTGAGTTCAGAAATATGGAGGGCAAGGAAGAGTCTCACTACTTAGTACAGATGTGCAAGAGGGATGATCAGATAAAGGTTGCTGTCAGAGAGGGAAAACATATCTAACAGATGGTTCTGGATCAGTGATATGTGACCGGGAGGTCCAGCAACTGATATAAGGGAATACGAGGAACGAAAATGTTGACAACAAGTTATAACGACTTTCATTTATTCATGCAACTCAATGAACTTTTCACTGAGTTTCTATTATGTAGAAGCCACTGTGAAGGAAAAAAATGGGGGGAGGGGACCCCACACAAATGGTCAGTGCACAGCTTTTGCCTTCAGATATCTTACCTACTTTAGCAGAGAAGCTGAGATGTACATACTAATTGGCTAAAGACAGAAATGAACAAGAGAACATGTGAAAATGCCTAACAGTGCTAGGTTCACAGAAGTTCTACATGTTAGTTCCTTTTCTGGATTCCCTTTGTTTTTACTCAGCGAATGCTCACTGAAGCCCAACAATAAGGTAATAAATGGAAATTGAAATGAGGAACAAATATGGCAGAATGGAAAGAAAACATGGGGAGGCAAATGTGGTGCTCCATTCATGAAGATGCAAGCAGATCTCAAAGGGCAGTGGTCAATGAAAGAGAGGAAACGATTCAGACATAAATGTATTCTGAATGAAGAGAAACAGAGGGCTAATTTAACAAGCAGGCATTTGACACCACTTGGTGATGTTCTTATTACCCTGACTTTATCTCTTTTAGGATTCACAGGTGGAATTAAATTACATAGTCTACCCCTATGTGGGAGGTAGCCACTATGACGGCCCCTGGTGATTCCTGCCTTCTGGTACTGACAAAGATTCTCTTCTTGACCAAACTCTAACTAGACAGGCTCTTTTGAGCATTCTTTTTGACTAGACCCTGACTTTTAAGCTTCCATGTTTGCCTCTGCAATGTCCAGTTTTATCAAGAATCCTGTTAAGTCAGTTAAACTAGAACTTTCCATCCTTGATAGCTAATCATCCTTTATATTTAATTGGGTTCCTCGTCCTCTACCATCATCTAAGTAATGCATGATCACCCTGACCTGTCTTTAGCAAGAATCCTGTTAGGCAGTTTTGCAAGAATCCTCCCTTACTCTTGATGTTTCCTCTCAGTAAGTTTTCATCTACTGATCCCTACTCTGCTCTTTGGCTATAAATCCCCACTATTCCCTGTTGTACTGGAGCTGAGCCCAATCTCTCTCCTCCATTACTTTATTGCTCTTAAATAAGTGGCACTGAATGTTTTTCTCCTTTAACAGTATTCACACCTTTATGTAATCCCCTCCCTCTTGAGTGTAGGCTGGACTTACTGACTTGCTTCTAATAACAATTTAGAGCATTATATGTTAGTTTCTTCCCTGGATTCTCTTTGTTCAATTCAGTAAATGTTCACCGAATCACAAATGTTTACTTATCACAGCAAACTAAGGGGTTTCTGAGATTAGTTTATAAAAAGACTGACTTCCATCTTGAGCTCTCTCTCCCTCTTTTGGATCACTCCCTCCATCTGAGCCTTGAGAAGGAAGACTGCAGTCCTGATTGAAAGCTTAACAGCAATCTCAGGAGAGGGACTTTAGCCAGAGGCACTGAACTACGCTGAACCTGAATTCCTGACCCACAGAAACTGTGAGATAACAAATGTTCCTTGTTCTAAGCCTGAGATCAGCAAATTAATACTCATAGGTCAAATCAGGCTCACCATCTGCTTTGGTAAATAGTTTCACTGGAACACACACAACTATGCTCATTCATTTACATATTTTCTATCGGTGTGGTCACACTACAAAAGCAGAGTAGCTGTGACACAGATCGTACAGCCCACAAAGCCTAAAATATTTATTATATGTTTGAAAAAAAGTCTGCTAACACTTGCTGCCTCTAAGTTTTGGGATAATTTGTTATTTAGTAATAGATAATTAATGCACTCTTCTCCTATAGCATCTTGGTCATTCCTCTATGAATACAGTATCTTTTAATTATTTGTGTCTATTTTTTTCTTACTACACACTAAGTTCCATGTTAGTAGATAACGCAAGTTTTAATCAATTCATATTCCCATTTCCCTGGCACACAGTAACACCTTAATAAATGTAGACTGATCCAAGAATGCCTAGACAAATCTATTTTACATACAAATACACACAACTCACAATCTAACAATATACCCTTTAAATAAAGAACTACATTAAATTAAGAAGAGCAAAAACTACAATTTGTTCTAAATAGCTGATATTTCAAGTTGAATGCCTTTTAAAAGCATCTGTTGACTGCCTCAAAAAGAATGATTCCAGAGCCCGAAAAATAAATTTTTTATAAAACTTCATTGTTTAAAATACCTGTAGCAACAGTTTATCTCTGACATTTCCAAGATTACTGCTATCAGTTTTACCACAAAATGATATATTTTCTGGCACCTGGAAATGTTACTGCAATTTTCCAAAACACTGAAGAATTTCAGTTTTGTTCCAACAAATTCTGTGTATTAGATTAAAAACTAAAGTTGGCAACAAAAATTATCAAACATAAGTAAACATCCTACATGTAATGATTTATTGTAGCTTCCTACCTCAGTCTGGTTCCCTTCATATTCTGTTTACCTGGGGCAGGAGAACAATATTTCAGGTAAAATAAAAATCTGGATATTCTTATAATGTTTAATTTTAAGCAATATATTAATTATAAACACATAAATGTAGTATTTTTAGCTATTTAAACCTAGATAGTTTCTCTGGCAAATGCCTATGAAGAGGAGGCAGAAAAATTCTATTTTTGTTTCAATCTTATTACCTGCAGGCAACACAGGAGGTTAACCTTTACTGTTTTACTCAATGGTAAATTTTTAACTTTTAAGATATGATCAAGTGTATTCAGACCTTCAATGTAGGAAATCTGACTCTAAAACCCACATGATGCCTAAGTTTTGTGGTTAAGAGGTCACACTTTGAATATAAGACACCACCAGGTACAGCCCTGAGTTCAAATTATCAATCATGTCTCTAAGTCTTTTCCCTTTTCTGTAAAAAGGGAGAAATACACCATATCTCACAGGATTACTGTGAAAATTCAGTGAGACTGTGAAGTACTTACAACAGCCAGAAAAGAAATAAATGGTATGAAAGGCCAAGATGGTTTAAAAAATTATTCATGAGTTTATATTTATATGGAACATATTTATTAATAATCTTACCGACCGTAGGTTTGGAAAAGAATTCCTAAGTAGGAACACAAAAAGCACAAACTTTATATAAAAGAAAAAAATCAATAAACTGCCAAAAAAAAAAAAAAGAAAAAAACAGCTTTGCTTTTCAAAAGACACATAAAAATGAGAATATAAGCCACAAACTGGGAAGAGATGTTTGCAAAAACACTGTCTGACAATGGACTTTTATCTAGAATATATAAAGCACTGTTACAACTTAATACTATAGGAAACAACCCAATAAAAGATGGGCAAAATATAAAAGACATTTTGCTAAAGACATATGGATTGCAAATAAGCACATGTAATGGTACTCAACTTCATAAGTCATTAAGGAAATGAAAAGTAAAACCACAATGAGATACTACTACATTTCCCCAAAATGCCTAAAATGGTGGTGGGCGGGGACTTACATACCAAGTGTTGGTGAGGATGTGGAGAAAAATGCAACCCTCAAACACTGCTGGTGAGAATATACAATGACAAAACATCTTTGGAAAATAGATTAACCATTTCTCAAAAAATTTAATATAAACCTACCATACAACCCAGCCATTCCACCCAAGAGAAAAGGACTCGTACACGAATGTTCATGGCAACTTTATTTGTAAAAGCCAAAAAACGGAAACAACTCAAATGTCAACCCAACAAATGACTGGTTAAACTGCAGTATATCTACAAAATGGAATACCACTCAACAATAAAATGGAATGAACTAATGATACATGCAACAACATGGATCCCAAAATAATTATGCTGAATTAAGCCGAAAGAAAACAAAGGGTAAATTATTGAATGGTTCTTATTATATAAACTTCTGAAAAATACAAACTAATCTAGAATGACATAAAGCAGATCAAAGGTTGCCTAGAAATGCTGGGAAGGGAGGAGGAAGAGGGAAGATTATAAATGTGCATGAGGAAATGATGAGAAATTGGACATTAAAATCATGTACTTTATTGAGGTTCATTAGTTTAACTGTTTCTCTAAAAACTGCACAATGGAGTGATTTTTAATCTTTATACATTACTCATACTAACAGACCACTGTTGTGGGTTGAATCCTGTCCCCTAAAAGATATGTTGATGTCCTAACCCCTGTGACTATGACCTTATTTTGAAATAGTCTTTGTAGATATAATTAAGATATAAGTTAAGATGAGATCATACTGGAGTGGGACAGGCCCTTAATTCAAGATGATTGGTATCCTTATAAACAGAGAGGAGATACAGAGATAAGACATACACAGAGAATGCCATGTGACGACACAAATACACAGGGAGAAGGTGGCCATATGATGTAAGTGGCAGAGATTAGAGTTATACACCTGCAAGCCAAATAGTAGCAAAAACCCTAGAAGTTTCAAGAGACAAGGAAGGAGTCTCCCTTCAGGGTTCAGAGGGAGCATGGCCCTGTTGACACAGTCAGCCAATACATTTTCAGAACTGTGAGACAATACATTTCTGCTATTTGAAGCCATCCTGTTTGTTGTGCATTGTTACAGCAGCTGTAGGACACTAACACAACCACTAAAAAAAAAATTAAGGAGCTTTATATTTATTTATAAGAAACATATTTAATAATTATTGCTAAAAGCAGACTTTCTATAAAAGAATATTTGTATCAAAAGTTTGTTTTAATCAGAATAGCCACTGGATTGCAAAGATACACAATAAGTGGCTATGTTTCCAAGATATAACAATATATGTAAAATGAATAATGCTATTTCATTTTAACAGCATCTATTCAAAGCACAAGTTTTAGTCAACTGCTATTTTTGTTTTATAAGTGAGTTATAACTGATACTTTAATATTGCTTGAAAGAAAGAAAGAAAGAAAGAAAGAAAGAAAGAAAGAAAGAAAGAAAGAAAAGAAAAGAAAAGAAAAGAAAAGAAAAAAGAAAAGAAAAGAAAAGAAAAGAAAGGAAAAGAAAAGAAAGGAAAAGAAAAGAAAAGAAAAAAGAAAAGAAAAAAAATTATAACAATTTAAATCCTGGCATTTGTCACTTAGAAAATGTTACATGTATTGACAACAAATTTATAAACTGATTCTGCTGAAGTTTGGGGTCATTCTAAGTGTCTCTCAGCAGTAAAGAAAAAAGGAAAAGGGATCTTTATCTAAAGACTTTTTACTTCTTTTAACTATTCCTTTAACATTTAATTTGTAAGTATCAACACTGCTATTTTTAATTTCAGCAAATATTCCCTTGACTATATAGAAATATTTCTTCCCATATGTGGATGAAAACATATGTCCTTTCAGAAAATAAGCTTTCCAAAACCACTGAAAAAGAAAAACAAAGTGATCATGATCTATGCTAGATATATCCCTCTTTTAGACTTCTCTGTAATATTGTACATACACTGTAAGTAATTAAGACTAGAAAAGTAGTCAGAGTAAAATGAGTTTAATCTGGAATAAAAGAGGTACCTCTAAGTCAGTTTAGTTTCTCATTCCTTCATTCAATAGGAATAGATACTAGATAGTGACAACCTAATAGGCACTGTGGTGAAGCTAGAGAGTAGAAAAAATAAGGTAAAGTCTCTGGACTTGGAGAATCCTCTATCAATGGGGGTGGGATGGGGCTTGGTAGTGAGAAGGGAGAGGAGAGGTGTGCCTACTACAATATGAATACCTGTGGATTACATTCTTTTAAAAGTTTTTAATTGAAATATAATTGACACATAATACTGAATAAGTTAGAGGTGTACAATGTGTTGGCTTGATGCGATTATATATTGCAATATGAATACTACAGTAGAATTAGCTAATACCTTTATCATGTTACATAATTACCATTTCTTTTTTGTGTTGAGAACAGTTAAGATTTAGTCTCTTAGCAACTCTGAGGTTTCTAATAGTGTTGTTGACTATAACACTATGTTGGGCATTAGATCTCTTGAATTAGTTGCAAGTCTATACCCTTAAAACAACATCTCTCTAGTTTCTCCACACCCCCAACCCCTGGTAACCACCACTCTAACTCTGTTCAGTTTTTTTGATTCCACCTATAAGTGAGATAGATCATACAGTATTTGTTTTTCTGTCTTTTTTCGCTCAGCATAATGCCCTCAAAGTTCACCCATATTATCACAAATGGCAGGATTTCCTTCTTTCTCAGAGCTAAATAATACTCCATTGTGTGTGTGTGTGTGTGTGTGTGTGTGTGTGTGTGTGTGTGTGTGTGAGTTACATCCTAAAACACAGTTAAGAAAGCACTACTATCTTTTAAAAAACAATGCTGGCAAACTGATACCTTTCTGTACCAAAGAGAAAAAAATGTTATTAATTGTGCAATGTGCTCATTATTAGGAAGATTAAATGTGCCTTCACTGAACTATTAAATATTGAGAATGGACAAAAATGGCGAAGTTGCAATTTTACCCCTGTGATTGTCTAACAGACTATATTTCAATACAAACATTGGTTTTTCAGCCAAAATCTAGGCCAAAAAATGATCAGCAAACTCCAAAATCGGCACACAAGGAAATAAAAACATCCTAGGTTGACCAATTCCAACCTTAGCTGAACTCAGAGTACTAACTTATTTGAATCAAGAACAGGAACTGGTCATATAACAATGATCACCTTTTACAGTCTTAGGTTTTTCCTTCTCCCTTATTGGATTGTGAGTTAAAAAATGAAAACAAACAACACAAAAAACATGAAAATTCTTAATACAATGTGTGGCCCATAACAAGGGCTTAATCAATGGTAATGTATTATTCAAGAACACAGTATCTGAGTTTTCTACTCTAAAATCAAGTCAAAGACATTCTCATTACTTAAAAATAATTATATACTATATCTTAAAAGACATGAGCTCAGCCATAACCAGAAAGTAAAGATTACTTTTCTTTGCACTTCCTCGCATTCCTGGTTATCCAGTTCCATCAGGAAAAGGGTGGGAAAGAAAAGCACAAAGAAGTTCTAAAGGTAAAGAACTTCTCACTGCTGCATCTAGTCAACATCACATAGAGATACAAATTTCTAAGTATATTTTCTTGATTCATATTGATTTCAAAAGACTGACACAGTTCTGATTCTATCAAGGCATCATAAATCTAACAGAGATTTACTATAGGGAGGATAGGTGCACAACTGAAAGAACAGAGAAAGATCTAAGAGTTCTTTATCTGAGCATTAAACCAGGAATCAACTGTTAAGGGCCACAAAGTAAATACTATTGTCTTTCCGACATGGGAGCCTGTGTCACAACTCAACTGTGCCACTGTCTCAAGAAACCACCATATGTAGACAACACACACAAAATATGCATGGCTGTATTCCAATAAAACTTTATTTATAGATAATTGAAATTTGAATTTCTGGTAATTTTCATATGTCATGAAATATTCTCTCCTTTTTTTGACCATTTGAAGAATGTAAAATCCATCCTAAACTCGTGGGCCATACAAAAATAAGCAGTGGACCACATTTGGACTGAAGGTCATAGTTTGCCAACCCCTGCATTAAACTATGCTTTGGATCCAGCCAGCAAAGACCTGAATTTTGAAGTGTCCCCAGTTAGTTATTTACAGATCCTTTATATTTGAGGCAGGGGAAAAGTGACTTAGAGAATTTTAAAGGAGGGTGGGATGGTAAATTGTTCAGGTGTGTTTTTCATTCAGATTTCCTCAAGAAATAAGTCTTATCAGTTCTATCCAGGTTATGAGGAGAGAGACATAAAGACTATCTGTATGTATATACACAGTCCTTCTGTATAAATGAATATACATGCTTTATCCAAATCCTTAATATTGAGCTTTGTAAAAGAAAATAGTTTCTAATTGCTTATTAGGCAATTAGAAGCAATTAGATTCTATTTGTGTTAGATTCTAGCCAAACTTAAGGACATGTTCTAAAACTCAAGATAAAAGCCCACAGGACACTTTCTACTAGTAGTCACAATTACTATTTAAATAAGATAAATTACAATAACACAACCCTCAAATACAGTGGGTAATATTCCATTGTAAAAAGGTACGCTAGTAAGTTTCGGGTTATACTTAACAACTTAAAATAAAAATCTATATAGTCAAATGTTTTTTATGCTGCCTTTTACATGCTTATGTTTCAAACCATTTCAAATTCAAAGCCAGAACTGTTTTTAAGTCTATTACAGTGCTCTTTCAACACTTGTATTATGTTTCAGAACACTCTTTTATTTAAACCAAAAAATGTTTCCTGGCAGTGAGCACAGCCCTTTTTAGTCTCTGATAGCTTTTTTTCCTCCTAGAGTCCATAAACATGCCAAGAAAATGAACATGTGAGTAAGAAAGAATTAGAGCAGATATGAGTCTTATGCAATACTTAAGACAGTATGAAAGATGTTTGGTATTACACATATTTAAAGACAACTGCTCCTAGGAAGAACATCTGCTGGTCATATTGGATGTGCCAAAATCAAAAGTTCCTGGAGGGGAGGAACTGTGTCTGATTCATCACTACATTTTTATGTAGCACACAGTAGGCACTCAATAAAATTAGTTGAATAACACATGAAAGGCATTAACTCTACAGCACTATTCATGAAATAATAGTAACCCCTACCCTATTAAGTTGGTGGTGAGGATTTTGAGATAACAGTGCTCAATAATAGTAATTTTATCCTCATTTTAAAGAGGAACAAACTGAGGTTCAACTAGATTATTTATATAATTTATCCAACTGTGTGCTACTGAAATAGGTGTGCCTAATTTCAAATCCCTACCCTCCCTGATTCCTATTAAGCTAAGAAACCTGACTAAATACTAAAAATGTAATTAGGCAAACAAAAAAACTAGAAAAGAAAAACCCCTGCCTCTCTAAATTGATAAAAAGTCCATTGAAAAACAGACAATTGCCTGATTTTGTTAGCTTAGCACTGTAGTCCTGAAATAAGGAAATGGTCATTCTCTCTGCATTAAGGGACAGAGAAATGGCAGAAATATAAGTCCCTTATTATCATCTGGGAACTACATCATGGTGGAAAAATATTTCCCCTTCTCCCAATGGAACAACCAATACTTAAGAATTACTCTTCTTCCTTTAATTAAATTCTAGACAAAAGAAAATATCTTGTTGCTTCAAAAGCCATTATAACTATATAACTACCTCTTCAGGCATATAGGTCCTATTAATCGTGTACTTTTGCTGTCTGAAAATAAGTAAAAGATGGTTAGTCTCAAATGGCGTTTTACATATCTTAATTAAAAAAAAATTTCTTAGGACCCCAAATCTGAAATTAAAACTGTTTTTGGTAACTTTTCCTTCCTGGATCAAAAGTAGATTGGAGTCTACAACTAAAAGTCAGTTTCAGAGGTCACTTCCAACAGCTTATGTGGTTAGCAAAAGAGAGTTCAATATTTTCACTAAACGTCATTCTTAACATTTATAACATTTCAAACTCTGAAGCTTTTAGGTTCTGTTTAGTCTAATCAATTCATAGTTAATATATTAAATGTAGCTACGAGACACCTGACGACACTAGGGAATAAATTCTAATGCTAGCATGCTAGCGTCAATAAGTCCTTTAACACTACTGTTCTTTTCAAAAGGTAGTGAAAGAGTTGGTAATTTTCCAATAAACATTTCCCTTCCAAAGTACAGTTCCTGTAGTATAGCTGGCTAAGTGAAATTAGTCAGAGAAAGGCAAATACCGTATATCTTCACTTATATGTGGAATCTAAAAAAAAACAAAATAAACCCACAGAAAACAAGCTTATAGTTGTCAAATGGGAGGGGCGGATGGAGAAAAAATTAAATAAGAAAAACAAATTTAATAGAAGTTTCAAAAAGCTTCCTTGTCAATTTTCCCTGACAAATTTAAATAGAGAACTTAAAAAAAATTCTAAAATTGATTTATTTAATTCAATCTTATTGAATTAATTTAATTCAAATTTATTTAAAGAGCAATAGTACAAAACATATAAATATCCCTCCCACATCTAATTAGGATATTCAAACACCTGAGAGTGGATCAACAAATTAAAATACTACGCAGTACATGTAATAAAAAGGAAGTCTCTCTTTATTGCAGCCTTCTGTCAACACTAAAACAGGAACAATTCATCTCAGAAACAGAAAATCTAAACCCTTCAAGTTAACAGTACTTTAACACACAACTTAAAGTTGCAGGCACTTTTCAGAACGTAAAATCTAAAAAAAAAATTGCAATGGTTGTAACAAAAACCAAAATTGTGGCTTTAGGGAAATTAACTTAGAAAATAAAACCACTACCTTTTTAGTTAAAATGGTTCTAGATTTTTGATGTCCTTCCTTCCTAGGTTACAAGCAATAGTTTCTCTGCAGTCCTTTGTTAAATTCATTTCAATAATAAAGAATCCTGTATGAACACCCCAACCCCAACACCAAAACACCACAAACTTACATTCACCACCAAAAAATCAAAGAAAAATTACTCAAAGAAGCACATTCTAATAAACCAAAGCAATCTATCTTTAAACCAAGGGTGGGGGCTGGGGACATCAATTGTTTCCAGTTTTAAATATTACTGTGATAATTATATAGTTTTTAAAGACATAAAAAAACTATAGGTTTGGGGAGGAGTTAAAATAACTTACAGGATTTGTAAAGAAATGGGAAAAAGAGTTCTAGTTTTACACAGTTCCAATCAAGCACAATCTTGGGATTCTGTTTAATCTTTAATTAGACACTGAGAGGTTCCTAGTAGAATCTTCTAAATGTGTACTCCCCATTACTGCATCCACTTAGGCATGACTCTCACTGCAATTATTAGGCGCCTTGACCTTTAGGCAACCATGACTTTGCACTCACCTTAGTTCTTCCTCCGGTAACCCATTCAATCTCAAACTATCTGGACGATCTCGTCTTCTCCTGTAGAGACCTGAATGTGAAAGTTCTTTAAGCTGTAATGCAGTCATATTTCTCTCTATACATGAATTCCTGACACTTTAAAGCATTTATGGTAAACAGCGTGGCTGCCAGGGCTCAGAAAGAAGTGTCCCTTGCGGAACCTCAGCATACCTGACCCTGAATTAGAAACCTCTAGGCAGACCGGGTGCTGAAGCACAGCTTCCTGTTTCTCTGCTGGTACACACCCTTCTCAGTGAGGCCTGGCTTGCCTTATCTCTGGGCTTTCACCTTGGGGGTGGCGGGGGCACATGAGGGGCGGAGTAGTGACCAGAGTTGCTCACATGATTACTAATAAGCAAAATTTAATTGTTATAATCATACCAATCTTTTATAAATCTTTAAAGCATCACTCTGAATTGAAACTGGGCTAAAAAGCTACAATAAGATAATGACTAAAGAAGGGTCCTGCCCTATTTTATTTGCCAGGAAACCCATTAACATTTCACAAGCAGCTGTCAGTTTAAAAAGTGCCTGGTCATCATGAGCTCTTTGGGATGTTTTCCTTAAAAAGAAAAAAAAAAACAGAATTGTAAGGGAAGCAGTCTAATTCCTCCCTTTCACCACTCTAAATCCTCATTAGAAAGGAAGTGTCTTTTTTCTCCATTAACTATTACTCAAAAATTCATAACTGAAAGAAAGGTGTTTTCTTCTATCAACCTCTATTCACTGATTTTCTAAATCTGTAACTACCCATTCTGAATATTTCCCTCTCATAAAATGTGTACCTCAGTTTAATCACTACTGTGGTACCTATGCAGCCCTTGTATTTATCTGTGTATTTTATTCTAGACAGTGACAAAGTTAAGAAAAAGGTTTTGGGTTTTGGTGTGTGGAAGGTGTGGGCAAGTTCTTTATCATTCAACTCTAAATGATGTTAGCACAAGAGCAGGCAGCATTCTAGCCTGCAATCTGATTGAATCTCACTTGATACATATCACCATATCATAAATACAGGCTAGATCCTTGGCAAGTTTTAGCCAATAGTTAGACTTTAAATTCTCCTTGAGTAATTTTTATCAGCTTTTTTCCATTCTAAAATCCCCTCAACAACAAGAATACAGTCTGAAACTTTTTCTTTTACACCAAGAATTAAAGTTAATCTATTGCTCACTTAAAGAGTATCTGTATTATGAATACAAAAATAAAGGCACCCTACAAGAAAAGGGGAGTCTACATCGTACTCCTTCACTCAGGACATGCAGATGCTGGGCAGCTCCCTAGTTCCATGGCCCCAATGGAAAACACTTTTTATAGCTGCCACCAAAATATAAAGTATGTTTTTAAAGCTGCAGGAGAAAATTACTAATTTTGTTACTACACTAGATTTAATTAGTGATAAAGATGTGAAAAAAGAAAAAGTCAAGCAACAGCAGTCTCTCTTTCCCTGGGACTGTACACAAAAACTGATAATATTGGGTCCTGTGGAGCAACAGTAGCAGAAGAAAGCATTTCTGTTACATATCACTTTATATCTTCTGAATTTTGAATATACTGCCTATTAAAAAATAAATGGAAATCATTTAGAAGATTTACATATGTCTTTTGTACAAAAGCCCTAGGATCCTACTGAGATCTAAATTACAGAAAAATTTAACATTTACAGTGATAGAAACATATAAAATTAGGATGCCTAAAATGTCAAATTCTCACATTTTTGTCAAGACAGGTGAAAACCAAATGAAGAGAAACAACCAGCAATTTTTAATTTGTTTCACTCTAGGCAGCAAAGCAGAATAGATACCTGACAAATTACAAATTAATTGTATTCACTGCAAACACAGAAACCTCAATATTAAATAGGACTTGTTTCTATACAAAAAGGCAAACAAGAGAGCTTGATTTTTAAAAATGCCTTTTAAAAAGTAATGTATCATACTGAAAAGGAAAAAGAGCTTGGTAACCACTAAAGGTTAATAAGACAGGAAACACCTAACTGTGTAGGAAGAATCCTGTATTTAGTGAATTTAAGATTAAAAGAATGTGAACAGAAAAAAAATTCCCAAGCTATATAACAAACAAACTGAAACAATTCTTGCCCTCTGACTTTTAAAATGGCTGTACTGACAAATATGTATTTCAGTAAATCAATGCTTACATTCTAATGAAATTTCTGCAACTGAGTAAAATTAAAGTCTGGGGCTTTGGGCAAAACTCTTTTAACTATTGTCTTTTCATTGAAAACAAAAACAGAAAAAAGGCTTCCTCTTTTTCCTTAGCACTCCTTCAGATATGCCTTGAGATTTTACTGTGCTACAAGAAGAACTAGGAAAAGGGTACACAGGCACAGACAGACCTACTTTCTGAAAGGGAAATTCACATATGCTACAAAATACACCACCGACTGACTAGCTCAGGCTGCAGCCAGATGGCCAACTCCTCCCTCATAACAGTGCTCTGTACATCAGCAACAAAGAAGGGAGAACACCCCTAGAACACACAGGAGGATCACGAGAGTCAAAGGAGGTATGTCTTCGGCTTTTTTTCCTTTCATATTTTTCTACAGAAACAGTTAAAAATTGTGCCTGATTCTCAGATCAGGACTATTTAAAATGAGTTTTAAATTTCAAAAATTGTCTTAGTATACTGTTGACAGTACAGAGGAGGTCTATGTTAAGTGCATTTTCTGTGAGTCTCTATATAAGGAAACTTTTCATTTTGGCACTCTAAATAATCTTTGAAGGCCAGTCTAGCCTCCCATTCAGTGAAGATTTCTTTCTCATTCTCCACATGGCCTCACTCCTGTACAACATCCCTGACCTAGGATTCTGCCTCTCCTTAAAGGATTCTAGTGATGGAGCACTTACCACCTCATAAAACCCATGTGGCTCTCCGCTTTCCCTCATGCCCCAAAGCTGTTAAAGAACAATAGTTCACAAAAATTGTTAAGGTGAGCATCTTCCATTCCACATCCACTACAATGCAGCTGGTCTATGAATCTAATTACAACTTTTTATTCAATTCTGTCCAACCAGTTGGTTTCTCTTTGAATCTGTACTTTGACTCCTGGCATAATTAGATACCTGTTCCAGCTTTCTGTTACTAGCATAGCTGATAATTTCTTCCATAAATGTTAGTCCTTGATTGAAATGACTAAATACAAAGCTCTAGGGAGCATGCATTACACAAGGTCTCTATTCTGCCAGGCTAACATCTAACCCAGTAGTTTTCCTTCTTTTAGAGGGTCATGGACCTTTTATGCATCTGATGAAAGTTAATGACGCTCTCTCAGAATGCATGCGAGCATAGTATTTTATAACCGTTTCACAGATCTTTCAGAAAGCAACAGATGGACTTTATCTTAGGTCTTCCAGTTTGCATTGATCTTTATTTGTTCATTTAATACATATTTACTTGGTGCCCTGTACTGGACTAAACACTATTTCGGAAGAGTTCCTCCTGTTCTTTCTTAATTTCTCTCGGCTTCCTCATTGATCTTTTTGCCACTAACCTTACTCACTTCTAATCTATTCTCCAAATTTCAAAGTGTTTTTTTTTTTATTGTAATTTGATCACTTATTGATCCTGCTGAAAAAAAAATCTTTTTGATGTCTGCACTACCAGCAGGCTCTAGCTGAGCTCTGCTGAGCTCTGCTCCCCCACGGAGCGGTACTGAACCCCAGGCAGTTCCCAGGACAAACTGCTTCCTCTCACCTCCTGGCCTTCCACATGCAGCTTCATAAGACTGGAAAGGATCTCTGGCAGGACTAGCTTCTAGTAGTCCCACGAGGCCTCAGGGCAAGAGTCATCTCTTATAAGAAGCCTTTCTAGATCCTAGGTACCCACAATTACCCTTCTGTGTCCCCAGATTTCCCTGTGCTTACTTCTGTCATCGGAACCACAGTCAGTCTCATGATGGGCTCTTTCTTTACTCATCCCTCCTCTTGGAATAACAGCTCTTTGAGGGCAGCAATATATCAAACTTATCACTGTGTCTACAGAGCCAGTTACATGTTAGACATTCGTATTTGTTAAATAAGTTCTTTGGCTTAGTTGTTCAACAACTGATTTTGAAAGCCTAATCACTTTACAGTGCTCTGCTTGAGATTAAAGCTCCAGGGTTTTGAAACTTAAAAAAAAAATTAACATTACCTAAATGAAATTTTTAAAAGGCATATCAATTTCAGTTTTGGAAAAATTTACTTTCTTGGTGAGATTGTAAAACCTCAGAAGCTTTTACATTTGTAGAGTAAAACAGTACCTTATAACACTTTCCATTTGGAATAAGAATCACAAAATGAGCCTAAATATTTACCTATACCTGACATAGGCTAGTTTTCAGTGTACTTGGTTCAAGCACCCCCACCTCTCCCCATGCATCGGAGGGGAAAGAAACCTAGTTAAACATCAAACCTTTAAAATTGATCATTAGTGTTACTGAACTGTCAGTTCTATCTCCTATATAGAATTGAGACAGCTGCAAACTGGCTTCCATGTTAGTTATAGTTAACTGGGCCTCATTAGCCCCGTTATACTAGGTACTAAAGGCCTGTAAACTGGTCAAGCAGCTGTGTTTCCAGGCCATTAATTTTCTTGTGTGACACATTTTCTTGTGAGAGAAGAATTTTATGTTTTGCAACTGACTGAACTTATGAAAATGAATCCTTTTTAATTTAAATTTTATCTCATGGATAATCATTTATAGGGGAAAGCAAATTTTCTGTAATAGAGCAAGAATATCCTTCCTTAATTTTTCTAACACATTCATCTCCTTAATATTTATTATCTAGCTATAATATCTTTTTAAATGAGGAATCCCAAGAGTGTTATAGGCTATCAATGTGAAGGAAGGACCGGACCCAGTGTTAAAAATAATGCAGCAGAAGAGTTCAAACTACAATATGCCACTGTGAGTATGTTCAAGTTCAAATTAATCAAAGCAGAGAGTATGAGGAGTTAGAATCAACTATCTAGAAAAACAGCCCAGAGTCAGATAAAAATCACCAAAAATATGATCCCATTATAAGGCGATAATACTGTAACTATCTACAAGCTCCTGTGATATTTTTTTCCTTAATCAGCCTTTCTATAACTCTCAAATGTACAGGTTGAAATGTTGTCAAAGCTTGTGAGAACCTGACTGTATGATTCTGAGTTAGAAACACAAAGAAGTCTCTCTCACAACCAGCAACATGGGGGTCATCTACAGTCTTTTGTTAGACAATTAAAAAATGTTCTCAAAAGCCACTGTCACAATACGGCAAGTTTTCCTGGCATATTTCGAAAGAATTTAGAATGAAATTTCAAGTAACCTATCCCATCCCACATTTTCAAGGAGCTGAAAGACAGCACAAGGTAAGTTGGTGTAGGTACAAGAGCGAACAAAGAAGATATCCAGCTGATAGTTTCATGTTTGGCAACTTGCTGTGGTTGGCATATAAGCACACAGGAGGTCAGTTAACTATAAAGTCCTCAATTTTTCCGTATGTAAACAGAAGCAGCTAAATCAGATGATTTCAGTGATCTCTTCTTTTACCTGCTAAGCATATTTCTAAAGTGAACCCTCATTTAAAAAAAATCCAATGCATGAAGTATTTGTGCATAAGAGGAGAAAAGAAACAGTTATTTTCACATTCCAAGGTAGTCAGTCACAAGCCAGCAAATCTAATCTTCTGAGGACTTGAAAGAACAAACATGGTTCTCCCAGCCCTGGAGTTCAAGAGGTGTGTTGTAAAAAATAAACCACAATACCTACTCCACCCTAGTAGAGGTTTCATTGCTAGAGTTAGTACTGTCAACACATTAACTTTCACTTCAAAACTGTTTTCACCAGTTTATCAAAATATTCCCTAAGTTTTATGTAAAGTCCAATCTTAAAGGCAACAACATAACAAAAAATTATGTTTCCTCATTACATATATTGGTATTATTCCTTCATTTATTGGTTTGTTTGTTTGTTTTTTTACCCTTACTCAGAAAAAAGTTCAATTCAATGATAAAAATAGGATTTAAAATTTTAAATCTCTGAAAACATAACTATTTCAATAAGGACATTAATATTTTCTGTTCAGTTTTACTGTTCCAGAGCAATCAGTGGCAACTGACTATAACAACATAGATACCTATTTGACATGAAAAGGTATTCATAATATACTGTTGAGTGAATAAATGACTACGGGATACTATACACCATATAATTCCTTTTACCTGACTATATGATTCATTTTACATGAAAACACAACATATATATACACCATATACGTATATACACACACATATCTACACACACCAGAGTCTATTAGAGTATATACCAAAATATCTCTGGTTGGTGGGATTTGAAAAGATTTAAAACTACTTTTTCTTTTGGATTATCCATATTTTCTAATTTTTCTACAAAGGACAAATATAGTTCTATAATAATGAAATAAAAATTTAACTGTTTAAAATAATGAAGAGGATGAAAATTAAATGGAGATACATTATTCTATTTCCCAAAGGATTTGCAATCTAATGAGGAAGGACACCTCACAAAACTTCGGAATATATAATCAAATACTGATGCATACCCTACAGAGGGTTGGACTTGAGAAAGGATTGAGTTTGAGAGAAGAGAGGGAAAAAGGCACTTCAATGTTGGAAACCTCAGTATGATATGACTGACAGAGATGTGTCAAGGTAATGAGACTGGCAGAGTAGTGGACTTTCCAGGGCAGGACCAAAGCTTTAGAGTTGGTATGAAAAAAGTGGAAGTCATGTGCAGTGGGTCTACCATTTTAAGTTTAAGATGGGGGTCCAGTTGACGCTCTCGTGAGAAAGGGGAAGGGACATATACAGACAACATCACAAGAGGACTGGCAGGTAGGACCCACTAACAGGTTTCAAAAGAGTGTACTGTGCATCTTCCCATTTCAATTGTTCCGCTCACACATGTTTGGTACACTTCTAAATGTGGCAGGCTCTGTTCTAAGCACTAGAGACCCAACGTCCTCATGGAGCTTTCAGTCTAGTAGGGGAATACTAGCACTAACTATATGATCTACTAGAACTATGCTGTGTCAGCCTATGGCCTTGCTCCCTCAGGACTGGATTGATTCTCTGAATTTGTACTGCTTCAGTCGGCCTGACTCCTTCTGGAATGGACCGTTCTAAGTGGAAATGGATGGCATTAAGCCTGCAGGATCCCTAAGCTATTCAAGCTACTTAAGCTGTTTGAGTTTTTTAGGCTGTTTGGGTCCTTGCTTAGAGAAAAGCCTATGAAAAATAAAATCTCAGTTATCTAAATATTTTTAGGCCATCCCTTCTACAGGGACCCTAGCTGAGTATATTTATAAAACCATGGTCCCTCTTCAGTTTAACAGGCTGAATTATATGCCCTCGTTTCAACTTGTATTTATTTAGGCCAAGGGCAAAACTGCCAACATTTACACTGACAATAAATACAACCTTCGGAGTAGCTTATGATTTTGGAATATTATGGAAGGAGCATGGCTTCCCTCCTTTCATTGGAAATAAATTAGAAATAGCCTATATGGTTCAGGAGTTTGGATGCTATACTTTTACCTGTCACTTTAGCTACTATTAAGATCCCAGGGCATTCTAAACTTGACTCTATGGAAGGTAAAGAAAATTACCTTGCTGATATTTCCACAAGGAATGCTACCCTTAAAGGAACCTCTCATGTTCCAAAGGGATATTTCCCCAGCTGATAAGTTACAAGAACTGGCCAGAGAAGCCCAACAATTGGCTTCAGAAAAGAAAAAATAAGATTGGAATAGGACTTCTGATCAAGATGGTAGAGTAGGTAAACACTATGTTCACCTCCTCTAACAATAGAAGAAGAAGGGCATTTCATAATGATAAAGGAATCAATCCAACAAGAGGACCTAACTCTCATAAACATCTATGCACCCAACATAAGAACACCTAAATCTATACAACAAATACTAACAGGTATAAATAGAGAGATTGAAAGTAATACAGTAATATTAGGGTCCTTTAACATCCCACTGACATCAATGAATTAATCATCCAGACAGAAAATCAACAAGGAAACAGTGGACTTAAATGACATATTAAAACAGATGGACTTAACTGATATTTTTTAGGACATTTTACCCAAAAGCAGTGGAATGTACATATTTTTCAACTGCACATGGACATTTTCCAGGATAAACTCATGTTAGGCCACAAACCTCAAAAACTTGAAGAAGACTGAAATCATATTCAGTATCCTCTGATCACAATGGTATGAAACTAGAAATCAAATACAAGAAGAAAACTGAAATACACAAATACATGGAAGCTAAATAACATGCTACTAAACAACAAATAAGGAAGAAATCAAAAGATACTTAAGAGACAAATGATAATAAAAACACAAAGCTCCAAAAAAAAAAAAAAATCTATGGAACATAGCCAAAGCAGTTCTAGGAGGAAAATTCATAGCAATAAGCTTAATTCAAGAAACAAGAAAAATCTCAAATAAAAAAATCTAACCTTACACCTAAAAGAACTAGAAAAAGAAGAACAAACAAAGCCCAAAGTGAGAAAAAGGAAATAATAAAGATCACAGTGGAAATAAATGAGATAGTCTAATATATATAGATATATATATATTAGATATATATCTATGTTTATAGATATATATTAGACATATTTATATAATGAGATAGTCATACACACACACACACACATACACACATATACATATATAAAAGATTAATGAAACCAAGAGTTGATTATTGGAAAAAATAAACAAAATTGATAAACCATTATCCAGAATATTTAAGAAAAAAAAAAAAGAAACAGGGCCCAAATAAAATCAGAAACAAAAGAAAAGTGACGTTTGGCACCATAGAAATAAAAAGGATTATAAGAAAATATTATGACCAATTATATGCTAATTGAAACATCTGGCAGAAAAAGGTAAATTCCTAGAAATATGCAATCTTCCAAGTCTGTATCAAGAAGAAACAGAAAACCTGAACAGACCGATAACTACGAATGAAATCAAATCAGTAATCAAAAAATTTACAAAAAACAAAAGTCCTGGACCAGATGGCTTCACGGGTGAATTTTACCAAATATGCAAAGAAGAATTAAAGCCTATCATTCTCAAACTATTCCAAAAACTCGAAGAGGAGGGAAGCTCCCAAGCTCATTTTACTAAGCCAACATTACCCTGATTCCAAACCAGACAAACACATTATGAAAAATGAAAAGTATTGGCCCTGATGTACGCAGATGCAAACATCCTCAACAAGATACTAGCAAACTGAATTCAGCAAGACATTAAAAAGATCATACACCATGATCAAGTGGGATCTATTCCTGAGATATAAGGTTGGTTCAATATCCACAAATCAATTAATGTGATATATACCACATACACAAAATGAAAGATAAAAATCATAATTATATCAATAAATGTAGAAAAGGTATTTGACAAAATCCAGCATCCTATTATAATAAAAACTCTCAGCCAAATAAGAATAGAGAGAACATATCTCAACATAATAAAGGCTGTATATGACAAACTCACAGCTAACATCATACTCAACAGGGAAAAGCTAAGGATGTCCACTTTCATCACCTTTATTTAACATAATATTGCAAGCCCGAGCCATATCTATCAGACAAGAAGAAGAAACACAAGGCATGTGAATTGCACAGAAAGTAGGAAGACTATCGTTATTTGTAGATATGATACTACATAGGAAGAATCCTAAAGACTGCCAAAAACTATTAGAACTAATAAACGAATTCAGTAATGTAGCAGAATACAAAGTTAATATTCAGAAATTGGTAGCATTTTTATACACCAATAACAAACTATCAGAAAGAAATTACGAAAACAATCCCATTTACAACTGCATCAAAAAAACTTAGGAATAAATTTAATCAAGGAGGTAAAAGATCTATACTTGGAAACTTATAAAAGACAGTGAAGAAGATAAAAATAAATGGAAGCACATACCATATTCAAGAGTAGGAAGAATTAACATTGATAAAATGTCCATATTACCCAAAGCAATGTATAGATTTAATGCAATATCAATTAAAATACAAATGACATTCTTTCCAGAACTAGAACAAATAATCCTAAAACTTACATGAAACCATAAAAGACCCCAACTAGAGAGTCCTGAGAAAAAAGAACAAAGTTGAAGATGTTATACTACCTGATATCAAACTGTACTATAAGGCTACAGTAATCAAAACAGCATGATACTGGCATAAAAACAGACACATAGATCAGTGGAACAGAACAGAGAGACCAGAAATAAACCCATATCTATAAAGTCAGTTAAACTATGACAAAGGTAACGAGTATATACAATGGGATAAAGACAGTCTCTTCAATAAACAGTGTGGAGAAAATTGGACAGATACATGAAAAGAATGAAAGTGGATCACTTTCTTACATCATATACAAGAATAAACTCCAAATGAATTAAAGACTTAAGCATTTGACCTGAAACCATAAAACTACTAGAAAACATAGGCAGTAAACTCTTTGATATTGCTCTTAGTAATTTTTTTGGATATATCTCATTGGGCAAGGTAAACAAAGAAAAAAATAAACACATGGGACTACATCAAACTAAAGAGTTTTTGCACAGTGAAGGAAACCATCAGCAAAACAAAAAGACAATTTACTGAACTGGAGAAGATATTTGCCAATGATACATCTGATAAGGAGTTAACATCCAAAAGAATATAAGGAACTCATACAACTTAATATCAAAAAATTAAATAATCTGATTGAAAAATGGGCAGAGGACCTGAATACATATTTCTGCAAAGAGGACATACAGACGGCCAACAGGCATATGAAAATGTGACTAATCATCAGGAAAATGCAAATTAAAACCACAACAGATATCACCTCATACCTGTCAGAATGGCTATCACCAATAAATCAACAAACAAGAACTGTTGGTGAGGATGTGAAGAAAAGGAAATCCTCGTGTACTGCTGGTAGGACTGTAAATTAGTGCAGTACTATGAAAAATAGTATGGCAGTTTCTAAAAAATTTAAGAGAGAACTACCTTATGACCCATCATTCCACTTCTAGGTATTTATCTGAAGAAATACATAACACTAATTCAAAAAGATATATCCACCCCTATGTTCAATGCAGCATTATTTACAACAGGCAAGATATGGAAGCAACTGAGCTGTCCATCATCAAAAAATTGGATAAAAAAAATTTGATAAATATACATATAATGGAATATTACTCAGCCAAAAAAAAAATGAAATCTTACCATCTGCAACAATATGGATGGACCCAGAAGGTATTATGCTAAGTGAAATAAGTCAACTACCATATAATTTTACTTATATGTGGAATCTTAGAAAAAATAAACAAAGAAAATAGAAATGAACTCATAGATACAGAGAAAAAACTGATTGGTGCCAGATGGGAAGGGTTTTGGAGAGGTGGGTGATAACGGGGAAGGGATGAAGAAGTACTAGTTGGCAGTTACAAAAACACTAATGTGTATGTAAAGTACAGCATAAGGAACACAGTCAATGATATTGTATTAACTATGTATAGCGTCAGATGGGTACTGGACTTACTAGGGTGATTACTTTGTAAGATATATAAATGCTGCACACCTGAAAGTAATATAATATTATGTCACCTGCAATTGAAAAATAAAAAACATTTTTAAAAAGTTTATATGTTTATGTTTTTGAATATATTAAAAAGAATTTCAATAATTGGTTTGATAAAAAAAAGAAAGCTCTGGTTAGAACCAAATAAGAACCCAAGTTCTAAAACTTCCACTCCTATCTATTTTTCATGTATTAAGTCATTGGTCTGTTGATAAAATGATTAGCATTTATAAATCAATACCGATGGGGAAATACTAATATGGCCAAGAAATACTAATATGTCCAAAGTATAACCCAGGGAAGCCTGTTCACACTGCCTCTGGATATTTTAAACAACCTAATGGACAATTTGACATTTGGCAAATAAATTGATATAGTTTCCCTCAACTCATGGATATGAATACATTTTAGTCATGATCTTTATGTTTTCTCACTGGACTGAAGCTTTTCCTTGTAGATAAACTATTGCCTCTTCTTCGGCTAAAGTTCTGTTAGAAAAGATTATCCCCCCATGGGGAACTGCTCTGAAACTCCACAGTAGTCAGGAAACCCATTTTACTGGTCAAGAGCTTCAACAAATCTATGCTTTTTGGCTGGTTTTACACAGCTTCACTGCTCTTACCACCCCCAATGCTCAGGCATGGTTGAACATACTAACAGCATTATTAAGATTCAACTGGCACAATTTGTAGAGATCCTCCAATACTTTGGCAAAAGCATGGCTGTTGGTCCTTTTAAATCTCAGATCCAACCCCTTTGGTGCTCATAAACTCTCACCTTTTGAGATAATTGCAGAAAGCTTCATGCATATGGCTCCTGCTTCTTTTGATCCACAGTTGATAAAAGGAGAAATGATTTAATACTGTAAAGACCTGATTGCTTCTATTGAAAATAACCACACTTTAGTAGAGCAACCTTTCACAGTGTCTTCTAAGGAGGTTAAAACCCCAAATACCACACTCTACAACCTAGAGACTTTGTTTACCAGAAAGGACACCTCCAAAAGACTCCCTCCAGCCTTGCTGAAAGGACAGCTATCAGGTACTGATGACCAACCCCTGTGTTGCTAAACTCCAAGGAGTAGTCTCTTGAATTCACATGTTGCACCTACAGAAAGCACCAAACCATGACTGGAACTGCACACAGTCTGGTGACCTGAGAGTAAAGCTGACAAAAACTGAAGCAGATAGCATCTGAAGGAGAGAGCTTTCTCAAAATGACCATCAGGCCTGTACAACCTTTTGTTCCCATTGCTTCTTAACCTTATTTCCTTTTCTCTTCCTTGAATGGAAAATCCCCTTGTCCTCACTTCCCAGTCTATTGTGAAGGGAAAACCTCACCAGGTCCAGTAACATCAAGAGAGTCAATGCCCACAACAGTAATGACACTTAGTTCACTGCTTTCAGGTCTGGTTCCTGTTTTGGAACCATCATATAGACTAAGTCTGTTATTTTGTTTTAATTTTGCTCTGTTTTCTTGCTGTTGAGTTCTGCACCTGTTGCTTGTGAAACCTGGACACAGCATTTTTCAGACCATGCATTTTCCCTCCTGTATGGGACACAATACCCAGAAGAGGTCCTCCCTGACAATGAGGGACAAAAGGCTGCTGAAATTGGAAGACCTGACTGTTGATCAGTGATGCTTTCAGAGAAAGATCTCAATCAAAAGGAGGAAATGGGAAAACTGACAGACTTCAACCAATACAGGAATCAGGAGCACCTGTAGGAAGACCTGTCCCACCTTTGTCAGTTGTGACCCTACAGGAAGAATGCTATGGTTATAACAGTACTGCCTCCAACTTCCTCTTTCCCTCTATAAACAAACTTCCTTTCCTTTGTTTTCCACAGACTTGAACATGGCTCACCATGGCTGCAGGAACTAGACTGCAATCCTTTCTTTTTTCATAAATAAATTCCTTTTGCTGAAGGAATACTTAGCTGGCTTTTTGTTTACAGTTGAAGGGGCAAGTGGAGATGAGGATAGAAGTTGACCAGGTAAGAGCCTACATAGCAGTCTGGGGAAGAGAACAGCTCAGGCTACAAGCATGACAGTGAAAACAGAACTGGTGTGAGAGGTATTTAGGAAGTGAAACACAGGAGCCAGGGTGACAGACTAAACACGGACGGGAAGTAGAGGGAGGCAGTAAGCACTGATGAGGTTAACACTCCCCATATCCTTTCACTGACAGCAACAAAACTGACCTGGTGAAGCACAGCCTGAGCTGTACCTTATGTTACTTTTATCTTGTCCACAGGAAGGCAGGCATTTGAATCTAATAAAATAGTTTTAAAAGAATTTTTACAAAAGAAAAGGCTGAGACACAAAAATATTCACCTCACATGATTATGAAGTTAAAGGCTCTTGGATATTTATCTAATGTAATCGTTACTAACAATAGCGGAGGTTTGAGTGCCTACCAAGCATGTTATATATGTTATCTCATTTAATTTTCATCTCAATCCTACTAGGCATGCATCATTATTCCCTTTTTACACTTCATGAGGTAACTGAGTCTTAAAGCAGTTAAATGTCTTGACTAAGCAACATAACCAATAAGGGAAAATGTGGATCCAAACTCAGTCTATTTGACTCAAATGTTCCTATTTTAGCCACTAGCTATGCTGTCTCTGGGTCCCAAAACACTCTCCCCCGCAAATCATCAAAAGATCCACCCTGAACTAGAGTTGCCTCTAGACACTAAAAAACCTGAATCAGGAAGCTTCTAGGAAACTCAAGAGCATGACAGGCACAGGAGCCTTAAGGACAACCCCCAGATTATAAACACAGAATGGAAAGGGATGAAGCCAAAGTTATCTCAGACAGCCCATACTTCCTCTCCCTGAAAATGAATCAGAAGTAGTCTAGCTTTATTCTAAATGAATATTGAGAACAGACGATCTGAGGTTTGGAGGGAGACCCATGGTATATTCTTGTACAATAACCACTAATACAGATCTTCCTCTTCAAGTAATTTTCTCGCCTATAGGTCTGGAAGCAACAGCCAGTGAAAGAAAGGAGTCAAGTTGGCATTCTCCAAATTTAACAGAATTCCTGGATTCTTTAGAAGTTTTTAGGTCCAAATTACCAATGCTGCCTTATTTCCTTTAAGAGCGCATGTAATTACTCAATGTTTCCAAGCATTCTGTGGGGGAAAGGGACAAAGATTCTAATGAAAACAGGTTTTATCATAGCAACTTTGCTGAAACCAAGTGTACTATTAAACTGTAACAGGAAGGGACTGGAATCGACTGAGACAACACAGAGACTTCAGGAGGGCTTGAGTGTATGAGGAGGAAATGACAATATGACCAACCCTATTTCAATTCCTTTGAGAACACTTCATACCACAAACAAATTTTAGAGTTTAAACTATTCAACGAGCTGCTTGCTTATACTACCTCTGCACAATGACTATAGTTAATGATACTGTATTGCATATTTGAAAGTTGCTAAGAGTAGATCTTAAAAGTTCTCATCATAAGAAAAAAAATTTTTTTGCAACTATGTGTGGTGATGAATGTTAACTAGACTTACTGTGGTGAATATCTCCCAATATACATAAATATCAAACCATTATATTGTACAGCTGAAACTAATACAATGTTTTATGGCAATTATATCTTAATTAAAAAAAGAGAAAAAGATTTATTAAGCAAATATGGCGGTATAGTAATTGTCTGGCTAATGAGTATACAGGGAGTCATTTCTTCCATTTTTATATTAGAAAATTTTCATAATAAAAAATTTAAAATTTAAAAACATTTCAATCAGTGGGGATAAACACAAGCATGACTTCCTTGAAGTCAGAACATAGTACTTTGACACCAGTATAAGAACAGCAGGACATACAATGACAGTACAATAGAAGGTCTGGGGTAAGATCCTAGGTTTACAGGGTGCTTTTTAAATGAAGAATCTGAAGATGTCACATCTGAGGGATGTTAATTAACTTGCCCTAGATCACACAAAGTATATTAAAGGATATGTTAGCTTTCTAAAGGAGAACATTAGGGAGAGAGAAGAGAATATTCTAGGTTGAGAAAAAATAAAACAAAGGCATGGAAAGGTTGGAAACTGACCCAGAGAACAATGGGTAGCCTCATTTTGTGGAAACATAGTGTGAGCTGAGGAAGAAGAGGGGATAAGGCATCAAGGTAGTTTTGGGCCATAATTTAAAGACTCGTCAATTCCAGGCTAAGGAATTTACATGACAAGTGATAAAAAGCCTTAAATGATTTGGATTCAGGCTGGAGAGGGTTACAAGCTTGGAGACATCCAGTTGTGGAAGATGGTCCAGGTAGCAAGATGTGCCATGGGTGGAAGGGGAGAGAAGACTCCAGAGTGAAGGTAGAGTCTTCATGATTTGTCAGGTATAAAGGAGGCTGAGAAAAAAAATAAATCAATAAGAAAAACACATTCACCTAAACAAAAAAACTCTTCTGGATGTACCTAGTCAGATCATGCCCCAAACAGGGCCACTTAAAACCTTCAATATTCTCAAATCACCCACCCCACCTTCCTTTCTTATCATTCTTGGTGGATAACCTCTCCTTTAGAGGAAACAGAAGTCATCAAAAAAAGCCACCTCAACTGTCTATAAGCCCTTGTTTTGACTATTCTCCCCATTTCTTTCAGGATGACTTCCAGTGGAATTTAACATATATCACAAATACTGCTGATTCTACATTAGTGTCCTCTTCTTGTAGTGGTAGCAATAACAATAATAATTATGGTAGTCATGTTTTACATATTATTTCATTTAATACTCACAACACCCTGTGAAATAAGTGGCATCCCCATTTTGCAGAAGTAGAAACCAAGGTTTGCAGCTGGTAAGTGACAGTACTGGAAAGTGACATCATGTCCTCAGTTCCCCATTCCATAATCTCTACCATACTGTCTCTCTGAATATCTATCACCAAGATAATATATGTAAAAAGCTGTGGTCTCTTCAATGGAATACTACATAGCTACGAAGGGAAAATAATTCACTAAAGCCACGTAAATCCATTTACATGAATATATCTAAAAACCAATGTTGAGTGAAAAGCACAACTTGTGTAATAACACAGAATAATATATACTATATAAACTCTAAAACAGCAGAAACAATCCTATGCACTGTTGAGAATACATAAATGTGTAATAAACGTATAAAGATATGCAGAGAAGTGGAAAAGTGGTTTCCTCATGGAGGAAAATCAGGGGGAGGAAAAATAATTAGGAAAATGTACCAAGACATTTCAACTATACTTGTAATGTTTTATTTCTTAAGATAGCTATTTGGAGACTCCCTTTATTAAATTCTATACCTTCATTTTTTTTAAAGGATGAACATACAAAGCAAACATTCTTATAGCATGCTTGCAAGTCCACAATTTTCAAAGCACTGTTTCTGCCATCATGTGGCTTCTACAGATATTACATGCACACAATTTTCAGAAAATGAAAGTTTAAAAAGGTTCACTGCTAATTCTCAGGTACGGTATCACACGAATGAAACCCATAGTGAAAGCCTGAGTAGCCACCACTTGTTACAGTATAAAAGACGTATCTTACTTCTAAATAATGCTTAATAAAACAGAAGAAACAAAGCATTACATTAGATGCAAAAGAAGGAAACTGGATCTCTATCTTAAATCACTCACAAAAACCAACTCAAAATGGATGCAAGACCTAAAACTGTAAAACTCCTAGAAGACATAGAGGAAAAGCAACTTGACATCAGCCTTGGCAACAATTTTTTTTTTCTGAAATGACACCAAAAGCACAAGCAACAAAAACAAAAATTATCAAATGGAACTACAACAAACTAAAAAGCTTCTGCACAGCAAAAGAAACTGTTAACAAAAATAAAAGGCAACCTATGCAATGGGAGAAAATATTTACAAACCATATATCTAATATAAGGTTAATATCCAAAATATATAAGGAACTCATACAATTTAATAGCAAGAAACCAAAAAATCTGATTTAAAAATGAACACAAGATCTGAATAGACATTTTCCCAAAGACATACAAATGTAATTGAAAAAGAGCTCAACATCATTAACATTAGGAAAATGCAAATCAAAATCACAAAGAAGTATTATTTCACACCTGTTAAAATGGCTATTATGAAAAAGACAAGAGATAACAAGCGTTGGTGAGAATATGGAAAAAAAGGAACCCTGGTGAACTATTAGAGGGACTGCAAATTAGTACAGCCACTATGGAAAACAGTATGGAGGATCTTCAAAAAATTAAAAACAATTACCATATGATCCAGTAATCCCACTTCTGGGTACATATTCAAAGGGAATGAAATCACTATCTCAAAAAGATAACTGTGTTCCCTTGTTCCTTGCAGCATTATTTACAATAGCCAAGACATGGAAACAACCTAAGTGTCCATCGATGGATAAGTGGATAAAAAACATGTGACACACACACATGCATGTGCACACATACACACAGAGAAATATCATTCAGCCACAAAAAAGGAAATCCTGTCATTTGCAACAACATAGACAGACCTTGAGATCATTATGCTAAGCGAACTAAATCCGACAGAGAAATACAAATACTATTATGATCTCACTTATATGTGGAATCTAAACCCATCAAACTCTTAGAGAGTAGAATGGTGGTTGCCAGGGGCTGAGAAGTGATGAAAATGGGGAGATGTTGATCAAAGGGTACAGATTTCCAAGAATAAGAAGAATAAATTTGGAGGATGTAACATATAGCATGGAGATTATAGTTAACCACACCATACTGTAATCTTGAAAGTTGCTCTGAGAAGTTTTAATATTCTTGCCATAACAACAAAATGGTATATGTGAGGTGATGGACATTTCATAATACATAAATGTCTCAAATCATTACACCATATATCTTAAAAGTATACAATGCAATATGTCAATTACATCTCACTAAAGTTGTAAAAATAAAAAAATTTAAAAACCTTATGCTAGGAATCACACTCTAAGAAAGATGATAATGAGAAAGTTATTAGAAATAAATTGTAAGAGTAAAGGATCAATATAAGATATATTAGAGATAATAAGGTTGAAAAAATCATAAGACTAGCAAAAACAGATGAGAAGGGTTGGTTTTCAGAAACAATTTCCTTAATTGGTAAATGAAGACCTACACATAGTCTTCAAAACTCAGCAGTAAATTAGCACAAAGAACAAAAAGAAACCCTGTCTGCAGTATTAAACGTCACTAATAGAATTTAGTGCTTCTAAATAGCAAACTTTACCAGAAATCAGCACTGCCTTTATAAATATCCAGGTTATATTCATATCCCATAGAGCTACTACTAAAATTAACTTTTAATTAATGGAGGACTAATGAGGGTAAAGTGGCACATAGTTCAATCAAAAATAAATATCACCATTATCATCAATATTTCTCCTATTCCTCACTGCTATCAAAGTTTTTTTTTTTTTTAACACAAATCTGATCGTATTATGTTCCCAGTTTAAGACTCAACAGATGTCTCTTTTAACTGGGATAAAGTTTAAAGACCTTGGCATGGTATATGAGACACAACCTTTCACAACCTACTTGCATGTCTGGCCTCATTTCTAGTCTTTTCTTCCCTCCCAAGAGTGAATCCCCTTCCTCAACCACTGCTCCCCAAACTCAGCACACATCTTTGTGTCTCCACAATTCTGCTACTCTTTTACCTGTGATGAATTTCCAGCTCCCTTCTCATATTAGGCTCTCAGTCAAGTCCAGATTCCCACATCATTTCCCTTTAGGGGAGCCTTCCAGAGTTCCCCACAGAGATGGTGGAGCTGTCCTCTCCCTGGGCTCCTCATACAAATACATCCTGTTATACCTGCTACACTGTAATGTTCACATGTTGATCTACCTCACTGAAAATGAGAGCTACTCAGAGCCTACAAACAGTAGGTATACAAGAAATGTCTGTTGAATGATTTGAGGTTCAGAAACTTCACAGAAACAGAGTATTTACAGATTGTTAAAAAGTGTCTCACAATATTGTGATACTTTTTCTTACTATGTATACACACATATATTCATAAAATTGTACATACACTAAAGTTTACCCCCTAAAAGTGCTTGGTTCACAATAATACAGAGTTTGCTGAATACTAGAGAAGGTAGTTGGCCTCCTTAGAAAGAAGTCTTTCCTAGGTTCATTTTTAAAAACATAAAATTTGACCTTCAGTTTCTGAAGCTTGGCAATCCAGTTTTGCCAGTATATCAAAAGTGGATCCATCTCAGGAGTTCTCACTAACTAAGTTTTAGAGCTTATATGGAAAACCAGAAATTGAAATTGTTAACTGCCAGGCAAACTAAAATATTTAGCCTTCGTAAGTAGCATGTCTCTCCCTAGTTTTAGACTAAATGAAAAGTCAGATTATAATTAGAAGGTTGTCTGCATAAATCAGAAAAAAAGGAGTTATACCATCTGAATATTCAGTGGCATCAGACTAAGACAGCCAGATTTGCTGGCCTCTACAAGGGGAATGGGTTGAGCAATGGGGACATGATACTCAGGCTGGAGGCCATGGCTGCCTTGCCTGGTGCCTTGGCTCCCATGCTTCACTTCTGTGACTTTCCTTACACTCACTTCTTCCATCTATGTTCACATGGTCATGTTTTTCTCTTTCTCCTTCCCTTTCTCCCTCACCGTATACCCCTCTCTTCTTTATATAAGTTTAAGTTAGTTTATCAGATTTTTTTTTCTTACCACAAATTTAATGGAATTGAAGGAAACTTACAACTTATATAAGCTAGGTGGAAGGAAAAATTGAGAAAGTCAAATTTCAGACTACCAAGTGTTCCACACAATCTGTCCTGCAGGCTAACAGACTCTATACTTACCTGCTCCCCTGCTCCTTCATCAGCTCTAAAGAACAGAATGTGGTGGGGGGAGGATCTGACAATTCTTTAGTTTTCTTCCAGGACAGAAAGGAAGGAAGCTAGTTAATGCTAGTTATAATAAATCTGCTCTTGAGGATGGTGATCAAATTGAGGCTTGTTTTGATGTAATTAAAATGTTAATAACTTCTCATTTCTACAGAACTGGATTTGACAGCCTAAAAGATCTGAATGCAGTAACAGTCTAAAATTTGAAAATGTTAACTAATGTCTTTTAAAAATACTGCAATTCCTCTATGGCATGAATCAGTAAACTATTTCTATAAAGGGCCAGAGAGTGAATACAGAGAATGAATATTTTAGGCTCTGCAGACCAGTCTCTATCCAATCTTGCTCTTGTGGCTCAAAAGCAGTCTCAGGCAATATAGTGCGGTTGTATTAAAGAAAACTTATTTATGCAAATTGACTTTGAATTTCACATAATTTTCATATCTTCCTTTTATTATTTTTCAACCATTTAAAAATATCAAAAACTGTTCTTAGCTTACAGGCTGTATAAAAACAGGCTGAGTCCTAGATTTGGCCTGCAGACTGAACCATATCTGACAGACTTACACAAAATGCCACTACTGCAGAACATTGAGAAAACAGATTTTTCCTTATATGTTAACTCTTTAAACAAAATATTGGACGTTGAATTTCCTGAAGTAAATACCCAAAAGACCTAAACAATCACAGCTTTTTGAAAGGACTAGAGCTAAGTTTATGATAGGAAAAACAAATTCTCCGCTTCCACTATGCCTGCATTGGCATAAGTGACAGTAAACAAACAGTCTGACTTACATATATCCACTTGCCCAGTGCCTTGTTCCTTACAAGATCACCACAGTGAGGAAGATTATAGCTGCTAAACATCAGGGGAAAGAAAAGGAATGCTGTGCTCAGGGAAGAGAGATAAACCGTTCCTTTCTCTCCAGAAGATTCCCACCTCCCCAGATTGTTAGTATCCAACAACCAGGACTTCACCCTATGCAAAATTCAAAACTAGATATTTTATCGTCATTCCTCTGATGCCTGCAATGCTAACCATCCAGCCACCCCATCTTCAATCTCTCCTAAACAGAGTATTAATCAATTTTTCCTTAAATAGCTTGTAAGTCATAAGTTTCCTTTCAATTCTATTCAACTTGTGGTAAGAAAAAAAATCTGATAAACTAATTTAAACAGAAACATTAATGGTTGAAACTATAAAACTCAGTTGAAACTATAACTCCCCTCAAAACATCTTGACTGACAGTTACCTTCAATATTTTGACTGGCAATAACAAAATAACCACAATAGGAGATATTTTTGAGCAGAAAGAGTTTTCTATGCCTCTCAAATCACATCTAAGACCCATCTGGTGAAAAACTCCATTTGTAAACTAATAAATTTAGAAAAGTAGATACTTGTTTTAGTTTGCTGTGAACTGATACAATAGAGAGCTCTGAGTCAGTTACCTAAACATCAGGTCCTAATGTGTAACACAGATACCCTGTAGAGCTGAGGTAGGAATTAGAAGTAAAGTCCATAAAATACCCAGTGCACAGCCTACCACACAGTAGGTACTCATAACTGGTAGTTATTATTATGGTAAATAAGAATGTGTAAGAAGCAATTTAGAATTTAATCTGTAGACCATGTGGAACAAGGCTGTCTGTATTATGAAAGAAGAAACAGGAAACATGCACAAAGAAATTCTTCTAGTAGTGGGGTGGAGAGACAGAGTCTATGTGTTTCTGTTTCTCTCACAAACACACACACACACACACACACACACACACACACACACACACACACACAGAGTTAAGCACACATGCTGGCAGCCTACCAGAAAGTACTTGATTTGGTCTATGCCAGTGAATCTGCTGCTTATTCAATTATCAAGAATTGACAATATTTTAACTGTTCTATTCAATAACAAACATTAAAACTTCAGAAATGCAGTCATTATTATAATCATGTGCTGTGATAGGGGCTAGTGTCATGAATTCCCTGAAGATCTAAGAAAAATTTTCTATATATGTGCTTCTATGCATATTTCTATAAAGGTCTATAAGCCTCAGAGTCTCAAAGTGATCTGTGACCACAAAAAAAGGTCAAATGAAGACATTCTGCCAGTAGAGAAATTAACAAACCATCCTAAACCCTCCAAGCTCCTATTTTTCCAATGTGTCCTCTTTATGTACACCCCCTACCAGGAATATAGGGTTTGAGACCTAACTGAAACCCACTCCTTTATTAAGTAAATAATTTTACATTAAGCTAACCTTCTTAAAAAGAGTTTTTCTTCTTTTTCCACCCCTAGTTTTACAATATCATCATCATATACATCATCACATTCCAAGTAATTTTCCCCTTGTATATAACTACTTTGTCTCACAAAATAAAATTCTCATATTCTCAATAGTACAACTGAGAAAACTACATCCATCTTTCGAATCGTTTCAGTCAATTTAATCACTGTCACACTTTAAGGCTGAGAGAAGAGAATGACAAAGCCAGAGTATGAAAGAGGATACTGGGAGGTCAACAATCTATGGCCTCTGGAAAGATTCAACTGTAAACCTGCATATAATCCTGTGAGTTGGATAAAAAAGGTTAAATTCAAGGGTCATTTTCAGACTTATGAATTGAGGTTCAGTAAGTTTTTCCCAAAAACATAAAGCAGAAATATCTCACATAAGAAGACTGCTCTGGCCATTGGGATGTTAACTTCAATTAAAACAAACTATTTTTGATATCCTGGCTAGAGATGATGATTAATGATGTATAATCTTTATGCCTTTAAGGCTGCACATTGTTAAAAAGTATTTTATTAAAAAGAGAAAGTAAGTTGTATTGAAAATCCTCATCCTTTCAGAGTAGAATTGCTAAAATAAACAATTATTTTTAAAGCTATATTGTGAGGTATATATTGAAGACTATCATTTAATAATAAATTTTTTTCTGTCTTTTGTTTCTACTATAGAGTATCTTCAAAAACTCATTTATGAATGGTAAAACATTCTAAATTATAAAAGCAAAAGTATGGACAAATTTTTTTAAAGCCAGTCATTGACCAAAGACATGGAAAGCAATTTAAGAATTATTTTTTAAGAGAGAACTATATAATATTAAGCTTACCTGCTTTTTATAGTTAAAAAAATTTTTTTGATTAAAAAATACAGTAACTAAACATTTGTTTATATTTCAATCTCACATGCTTAACAGCTGAAGAGAAGCCACAAGAAGGCTCACAAGAGCAGGCCAAGGAGAGTTAGAAGGGCCACACTTAGATGGCTTTGATAAAGCCTCCGCTATTGCACAGCATGCCCACCTCTCCTCCCTGCTGGCTCTGGTACCTGACTGTCATCAGAAAAGAGGCTGTACCAGGCTCCTGAGGCCTCTCTCTCTCTGTTTTTCTGTCATTCTATTACATTATGTGACCATCAGCAAGTCTTGTGCATATCCTTGCTTCCTCTCTTATAAATCAAAGCACATGACTGTTTATCTCATGATCTTTTTGTAAGGATTAAATGGGAATATCAATGAGAAATGAACTTGGAAAAATAATAAAGTACTATATCAATGTTAGGCACTGAATGGTGTGGCCTCATAGTACTGCAGGGTTGTAGGGAAGTCGAAAAAGGATCAGCTCTTAGTGTGTCTACAGCAGAAAGCCAAGACCCTGACACAATTCCTTAAGCATGTTTTAAGGCACTACCGCAAGCATATGCCAGATCATTCCTTGTCTCTATTCTTTGCTCTGAGGGAACTAGTCCAGCATGGGCCTCCCACCATCCATGGATGCCTAAGGTTGTCCCCAAGCCTCTAGCCCTTATTTGACATCTTGCTAGAAGTGGAAGCTTTTCTGCCTTGAATTTAATAACTGGGGAAAAAATATCACCCTTGTTTTACAGAGTTCAAAAATGAGGCTTTAATCCCTATCAAAATCTCAATGATGTTTTGTGCAGAAATAGAAAAACTCATCCTAAAATATGTATGGCGTTTCAAGGGACTCCAGTAAGCCAAACAATCTTGAAAGAGACGAAGTTGGAGGTCTCTCATTTCCCGATTTCAAAATTTACTACAAAGTGCCAGAAATCAAAACTGTGTGGTACTGGCATAACGAAAGACACACAGACCAATGGAACAGAACTGAGAGCCTAGAAATAAACCCTCACAAACAGAGTCAAATGATTTTGATAAGGGTGCAAAGACCATTCAAAAGAGAAAGGATAGTCTCTTTTCAATAAATTGTGGGAAAATGTTTTTCTACATGCAAAAGAGATCTGAGCTCTGACCTCATACAGAATAACTCCGAATGGATCAAATGAAACTCTTAATAGAAAACACAGGGAGAAAAGCTGCATGGCACTGTATTGGACAATGATTTCTTGGATATGACACCAAAAGCACAGGCAACAAAAGTAAAAATAGACAAATGAGAGTATATAAACATTAAAAACTTACGTGCATCAAAGAACACAATTCTCAGAGTTAAAAGACAACCCATGTAATAGAAGAAAGTATTTATAAATCATATATATAAGGAGTTAATAACCACAATTTATAAACAACAACAACAAGAAAACTCATACAACTCAACAACAAAACAAACCCAACCAGATTAAAAAATGAGAAAAGGACTTGAATACATTTCTCCAAAGAAGATATACAAATAGTAAGTACATGAAAAAGATGCTCAACATCACTAAATCATTAGAGAAATGCAAACCAAAACTACAGTGAGATACTACCTCATACCTTTTAGGATGGTTACTATTGGGAGGGAGGGAGGAAGGGAGGGAGGAAGGGAGGGAGGGAGGGAGGAAAGGAGAGAAGGAGAGAAGGAGGGAAGGAAGAAAGGAGGGAAGGAGGGAAGGAAAGGAGGAAGGGAGGAAGGCAGGAAGGAAGGAATCAAACAAATGTTGAGGATGCAGAGAAACTGGAACCCTTTTGCACTGTTGGTGGGAATATAAAATGGTGCAGTAGCTATGGAAAACAGTATGGCAGTGCTCAAAAGAATGTAAAAAATAGAGTTACCATATGACCCAGCAATTCTACTTCTGGGTATACATCTAAAATACAGCAAGAGATATCTGTACATCCGTGTTCATGGCAGTATTATCCACAATAGCCAAAAGGTGGAAGTAATCCAAGTATCCATCAAAAAATGGATAAACAAAATGTGGCATATACATACTAATGGAATATTATTCAGCCTTAAGAAGGAAAGAAATTCTGACACATGCTACAACATGGAAGAACCTTAAGGACGTTATGCGAAGTGAAATAAACCAGTCAAAAAAGACAAATACTGTAGGATTCCACTTAAATGAGTTATCTAGAGTCGTAAAACCCATGCAGACAGAAAGTAGAATTGTGGCTGCCATGGAGAAATGGGAAGTTATAGTTTAATGGGCACAGACTTCCAGTTTTGCAAGATGACAAGAGTTCTGGAGATGATAGCATAACAGTGTTAATGTACTTAAGCCACGGAACTATACACTTCAAAATGCAGTTCACCAGGATTTTTTAAAAAATGTGGCCCCAATGCTGCAAAATGAGAACACTGAATGATTAGAAAAGATTCTATTCCTAATCCTCTTCATTTTTCAGATGAATAACAATTCAAATTCCACAGGTAAGACAGCAGGACCCAGGTACACTAATTTCTAGTACATAGCTTACTACAATAAACAAAGTATAATAGGAAAAGACTGGCAGAAGTTAAGTGGGACAAAGACAACAAAGTAGGCAGAACCAGAGGTAGAAAAAGGATGAAGGGGAAGTTCCAAGAAAACTGTTAAATAGTTTCTGTATTGTTGGAAAAGATGTCTGAAACTATCATTTATCTTGCTCCAGCTAGACTTTGAGGTCTGTGGAAATCCTCAAATAAGGTAGTTTGTTCATGGTTATTTCCTGAAGCCAACATTACAGCTCTCCATCTGTAAAGGGATTAGGCATTTGGGAGAAAAGATTATTTGGAAATGGCATACACACACACACACACACACACACACACACACACACACACACACACACACACAAGGCTGTGGCTTCCATTCTTAATGGTCAGTAGAATTGCCAAGATATGTCATTCCCCGCACAAATATGGTTTAGTATCTAGCAGTCAACACCACACAGTTTTCCAGTGGTCGCTACTGGTGGAGATGATAAAGGTCAGTATGACTTTACTGTTCTCCATTAATGGCCCGTCAGTCAATAATGTCCTTACAGGATATGGTAATGTCTTTACTTTCTTTTAAAGAGAAGTTCTGCCTTTTATGTATGGTACCTTTATTCTATAGAGTTTTCCATCTAAAGTGAAGCTACTTTTTTTGCCCCACCATAATTCCTCCCAATGGCTTCAAAACAGAGCCTCTATCTTTGATTTTTCGATGAGTCTCAGTCTCACCACCTTTTTCTTAGGTCTATGCTGTCCAATCTGGTAGCTACTAGCCACATGTAGTAACTTGAAATGTAGCTAATCCGAATTGAGATGTGATTTAAGTGTGAAATAGACAAAGGATTTCAAAGATTTAGTTCACAAAAAATGTAAAATATCTCAATAATTTTTAATAATATTATTACAGGATATGCGTATAGTCTGGACATATAATAGCTCAGCAAATGGAATTAAATATTAAAATTAATTTCATGTTTCTTTTTGTACATGGCTACCAGAAAATTTTAAAGCACACATGTGATGTGGCTCACGTTACATGTTTATTGGATAGTACCACTCTAGATAATGTAATAAGCCCTGTTTACTGAATTAAAAAAAATAGCCCAGAAAGTACTTTGAGCAGGGGGTACTGAAAACTCAGGCAGACCCTGTCCAAACTTAGAGGAAAATGAATTCTTTCATTTCTAACAATGCAGTAGTGGGGAGTGGCAGCCCTGGACTAGAATCCTGGCTCTAGCTCTTATTAGCCAAGACAAATTCCTTCTCCAACAGATTAGACTCTTCATCTATAACAAGGGCATTATTAAACTCCCTCACACACTGTCAAGGACTAAAAACAGAAGAAAAACATTTTAGCAGTTAGCAACAAGAACTGCATTCTCAGTAAACTTCCCTTTCTTTTAAGGTCTTAGAAATCCTACTGACATGTTCAGTAGCTGACTTAGTCATCCTGGTTTAGTCATGGAAAGTCTGGATTCAATTCCCTTTTTCCTTCCTCTCCACTCTAATTACTTCCACAGAATTCACCCTTATAGGGTGTGGGTGTGTGGGGAGCATTCTAGGCAAAATCCCCTTACCCACAGCTGAATTACCTATTCCATTTGCCTGCCATATTTTCCCATCTCCTCTCTCCTGGTCCATATATTAGCAAATCATTAAAATTAGCTTCAAAATTCTGGCTGCTGCTTATTTTCTCCTTAGGACTGTTATCAATAGCTCATTGCTACTGCCTAAATTTAAATGTAGCTCTGATTTTAGCTTTGTTATAATTTTAGCTATTTCATGTGTGCACATTTTGGAGACATCCTTTATTTCCTACTACTGTCTCATCAGATACATGATGAAGACCTTTATAATGGTCTTAGAAATAAGTAAAATTAAACTGAATGTTGATTTTTGATTACTGACCAAACCAATCAGGAATATAGGGAACAAAAAGCAATTTCTTTAAAGTAAGAAATCATATCTATAAGACGAGATGAAATACTGCCATTTGCGACTACACGGACAGACCTCGAGATAATCATGTTAAGCGAAATAAGCCAGAAAGAAAAAGTTGAAAATCACATGATGTCACTTATATGTGGGATATAAACCTAAAAGCAAGAAATGAACAGGACAAACAAACAGACTCATGGACATGGAAAATAGACTAGTGTTTACCAGAGTGGAGCGGGGGGGAAGGTAGATGAGGGGGGAAAAAAGTCAACATAGGGCCTATCTTTAGGACTTACTGATTGGAAACACATGAAAGAAATTTCTGAGGCACTGTTCTATTCTTGATCCAGGTAGTCTTTATACAAGTGTATTCATTTTATGAAAATTAAAGTGTATGAGATTTGTGCACTAAAAAATAAACAAAAGAATAAAAAGAAATCTAAAAAAAAAAAAGAAATCATATCTGACTTAGCAGTATGGGGTTTATTTTTGGCTGGTTTGTCTGTGGGAAAGCACTTTTGTGATTTCCTCCCAGTTACTGGTAGCTGGGCTGGCGATCCTGAAGATTGAATTTCTCCCCGATTGATGCTATTTTTTTATTTTCCACCCAACTTTTCCCAGATACTTGCGCTTATTTACAACAAATGCTAATCCTTCTATAAGTCTAGTTTAAATAAAAGTACTGTGCATCAGTGTGATCTAGCCTCTAGATCTCAGTCCACCTCTAGGACCCTTTCCATGAAGAGGAGAGCAACACTAGATGCTGGCGGGGCTGCGAAAAGGAAACGGACCAACTCCTGCCAGATTTCTCTCGTGACATCCCTTTAAAGATGGGGGATGGTGATAGAATCAGAGGGGGACAGGGAAAGAGAAACATTAAGAATTAGTGGAGAAAAGAAAAGGTCAAAGAATGGGGAGAAGATTTAAGAGAAAAACAGCAAAGTAAAGAGAAGGTCTCTGCAGTAGTGGTTGGGCAGTAGGAGACTTCAAAGAGGTTCCCATTTGTTTGGAAGTGAACAAAAAAACATGAGATTATCAGATACTAACTAGAACTTGGTTTCTTTCAACCCTGAGCTCTAGTAATTCTGTTCTTAAAGAAGACATGCATGAATGGTGCAGAGTAAAACAAAAAACAAAGGTGGGGGAAACAGTTTTGGTGGTCCCTCGAAAAGTTAAATATAGAATTACCATATGACACAGCAATTCCATTTCTGGGTATACACTTCAGGGACTCAAACAGATACTTTTACATTCATGTTCACAGCAGCATCATTCACAATAGCCAAAAGGTGGAAACAGCCTAAGTATCCTTCGACAGATGAATGGATAAACAAAGTGTGGTATACCTATACAATGGAATAAGATTGATCCATAAAAAGGAAAGAAGTTCTGATGCATGCTTCAATGTGGATGAACCTAAAACACATTATGCTAAATGAAAGAGGCCAGACACAGAAGGTGATATTATTGTATGATTCTACTTATATAAAATATATAGAAGAGGCAAATTCATAGAGACAGAAAGTGGATTAGAAGTTTTCAGGGGCTAAGAGGAGAGAATGGAGAGTTAATGCTTAATGGGTATGGAGTATCTGTTTGGGATGACGAAAAGTTTTAGAAACTGTGGTGATGGTTGCATGACATTGTGAATTAATTAATGCCACTGAATTTTACACTTAAAAGAGTTAAAATGGCATATTTTATGGTACATTACCACAATAAAAAATGAGGAGGAGAGGGAACATTCACTGACCACCTACATTCCACCAAATATCAACCTAGGATCCTTTTATATGCATTTAATTTAATTTCAATTAATTTCAATTAGTCTTCACTACTCACAGACTAGGTATTATTGCCATCTACAGATGAGGAATATGTGACTCAGATATTAAATATTTTTCAGAATCATACGTGGTAGAAGGTTTGAACCCAAGCCTGGTAGCTCTTACAGCCATGATCTTTCAACTATACCAAAGTGTTTCAAAGATAAACAGGCTCAATGAATAAACAAATACATGAGAAAGGCGGATTCCCTTTACAGGTCTAAAACTGCCAAATTAGTGACAAGAAAGACCATGAACAGCTAAATCCAAAAAACTAAGTTTTTGAACACTTTTCTAGGCTACAAATAAACATCTTTGCAGTAGCAAAAAAACTTCCTTTTAACATAGTTTTTAAGCCCTATGAATATATTGCTAAGAGACTAGTTGCCTCTTCTCTCCCCTCACCCAGAATATTTGGCAAAATTTATTTTTCAATTTTTCATTATACATATATATATATACATATGTGTGTGTGTGTGTGTGTGTGTGTGTGTGTGTGTGTGTGTGTATAGGTACATATATCTCCTATCTCAAACTCTCATTTGGGGTATAAAGAGTATCCATTCCCCCCATCCTCAACCCCAACAATACCATCATGTATTTGTACAAATGTTTGGTATATAAAATACTTTCCTATACATCACTTCATTTAATTCAATCAATCACTTTGTAAGACATCAACATCTCCATTCTGTAGACTGATAAATTATGTCCCAAAAGTGACACACTAACTGGGAGCTAAAATCTGACCTACTATACAGGCAATCAGAGGAGCACTGTTCCTATATACATCTTTCTTCTGAGAATGAATGGATTAATACATTAGTAAGAACTTTTGGGCAATACTTAACTCAAAATCACTGTAAGTCCTCTGCATTAAACAAACCTAAACACAATTTTTAAAAAATTTATTGACATACAATTAAAGTTCCCTTAAAGGCCTTATTTTTAACCTCTGGGAACTCTTTTTATCATTTTCTTGTCCCTGGAAAAAAAACTGTTCTTCTAATCACTATAATTATTCCACATTTCATGATTATGTGTTTATGAAACATATAAATATATATATGAAATAACAGACTCTCTTATATATCACCTCATGCATATTCCTCTCAAGGTTATGTTCTTGGAGGTTAACTATAAAATACATGTTTTCATAAATACACTAAATCTCTGAGGAAATTCACTGTGTTAGGTAAATCATATATTATATACAAGATCCCTTTTTAATAAATGCTTTGCTTTACAAATGTAGATTTGGTACGCTAAAATTCCTTTAAAAATGGACTACCTGTTTTTAAACGGAGTTATACACATTAATGAATAAGAGTAACTCCTCAACTAGTTTAGTTGCCTTTTTCCAACCATGGCAGGACAAAAGTTCACTAACCATAGGGTTAAACAGTACATGTTTGTTTGGTTTGTTTGTTTTAAGACCCTAAGCAGAATTTGGGTTAAAAATACTTAATGTAATAAAATAAAAAGCATCACCAGGTCTTTTATAGTGTAAGTCTCTGCAAGGACCATAAACTTTATGGCACTAAACTTTATCATGGTTCTTAATGTTTTCTTGCAAACATGAGTATAGCCTCCCTTCCTCACTCACTTTTACTCTGAGTGCAATACAAGATAAAGTTGCTTTTACATATATTCAATAATTAAATAATTAAAAATTAGTAAGACCCATAAACAAATGCAGCAGGGAGGAGAAAAATTTTGATGAACATGGCTAGAGGCTACTACAACTTATCCAAGACCTTTTCTGTTACTGAATATGCAAGTTTAAACAAGCATCTTTTAGATTTGCTTTTAACAGAAAAATAGGTTATAAGGAAAACAAATCTAGATATACAATACCCTGTATTTGGCTAGTCTAAGCCATCACATCCATTTCTTCTCTCAAACTTCTCTCAACCTTCCACTCCTCCATCATAATCACTTTGAACACACAGCCCCACCTCTGTAATAACAAGTTGATATCCCAAGCACTTTACCTGATGTGCCTCCACGCTCCCTTCCTCTTAAGAATAAAGAATCTCCTTTATGGTACTTCGGGTCTTATTTTCACTCATTTATCAGGCCTTGGGAAACCAGTGAATTATCTTTAAAAGTTTCTGCTTCCTATACTGTATAGAACTTCCTCGTTTTAACTTTTATCTGTTGCCCTGAACTATATTTAAACCAATGAAACCAAGCTGAGGTTTTTTTTTTCTTGCATTTAGTCAAATCATGTGACATGGTGTGTTACACGATAATCCCACAGTTCTGAAGCAACAAGACAACACCCCTAAATGTCATAACTCATATCCTGTTGTTTTATATACTTTACTAAGTTAAGAAATTAATCTGCAAACTTATTGAAGTATTTATAAAATGCAGGAAACTTAGAAAAATAAACAATAACAAACCGGCATAGAAAGAGGTGAACTTTCACAAAAAGATTGCTTCTTACCCTTTTTCAAATACCTGTGTGTTTGAATTAACAGAGCTTCTTTTAGGTTTCATCTGAGTGCTTTACCACTTCGGTGTCCAGAAGCCAGTCTTTATTTTATCTTGGTAGCATAGCCTAGTTTAGAGACAGGCAGGCCAAGCTCTTTCTGGCTGAGCAGTGCGAACAGGTCCTTCTGTCCCAGATATCCCTGACAAACCCAGTGCAGAGAATGAGCAAGGCCAATGCTGCTGAAGCTTCACACACCAAACTTAGTCACATCCCAGGACTCCTTGGTGGCAAGTTTCCATGGAAGAATAATAAAGGGATCTTTGGTTGAGACTGAAGAACTCGGGAGCAGTTATTACAGCCTTCCTCCTCTGTGAATGAAGGCTTCCTTGCCCTGACTCATCTAGAGCTAAAAGACCTCATCCAAGGCGAGCTACAGACTGAGTGGGTTCTAAAATTCAGCGCTCTATCTAGCATTCTTAAAAGGGGTATTGTTGGGGGGGGGGGGGAATCTCTCAGGCTTCACCTTCATGGTGCACTCGAAGACTGAACCATCAGAACTGGTTTTAGATTTCTCACACAATATTCAATGCTGTAAAATTCCAGCCAGAACACTTTTCTGGTTTTGATTTATTTACTTTCTTGTGGGAGGTGGGATTGAAATACAAAAGGAAGTGGTAAATGTAAAGGCTGTTTGTGGTGAGAAACAGGCCCCTCACCCCATTCCCACCAGGGACAGTCCTACATCACAGATATAAACCCTAGAAAGCAGTCATGGTCTCCCTTGGGAGAAGAAAAATAGAACGGAAGTTTTCTGAGCAGAAAGTCTCTCTAAGAAAGTAACTTAGGTTATTGCAATTAAAACCCAAAAGAGGAAAACATTTGACATTTTCTTTGTGTGTCCCAATTCTTTATTGATCACCATGCACTGTGAAGGAAATAAACAGAGTGTTATGACAAAGGGGACACACATGCTTAGGTAGGGTAATCAGGAGAGTCTATCTTGAGCCCCTGCAGCTATTATTTTGACCCTCTCTACTCTTCAGACAAATTTTTGTTTTTTTGTAAGTGCAGCCTCACTTTTCATTCACTCCTCAACCCACTGCAATCTGGAAACGTCTCTTATTAATGTCACAATCAATTCTTAAAAAGCAAATCCAGAAGGCATTTGTCAAGCTTTATCTTATATTTGGCATTTATAAACAATGCCCTCCTAGAAATTTTCAATTTAATTCCCTTGGTTTCCAGACCATAGCACTTGTATCTCTCTACTCATCCCATCATTGTTTCCTCTGCAGAATCCTCTTCCTCTGCCTGCCTTTTAGGTATGGCAACGCCCCTAATTCTGACCTGGCTCCCCACTTGTCTCATTGTGTGCATTCTCCCTGATGATTTCATCATTTCTCATGGCTCTATTACTTCCTCTACATTAGCAACACCAGCCAGACCTTTCTCTTGAACTCCAAAGTCATACATCAAATTGTCTGCTGGCTGCTTCCACAGAGATGTCCTAACAGGCAACTCAAACTCAAGATGAGTAAATAAACCATTCATCCCCTCCCTACAGCAAGTTCTTTCTCTTAATATGCCCTCTCTTAGGATGGACATTATCTAACCAGTCACTCAAGAGAGAAATCTCCCAGTCATCTTTAATTTCTTATCTTCAAAGCACCCATTTTTGCTAATTTAACTTCTAAGTAGTTTTCAAATTTGTTCCTTTGCCCTGTCTCACTGTCATTTTTAGCTCTGCCACAGTCCCAGCCCTCATCATTACTCCCTTGGTCTACTGGTGCAACTTTCTAAGTAGGTTCCCTGTCACCAGACTTGTCCCCTTTAATCAAATTCAAGAAATCCAGGCAGCAAGTGATCTCTTTAAAGTACCTAGTGTGTCTCTAAGGAACTTGCTTAAATTCTCCAATGGCTCTCCACTGCATTGAGCACAAAGTTAAGCCCCTTAAAGAAGCTTACAAACCCTACTTCATCTGGCCCATCTATTTCCCCAAATCCTCATCTCTGGATATTCCCTGCCACTCACTTTATGCAAACAAGCAGTGATGCACACACCATGCAGGTCCTCATCTCAATGTTGCTGCTTATACTGATTTCTCAGTCTGGAAGATCTTCCCTTATCTTCCCCTCGCTAACTCTAATATCCTGTAAAACTGAGGTGAAGCATCAGGTGAAGCATCTCCTATCTGGATTAAGCAATCTTCCTTAGGACTCCCATAAGTCCTCACTTATATTGCAAGAATTTCTTTTTGTAACCCCCTTGAGGGTAGGAACTAGATTCCTACTCATCTTATGCCCCCTTGTGCCTATGCCTAGCATACACATTAGGCATTTAATAAAGTGTAACTAAACTGAGCCTGTAGGAGAGGCACTGTTATTCTTATCTTACAGATAAGAAAAATGATGCTCAGAGAGAGGCCATATAACTCTAAAAGTAACCCAAAGAGAAGTCTAAGAAAGGAATTTAGAATGCAAAAGCACACTAGCTAAATTGAAGTCTTTTTCTTAAAAGCAGAAAGCCTCTCAGAGCTGAGCACAGTAGGAGAAGGAAATGTGTCTTAGTTTTTACTCCGTTACTCTCGAACTTGACAAGGTTCCACCTGGCATATAGCAAGTACTTAATAAATACTGGCTGGCTCACTAACATTGCGGAAAGAGGTGACTTTCAGTCCTGTGCTGTGCAAGAGTGGGTTTGCCTCTCTCCAGTAGATGGAGCTACAGTTCCATACGATCCCCACCTACAGACTGAGTGTGCTGCTAAAAGAAGCATAGGAGCCTCATACAGACATAAAGAAAATCAGGATATTCTCCATAGAACACTCTCTTAATAGACATAGATCTATTTTGTAACTTGTTCAATGCCCTTCCAGATCTTTCCTCTACGGCTTTTTAAAAATCTGGGGTAATTTCACCCAACATGATCTACCCAATCTGTCAAGTGCTACCAAATTTCTTCTCCATCTTTCTATACTCTCCTTACGTCCTTATTATGAAACACATTTATAACCCAACAAGTTCATCATACTCACCACTATACATGTATTTTCCTTGGGGTCTATGCCTTAATTCACTGTAGAATACATCAGTTTACCAACCAGCTCTCATTTAAAAACAAAAAAATATTGTGGTGATCATTTTTTAAGGTACATAAATGGTGAATCAGCATGTCGCACATATGAAACTAATATAATACTGCATGTCAATTATAATTAAAAATAAATTTAAAAAAATAATTAAAAAACAAAAACCTTTCTAATATATTTGAATCATTATCTTAAAGGCTTTGAGCATCTACATGGGATAAAAAAAGAAATTAATACCACCTAGGAGAGTAAAACTTCGCATAAAATCCCAAGCAAACTTCATTCTTCAGTTTACAAATTTCATGACATTTCTGGAAAACTTAGTTTACTGAAACCATGTAAAGATACTCCAGATTATGTCTAAAATAGAATTAGGTGCTACGCTCATTTTCGTTATTTGGTTTTGTTTTTTTTTTAACCTGCATCAAAGTCCTATGGATATACACTCCATCATATCCAGCATTCTTGGCCCTAGCAGGCTCAATGCCTGTGTGCCCTTAGCCCCAAACCATCGAGGTAACAACAGCAAAAAAATAAATAAAATGTTTCACAAGTATTCCGTTGCTCTAGAGGGAACAGGTCTAGCCCTGCCGAGAAGTACTGACCCAGAGGATTCCTGAGGCCATTAAGCTACCTAATGGCAAAAGCACTGATTTAGTATCTGAAGGAATCACTTGTCAGGGTTTGACTTGACCCACTAAATAACATACAACATTGAATACTATTAAAATATTGTAACTAAAAAAAAAATCAACTATGATTTTAACATTTTAATCAAGGAAGTTCCCAATTTGCAAGTATTTTCAAACTCAGATAAAACTATGTCAAGAAAACAGTATCATAAAATAGCAAGCCTCTTCTAACCATAATACTACCTAAGAGCAGCACTTGGTCCTAAATGCTCCTGGCCTTGAGAGTCTTTCTAGTTTGAGCAAGGTACAATCCTCAATATCCACTTCAACTCAAACTTTTCCAAAGTATGGGAGCAGAAGAGGGATATGCAGCTTGCAAATATTCCCATAGCAATATTATGGGAAGGCTCTAGTACCCCAAGGACATGACAGGAGAAGAACAATGCTATGTCCAAGTGGAGGTCCCTGATAGAAGAGTTGGAATCCCAGAAGTAATTTACTGAGGAACAGTTCATACCTAAGTGTTAAGTTAAATATAGTCTGGTTAGGTATACTATGTCAACACTTGAAAACTACATGAAAGCCGTTATTCCCCACCTGAAACTAGCTCTTCTCCATACAAGGCAGTGCATTCACCCAGTGGCCAAACCCAGAAACATGGGCATCATCCTCAATTGAAACATCCTCACAAACTACTCAATGTCCAATTGCAAAATTCTTTCTTTTCTGCCTTTTAAATATCTTTTAGTTTTTTCACTTCTTTCTATTCCTGTAGACAGTACCTGCTTCCGGTACCATCACCTCTCACTTGGATTAATGTGACAGTGTTCTAACTGGTCTCTGAACTTCCACTCTGCTCAGTGATCACTGTCCCCAAACCAGAGTCATTGCAATACTGCCTTCTGGGTAATACACCTACCTCTTTCCACTCTGTTTCAGACCTAGCTCTTATAGTCACATAACAGACTGACTAGACATAGTGTTGTTCCTATTCCCGGCCACAGTGATGGTCCTGGTTTTGGCACTAGACCTGAACTAATCAGATTCTATTTCTTGAAAAATAGAAATCTAAGTAGTAGTCCCCCTTATCCACGATTTCAGTTTTTGTGTCTTCAGTTACTCATGACTAACTATGGTCAGAAAATATTAAATGGATAATTCCAGAAATAATTCATAAGTTGTAAATTGCACACCATTCTGAGTACAGTGATGAAATACTGCACCATCCCACTCCATCCAGACCAGGATGTGAATCATCCCTTTGCCCAGTATATCCATGCTTTTTATGCTACTCACCCCATTAGTCACTTAGTAGCTGTGTCAGTTATCCGATCAGTCAGTTATCAGAGAAAGGGAAGAGAGGAGAGGGAGAAGGAAACGGAGAAGAAATGGAGAGGGAGACAGGGAGAGGAGAGAGGAGAGAGAGAAGAGAAAGGAGAAGGAAGGAGGGACAGAAAGGGTGAAGAGAAAGAAAGAGACAGAAAAAGACCACGATTACATAACTTTGGTTATATTATATTGTTATAATTGTTCTATTTTATTACTGTTAACCTCTTACTGAGCCTAATTTATAAATTAAACTTTATCGTAGGTATATATGTATAATAAAAAACATAGTATATATATGCAGTTTCAGGTATCTACTGGAGGTCTTGGAACATATCTCCCATGGATAAGGGGGGACTACTGTAGAGACTAATGCTCTGCAGGTAGAATAAGTCAACAAATGGTCTTACCTGACAGAGAAATTCCCCAAGTTCTGCTGAGATTCAGGAGTTGCTCTAGTTGTTTGACCTTTTAGAGACTTGTATGTTAAGCCCTGTCTTCAGTTCTGTGAATCACCCCACTCTCTTTCCAATAAATTCCTTTTTAGCTTATGTTTGCTAAAGTCAGTTCCTGTTATTGGTAACCAAGGAAACTTAAATAACAGTAAAAACTCCCCTGGCCTGACAAAAAGACCCTTGCTAATCTGGCTGTCCCAGCTGTTCCTACTCAGCACTTCCCAGGTCTTCCCCCACAGCCCATGTGCTATAAGCCAGGCATGGGGGTATCTACTGCATCTCAACATCTTGTTTTTTCTTCCCTCTTGGCCTTTGTACCTTCTGCTCTTCCTTCTGGGAATGTCTCCTCAGGATGACAGGGCACAGAGGAGTCCAAGGTTCAGCAGCTGGGGTAAAGGGTCTGGGTCAGAGCTGTCAGTACATGCAGATGGGAAGTCTTGGGCAACGGAGAGCAGCCAGATGAGAAAACAGCCCCAACAAAGCCTCTTCTCAAATGTTGAGGAGAGCTTCTTCTGTTAAGTACCAAGTTATTCTTAAGTAGGAAATGACTTACACAGTCAGTCTAATTCCCTACACACATAAATTGTACTCTTACTCCCAAACTTTAATTTAGATTCCAACACCTTGTAAATCAGGAGCATGGAAATTGAATAAAGATTTTAAAGCATAATAAGAAAAGCAAATTATACTTTAAGCCCAGATCAACCATTTACCAGATGGGAGAAAGATCTTTAGCTTTAATGAGTTCCTCAAAAAACTCCAGGACCTTTACCATTACTACTGACTTTAAGTGGTTCTCTCCCTCAGCCCCTTCAGATCTATGCCCAAATGACACTGCAGTGAAGACTTCTCCAACCATCCTAACTAAATGTGCAATCCCCACTTCCCATCCCCTAGACCTTTCGCTAATTTATGTCTCTCTTCATAGTTTATCACATCCAATATGTTTTATTTATGATCTACCTACCACAACAAAGATGTAAGACCCATAAGGACAGGGAGTTTTGTTTGCTCTGCTTTTACCTACTCTGCATGGTTGTTTATAAGATTACTTATAAATAAAAATAGAAAATGAAAATGCTTTGCAAAGGCTGAATCATGAGGAAATAAAAAATCTGAAAAGACCAATTACAAGTAAAGAGATTGAATCAGTAATCAAAACCTCCCAAAACAGGAGTCCAGGACCAGATAGCTTCACTGGTGAATTCTACCTAACATTTAAAGAATTAATATCAATCCTTCTCAAACTTGTCCAAAAAACAGAATAGGCGAGAACACTTCCAAATTCATTTTACAAAGTTAGCACTACCCTGATACCAAAAAGCAGACAAGAACACTACAAGAGAAGATAATTATAACCCAATATTCCTTATGAATACAGATGCAAAAATCTTCAACAAAATGTTGGCAAACTGAATTCAACATAACATTAAAAGGATCATTCACCATGATCAAGTGGGATTTATTCCAGGGATGCAAAAAGGGTCCAATATCCACAAATCAATGAAAGTAATACACCACATTACCAAAATGAAGGATAAAAAACAAATCACATGATCATCTCAACAGATACAAAAAAAAGCATTTGACAAAATTAAACATCCATTCATGATGGAAACTAAACAAAATGGATATGAAGAGAACATATCTCAACATAATAAAGGCCATACATGACAAGCCCAAAATGCATATCATTTTAAAAAAATGCTTTGCGCACTGGCCGGCATAAAGTAAATACTCAACTTTTAGCTCCCTTTCATTTCTCAAGTCAAAATAAATGGCCAAATGCTGCTTAATATGCCAAGTACAAAACTCTAAAAGCATGGCCAAAAGATCATTGTGCATAATGAAACACACTGGGGAAAAAGCAGGGTTGCCAGTTACAGTGCTACTCAGTGTAATCCATGATCATAAGATTTTCTTGCAATGAAGTCAGTGGAGAAATTGAGAACAAGTATTTAGAAATAGTAATTTTACAGAGAAATTTTATATTTGCTGAATCTGAAGAGAAAAAAAATTGAGACTGTATTCATATGAATTTTTTTCATTTTATTTTCTGGTAACTCATTCTTGTCTTTTATAGCTGCATCAGTCGACAATGGAATAGAAATTATTTTTTTAAAAAGAAAAGCCTCAATCGTCACTGCAGTATGGAAAGCACTGGATAAGTATGCTTGATATGGCCCAGAAAGCTGCAGAGCACCAACAAAGCTACATGTTCAGAAATGCAATTTATGCTGGATTCTGGGCCAAAAGAGGCATGGATGAGAGAGAGGTGGGTGGAGAGGTAGGCTCAATGGCCATGAGATGCCTCAGGGATCTAGGCTAGTTCTAAAATTTAAAAGAATTCCCTAAGATCGGGTTTCTCAGATTTTTATCCTCTACACTCTAATGGCAAAAAAGTCCCAGAGACCCAGGGAAAAGATGACAAAGAGGCATGAGAAAACTGAAGATGACAGATACATACATTATCTTGATTGTGGTTATGATGTCATAAGTCAAAACCTAGGGGGTAAAATTCAAATATGAGTAACCTGTTGTATGCCAATTATACCTCAAACAAGAAAAATAAATAAAAAGCAGATGAAAAGAATGTGGAGACAAAGACAGGATTAAGTGGTCAAGATGGAGAAGTAGATAAATGCTGTCGCAGACTCTTCCAATAACATCAAAATTACAACTAAATTACATAACAGCCATCCTTGAGAACTACCTGAAGACCAGCTAAACAGAACTTCTATAACTAAGGATATAAAGAGGCATGTCAAGAGTGGTAGGAGATATGAAGACACAAAAAAGGCTGTTCCTACACCCACGTCACTGTCAAGATTCAGGAGGGATATTTCAGCTATGGAGCACACCCTTACAGAGCGAGGGGGACTCAGCTTCACCTCAGACCCCCAGCACAGGCCACCAGCACCAGGAAGAGGAGTACTCATAACATCTGGCTATGAAAGTCAGTAGGAATTCCATTCGGATGAGTTGGAGGACTATTATTGAAACTGGCACATTCTTAAATGGCCCAAACACAAGCTGTTCATTCACTGACTAACACAAGCCCTAAGCTCCCGTGAATGAAGAGCAGCTCAAAACATGCCAGGAACACACGGACATAAACTTAATTGTCTGGCTTTAGAGCAAGTATTAGAGGGGCAGCCCTCTCACAGGCAGAAGTGCTGGAAGGCACCACTCTGTTTCTTGGATGAGCTTCGCACCACAGAGCAGCAGGAGCTGGCAGTACAAGCCTGAGTTGCCATCGAACTGGCTAACATCACTCTCCCCATGCTAGTGATTCCCTGAGACCCCACTCTGCCCAACTTACATGTCCAGCCCAAACCTCTTTCACAGGTATTCCTCACAAGCGGCTGATCTGGCCTGTGCTGGGGGAACTTAATATCTTTCAAAGGTTCAAAAACACCAAACAAGCTACAGCTGTCAGCGTGTCCTGTACCTCTTACTAAGCAGTCCCAAGCCAGGCACTAGTGGCAGATGCTATCAGTCCACAGCACAGCCTCTACCAGGTGACACCAAGCCCAGCATGGGCAGCTACCAACTGCAGATCACTTAGCAGCTCCTACTACATGGCCCCAAGCTGGACATAGGCAGAGGCTGACCTGGCCCTGCACCAAAGCCCCTTCAAAGAGGCCCCAGAATCAACACACTGGTGGCTGGCTTCACACCACACCAGAGCACCACCCAATTAGTGCCACAAACAACATACCCCAAAGGGTAGACTCAAAAGGCACCAGAGACTCGATAAAGTAAATACTGCCCTGTGGAGTCAGTTCTCTCACAAAAGCTCATCTGCTATAGTCATGACCAGTCCTCACTGCCAGTCAGCCTGAGGGTAAATCACAACTACTGATATGACAATAATCAAGGTTCAATTACAAGAGGAGAGCATACTCAGCCCACACAAGGGGCATTTGTGGAACACCTGGCTTATGTAAATAGGGAGAATGTGCCATGGGTCTCACATGACACCTACTATAAGGCCACCCAGAAAAGACAGGGAGATGTAGCAGATCTACCTCATAGAAATAAACACAGGAAGGCAGCCAAAATGGGAAGACAAAGAAACATATCCAAAATGGAAGAACAAAACTCCAGAAAAAGAACTAAACAAAATGGAGGCAAGCAACCTACAAGATGGAGAGTTCAAAACATTGGTTATAAGGATGTTCAATGATCTTAGGTGAAAAACAGATGAACTCAACGAGAACTTGCACAAAGAGAAACCATAAAAAGAACCAGTCAGGAATGAAGAATACAATAACTGAAAGGAAGAATACAATAACTAAAAGGAAGAATACATTAAAAGGAATCAACATACTAGATGAAGCAGAGGAGTGAATCAGCAATTTGGAAGATAAGGTAGCAGAAAACACCCAATCAGAACAGCGAAAAAATAATAACAAGGAGGATAGCATAACAACATTCAAATCATTAAGGGTAACAAAAGGAAAAAAGAGAAATAATCAAAAACTAATTTGAAGAGATAATGACTAAAAACTTCCCTAACCTAGTGCAGAAAATAGACATATAAATCCAAATAGCACAGAGTCCCAAACAAGATGAACCCAAAAGGCCCGCACTAAGACACATCTTAAGTAAAATGCCGAAGGTTAAAGACAAAGAAAAAAATCGTAAAAGCAGCAAGAGAAAAGCACTTAGCTATATACAAGGGAGTTCTCATAAGAGCATCAGCTGATTTCTCAATAGAAAACTTTGCAAGCCAGAAGGGATTAGCATGAAATATTCAAAGTGATGAAAAGTAAGGACCTTCAACCAAGATTAGTCTACAGAGCATGGCTATCACTTAGAATTGAAGGAAAGATAAACAGCTTTCTAGACAAGAAAAAGCTGAAGGAGTTCATCAATATCAAACCAGGGTTACAAGATATGTTAGAGGAACTTCTTTAAGAAGAGAAAGAAAAAGAAAAAAAGATCACAAATGGCAGTAAATACATTCTTGTCAATAATCATTTTACATTTACATGGATTAAATGCTCCAATCAAAACTATAGGGTGGCTGAACAGATAAGGAAACAAGATGAATACATATGCTGTCTACCAGAGACCCATTTCATATCAAAAGACACATGTAGACTGAAAGTAAAGAAATAGAAAAAGATACTTCATAGAAATGGGAATAAAAAAAAAAAGTTGAGATAGCAATACTTAGACAAGCTAGACTTTAAAACAAAGGATATAACAAAAGACAAAGAAAAACATTTCATAATGATAAAGGGATCGATCCAACAATAGGCTATAACCTTTGTAAACATTTATGCATCCAATGTAGGAGCATCTAAATATATATAGCAGATACTGACAGACGCAAAGAGAAAGTTCAATAGTAATAAAGTCATAGTAGGGGATTTTAATACCCCACTGACATCAATTAACAGATCATTCAAACAAAAAATTAACAAGGAAACAGTGGCCTTAAATGACACATTAGACCAAACAGATTTAACTGATATTTTTAGGACATTCACTCCAAAGCAGCAGAATATACATTTCTTTCGAATGCACATGAAACATTTATCAGAATAGACCATATGTTAAGCCAAAAACAAGTTCCAATAAATTTATAAAGAATAAAATCACATCAAGCTTCTTCTCCAATTATAATGACATGAAACCAGAAATCAATTACGAGATGAAAATTGAAAAAACAAACACACAGAGAGGCTAAATAACATGCTACTGACAATGAATAGATTGACAACAACAAGAAAAAGTTCTAACAGTATCTTGAAACAAATAATAATGAAAACACAACAACCCAAAATCTATGGGACACAGCCAAAGCAGTTTTAAGAGGGAAAATTCATAACAATATAGGCCTACCTCAAGAAAGAAGAAAAATCTCAAATAAAAAATCTAGTCTATACCTAAAAGAACTAGAAAAATAAAGCCCAAAATGAGTAGAAGGAAGGAAATAATATAAATCAGAGCAGAAGTAAAAGAGTCTAAAAATCAGTACAGGAGATGAATGAAACCAAGAGCTGGTTCTTTGAAAAAAATCAACAAAATTGATAAACCTTTAACAAACTCATAAAAAAACAAAAAAAAATGAGAGAGAACTCAAATAAGTAAAATCAGAAGTGAAATTGGCAACCGACAACACTAAATACAAAAGATTATAAGAAAATACTACAAAGAATTGTACACCAACAAATTGGACAACCTGGAAGACATGGATAAATTCCCAGAAACATACAATTTTCCAAGAACGAATCAAGAAGAAACGGAAAATCTGAACAGATCTACTAACAAAGTCAAATCAGTAATCTAAAACTGCCAACAAACAAAAGTCCCAGACAGGATGGCTTTACAGGTAAATTATACCAAATATTCAAAGAAGAATTAACTCCTATTGCTCTCATACTATTCAAAAAAAAAAAAAAAATTTAAGAGGAGGGAAGAATCCTGAACTCATTTAATGGGGACAGCATTATTCTGATTCCAAAACCAGACAAAGAGATTACAAAAAAAGAAAATCCCTGATATACATAGATGCAAAACATCTGAACAAAATATTAGTAAACCAAATTAAACAATACATTAAAAAAGGCATACACCATAATCAAGTGGCATTTATTCCTGGGATGGAAGGCTAGTTCAATATTGGCAAATCAATTTACATGATACACCACTTAAAAAATGAAGAATAAAAACCATGTGATCACATCGATAGATACAATAAAAGTATTTGACAAAATCTAGCATCCACTTATGATCAAAACACTCAGCAAAGTGAGAATGAAGGGAGCATACTTCAGCATAATAAAGGCCATATATGATGAACCCACAGCTAATGTCATACTCAATGGATAAAAGCTAAAAGCATTTTCCTTAAGATAACAAGATAAAGATGTCTACTTTCACCATTTTTATTCAACATAGTATTGTGAAGTCTAAGCTACGGAATTCAGAAAAAAGAAATAAAAGGCATATAAATTGGAAAGGAAAGAGTAAAATTGTCATTATTGCAGTGACATGCTACTATATGCAGAGAACCCTAAAGATTCCAACAAAAACTATTAGAACTAATAAATGAATGCGGTAAAGGAGCAAGATAAAAAACTAATATTCAGAAATCGGGTATATTTTTATACACCAATAATGAACTATCAGAAAGAGGAATTAAGAAAACAATCCCACTTATAACTGCACTCAAAAATACACAGGAATAAATTTAACCATAGAGTTAAAAGATCTGTACTTGATAATATAAGACACTGAAGAAAGAAATGGAAGATACAAATAAATGGAAGTACGTACCATGCTCATGGATAGGAAGAATCAACATCATTAAAATGTCTACACTACTCAAAGCAATATACAGATTTAATGCAAACCCTACCAGAATATTAATGGCATTCTTTTCAGAACTAGAACAAATAATCCTAAAATTTATATGGAACCAGAAAGACTGCAAATATCCATAGCAATCTTGAGAAAGAACAAAGTTGGAGGTATTATCCTACCTGATATCAAACTATATTACAAAGCTATAGTAATCAAAATAGCATGGTACTGACATAAAAACAGACACATATCAATGGACTAGAGTTAAGAACCCAACAATAAACCAACATCTATATGGTCTATTAAACCATGACAAAGGAGGCAAGAAGATACAGTGGGTAAAGATAGTCTCTTCAATAAATGGTAATGGGAAAACTGGATACATGCAAAAAAATTGAAGTAGGTCAATTTTTTTATATCATGTCCAAGAATAAACTCAACATGGATTAAAGACTAAATATAAGACCCCAAAGCATAAAACCAGTAGAAGAAAACATACGCAGTAAACTCTCTGCCTTAGTAATATTTTTTTTTGGATATATCTCCTTGGACAATGTAAACAAAGGAAAAAATAAATAAATAGGTCTACATCAAACTAAAAAGTTTTTGCACAGCAAAAAAAAATTAATAAAATGAAAAGACAACCTTCTGGATAGAAGATATTTGCCAATGATACATTCAATATGGGGTTAATATCCAAAAATATGTAAAGAACTCATGCAACCTAACACCAGGAAATAGAAAAACCAAACAATCCAATTAAAAAAAAATGAGCAAAGGACCTGAATATACATTTCTCCAAAGACGACATACAGATGGCCAACAGACATATGAAAAGATGTTCAGTCACTAAACACCAGAGAAATGCAAAGTAAAACCATAGTGAGATATCACCTCACACCTGTCAGAACGGCCATCATCAATATGGTCATCATCAATAAATCAGCAAACAAGTGTTAGTAAGGTTGTGGAGAAAAGGAACTCTCATTGCACTATTGGTGGGATTGCAAATTAGTACAAAAACAGAAACAGCCTCATGGACACAGAAAACAAACTCATGGTTGCTAGATGGAAGAGGGTTTGGGAGGCTGGGTGAAAAAGGGGACGAAATTAAGAAATACAAATTGACAGTTACAAAATAATCACAGGGATGTAAAGTACAGTCGACAATAGAATAATAACTATGTATGATGTCAGGTGGGTACTAGACTTATCGGGGGGATTACTTCTTAAGTTACATAGATGTCTAACCACTATGTCGTACACTTGACACTAATATAATATTGAATGTCTACTGTAATTGAAAAAGAAAAAAAATAATAAAAGACAGGGTTAAGTTACAAGTCTCATGATAAAAAAGCTTCAGTTGCTCAAATCCTCCTTTGAAATAATTTTTTACTGCCTTTGGCCACCCTATTTTGTGTCTTCATTTTAGTACAGTTTTGTAACTCCTGCACTAAATTCACATTTTCCAATAAAACTTCATCATTTATCCATCTTTTTTAAAATTTAAGGGTCAGTGGTTCTTGGCCTGGAGGCAGGCTGTTAGTCAAATCCGGCTGAGCTTCAGAAGAACAGATGGTAACAAATCAGACAGTCTCCCTTGGCAAATTTCTAGACAGTCTCTCAGTTGCCACCCTCCATACATTGAACAACTCTCCTAAATAATATCTTGAAGTTCATGCCTATCACTATTTTCTTATCATACAGGATTATGTGCTAAATGCTCAAAAACTAAAAAGTGAGTGTCTACAAAGAAAGAAAAGATTAAATGTTTAAGATTCACTGTCTAACTGCTATTATTTCTACTTTTATCACTACATTAATAAACATTTACATAATATTATGTGAACCTGTTTTGTTCACTACAGAATGCTATTCCAATGTAAGGTATTACAACATCTTTATAAGAGTATCTATTGTTCCACTTTAGTCAAATTATGTAAATAATGAGCAATTATATACAAACATGTTCATTTTCAGAGGTAGTCATTGTTTGCAAATAGCTTAGAGAATGTTTGCAAATAGCTCAGAATAGAAGACTAGTGGCTCTAAACAGTCCATAGTCAGTAGTCGCACTAATAAGACTACAGAATCACTCTTATTTAGTCCCTGATTTCCATATAAGATGTAATATGATCAAGGACCCAGACCTATAAACTTTACATAGTATTTAGCTCTTAGTTTCACCATCTTTAAAAAGACCTTTTTGCCTTCTTTAGATAACCTCAAAGGTTACCTAAAAATACCTTTTGCCTTCTTGTTGTTCTTACCATTTTTTATGAACTTTTTAATTTCTCTGATGGACTATAACCTTTGCATCCTTCACAATAAATAATACACAGAGATATTTAATACTGCATAAAGGAAAGGAATAGATACAAATAAGATTTCTATAACCCTATTTATAGCCCAGAGATTTTAACAAGAATATCAGACATTTGAAATGTTTAAGCAACTTTGAGAAATGTTACCACATTAGTCAAAAAGCTTATCCATCCCCTGCTCTACCACCACCACCAGCTAGCTAATCAGTGTTCCTATGGACTGAGTTTTTCTAAAGAATCCATTGTTCTAGCTAGCAGAGGGCTAACACTTCCGGTGAAGTAAGAGCAGCTCTGTGCCTCCCCTTTCCCACCCCTCCCCACCACACCACAGGGCTGGGTATCTTTAGTCTGGCCCCTCTTCCTCAAGGTCTGTTGCTACATGTCCACTACCTGCACTGCTGACCTCCAAAGCTCTCCTTTTCTGGCTCCTCCTTGCTAACTTTTCCTGTTCTTCTCCACTGGGTCCCGGGTTCCTCTGAGATGCTACTACTCTCACTATGAAACACGCTATCAGAGTATACAGAATATAACCTCTTTGAGTCATGGGCGCTTTTTCTCTTCTGTGTCTGTTTGCTTCTGGGAGTTCAGGGCCTCATTAGTTTGCCATTAAAAGGTTCCTCCCTTACCACAAACCTGCTACCAACTTTTGGATTCCAGAGATTCTGGGTATCTAGAAAGCTGATCTCTTCAGGGCCAGAGAGAATACTGTAGTACTGTAATGTCTTGTTTACTTTTCTCCACACAAACATAAATAATTGTTCGATTCCATCTAAGTAGAGGAAACAAGTTCTCCATAATTCTTGTAAACATATCCTACAAGCAAAGATTTACATATACTATTCTCCATTTACGTAGCAGTAAACAAGCTAAAAAATATTTTAGCATTATTTTTTCCCAAAATAATTATTTACCTCGTCTTATCACTCTCTCCTGTTTACCCTTAAAAAACAGCATGATGGGAAAGGAGTCTTTTCAACAAATGTTAGGAAAACTGGATATACATATGCAAAAGGACAAAGATGGACCCTTAAAGTATACACAAATATTAACTTGAAATGGATTAAAGATCTAAATGTAAAACCCAATACTATAACACTCCTAGAAGAAAACACAGGGGAAAAGCTACATGACACTGGATTGGGCAATGACTTCTTGAATATGAAACCAAAAGCACAGGCAACAAAAGCAAAAACAGACAAATGGGACTATATCAAATTCATAAACTTTTGTGCATCAAAGGATACAACCAACAAGATAAAAAGTCAACTTCTGAAACAGGAAAAATAACTGCAAATCACATGTGTGATAAGGGGTTAATATTCAGAATATGTAAAAAACAACAACAAAGTCAAATAACCCAACTAAAGAATAGGCAAAGGTCTTAGAATAGGTATTTCTCCAAAAATGACATACAAATAGCCAACAAGCATATGAAAGATGTTCAACATCACTAATCATCAGGGAAAAGCAAATCAAAACCACAATGAGATATCAACTCATAACCATTAGGATGGCTACTACCAAAACAAAAACAAAACAGAAAATAACAAGTGTTGGTAGAGATGTAGAGAAGCTGGAAACCCTTATGTGTTGTTGGTGGCACTGTAAAATAGTGCAACTGTTATGGAAAACAGTATGGAAGTTCCTCAAAAAATTAAAAATGGAACTACCATATAATCCAGCAATCCACTTCTAGGTATATATCAAAGAGAATGAAAGCAGGGTCTCAAAGAGATATCTGAACATCCATGTTTACAGTAGCACTATTCACAGTACCAACACACATAAGCAACCCAAATGTCTATTAATCAATGAATGGATAAACAAAATGTGGTATATACATACAACAGAATAGTAAGCAGCTTTAAAAAGGAAAGAAATTCTGTCACATGAAAGAACTTTGAGAACATTATGCTAAGTGAAAAAACAAGCCAGTCATGAAAGGGCAAATACTGTAAAGTTTCACTTATATGAAGTATGTGAAGTAGTGAAATCTGTAAATGTAGAGAGCAGAATGGTGGTTACCAGGGGCTATGAAGAAGGGGAATTGGGGCGCTGTTGTTTAATGGACATGAAGTTTCAGTTCTGTAAGATGAAAAGTTCTGGATATCTGTTTCACAACAACGTAAACATACATACCACTACTGAACTCTTTACACTCTAAAAATAATTAAAATGATAAAACTATTATATATATATAATATATATGATATATTTTTATATATACACATATTTTACCACAATAATAACAACAGCATGATGTATTTGAAAGAGTGAGTTTGAGTCTTATAGATCCAAGTTTGAAATGCAGTCAGTTCTGCCACTTACTGTGTCGCCTTGGGAAAGTTACCCTCTGACAGTCTCCTCATCTATATAAATGAGGGTATAAGTAATATATATCTTAAAAAGTTGATCTGAAGATTAGATGAGAACTGCTAACACAGAAGACACTCACAGTTGGATTCTTTAATTCTACCCCTAGGGACTGCACCAATGCAGCACCATCATCAAAGCAGCTAATTCAAATTAAAGGCTTACTGAGTCATGCACTGCTCTAGGTGGTTCACCAGGAAGCTGCATTTAATCCTCACAAGGATAGCAGGCAGGATTGCAGTCCCCACTTTGCTGATGAGGAAAGTGAAGTAGAGAAATGACCTAGATTGTCCAGGCCTCAAAGCAAAGTGATGGGAAAGGAGTCTCCATAAACCCTGAGACACTTATTTTTACTTCACATAGATGTGAGACAAAAAATTCTAGCATGCAGAAAATAAAACAGCATAAAAACAAAAAGGGGCATAACATAAAACAGACCAGAAGGATAGTGTTCCTAAAGGTGAATTAAATGATCACATAGGATTAAGAAAAATAATTTTTGACATTTCCAATTTACATTTCCAATTTTTCATTTCTAAAGACTGGTTTAAAAGATCTAATCTCACTGCCTATCTTTTTAAAAAGTTCACTTCTTCCCTAAGCAATCATTTTAATATTGAGCCGTTTTTGAAGACTATTTTAACTCTACCTCACAATGCAGTTTAAATCAATTTACTTCTTCTTGTTCTAACTAAAACAAAAAAGAGCTTGTTAACATCCTCTATGATTACTAAATGACTAATTATGTGCTAACCATATTTTATCAGAGACTTTTGTTCCTAACAAATTTTAAAGCATCCACTTTAGTAACCTTGCCAGAAATTCTATCACCTTGGCTAAGCCCTAACATGAAAACATCAGTATAGCAACCTTATATTTCATCCTACTTCAACCATTCTTGGGGAATGTAGACAGGGTATCCAAGAGAAAAAAGTTACCTCTTAGCTTTAACAGTACCCACAGTAAATAAGGCCGAGCTGAAAGAAGTATTTCAGTAGTCAATTTAGTTATGGAGCAATTCTGAGTTTAGACAGAAATGGACCTGGAGAAACCTCAGAGATTTTGTCTAGCACACATACTTTCTGAAACCACAAGTTTCTCTTAAAGAGATGGAGTAGAGCCTTGGCCTGCCTATTCAGTAACCCTGGGGTATGGGCCAGTACATGGCCATTTTGGATGATTACAAAAGACAGGTTCCTTCAGGATATATAGTGTGTTAGCCACACCCTATTTATGCTGTTGTCATCTCTCACACCTTTCTGACAACCCCAACTTCAGTTTCAGCCCCAACATGACAATACAGCTATAGCAATCTTATATACATTCCACTTCAAGCACCTTTGGGGAACTTTATTGTATGTTCAATCTCAATATGTACCAAGCCCTAAGCTAACAGTTTTATAAGAGAAAAAGCATAGCATAATGGTAAAAGCAGCTGAAAGACAGAGGTTTTTTTAAATTTAAATTTATTGGGGTGACACTGGTTAATAACATTATATGTTTCAAGTATACAATTCTATAATTCATCATCTGTATATTGCATTTGGTGCTCACTGTCCAAAGTCTAATCTCCCTCCATCATCATACATTTGATCTCCTTACCCTCTTTAACTTCCCCACTCTGGTAACCACCTCTCTGTTGTCTGTATTTGAGTTTGTTTTGTTTGGTGCTTTCTGTTTTATACCCCACATGAGCGAAATCTTATATTTTTCTTGTATTTTTCCATCTGACTTATTTTGCTTAGCATGATACTTTCAAGATCCATCCATGTTGTCACAAATAGCAGTATTTCATCCATTCTTAAATCTAATATTCCATTGTACATATGTACCATTTCTTTATCCAGTCATCCATCAAAGGACACTTGGGTTATTTCCATGTCTTGGCTGCCATGTATAATGTTGCAATGAACACAGGGGTACATATATCTTTACAAATAAATGTTTTCAACTTGGGGGTGGAGGGGAGATACCCAGATACTGAGTCACATGGTAGCTTTATTCTTAATTTTTGAGGAACCTCCATACCATTCTCCATAGTGGTTGCACCAATTTTACATTACCACTAACAGTGTATGAGAGTTCATTTTTCTCCACATCCTCTCCAACATTTATTTCTTATCTTATTGATAACAGCCATTTTAACAGGTGTAAGGTGGTATCTCATTGTGGTTTTGATTTGCATTCCCTTATAGCTAGTGGAGTTGAGCATGTTTTCATGTATCTGTTGGCCATTTGTATATCTTCTTGAGAAAAGTGTCTATTCAGGCCCTCTGACCATTTTTTGATAGGATGGTTTTGTTGTTGTTTAGTTGTATGAGTTCTTTATGTATTTTGGATATAAGCCCCTTACTGAAGGTTATCATTTGTAAATATCTTCTCCCATTCCATTGGTTGTTTTGTTGATGGTTTCTTTTGTTGTGCAAAGTTTTTTATTTTGATGTAGTCTCATTCATTTATTTTTGCTTTTACTTCTCTTGCCTTTGGAGTCAAGTTCATAAAATCCTCTCTGAGATCAAGGTCATAAGTTTAGTACCTATGTTTTCTTCTACGTATTTTATTATGTCAGGTCTTGTGTTTACATCTTTAATCCATTTTGAGGTAACTCTGATGTATGGTGTCAAATAGCAATCTAGTTTCACTCTTTTGCATGTGGCTTTCCAATTTTCCTAACAGCACTTACTGAAGAGATTTTCTTTTCTCCATTGTATGTTTTTGGCTCCTTTAAGACTAGGTTTGGATTCTGCCAACAGACAGCCCTCACACTTGAACAGCAATATCAGCTCTTCTCTGGGTCTCCAGATGGCAGGCCTGCTCTGCAGATTTCATAAACATGTGAGTCAATTCCTTAAAATCAATCAACCAATCAATCAATCTCTCTCTAGACACACACACACACTCACACATACCATTAGCCTTGAACCACAATGTTTGTAAAACCAACAGTCATTTATCAAGCACACACAGACACACAGAAGGCATCATCCTGGTCCTACTAAAAGTACACTTTAGGGAGAAATACTGGTTAAAGGTTTTTTTACTAATTCGACAAATATTAATTGAGTGCTTTAATAGGCATTCTTCTAGATGTTGCAGATATATCAATGAACAAAACAGAAAAATCCTTGCCCTGGTAGTACTAAATAGTACAGACAGATAACAAGATTAAAATCTGTCCATCCATCCAAGCCTTGTGTGTGTGTGTCAGAAGATTAGCTCCAGAACAGTAAGCACATAAGAGAGATCAGAGGCGTCAAGGAAAGGAGAGTTGAAATTTTTGATAGGGTAGCTGGGAAAGGCCTCACTGAGAAGGCCAAATGTGAGAAAGTCCCATAGGAGGTGAAAAGTGGGCCCTGTGGACAAAGCATCTAGGAGAGAAAAACAGCTGATGAAAAGTTCTGGGATGAGAGCCCGGCTGGTAAGTTTGAATAACAGCAAGGAGGTATATGTGGCTGAAGAGGAATGAATGAGAAGACCAGTAAGATATGAGTGCAGAGGGCAGCAGGAGGTCAGAAACTGTGGAAACTTGTAGGTCACTGTTAAAGACCACAGCTTTTCCTCGGGGTAAAATGGAGACCCACGAGAGACCTTTGAACTAGATCTGACTTAGGTTTTAACAAGATCATTTGGGAACTGTTTAAAGAACAGAGTGGAGCAGGGTGGGGAGAGGAAGGAAAAAAAGCAAGACTAGTTAGTAGGCTACTGTAATACAGATGAGAGGTGATGGCGATCTCATTATTTACATGCTCGTTTACTCATTCAGCAATTAGTTATGGGACATCCACTCTGTGCCAGACCCTCTGCCAGCCCCAGGAATATAGAGTTCAACTCCCCACAGAAGGAGCATCAGAAAGGCATTCTCCACCACTTCTTCACAGGGGCAAGAAATGAAGAGGTCAAAGGACTCTCTCTCCAAACCATAAACTCCTTGGTGGTGGGGGCTCCATGTGCTGACTGCTAAATCTCCAGCACCTAGAACAGTTCCTGGGTAAATATTTGTAGAATAAATAACTATCAAATAATGGTTTTCAAGGATGATTTAGTATCAAACCATTTTATAAATGTTTGCCTATTTGTTTAAATGTTGATCAACTCACTGAAAATATTATAAAAGCACACAAACACTGCTCACAAGTACATGCTGAAAGAGACTCTCCAGATTCCATAGCAACTATACCACAGAATATGTTTAATTTCACATAGGTTTTATTTGAAGGTAGACGGTAATAAGATGTTTTAAAAAGTAAAAAAAAAAAAAAAAAAAATCTTTTAAATAAGAGTGTGAGCCCTACTAAGAAATTTGATTTTGATAATGTCCTTTCATAATTCTGAAGTGGTTTTTAATGTAATACAAAACAGCATGCTGCAAAACACAAATAGTAGTCTGGAGGTTATTAAGACAGTTGATTATAAGACCACAATAAGTTTTATTTTCTTACTTCTTATGGAACATAAGTAATTAAACATTACAGACAATTAAAATCAAGTCATATTTATAGACTAAGAAATCAAAATACTTTTCAAATTACATGCAATGTGAATTACTTGAAAACAACACACTTTAGAAGCTATTTTCAAATGTTTTTATGCTGCGAAGGACATTTAAAAATTCTCAGAAACCAATTTCCAGGTTCTCTAGACTAGCATTCCTAACAACTGTAGAAGTCAAAGATTATTACAATTACCTATCTCTACAGCTTTCTGAAGAGGACTTTACATGCAAACTCTTAGTTAAAGCCAATTACTCCATACAGAATAACTTCCTGGAAGAGATGGTTAGCTCCGTGCTCAATCAATCCTGACAGTCATTGTGGCAGAATTTCTGCAGTGGTATTTTCCTACCTCTAAATGTGTTCTTAAAAAGTTTTTCATAGTTGATGTAAAAGTATATTTGTCTCTAATATATTTTGCAGACTAAGCCAATTTGACTTTCTCACAATTTAAAAAAAAAAAAAAAAAAGAATGAGAAATGCCTTAACAGCAAAGGCATTTTGAGTACTATAAAAATACATACATGCTCTAGTGGGCTTACAGCACCAATCCTGCAATTTGAAGGAAAGAAAAGGTAATCAATTTTAAATCTATGATTATCTTGAGGAAAGAGTGAAGAAATCAAATAGAGTCAATTTAGTCAAGCTGCTAAATTCTTAAAATCTAGTAGTCTGAGACATGAGGAAAAAATTCTACTCTTGCTTTAACTAGTCTAGGAACTTATATTTTTAAACTTTTCAGTTGTGTATTAATGCCTAGAGATTATATAAATCCTACAGATAACCCCTCTGCAAAACTTAGGAAAGAATTTTCATGTGTCCAGACTACCTGACATTCATTATCCAGAGAGCCTGACATCCATTATCCAGACCACCAGATATCTATAAAATTACCATCTTGGGACATGGTTCTATAGTGTAGCAGTTAGCATGTCTGCTTAACACGCAGAAGGTCCTGGGTTCATGCCCCAGTGGAGCCATGGTCCATGGTCTACGGCCATGCCACCCTGAATGAGCCCGATGTCTGATCTCGGAAGCTAAGCAGGTTTGGGCCTGGTTAGTACTTGGATGGGAGATCACCTAAGAAGACCTGGAGCTGTAGGCATAAATAATAATAAATTTAAAAAATTAAAAAAAAAATTACCATCTTGAACCAATCCAGAAGCTAACAGTGCAGGCAGGACTGATTCTTCTCAAGAATGTGCTTTATAAGAACACTCAGCTTCTTTCTTTGGAGCACTCTAGATATTGCCTAGCTGTATTTATGATTTGCAAATCCCAAGACCTTTGAATAAATTTTTATCATTTCTAGCCAATGCCTCCTGATTCATTTACCCTTGGCTGACACATTCCAGTATATGTCAGAGAGACAGCAACAAGAATTACCACAATGACTTTCTTTCTACTCTTGCACCTATAATTTTTCAGGTTTATAACAGTCTGAGGTTATTTTTGTTTGCTAGAAAATGTTAATAGAACAGTAAGACCTTGTCTTTTATCTTTATAATACGTTCAGCCTTTTGTTTTTCACAGGTCATAAAGACATCATCATGCTTATTAGTAGAAATAAATCAATTCACTCTCAAACTAACACACACACAAAGTTGGGTACCTATCATTAACAATCTCATGAATCATGTGACATTTAAGTCTTTGAAACTTTAACTTACAGAAACTACCTATTCTCTTATTTTGAATAAAGAGGGTAAAAGATATGAATCTCACAGTAAGTCCAACGTGTTATAAAAATGTCAGTTCATGAGTCCCATGTTAAAACTACTAAGCCCTATCAATGAAAAAAACTATAGTCCCAAGAAATGTGGGTCCATTTTGTAATCTATTTCTAAATATGTAAATTACAACTCATTTTTTTTTAAAGAGTCAAGTTTTCAATAGGCTGGTGGTTCCTCATAATTACCATATGATCCAGCCATTCCTCTCCCAGTCATGTACTCAAAAGAATTAAACGCAGTATCTCAAACAGATTCTTGTACACCAATCAAAGTTCACAGCAGCATTACTCACAATAGCCAGAAGGTGGAAATAATCCAAACGTCCATCAACAGGTAAATGGATAAACAAAATGTGGTATATACATACAATCGAATATTATTCAGTTATAAAAGGAACACAATTCTGATACATGATACAACATGATGAACCTTGAGGAAATTATAGTAAATGAAATAAGTCAGTCACGAAAAGACAAATATGGTATGATTCCACTTATATGAGGTAGCTAGAATAGTTAAATTCATAGAAAGTAAAACAGAGGTTCCCAGGGGTTGGGGGAAGGTGAGAATAGAAAGTTATTGTTTAATGGTGATAGTTTCTGAAAACAGTGGTGATAGTTACACACAATGTTAATGTGAACTTAATGCCACCGAACTGTACATTTAAAAATAGTTAAATGGTAAAATTTTAAATTATGTATGTTTTATCACAATAAATAAGGAAAAAAAGAAAACAATTAGAAATGAGAAATAAACTGGAAAAAAATGAGTCATGTTTTTGAAGAATTTCCACTTCTATTTCATTATTATTCTTTTCATTTTATAAATGAGGAAACTGAGGTCCAAATGCCAAATTAGGGATAAAGCATGGATCATAACTACAGCTGATGGGCTCTACAGCCTAGCACACTCTACAGTCTAGCATATGGCACTTCTAAGTGCAAGTCTGCACTCTCTCAGATAGCCTTTCTTCTTACTTTCCCATTCTTCTTACTTCTCTTAAAGGTTTCCTCTTCCTACACCAACCTTCATCTGAACAATTTAATGATCACCACAAGGTAAAAACATTATTCAAAAGACTAGGAGGAAAATCTAAAGCCATTTGAAACACATATTTTACCGGAAGATCCGTATACACAACACACTGTGTATCTAGCATCCATTTCCATGTCTGAATATATTAGGATGCTTTCAGCTCCAAGTAATAAAAACAACCCAAAGTCAAACTGATGTAAAGCATGAGAAAATTTATCACACATAATTCGCAGAGCAGAGTCAGAAAGAGATACATGCATAGAACAGATCAGAAGCTCAATGCCAGAATCAAGAATCCAGGTTCCTTCCATCTTTCTGCTCTGAAAACTTCTGTGTCAGATTCATGTCAAGACTGGTTCCCTGATGGTCACAAGATGGTTGCCAGTGGAAATAAGGGCTACATTTTCATTACTTGAGACTCATTATTATCATTATTATGAAGGCATGCTTCATTTTTTTCCCCTCTCCTGCTGGATCTGACAGAAAATGCTTACCCAAAACAAAAAAAACAAGTCTTTCCTGATGACCGGGCCAACCTACTTCATGATTACCCCTAGACTATGAACAGGCACCAATGAAAACCATGCTCTGACCAGCTTAGACAAAGGATTCACACAGCTGTTTAGGGGTGAGGGGAAAATAACTGGAGGGAAAAAACCTTGCATTTTGTTATTAAGAAAAACAAGGGAAATGGATACTGATAGGCAACCAACAATGCTCAGTATACTCAGTGCTTCTCAAACTTTAATATGTACACGAATCTTCCTGGGGATCTCATTAAAATGTAGATCGAGATTCAGTAGATCCGGAGTAGGATCCAAGATTCTGCATTTACAATAATTTGCAAATAATAATAATGCTGCTGGTTCCTCTCTATAGGCAGCAATTACTTAATAAGTTTGTGTATTCCTTACCTAAAGAACTCACCTCCTCTATTACCAGAGTATCTGACAGCCCGGTCGTCACATCGCATATTGGTAAGGCTGGCTGCCAAATGGGAGCTGGATAATCCAGCACTCTCTTCTCAGCTGGCAGTGGATGTTGAATACTGTAGGTGAGAAATTATCCTGAAGCATCCAGAAACTAAAAAGCCTTTTACATCAAACATTTGGCAAAATAATCAATGATGATGAATAAAAAATGTACTCCAGCTCTAATGGCGAGTGTTATAAATAACTTGCATTTATCGCCCCCTCTGCATAAAAGTTTCTACCTCTAAAATAAAGGAAGATACAGTTCTTCAGAGAAGGGCTGTCCTCTAGTAACACTACCAAAGGACTCCATGCTAACACCTGAAGGAAGGAATGACAGGTCCTTGGAGATCAGAGTGTAGACTCTAAAGGCACAGAGGAAAGTCATAGGTTGGTCTGACTCATTTCAAAGAGGTAAAGGGCAATTAAGTGGCAGCTGGATACACAGGAAATAAGCAGCCATGTCTCTTAGACTTTCCACAGGATCACCAGAAACACCTGACCCTGCCAGAAGCTGTTATTCCTCCCCACCTTTTCTCTTTTTTCCTCAGGACAGGTAAAAGAAACCCTGTAAAACACCTGGCAGTTTCCTTGGTTTCAGAATAAACAGGTTAAAATTTTTGTTGCCCACTTCTGAATGGATTACCCAGAGGCAGTTTAATACCATAAGAAATGCATGGAATTTGAAATTCCAGGATCCAGGTCCTAATTTCAGTTCTGCCACTTTACTAACCAGCTATATGACCTGACCAGTATTTTGTGTTTCAGTTTGTTCATCTGATTGTGGGGATTAAATAAAATGACATAGGAGAAAAGTCCTTTCTATCGTAAATCATGAAACTACACAAATGTTTGTCACTTCGAAGCTCTCCATATGGTGGATGAACAATCTCAGATTTCCCCATATTCCAGAGACCTCTGTAATTCTGAAAATTCTGTATATTCATGTTGAAAATGATTTGGCTCAAGACTCCTCCATATTTAATACATGTCCCTGGAATCCACAGCAGCAGCTGTGGCGCATGGCTAGAAGCCATGAGATTCTGGGAAGGCTAGATTGGGTCTGCACTAGCCTGCAATCTGGACTTTTCTCTTCCTTAGCATTTTATGACACTGATCAGGGTAGTTACATAATGAGTTCTTTCTGAACAGAGAGAATACCACAAAATTGCAAGTTGGATGCAAGCTGTCATTATTTCTAATGAAAAAGGACTGGTTAGTTCTCTAAAAGTCTCTTCCAGCTCTGCCATTTTGGGATTCTAAGATCCTGAGTCTCGCCTCAGAGAAAGGTTAGCCCAAATTCCATTGCTATCAAAGCCTCTATTATCAGGATCCCCATTTAATTTTGCCAAATATCAGCCACTGTCCTCAACTGGTTCTTTAAATTTATATAAGTTAACACTGGCCATTTGTTTCAATCATATAACAATGATTTTTTTTTAAAGAACCAAAAGTTCAAAGCACTCTTTTAAATGTCAGTGAGCCCCAGAGACGTACTAATTCTCTTCTTCAGAAGTTAATTACTTACATTGAACCAGACTGAATCTAAGCAGAAACATGAAATCTCGGACCTTACAAATTGTGTCTAGGAGAGCATGGAGGTTCACAGTAGAAAGCAGTAGCCTATTCTCTTGCAGAAAGATGGGGTTCACATGAATTATAACTCCTTCCATGGTTTTTCTTTAACAGCTTATCAACACCAGCAGTGATTTCTGATGGTCTGGTACCTTCCTCAGCGTCCCTCTGATTAAATGTGGTTTATCTTTTAGTTAGATATGACCATGACATAGAGGTCACAGATGAGTAATTTTCATTTTCCTCAATCTATCTCTATGCCTCACAAACATGAATTAATTTTTAAGGGCATGTATAATGAACAGTTCCTGAGATAAGTACCAAGGAAATGTTTATAGTTAATTTGTAGAATTCCAAAGTAGTGAATTATATCAACACCATGCCAATCCAGCACCTCCTAGAGTCAGTGGCTTGGAAACATTATCTTAGTGTGAAGACATGTTTCTTAAAATACTACTTATTATATGAACTAGAACATCCTTACTATTCGTTTCTATTTTTCATACTAACAAAGTGTTCTCTACATCATACTGATCATTACCTTTTCTAAAGTCAAACATTTTTTATGGTGGAATAATATTCCACTGTGTCTATGTACCACCTCTTTATCCATTTGTCTTTTGATTGAAACATTTAACCCATTTACATTTAAAGTAATTGTTAGGTATGTAATTACTGCAATTTTATTAATCATTTTTTCATATTTTTGCAGTTCTCTGTTCCTTTCTTCTTTTGCTCTCTTCTACTTTGATAACTTTTCATAGTGTTATGTTTGGGTTCCTTTTTATTTCTTATCTCTTGTACATCTTTGGTTTGTGGTTACCATGTGCTTTATATATACCAAACTGCTATACTGATAGAGGTCTATTTTAAGTTGAAAATCACTTAAGTTCAAACACATTCTAAAGTCACTACCATTTTTACTCACATTTATGCTTTTATCATTATTTTTTTTTACTTTTGTGTGTATGTGTATCCCTTAAGTTACTGTTGTAATTACATGCAACCTTCTACTGTGACTTTTAACCCTTGTACTAGCTTATAGTTGGTTAATCCACTGCTTTTATTATGTGTTTGGATTTATCAGTGAGTATTTTTTCTTTATATTTTCTTATTCATATTTTTTCTTCATCTTTTTAAAAAAAGTCCCTTTAACATTTAATACTGGTTTAGTGGTGATGGAATCCTTCAGCTTTTCCCTGTCTGGGATGCTCTTGATCGCTCTTTTGATGCTAAATGATAGTCTTGCTGGGTAGAGACAGTAATCTTGGTTGTGGTCCTTATTTTACATCATTTTGAATGTACCACTGCAACCCCTCTGGCCTGCAAAGTTTCTGTTGAGAAATCAGCTGACAGTCTTATGGGAGCTCTCTTGTATGTAACTGTTTTTCTCTTGCTGCTTTTAAGACTCGTTGTCTTTATCTTTTGACATTTTAATTATGTGTCTTGGTGTGGGCATCTTTGGGTTCCTCGTTTGGAACTCTCTGTACTTCCTGGACTTGTATGTCTATTTTGTTTGCCAGGTTAGGAATTTTTTTTTTCCTTCAAATAGGTTTTCAACCTCTTGCTCTCTCTCCTCCTTCTGGTACCCCTATGACGAGAATGTTGTTATGCCTGATATTGTCCCAGAGGTCCCATAAACTATGCTCATCTCATTTTTCTTCTTCTTCTTCTTTTTTTTTTAGCTGTTAAGATTGGTATTTTCCACTACCTTGTCTTTCAAATTGCTGCTTCGATCCTCTGCTTCATCTAATCTGTTGTTGATTCCATCTTTCGTATTCTTAATTTCTGACTGGTTCTTTTTTGTTTCCTATCTCTTTGTTGAAGTTCTCACTGAGAACATCTATTCTTCTCTTAATTTCATTTAGCACTCTTATATCCAGTGGTTTGACCTATGCATCTTACGGACTGCTTGCCTCCATTTTGTTTAGTTCTTTTTCTGAAGTTCTGTCCCATTCTTTCATTTGAGACATGTTTCTTTGCTCATTTTGGCTGCTTCCCAGTGTTTGCTTCTATGTACTAGGTACATCTGTTACATCTACCAGTCACCAGGGTGGGCAAGAGCAGTGTTATCCAGGTTAGTGCAGACTCAGACTTGCCCCCCACCCTCAGTCTCAGCAGAGTGGTTTGAAGTAATAGGTGTCCTATGAGGTACAGTGGTGCAGTCTCTTTGTTTACCTAAGTCAAGTGTTCTAAGAGTGCCCTTTTTGTGGGTTGTGTATGCTCTCCTATACAGTTGAGCCTTGACTGCTGTTGGCACATCTGTTGCGGGGGGGGGGGGGTGGTATTCTGACCCTCAGGCTGACTGGCTTTGAGAACTGGCTGTGACTTCAGCAAACAAGCTATTTAGCAGGGCTGACCCTGAGTGGTATTCACTTCAGCAGGGTTCTGGTGTCTGCTGACTCCATCCTATGATTATGTCATTGGTGCTGCTAATTGGGTGGTGCTCTGGTGTGGTCTGAAGTCAGCCACCTGGTGTGTTGGTTCTGGGACTTTTGGGGAGGGGCTCTGATGCAGGCCAAGGTCAGCTGCTGCCTGTGTCTAGCCCGGGGCCACCTGGTAGGAGCTACAGAGTGATCTGTGTTTGGTAGCTGCCTATACTGAGCTTGGAGGAAACTAGGAGTGGTTATGATGTTAACCAAGGCCAGCTGCCACTAGTGCCAGGTTTGAGAACACTTAGCAAGAGGCACAGGGCACATCGAGGCTAGCCACTGCTTGTCTTGGGTTTGTGGACCTTTGAGAGATTTTAAAAAGTCTGCAGCATGGGCATAGGCTGGCCAATTGTATGGACTGGCCTCTAAAAGAGGTTTGGACCTAGTGAGTGAATTGGGTGGGTGGGGTCTCAAAAAATCGCCAGGGTGGGGAAAGTGTTACCCAGGTTAATGCAGACTCAGACTCGCCCTTGCCCTCCCCATCACCCGCCCCCCACCACCCCCTGTCTGCAGGCTGTGTGTGGGGAGGGCTGAACAAAGTAACAATGGTGCCTACCAGCACTTCTGCCTATGCTGCAGGCTGTGTTTGGGGAAGGTTCACCAGACTAGAGATGGTGCCTGCTGGCACTTTAGTCCTGGAGAAAACTGCCCCTCCTACCCTCTCTCTAAAGCCAAACAATTAAATTCCTCCACATATACCTCCAGTGCTTTTGGAGCTGCTATCCCTTCTCTGGAGCTTATGGCGAGCATTTGTGAGAGTGTAAGTCTGTGCTCCAGCCCTTTAAGGGGGATGCCATGGTTGACCACAGCCCTCTGTCTCACATGGTTTGAGTCCCTATTGATCTTCACTGCCAGCTACTGTGGGAACTCCTCTTCCCAGCACTAGTGCTCCAGACCAGGGAGCCCGTTGTGGGGCTGGGACCCCTTGCTCCTCGGAAGGGACCTCCACAGCCAAGATATCCCTCTTGTTTCTTAACCACCACACAATGCATATGGGGCCTGCCTGTTTTGTGTCTCCACCCCTCCTACGAATCTTCATGTGGCTTTCTCTTTACATCCTTAGTTATAGGAGTTCTGTTCAGTCTTCAGGTGGTTCTCAAGGGTGATTGTTTTATAATTCAGTAGTAACTTTTACGTGGTCATAGGAGTAGGCAGGTAGAACATTTACCTACTCCACCATCTTGACCAGAAGTCTATCACCTCACAAAGTCTATTTTGGCAAAACTGGAAGAGTCTACTATGTTGTATCACATACTACATGCTATTGACATGTTATAAACAAATAAGGCAAGATTCTTGACATGAGAGTTAATGTGTAATTTGAACAAATTAAATATTGTAAAAACAGAATTCTCTTCTTGAAATGTACAAGTAAAAATAATCAGAAAAAGAAGCAAGCTGCAGAAAAAGAAGAGGTAAGTGTGAGACCCAGTGGCCTGAGGAGATTTCTGGGGGTTGTGAAGGATTTATTCAAGGCAAGGAAGTATTAAAGCAAAGGAAATGGCATTTGGAAAAATGCCTTTATCATACAGGCAATGGGGAGCCAGTAAAAATATTAGAAAGTGACTCAGCTTGCAGCTGTAGATAGAATGAGGTAATGGAGTAGGGAGGGAGAGGCAGAGTTAAATTTGGTGAAACTCAGTAAAGTCTTTGTTATTTGACCAGCTCTGAAGAAACACCAGAGTTTTTGAGGAACTGATTTAGTAAAAGTAAAATTCAAAAGTAAATCACAGATAAGATTTAGGGACAAGACAATAAACCTGGACTGGAGAGAGAGAATAGCAGAAGTCATTCAAATAGACTAATAGAGAAATCAAATTAAGGGCTGAGTTCAAGACTGATCACTAATGTGAAATATGAAAAAAAGGTAAGAACCAACATTTAATAAAGATATATAGACCTAGTTATAAAAAGGTCATTAATGAGAGAAGGTCACCTCGATAATGAAAATAAAATGGGGAGTAATGTGGAAAGAAGGTAAAAAATTAGAACCGTTCATTCAAGGAAGCTGTTTAAATAGAAGGCAAAAAGTGAGACAGGAAGGATACCAGTGTTGAGGAAAGAACTAGTGGTAAAAAGAGGAGATGGAGACAAGCTCCCTCAGGAAGTTGAAAGGAACTGGATCCAGAGCACAAGCTGAACGGCTCTGCGGAAAGAGGATGAGGGGAAGATACAGAAAAAGGATAGCCTACTTCCTAATTTTGCTTTGCTGGAGAAAAACTTTTCCCTTTTCACATTTGCAACGTAGAGAAATGACAATCATAGTTCTCAATATTTCCTTAATTACTTCCATGCACCTGTGCTGGATTAGAACATAGAAACCTGCCTAAGTAGAAAGCATTAACTGATTAGCAGGAAACCTTTATTCTGGTTGCTTCTAAGCAAATCAACAATCACTTTGAGTTAACACAACAAAGGAAAATGGTCAATTTTATCAAAAGAATTCTACCTAGAATTTTGGTTACTAATACTAAAGCTATATACTAATATAAAAAAAAATTAAAGAAGTTCACAAGAAAAAAATGTTAATGTTTGATCCAAAAGATTTAACCCATTCACTTGGAAGCCTCATCGATCCAGAATATAGCATCTTCCCACATCAAACTACTGTTCCTACATTAATTCCTAAGGAAGAGAAGAAATATTTGCACAGTATTACTGCAATTATGTATAGGTGAAATAACCTTTCAAGTCTAATTTAAAGGTACCTTATTAACATTTACTCACATACTATTTTATGGCAATATTTAAAGAAATATACTTCTCTAAACCAAAAAATCCCACATATGCTAAAGAAAATATACTGCATCAGTATTTATTCATTTGACAAGTATTTACTGAGTGTCTACTATGTCCTATGCCCTGTTATATTGGTGTGGGATACAGAGGTATCCTAAAAAGCATAAGTAGCTTTCTCTAAGACAATGCTATATTCTCAGAACTTAACCTCTTAATCAAAATTTATCTAAAAACTCCAAGCTCTTATTTTGACTTTCATCCCATTTGTTTAGTTAATCTCCAGCAATGCTTCCTCCTAGAAAGCAAGATTAACCCTGACTGATCAAAAGAAAACTTCACTTCTAAACTGTTCCCAAGCTCTATATCCTTGGAGTTCCCATCACCCTTGTAACTGACTCTTGTTTGCACATTCCAGAACTTATCACCACCACTTCCTTCATAGAAAGCATTCTAAATGACCAAACGTATCAGCAGAAAGAGATATGAGTGTTTGTTTTAAAAATCAAAAGGGCTCAAGCTTAGAAAATTCTTTTTAAGTTTCTATCTTTTATCAAATTCAGTATGGAGCTATGTATTAAAATTTAAACATCACTTCTACACTGGCCAATGCCCTTTGTCATCATCAGTAACACTCTCAAAAGGAAAAGTACTGGGAAACCTAGCTTTAAAATAGAGTGGCAAAAATAGCTTTCATGCAACTGTCTGAGATACAAGTATTCACATTAAAACATTTCCTTATGAAGTATAAAGATATTGCCTTAAACAGACATCTGCAGATGTTTCATGCTTTGTATAGATCTGGCAAATGTCCAAGGGACCAAAAATGCTCTCATTTCCTGATGTAGGTTAGCTAACAAACAAAAAACCAACAAACGAAAAAACACATTAAGTCCAGAAACATTATTAAATTATTTCAAACATTAGCTTTGCATCCACTTTAAACTTATATCATTGTAATTCTGGTCCATATTTTAAAACAGATAACCTAGAGCCCTACACTTCTATCTTTGAAAATTTCTTTGAACTTTTTTTATAGTTATCTTCAATCATGTAAATATATTCAATCACCTAAAATTGGCTAAGAGCTAACAGAGTTTTTCAGATGACATGGGGCTAGTGACAATGCTTTTAACTTCTTGAACTCATTTTAAAAAAGAGAAAACTAATCTCTAGTCATGTTTATAAAGGTTTCATGACTATTACAAAAACATGACTACCCACAGTCCTAAATGAAAGGCTGTGCATTTGACGAATGAATTACTCCACCTCAAGATTCTAATGAAGGCTACTATATGTTCCCTAACACGTGCTTCACCATGACAAAATCTACATTGTACTCCAAAGAAAGAACTATTCTGATAGCAATCCATTAAAATTCAAGGGAATCAGTGTATTCTAATGTGGGCAATGACCGACCTGTGATATTTTGGACATTTTCACACACACTCTGTGAATGAGAAAATTTGAAAATAGTGAATGAATATTTGCTTTGTTCCAAAATTTTCCATTAGACTAACAAAGGCATTCAACTCAAGCTTGAGGAATCAGGCTAAATTTTAACCTATATTCATATACTTTAGCTTCTAAAACATTCGAAGAATAAATCTAAAGTGGACAGATGGCATAATTCAAAATGCCAAAGGTCCCTTCTTTAATTATGGGCTTAGCAATGTCACTTTTATGGACTGCTTCTGCATCTGTCTCTGTAAGCCCGAGACTGAGAAGCTACTACCAGAGAAGACTTCCAACCACTTGGAGGTCCAGCTAAACTCTGCTAAAGATTTTCTCACCACCATGTTCTAAAGATTTAAAAAGACAGACATCTTGACCTCATCAAATTCCACCTCACTCCCACACCATCCTTCAGTGATGAAGTGTAGAACACTGGCAATTCCCATGGAAGTCTCTCCTGGTCATCCACCACCCTAGAATACGACTTAAAGTTCAACTACACCATCATTAAGTCTGGAAGCAATCCGTCTTGCAATGAAGTCAAAGGCTAACTGCTACTTTGTAATCCAAAGGATGAAGAAAAAGCTTTACTCAAAATTTTATAAAATTTAACTTCGAGACATAAATCTATATCATGAAGTCCATCATCCTTTCTTCTTATCATGTAATGAAATCAGAACTCTAATAAACCAGTCATTTCATTTCCTCAGTAACAAAGACACAATTACAGTCAAGAAGACAACTACTGAAAAAAATAGTTATAGTTCGAATACAAGCATTATTAAAGAAAATTTGTTTTCCATTAAAAATAAATGAACATCATTGGCACCCAAATGATTTCTGGCTGCTATTTAAATATCTCCACAAGCAACTTACTTTGCCCTTTAGAGACTATTTTCTTTCATACCTTTCATCGAACATTTCACACTCCACATGAATATTTAACATGGAACTATTTATACAATTACCTTAAAAAAAGGTCACCCGAATTAAAGACAAGTTTGCCAAGTAATGGATAGCTCAGGCTCTGCTAGTTCAGCTTATAATGGCACAAACATTAACTATATCTTCCAATGGCATAGCACTAGGCCAATAAACAGCAATCCCTAGATGCGAGCAGGAAGTGATCCACACTCCACTGGGCTTCCAGGTAGTAGCCAGTGCCACCCTAACCAGAGGGCCTCATAATACAAGAGCAACATCCTCTCAAAGAGTAGGGAAGCAGTCTGAATAAGAGGAAAAACACTGGTCCAAGTCAGAAAATGTGTTATCCCAACTCCAAACAATGTATTTTTCTGAGCAGAGATCTCATGTCTAGTATTATAAAAAGTGATATATAGTTAGGCAACACACATATTATTGAGTAGGGGACTGGATAGTATTATCTAACATCTGTAATCTGTCAAGTTGTACCAGTGGGTTACCAAATACTCCGTGAGGGAGAAGCTTCTCTTTTTAGAAGTATTGCAGTTAAATATTAAAAGTCTTAAACAACAAAATTAGAACATCACCATTTTGCAACCCCCTAATGAATTAATGATCTAGACTGAAAGTCTACAAAATATGGCCCACAAGCCAAACCAACCTCTTACCTGTTTCTGTAGAGCCTATGAGCTAAGAGTCTTTACATTTTCATATATATTTAAAACATTCTTTATTTCATCATTTTTAGTAACAAACATATATAATAATAGCAAATACACAGAGTGCTTAATGTGCTGGACACTATTCTAAATATTTTACAGAGTAACTTGTTTAACTCTATGACAACTATACCAGATGAGTACTATATCTTCATTTGACACACAAGGCGGAGATAACTTAGGCACTTACCAACAGAGAAGAAGCTGGGATCTAAGCACAGGCAGATTAGCTTGAGAGTCAATGCTCTTAACCTCCACATGTGCTATCTACATATGATATCTGTAATATCTAATCAGTAACATGCATGGCTCTTTTCATTTCAGTAAGGTGGAACTGCTAAAGGTACACTAATTCCAATGGGCTAGGCATCCCAGGTGTAAAAACCATATCCTTAGAGTCAAGTTACTAGAATTCAAGCTCCAGCTCCTCCCTATGTCAGCTTTGCACCCTGAGTACATCTTTTAAAATTTCAAAATCTCCAATTCTTAATGTGACAATAAGTATATTCATATTTATTCTGTCTACTTCATACATTTACTTATTGAGCAGCTAATGTGTGTCAGGCATTGTTGCTAGATCTTGGAACACAAAGGTGAAGTAAAATCATTTCCTTGAAGAAAATCAGAACCTAAAGTGGAGATATGGGAAAATACTCCCTTTACATATATCATGTGACAGTTTTATATCATAGGAATTACTGTGTATTAGGGGAGTGGAGAGAAAGAAATGCATTTCTCTGGGTGAGCAAGATGGGTATGTAATAGTGAAAACACCATGGAAAAAATGATTCTTGAAGTGAATCTTGAAAGATCAGGAATACATCACAGGGCACAAAATGTTGGGGAAATAGTATATGTAAAAAAAAAAAACATGAAGAAACAAAAGAAAAAGATGCGTCCTAATTTCGAACACTTCTAAAAATGTAAAACACACAACTCGAGGGCAGTTTGGTGTAGCAGATTAATCGCCACCACTTATGAAGCTGGAAAGGTACAGATCCAGGACAAGTTATAAATCTCGAGCGCTGCACAAATAGACAATAGTATTTCAGATAAGCATTACTAAGGACTCAAGTCATTACTGACAGTCTGTTTCCTCAGTTGATACAATACCAGAACAGGCACAGCTCTGGGCAACCTTAAAATGTGGGACCTTTTAAACACATTGGAAGCTCTGAAAGAATTATTCCTGAGCTCTGCACCAGAAGCACCTGAAATGCAATTATAATTTCCTTACTCCTTCCTTTCCAACCAAATTTTCAAATTTCAAACACTACAGTTCTCAATTCGATGCTTGGCATCTAGAGAAGCCAAACTGTGTTTCTGACAGAAGCTTACAGAAATCTGAGAGATTAAAGGGTCCTTTAAAAATGACTTTACAGCAATTCCTTTTGGAGATGTGAGGGTCCAACACAGGGAACCTGGATTACTCAGATAATTGCTTCAATTTTCTATTTCACTTTACTTTTGGCAAATGATGTAGGAAATAAACAGCATGATAATTTAATTCAAGAGTCCTACAAACATTTATTTTTCCTCCCTAATTCTCTCTCTACTTTACTCTTGGAGAATTTCAGTGAAAATACGAGTATACACTGTCTGGCAATATTATATCGGTATAAGTCTTAAATTTTCAATGTGGGCAGAAGTGGGAAAAAGACAACTGTTGCCCTTTTACACAATCGTGCAATTTTACAAAATCAAATATTTTCAAATCATTCTAAACTCATATGCAGTTCTAACAAACAATACGGAGAGATCTCATGTACACTACCCAGTTTCTCCAATGGTAACATCTCATAAAACTGTAGTAAGATCACAACCACTACACTGACGGGGTATAGTGAAGATACAGAAGTCTATCACCACAAGGATCCCTAATGTCCTGTCATACCCAAACTTTACTTCCCTCTTTCCCCTGTCCCCATCCACACCCCTGCTTAACCACCAGCAACCACTAATATGTTTCCCAACTTTATAATTTTGTCAGAGAATGTGATATAAATTAAACCATACGGTATGTGACGGTGAGATTGGTTTTATTTTTCATTCAGTAATAATGCCCTTGAGATCCATATAAGTTGTTGCAAATATCAACAGTTCACTCCTTTTTATAGCTGAATGTATTCCATAAGATAGATGTGCTACACTTTGTTTAACCATTTACCTGATGAAGGACATCTGGGCTGTTTCTAGTCTTTGCGTGTTAAAAATAAAGTTACTTCCTGAATGTTAAACCAGTCTTGTATACCTGGTTATGATAAGTCCCACTTGGTCATGATGTATAATTCTTTTCATACTTTTTTTGGATTCAATCTGCTTATGTTCTGTTGAGGATTTTTGCATCTATGTTCAGGAGAAATATTGTTCTGCAGTTTCCTTTTCTTGTAATGTCTTTGGTTTTGGTATTAGCATAATGCTATCCTCATAGAACAGTGGAAATTTTCAGATATTATTTCTCCTAATACTTTTTTACCCTACCCTCTTTCTCCTCTCCTTTTAGGATTCCAATGATACAAACATTAGCTCTTTTGTTATAGTTCCAGTTCCCTGGGGCTTTGATCTTTTTCTTTCCTCCAACCTGGTTTCCCTCTGCTGTTCATGCTGGGCAATCTCTTATTTTATCTTCCAGTTCACTGACTGCTCTGTCCCCTCCAGCTGAACCCATCCACTACTGAGCCCATTCACTGAGCTTCTTATTTTGCTCATTTTTACAGTTGCAGAATTTCCGTTTGGATCTTCTTTATATCTTTTATTTATTTTCTGAGGCATTCTATTTCTTCATTTGTTTCAAGCATCCTCACAATTGCTCACTAAAACATTTTTATCATGACTGCTTTAAAGCTTTTGTCAGAAAATTCCAAAAATATCTTGGTGTTGGTACCTATTTGTTTTTCTTCATTTACTTTAAGATCTTCCTGGTTCTCGATACAAATGATATTTTAATGAAACATGAACATTTTCAAATTATGTTATGAGACTTGATCATATCTGAACTTTCTGTCTTAACTTGCTTTCTATGATAACTAGCAAGGGAGCTCTCTCATTACTGCCAGATGGAGGTAGAAGTCCAGGTTCCCCATCTGGACTAGGGAGATGGGATGGAAGGTCTAGTTGCCGATACATCTTCAACTGTGATTATGGATGGGGCAGTAACTACCAGCTGGTGAGGATGGAGGTCTTGGTTCCCTACTTGGCCTTCCTTGACCTCACCCTGACAAGGTGTTGGGCTGTGAGGTTCTAGCCTGGTGAGGGTACAAGTCTAGGCTTCCCACCTGGACTTTGATGACATGAGTAGGGACAAAGCCAGTTTTTTCTGGATGTTTGGTTAGAGTAGAGTATTTATTGTCTTGACTTTTCTTTTTGTCTTGTTAGACTGTATCTTTCCTGGTCCTTTGGCTAGAGAGAGTCATTTGTTGTGGCTTTTTTTGTCTGCTCCTGTTGGCATTTCCAGACTGCCAAATTCTTCAGCTCCAAGTCTAGGATATATAAGGTAAGAAGAAAACCCAGAGAACTCACCACCCTGTTGCTCATCAGGTCCGCTACAACATTCCAAATAAATCAGACATCTAGTTGAACAGTTCCATGACTGATACATCTTTACCTTCTGAGAGAGAACAACAAACATTTGACAGGTCTTCATGTCTTAAATAAATAACAATAAATACAAAATAACTGGTGACAAGTGATAATTTCTGCCTTTAAATTTCTAGAAGACTTGTTTGTGTGGTACTTGCACACAAATAGTTACAATACAAGATAGACCATGTACAATCTCACTGTATTATAATTCTATGCTCCATGGTCCACAGCACAGTACAGTCTATGCAATGGACACACACTGGATTGGAACATATGTCCCCAAATTTGTAAATATTACTTTAGCATATGCAAGCATAGCCAAGATTCCAAAATGAAAATTGCATAAGTTTGTATGTTATAACCAAGTACATATAGACTAAATTTAAGTAAAGAATTTAATCTTATTTGGTATGTTCTCTAGAATGGCGGTCTTCAATCTTTTTGGTGCTAGGGACCAGTGCTCCTATGAGAATCTAATGTCTGGTGATCTGAGGTAGAGCTGAAGCGGTAATGCTGGTGCTGGGGAGTGGCTGCAAACACAGATGAAGCTTTGCTCACTGGCTCAACGCTCATTTTCTGTTGTGCAGCCTGGTTCCTAACAGGCCATGGACCAGTACCAGTCCATGGCCCAGGGTTTGGAGACCCCTGTTCTAGAAGGTCAGGAAAGAAAACACTAATAGAGGTTGAAGCAGTCAGGTAAGCCATCTTCAGGACAAAAGAGTTTAAACTGAGCTTTGAGAGTAAGATTACAGACCATCTACACCTACCCTCAACCCCCAACAAAAAAAAAAAAAAAAAAAAAAAAAAGGAAAAGCCATGTTCAAAAAGGCCTATGTTATGTCTTGGCAACAAGATGATGTAACCTAAAGAAAGTGTAGTGGGGAGTAAACTAAATAAGCTGGCTGTGCATGCGCAGAGTAAGCCTGAAACCTAAGAAAAGAAGTAAGGAGCTGTGAACTTTCCTTGAACAGTAAAGTCAACTGAGGAGACACAGGTCTCTGCAGGGCACTTCAGTGTGAACCCCAACTCTGTCATTATGTGCTTCATGAGTTCTTACCTTCTCGAGCTCAGCTTCCCCATCTGTAAAACGGGCATTAAAACCCTACTTTGTGGTACAGCCGTTTAGGTAAGTTAGGTTTGTTATATAGATGTTTCACAGCTTTAAAGTATTTTTTGTCAAAGTAGGTAATTAGTAAAGGGTTGTTAATACTAAGAAAGATTTCAAAAGAATGGCTTGGCAGTGAAATGAAATAATCTGTGGAGGGATGACTAAACTTCATTTGAATTTTTTCCCAGTGTTCTGTGGATGTTGGGTTTCTGCCACTAGTATATAACACACTGTAAAGTTAAGTTATACCATATGTGAAAGCTATCTTGTCTTACTCAAAGTTTTGTGAGTTTATTCAAACAATGTCACAGGCACTAAGTAGAGCCAGCTCTGAACTTTTCAATTTGCTAACAAATGAAAGAATAAAAGAAGAAATAAAGCTCATTTAAATCCAGTTTGTTTTTCTTTGGATGTTTAACAAATGTGATTTAGATATTCCTTTACTTCCGGGGATTACAATGTGGCAGAAAAGATTAGACATATATACAAATAACTATAATACAAAACAAAAGTTGATAATGCTTTAAGAGAACAAAGCAAGCTCTGAATTCTTAATTCCCTTAGCACACAAGAGGGGCTCAATAAACATTTCAGGAATTCATTATTTCATGGAAGATGTGGCAGTTTTTTTCTAGCCTTAGAGAACAGCATAAGCAAAAGCACTGACATGGGAAAGCACCAGGTATTTTCGGAAAATAGTAAGTGGGTTAGAGTTTAGTGAAACAAAAATTAAGATAATAGTGTGTGATAGGCTATAAAGACAGGCTGGGGCCAGATTGCAAATACTCTTAAATTCTAGGCTCTGGTGTTTGGACCTTATTTGATAGGCAATTAGAAGTCATCTTAATATTTTGAAAAGAGAGGAAATATGACCAAAGTGGTGCTTTAGCAGAATCTGAAACCAACATGAATAATGGAACAGTTAAACTGAAAGATTCTCAAGAGCATGGGCCATGCTTTATTCACCTTCTGAATTTTCATTGCTGTACTTGCACTGTGATATATATATATATACATATACAGATATACACACACACACACATATATGTATTATACACGTATATATATACATATGTGTGTATACGTATATATGTATATATGTATATATATAAAATATAAATACATATGTATGTGTTTTATATATATGTGTTGAATCTATTGCATCAAGAAGGAACAACCAGCTGTGGCAAAGGCAGCAATTTCCTACCCAGTGTCCATTCTTCCTCTCTTCCTTACTATATTAGTAATGCAGATTCTATATGGGACAGCAAGGTCCAAATTTCTTAGCTTTTCATATTACTGTAATTGTCTTTTCAGTATATGTTAAAAGATAATACATATATAAATATTAGAACAAATTCCATAATCCCTTTAAAAGAATGTGTACTTTATCAACATTTAAATGAAAAATAGGAACACACCAAAAATTATTTGTTCTACCTTAAATGTCTAATATGCACTGGGATTTTATTTTGCATTCTCTAAAATTTTTCCCAGCCTTAATACTATCTTATATTCATTTGAAAGATAATTGGGATGAGAGTGAAAATGAAGTCAGTAAAAAAGGAGTAATAAAGAAAGACGATTCAAAAGAAAATTCTAAGGTAAGAAAACTCAGCAAGAAGGTGAGTATAGGCAGAGAAGAAGAGAACTCAAAATTCACTATGTCAGTGCCATTAACGGACATAATAAAGTCAGAAGTTCTAAGTTTGGGGAAAAGAACCAGGGTGGTGGAATCAACATTAACAACTACAGTTACCATTACCAGAACATCTACTAGGTTCCTGGCATGATATTAAATTCTTTAAAAATTATTACATGCACATGGTTTTAAAAAATCAAAACAGTATAAAAAGGCATAACAATAAAAAATTTCCTTCTCATTCTAGATTTTTAAACTCCTTCAGGGTCAACAATTATTAACAATTCCATTTGTATCCTTCCAGAAATATTTGTAAGTTGCCTTCATTTTTAATTTTCACAACTCTGAGATAGGTATTACTTTATAAATTAAGAAACTGAGCCTTAAAGAGATCGACTGGGCAAAGCCATAGAGCCATGAAGGAACAGAGATGGGATCAGAAAATAGGCCCAACCATCCATGCACACACCCACTGCACACTCATGGGTCTCCTACAGAAACACTGGCACAGACATTCACAATATAATAACAAAAAACTGGAACCCAAATGTCTATCAAAGACTGGTTATATTAATTATATCACATGTATACTATGAAAGACTATGCAGCCATGAAAACTAAGGTTAGAAAATATAAAGTGGATATCCAGATATGTCACATAAGAAAACCTCTAATATGCCTTATTAAGCTAAATAAACTGCTAGAGATGGGTAATTATTATGTACCGGGCAGAGTTTCAGTTTGAGATGATGAAAAAGTTCTGGAAATGGATGGCAGTGATGGTTGCACAACGTAAATATACTTAATGCCCACTGTAGAAGATGGTAAATTTTATGTTACATATATTTTACCACAATTTTTAAAATCCTAGAGGAAAAAAAGCAATTGCAGAACAGTATGACTATGATTCCATTTTTGTACAAAGAGAATGCATATGTATATGTAAATATTTCTTCTAAATGTTTTTTATCCTTTACCTCACCTGACTCTCAAGCATCCTGATAAGGCTCCAGACTTCTATGAATGCTAATGCTGAGACCTGTGTCTCCCACCCTCATCTGTTGCCATTCAAACTCAACTCCTAGCACCCTTTTTCCTACCTTACACGGAACACACTATTCATAACTTGGTTTACCTGCAGCTTCCCAACCCCTATTTAAATGTCATTATAGACTCATGAAGCTCCAAAATATGCTCCAACATGAAAAAAAAAAAATGCAGAAAAATGTTCCCAGTAAGCTCCAGTGTGGGAATGTCTGACCAGATCAAATGAAAGAGATGAGCTGATGCTAGCATGAGGGGGGATGAAACCACTGCTGTTGGAGGACACACCGTATATGGCAGTAGGTAGTGCAGCTCTAGCCTCTCAAGCATCTTAAAAGTTTTTGGATGACAACATGGCAACAGTCCAGCATGTAATGCACATGATATTCCTGTGGGTGGGAAATCACAGCTTAAAACATAATTACAAGAAATGTAAAATCGACAAATGGTTTGAGATGTTTTTCCTCCTATTTATGTGCAACCCTAGCTAAGAATACAACCTCTACTGAGGTTTATTTAAATGATTATCCGAAGAACAAACACATTATTAAAAATAGAGATTCTCAAGAGTAAAGCTCTGCTCACACACTACCAATCACTGTATCTGCATTTAGCAAGAAAAAGAGCTGTCCAGGAGATGGTTCAAGGGGCTACCAGAGGGATGAGAATGATCTTAAAAAAAAAAAAAAAACAAGACAACACAATCCTGATAGTTCTCTCTAAATCCACAGGGCACAGAACAACCAGAACTGAAAAGTATCTTTCCTACCACCAAATTATCATTAATATTCTCAAAAGTTAAGCTCAATTTCCTCACCATACTAATAGGCACAGAGCACCGAAGGGGTTTTTTTGTTTGTTTGTTTTTTTAAATATGAAACGCTTCGCAAACTTGTGTGTTATTCTTGCACAGGGACCATTTTCTCTGTACCATTCCAATTTTGGCATATGTGCTCCCAAAGGACGCACAGAGCACTGAAGCTGTATGAAGACACTCACTGGCATGACATCTCCTCTCTTCATAACAACAGTGGCCATTGTATCAGGAAAAATTCTTAAGGTGGCAAGTTGCTGTTTCCGTAGTGGTTCTTCAAGGCTTAGTTATTAAGTCCTACTAAAACTCCCCAAAACTAGAAAGCACACACTACAAAAACATGTTCAGTACATATTTTTAAAAGAAATCATGTCTATATTTCTTTTTAAATACATAAAATATCTGCACTACCCTCATCATTTAGGATTATGTCTTTACCAATAGTTCTCAAAGTGTGGTCTCAAAACCCTGGTGGGAAGAAATGGTCTCCCAAACCTTTTCAAGAGGTCTGGGAGATCAAAACTATTTTTATAATAATGCTAAGAAGTTCCTAAAAAGTTACTATAGCCTTTTGCACTGTGTTAACACTTTTACTGATCGTGCAAAAGCAAATAGTGGAGGGTGGCTCCATAGTGTAGTGGTTAGCAGGTCTGCTTTATATGCAGAAGATCCTGGGTTCGCACCCCAGGTAGAGCCACAGACCATACCCAGGGTGCATTGAGCCCCTGGGGTGTACCGGGAGAGCCAGGCCCCAGGTGCACGCTGCGAGTGTGGGAGGGGGGCGGGAGGTAGAGGGAAGAGGCCTTGCCCGCAGGTATCCAGTTCTTAAAAAAAAGAGAGATGGCAACATCCATAGGTCAGGGGTGAAAGTGGGGGGGGGGTAATTAAAGAGGAGGAAAAAAAAGCAAATAGTGGGTACCACAGCTGGTCTCTTAGCGCTAATCAAGGCAGTGGTTATGTAACCAATTCTTTATGTACTTGGAAAAAAAGAATGCCAATGGTACAGTCACTTTGGAAAATTCTGTCATACAACATGGCAATTGCACTCTTGGACATTTATCCCAGATAAAAGAAAACTTATGTTTACATAAATCCCTGCCCACAAATGTTATAGTAGTGTTATTATTAATAGCCCCAAATTGGAAACTGCCTAAATGTTCTTCGACAAGTAAATAGTTAAAACTGTCATATACTCATACTATGGAGTACTATTCAGCAATAAAAAGGAAAAAAACAATGTATACACAGCAAATTGGATAAATCTCCAGGGAATAAATGAATAAAAAACAGGCAATCCCAAAGGTATCTACTGTATGATTCCACTTATATAACATTTCTGAAGACAATTTAGAAATGTTAAACAGATGAGTGGTTTTCAGGACTCAGGGAGGAGAAGGAAAACATGGAGGTGGATGTGGGTATAAAATGGCAACATAAGGGACCTTGTAGTGATGGAACTAACTGTTCTGTATTTTGACTGTGGTAGTAGAAATGGGCACCTATGCTTGTGATAACAGAATTAAACACACACACACACACATACACACACACACAAACAACAAGTAAAACTGGGGAAATCTGAATAAGACTGATGATTGTATTATTGTCAGTATGATAGCCAATAATGTATTACAACTTTGCAAAATGTTATCACTGGAGGAAACTGGGTAAAGGATACACTGGATCTCTCTGTATTATTTTTTAGAACTGCATATGAATCTACAATTACACCAATAAAAATTTCAATTAAAGAATATACGCCTATGTTCATAACATTATTCACAATAGTTAAACATAGAAGCAAGTGTTCATCAAAGGATGGATAAATAAAACAAATGAATCATATATACACACAATGGAATACTAGTCAGCTTTAAAAAGGAGGGAAATTCTGACACATGCTGGAACATGGATGAACCCTGAGGATACTATGCTAAGTAAAATAAGCCAGTCACAAAGAGCGGGTCCTCACCTCAGGACTCTATGGAGTCATATAAGTATGACCCTACTTATATGGGGTAACTAAAATAGTCAAAATCAGAGACAGGAAATAGAGTGGGGGTTATCAAGAGCTATGGGGAGGGGGAATGAGGAGTTATTTTTTTAATGTATAAAGAGTTTCAGTTCCACAAGATGAAGAGTTCTGAAGATGGACAGTGGAAAGCTCAGGGTGGAAAAAGGATGGGATCAAGGAGAGACAGTAGATGGGGGGAGGTTAAGAATCTTAAAAGTAAACTGTTATATTCTTTACTTATACATTATATCCATTGTATCATTATTCTTCATATCTTACCTATATTTTAAATTTTGTACCAACTTAATATTCAATAATTTTTTTTAAAAAGAAAAAATGCCCTTGATGAAGCAGTACAAATTATGAATGTTATTAAATCTTGACCCTTGACCTTCGTTTTTGTTACATGCAATGAAAAATGAGATATGCATAAAGCACTTCTGTTACATACCAAGGTAAGATGGTTATCTGGAGGAAAAGCCTGATGTGAAAAGATGTGTGCCTAAGTGATGAGATGAATTAAATGCTTTTTTTCATAACATTTTTAATGGATACAATAACAGACAGACAAACCGTGGTTTTTAGACTTGTATATGGCAGACATTTCTTGAAACTGAACAAAATGAGCCTATCACTTTGAGGAAAAACAATTGATAATAGTTGTCTACCAAAATCAAGCCTTCAACTGAAAATTAGAAAATTGGAAAATTTGTATCCACCACCTTAAGTTTGACAGTTTCTCAAAACTTAAAGACTTTTCTAAAGAAATCAGTGGTGATATTCACAAATGTTATTTGATGATATTGTACAATGAAATGTGTCAGCATTTAGAAGATATGCCTAACTTGGTGAATCAATATTTTCAAAATGACACACATAAGATGTTACGATGAGTAACAAGTTCATTCAAACTGCGGAATAAACCAATGAATTTTAATATAACAGAGTGTAAAAAACTTCATTGGTAAGGCTCAAAGTACACATCCAAACTAATCTTTAAGAATCTACCACTTATCTAGTTTTGGAGCAGCAACAAAGAATACCCATAATTATCTGAAAAAGCTATTAAAATACCTCCATTTTCCAATTACATATTTGTGTGTAAGATCAGAGTTTCTTCACATAATTGAATCAATATATAACAATAAACTGAAGGCGAAGGAGATAGGAAAATCCAGTTGTCTCCTATCATGCCAGACATTTAAGAGATTTGCAAAATTTAAAAGAATGCCACTCATCTCACAAAATTTTTTGTTTAGGAATCACTAACGTGTATATTAACATTAACACAGAGTTACTGTTTTTTAAATTAATATTTTTAAATTCATTTCTAATACAGTAATAACTACAGGCATAAAATCACAGGCGAAAGTTTTCTATTTTTAAAATGGGTGCTAAGTCCAAGATATTCGAGAACCGCTGGTCTATATTATATCCTAACTACTAGAAGAGAACTTATTCAATCAACAAATATTTGTTGAGTCCTTTGCTAAGAACTGAGGCAGTATTCGCAATCAAAGCGCTTATAACATATCAGAAACATCCACGATAACTATTAAATTATGTCTTAGGAACCGCAAGCCAGCCCCCTGGACTGCAGAGCGCTCCTGGAGGAAGTGCGGAAGCGTGGCCGGGAGAGCAGCTCGCACCGTCCCGCTAAGGGGCCAGGCGCCGCCGGAAGGGGCGCGGGGAGAAAGGCCGGCGCCCAGGCCCGCGGGAAGGCCCAGGGAGCCGCCCGCCGCCAACGTGGCGGGTGCTCTGCGCCCGGCGGCCGGGGCGGGGACACGGCCCTTACCTGTTGGTCATTCCTGCCGCCACGCCCAGCATCTCTCCTAAGTGGGCCAGCGTCCCTCAGCACTTCGGCCTCCGGCGCTGTTCCAGCCGTATCCTCCGTCCACGCCGCTGCAGCCGGGTGCGAGCCGGCGGGCGGGCCGCGAGCAGGAAGAAGAGGCGGACAAGGGGCAGGAAAGACGACGCCGCCGCCGCCGCGGCCGCCGCCTCCCGCCAGGACCCTGCAAATGGCTGAGCTGGCCATGCGGGGGCGCGCGCGGCACCCGGACCAGGGAAAGAAGGCGCGGGGGCGGTGCCGGTGATGCTGGAGACACCGCCCCTGGCTTTCGGCCCCGCCCCGGGACTGTCTGGCCCCGCCCCGCTCCCAGCGGTGCCCTCCTCCAGTTCGAACTCGGCCGGCCCTGGTCTAGCACCGCCCTGCCCCGCCCCGCATCGAGCTTCTGACTGAGGTGAGGACCCTCCAGTCCCAGACTTGGAGGTTCCGTGGAGATCCTGTGCTTGAGGCTGAGAGGTCAGGTCTGGTCCCTGACGCCCTTCTTGGATCACTGCGTGGCACGACGTGGCACGCCACGACCAGAAGGAGCTGCTGATTCTGCTTCCCGAGACCTCTCTGATTTGGCTTTGCTGACTCTGCCACGTGGCTCTGGCAGAGACCTTTCGGCCCAGGGCGTTGTGGTCCACAGAATTCCACTCCGTCCTAGTGAGGGGGTCCTGAGGTGAAAACATAAGAAGGTGGTGTCAGTTCACCAGACTTCCGGGAGTGGGTCCTTGCCTGATTGGCCTCCACTGAATCCCTGTTTGCGCACGAAGCCTGGCACATCCTAGGTACTCACTAGGGTTTTTCACTGCGCTTATAAATTGTGAATTAGGAAAAGTTAACCTTTCTTTGAGACACTCCATCTTATTTCTGCTTCGCTTCCTTTCCTCTTTGCCCTCATTGTCATCACCCATTCCCTGTACCAAAACCTGAAATCTGCAAAGTATCTAATATTGGTTATTTATCCTGGGCACAGATGATCTCTTCCAGGATATCTGATTTTGCAACTATACCTGCTTTTCTAATTACAGAATGAAAACTTCTGTCTCCTACTAGTTTAGATATGTGAAGAGAAAACTGGATACTTTTGACACACTTATATCAAAATAAATTCTAAATAGAGCAAACATTTACATGTAAAAAAAATACTAGAAGAAAACATGGGAAAGAAAAAATTAAAATTGGAGTAGAGAGAAATTTTCTGGAGAGAATATAAACTCCAGAAGTCATAAAATTAGAGACTGATAAATGTGATGACCAAAAAAGGGCTAATTCCATATTACAAAAAGAATCCATAAGAAAAAAATCAACTCAGAGACAGATAGACAAGATATGTATACAGGTTTCTGGGGGGGGGGGGGATATGAATGATTTTTAAAAGTACAAGAAAATATCCAATATCAAATAAAAATTTTTCACATAAAGATTAAAAGTTTTGACAATATGCTATTTTGAGGAGGATACAGGGAAACATGCTTCGATTTACTGTTGTGGGGAGAATAAAATCACAATTTTTGTGGAGGACAAGTGGGCATTATCTAATATAATGTAAAATTCAGTTCTACTTTGTCCCAGAAAATCCACATTTTGGAATTTATCTGAGAGATATATTCTTATGGGTACACAAATAGTATGTACAATTTTAAAGATACCTAAGGAACTATAAACTAAGTGATATAATGACTGAGATTTTCTTTAAAATAAAATGTGGAGGTGAAAGATGTGAATAGGACTATCATAACTTCATAATCGTTGAAGCTGGCTCATAGGTACATGGAATTCTTTATGTTCATTTGTCTACATTAGTGCATATTTAAACTTCCATAATGAAAGAGTTTTTAAAATGGAAACGAAGGATTGTAAAAAGAGAATCATCGCAGTTTTGTTTTTAAATAACCTGAGAAAGTTTATTTAACCAGGACATTAATGAAACAAATTATGGTTTCTAAATATAATACTATACAGGTGTTAAAAAATAAGAATAGTCAATAAGCATATGAAAAGGTACTTAGCATCACTCAGTAATCATTAGGGAACTGCAAATCAAAACCACAATAAAATACCTATTAGGATGGCTACTATTAACAAGTGTTGGCAGGGATGCAGAGAAAATGGAACCCTTGTGCACTGTTGGTGGGAATGTAAAATGGTGCAGCCACAGTGGAAAACAGGTTGGCAGTTCCTCAGAAGATTAAAAATTATCATGATCCAGCAATCCCACTTCTGGGATTCCAAAAGAATTGAAAGCAGGACCTTGAAAAGATATTTGTACACCCGTGTTGACAGCAGCATTATTCACAATAGCCAAAAGGTGGAAACAACCCAAGTGTCCACTGAAGGATGAATGGATAAACAAAATGTGATACAGGTAACCCCACTTTTCAAAAATTCACGTTAGACCACTTCACTTTTACGAAAGACCTATGTTAATTAGTACCTGTTTTCACTAACCGAAAGAAATCCAAGGAGGATTTTTGCTTTTGTGAAAAAAAGGCAAAAATCAAAATTTGGAACTACACTCCAAAACTCAGCATCAAACTCCATAGCTCTGAACTGTGCCTGTGAGCATTTGTGCTTTATCTCCATTTATTTTGTGGATCCATTAGCAAGATGTGTCATAATGTATCAGAAAAGCCTAAGAGAGCTCATAAGGTATTATGCTTAGTGTAAAACTGGACATAATTAAGCGTATTTGGTACAATTTGGTAGATAATTGTTTGGATCTGGGAACACTCAAAAGTTTTTCGATATAAATTAATGGTAATTGCTTCTTCACTTTCTGCTATTTTGGCTTACAAAAGATTTCATAAGACCACTCTACTTTCAAATATTGGGGAAACCTGTATTAACTCACAATGAACTATTATTCAGCTATAAAAAAGGAAGGAAATTCTGACACTTGACACAACATGGATGAACTTTGAGGATATTATGCTAAGCAAAATAAGCCATTTAAAAAAGACATATACTGTATGATTTCACTTGTATGCAGTACCTAAAGTAGTCAAATTTATAGAAACAGAAAATAGAATGATAGCTGCCAGAGACTGGGGGAAAGAGAAGTGGGCAGTTACAGACTGATGAGTATAGCACTTTAGTTTTATAAGATAAAAAAGTTCTGAAGGTTGTTTGTACAGCAATGTGAATAAACTTAACACTACTGAACAGCACACTTAAAAATGGTTAAGGTGGTAAATTTTATGTTATATGTATTTTATCACAATTTAAAAAATAATAAGACAGATGGCATGTAATAATAAAGAATAATCTTCATGATGTATTTTAAGTAAGAAAATAAAGCAAGGAAGAAAAGTTTAGTTATGCTACCATTTAAGGGAAGAGAGAAGAGAGGTACCACATGCACACACACACACACACACACACACACTCACGTGCGCACACACACACACACACACACACACACACCATTTACACTCACCCACTTATATGTGTAGAAATATCTGGAAATGTGAGATATACAAGAAAGTAGTAACAGAAATTGAATCTATAGAGATGCTAGGGATTAGAAATGAGGGAGGAACATGCATACAACCTATATTTCCTTAATAGAATATTATAAATTCATTAAATATTCAAGTTACTCACCCAACCATAGAGAACCAATTTTCATAGTTTTGGTATAAGTCCTTGTTTTTGTTTATATTGCTGTAGTTTTGTAAATGTACATATTTTACTATTGAAACAGCACATGAATCACATTGACCAGCTTAAAACTGGTCCTGCCCCTTTAAAGCAGATCATTGATTAATATAATCCTTGAGTTATTTTTACATAGTCAACACTGCACATGTGCTACCCAGCTGAACCCAGAATCAAAGTCTCACCCACCCCCCCTTCACAGAACCAAAGGATTGGGATATGATGAGAATTTGGACACCAGAACCCTCTCAGAAACAAGAGATCTGTTGTCCAGAAAGATCCAGTGCTGAAGCCTCTTACGGTAAATAACAAGTTCCAAGTTCCTTCAATGAAAACTTGCCCCACCAGTGCTTTCCCATACTTCTTCTCCCTAATTCCTTGAAACCCTTGGATTGTAAGCTATTGGAGAGTTCAGGTTTTAAGCGATACAGCTTGCTGTTCTTGCTTAGTGCTCTGCAAATAAAGCGACTCCACTGCAAAACTTGGTGCCCAGTGTTTGGTTCTTCTGTATACCAGGAGAGACAAACTCTTTTTCAGTTTGGTTACACATTTATATAAGTGGTATTATGCTATAATCTCATTCTGTCTCTCGTTCTTTCACTCTACACTATTTTTAAGCAACCATCTCTATACATTTATTTTACTTACTACTATACTACTGCAGAGTATTTAACGTATAGTAGACACCAACCTCCACATTACCCTAGAGATGGATACCTAGGTTACCTCTGACTCTGCTACCACAACTAATGCTTAGATGAACATTCTCATCCTGTGCACATGTTTCTCTGAAATATATGCCCAGAAGTGGGATTGGTGGGCCATAGTTATGCAGGTATTCATTCATTTCTCTAAATTCTGCTCTCTAGAACACCTATATCATTCTATACTTGATCCTAATTTTTAAAAATTAGGATTTTGGAATGCCTTAAAAAAATAGAGTATTCAATAAGAATTGGTATGTGCCAAGCATTTAGCTTAATAGGTAAGTAGCATGTGAACACCCTAAGCAGCACTCGCTACCTTGGCCTGTAAGCTTTCCTGCATTTCTTTCCCACTGATAGAGCCTTTTCTGCACCAGTATCTGCTTTCAGTTGATATTTCACATTCATTCTGATTTTTAAAAATGATTATTATCTCCTTTAGGTACATGTACCATTGTCATTCTTCACCTTTCCTGTTTACTCCATGGGATTCCTGTGATCTTGATTCGCTTTATCTATGATGCTGCTCATAGATGTGGCTCTGAGCAGGATTCTTGGGGCAAAAACAAAGAATTCTCTAAATCCTAGGGGGCTTTAAAACGCTGGTGGGCCACTGCCTCATACTTTCAGTCGTGGGTCCAGGGCAACAACAGATAAATTTTTAAAGCTTATGCCTGCTCCCTCTTGACAATGCCTCCAGTGCTTTTCATGTTGATGAAAAAAGAGGGTTGGCCCAGGAGGATGTTGCACAAGATGTTGCAAGGTGAAAGAAGGCTTAGTTTTTATAAATATTTCTAAAACTTTACTCTTTTGAGTTGTACATGAACTATTCTATTACCCATGCCTACATGCCATGAGGTCAGTGAGGTCTCATGAGATTCCAGCCTGACTTAACTACATGCTTTGGTGACTTATGTCCTACTGCACCACTACTGTGAAAGGGGCTGGTTATACTAGTAATGAGTGGTATGTATGTATGTATTGTACATGTAGAAAAAAACTGAAAAGAATGTATTAAAACATTAATAATGGCTTCCTCTGAGTGATTTTCACACGTTTTTGTATGTTACAATTTTATAACTTCAGTTACATGGAGTTGGTTAATCATACTTCTTAGTGCCTGACAAAGTTTCATCATTGGTCCATTAATAGCTTGCTTTTAGTTGATTGCCTTGTTAGGTGGTCGATTAATTTAATAATATAGTAAGAGCCCGTGAAAACACCACTAAAAAACTAGGCCTTTTATAACAATTTACATAAATATATGGTTACCAACTGGAACCATCCTCCTGCCTCTCTCTATCCAAGACATCTATCATTTTGAATTCCTTGTTTATCATTTCCTTCCTTTTCTTTTTCTATAGTTTTATTGCATCTATATGAATTCTCAAACATATGCATATCTATAAGCAAACAACTAAAATTTATTTTGATTCAGTATAACTATAAAAAAGGTACTATATAAAATCTATTAGAACTTATCAGTTAATATTACATTACTAAGATTCATTGATATTCCATGTTGCTATAGTTAATTTGTTTGACTATTGTGTGTATATATAACAATCGATTAATCCATTCTTCTGTTGGGAGATACTGGGTGTCTAGGTTTTTACCATGGCGAATAGTACTCCTATGAACATTTTGAACATGTTTACTGTTGTATGTATGTATGAATCTCTCTTAAATACATACTTGAGTGAATAGAAGATAAAGCCAAACTACTTTTTAAAGTGTTTGCACTGAATTACACTCCCACTAGCAAAGTGTAAGAGAGGAAAGTACACATTCTCCCCAACACTTGGTAGTAGTGTCATTTTTTTTCTTTTGCAAGAAAATAGTATTTTAATTTCCCAATCTGTAATGATAAGGAAATCTGTTTTCTCATGTGTTTGTGGGCCATGTGTTTCATATTCAATTATGATTCTACTCATCTTTTGCCTATTTTTATTGTTTTGTTTGTGCTTTTTTATTGATTTGAAAGAGATCTTTTTATTTGTGATATTATGCTTTTATCAGTTATGTTTGTTGTGACTATCTTCTCCTAGTTTCTAACTTGTTTTTTCACTTTTTAAAAGTTTCTTTGACAAACAAGAAACAATCTTAATACAAATTTATCAGTTTTTTTCTTTAATAATTAATGTCTTAAACATCTTTTTCAGAACATCTTTCACTACCCTAAATTTTAAAAGATATCCCTCTGTATATTTTAAGAGTTTTAAAGTTTTGCAGCTGACATTTAATCTTTATCTACGGCTGTTTTCTAACTTTTAGTTATGGTAAAATACACATCTTAACTATTTTTAAGTATACAATTAATCCGTGTTAAGTACATTTACACTGTTGTGCAATCATCATCATCATCTATCTCCAGAACTCTTTTCATCTTCCTAAACTTAAACTCTATACCCATCAAACAACAACTACCTTTTCTATTCTCCTTAACCCCTGGAAGTCACCATTCTACTTTCTGTTTATGATTTGGTTTCTCTAGGTACTTCATAGAAGTAGAATCATACAATATTTGTTATTCTGTGACCGGCTTATTTTACTTAGCAAAACATCCCTAAAGTTAGTGAATGTTGCTGCATGTATCAGAATTTTCTTCCTTTTTAAAGCTGAGTAATGTTCTACTGCATAGCATATACCACATTTTTAGAGTTTATTTTTTTTTGTATTGTGAAATACCTAAGTTACATATACATTTGAGTGTGATTCTGGACCCGTTATCCTAGTCTATTCGTCAATTTGTCTGTCCTTGCACCCATACACTATCTATGCACACTGTCTTCACTAATACCATTTTGTGTAACTTGATATTTGATTTAGAAAATTCCTTGTTCTTGATTTTCTTCTTCAAAGTGCCCTGGATATTGACCTTTTTTCTTCCATGTACATTTTGCAATCATTTTTCAAGTTCCATAAAAAATCTTATTGCATTTTGATTGAAATCACTGTGAATCTATCAGCTAATTTGGGAAGGCTGACATCTCTATGATACTGAGTCTTTCTGCTCATGAACATGATATATCTCTCCATTTACTTAAGTCTTTAAAAAATATTTTTAATCAATTATATGACTTTCTTTCTAGGGATGTTGCATATCTTTTGTTATATTTATTTTTATGTACTTGGTACTCTTTAATTTACAATATGTCTACTCTTTAAGTTTTCCAGTTGTTTGCTAATAGTATAATGAAAACAACTGGCTTTTAAAATATATTAATCTTATAATCAGCAAACTTGTCAAATCCTCCTATTTTTTCTAATAATTTATCTGTAGGTTTTTTAAACAATCATATTAGCTTAAAATAATGAATTTAATTTTTCCCCAGCTCTTTCTGTTATTTTATTGTACCGTCCAAAATTTTCAGTGCTCTATTCAATAGAAGAAATTATAATAAGCATCACATCATTATTCCTTATTTTTAAATGAATGATTTTAAATGTGCCCAGTTATAATGATATTTCCCCTTCATTTTTCATAGATACTCTTTCCCAGTATAAAATTTTTTTCTATTTTTAATTTACTAGGAGTTTATATTAATGTATGCTGAGTTTTATCAAATGCCTTTCCCTTCTTTATCTGTTAATTTAATACATTATATGTGGATTCTCTAATATTAAAGGATCCTTGCATATATAGGATAAATTCAACTTTGTCATACTATATTATCTTCTTTTATACACAGTTGGATACAACTTATCGATCAAATTAAAAATTTTTTGGCAACTGTATTTTGCAACTATATTGTGCAATGGTTTGCAATGTTCCTTTCTCATTTTATTTTATCTGATTGTGGTACACTGGCTTAGAATATATTGAAGAATTTCCTTTTCTTATTGTCTGAAAAAATCTGTATAATATTGGAACGATTGTTACTTGAAAGTTTGGTGGAATATACCTCTAAATCTTTTTGGACTTTGTATTTTCTAATTGAGAAGATTTTAAAGATCATTTCATTTTTTTGTACATATAGGATTATTCAAGCTTTTAAATTCTACATGATCATTGTTGATACACAGTATCTACAGAGTAAATTTAAAGAAAAAAATTTTAATTCAGTTCATTTTATCTCCAAAGTTTCAAAATTGATAACATATAGTTGTTTATATTATTTTAATATTTTTTTCAGTTTTGAGAAATAATAGACATAATTCTCTGTATAAATTCAAGGCATGCAGGATGACAGTATGACTTACATGTATTATGAAATGATTACCACAGTAAGTTCAGCTAACATCTGTCTTCTCATCTAGATATGATGAGAAGAAAGAAGAAAATAAAAAAATGTATATTTCTTGTGAAGAGAATTCTTAGGATTTACACTCTTAACAACTTATATATCACACAGCAGTGTTAGCTATAGTCACTATGTTGTACATTACATCCCTAGTACTTATTTATGTTATAACTGAAAGTTTGTACCTTTTGACTACTTTCATACACATCCCCCTCCCCAAACTCTCTACCTCATCTTTTTCTATAATTGTTTAAAGTTTATATTTTACATATAAGTGAGATCATACAGTATTTGTTTTTCTCTGTCTGACTTATTTCACTTAGCATAATGCCTGTAAGTTTCATTCATGTCACAAATGATAGGATTTCCTCATTTTTTAAGACTAAATTATACATATATATAATTATGATATTATATATTTATTTATTTATTTATTTGTGTATATATATATACACATATATATATGTATATATATATATATATAAATATTGTCATTTCTTTATCCATTCATCCATCAATGGACTCTTAGGTTGTTTCCATGTCTTGACTATTGTGAATAATGCTGATATAAACATGAGAGTGCACATATCTTTTCAAGATAGTGCTTTCATTTTCTTTGGCTGTAATCTCAGAAGTGGAATTGCTAGATGATATGGTTGTTCTATTTTTAAGTTTTTGAGGATTGTCTCTATTGTTTTCCACAGTGTTTACACCAATTTCCAATCCCACCAACAGTGCACAAGGGGTCCCTTTTCTCTACATCTCCACTAATATTGGTTATCTCTTGTCTTCTGGTGATGGCAATTTTAACAGACATGAAGTGATGTATTATTGTGGTTTTAATTTGCATTTCCCTAATGAGTAATGATGTTGACCATCTTTTCTTGTACCTGTTGGACTTTCAGATGTCCTCTTTGGAGAAATGTCTATTCAGGTCCTTTGCCCACTCTTTAATTTTATTGGTATTATTTTTGCTATTGAGTTATATGAGTTTTTTAATATATATTTCAGATATTAATCTCCTATCAGATATATGATTTGATAATTTTTTATCCCATTCCATGGGTTGCCTTTTCATGTTGATGGTTTCTTTTGCTGTGCAGAAGCTTTTAATTTTCATGTAGTCCCACTTGTTCTATTTTAATTTGTTGCTTGTGTTTTAGGTGTCATATTTTTAAGAAATCACTACCAAGACCCATGTCAAGGAGCATTATTCCTATATTTTCTTCAAGGAGGTTCATGGGTTCAGGTCTTACATTTAAGTCTTAAGTCTGTTTTGAATTAATTGTGAGTAATATAAGATATGGATCTAGTTTCATTCTTCTACATGTGAATTTCTAATTATCTCAGCACCATTTATTGAAGAGACTGGTTTTTCTCCATTGAGTATTCTTGGTTCCCTTGTGAAATATTAATGTACTATATATGCTTAGGTTTATTTTGGAATCTCAGTTCTGTTTCATTGAACCATGTGTCTGGTTTTATGCCAGTACCATACTGTTTTGATGACTATAGCTTTATATTATAGCTTAAAAGTGGGAAATGTGATGCCGCCTGCTTTGTTTTCCTTTCTCAGGATTGCTTTGACTAGTCAGGGTCTTTCTTGATTCCATGTAAATTTTGGGAGTGTTTTTCTACCTCTATAAAAAATGCCAATGGAATTTTGATAGTTACTGCATTGAATCTATATGTGGCTTTCGGTTGTATTGACCTTTTAACAATACTAATTCTTCCAATCCCTGAACATGGGATACCTTTTTATTTATATATGTCTTCTTTCATCAATATCTTGTAATTTTCAGAGTAGAGATCTTTTACCTCCTCAGTTAAATGTATTCCGAAGTATTTTATTTTATTTTTTGAGTGCAACTCTTCATTGAATATAATAGACAATTAGTTGCTCATATTTACATTGTATAATTCAATGAGTTTCTTTCAATTATTGTTGGAATATAATAATACATTATTTTCAGTTGTACTGCATATAGAGAGATATATATAACTCATGAAGTGATCACCCCACTAAATCTAGTACCTCTTTTCCCCTTTACATATTTATTACAACATTATTAACTATTTTCCTTATGCTACACTTTATATCTCCATGTCTATTTTGTAACAATCCATTTGTTTCCCTTCCTCCAAACACCCCTCCCATCTAGTAACCCTTAAAATATTCTCTATATCTATGAGTTTAGTTCCATTTTGTTGTTGTTTATTTTGTTCTTTAGATTCCACATGTACGTGAAAACATTTGTCTTTCTATCTGACTTATTTCATTCAGTGCAATATCCTCTGGGTCCATTAAGGCAATATCTTTTTCCATCTCCTGCCTTTTATGTCTTTTAATCTGAAGTGAATCTCTTGCAGGCAGCTTATATAGGGGTCTTGTTTTCTTATCCAGTTAGCCATTCTATCTTTTGGTTGGAGCACTTAATTTTTTTCCATTCAAGGTACTTGTTGATAGTAATGTAGTTATTACCATTCTTTTTTCCTGTTTTTGATACATGATTTTTCTTCTTGAAATCCCTCCAACATTTCCTGTAACACTGGCTTGGTACTGATAAATTCCTTTAGCTTATTTTTGTCTGGGATGCTCTTTAACTGTCCGACTCTAAATGATAGCTTTGCTGTATAAAGCATTCTTGGTTGTAGATCTTGGGTTTTCATCTTGTGCTTCTGTCCTGCATAGTTTTGTTGAGAAATCAGCTGCCAGTCTTATGGGTGCCACCTTGTAGGTAATTAAATGATTTTATTTTATTTATTTTTATTTATTATTATTATCTATGCCTACAGCATCTGGTATTCCTAGGTGGTCTCCCATCCAAGTAATAACCAGGCCTGACCCTGCTTAGTTTCTGAGATCAGACATAGAGCTTGTTCAGGGTGGCATGGCCATAGACCATGGACCATGGCTCCACTGGGACGTGAACCCAGGACCTTCTGCATTTAAAGCAGATGTGCTAACCACTACACTATGGAACCACATCCTAAATTCCTTTCTCTTGATGCTTTTAAAATGCTCTCTTTGTATTTAATCTTTGGCATTTTATTTATGATGTGTCTTGGTGTGAGCCTCTTTGGGTTCATCTTTTTTGGGACTCTGAGCTTCTTGGGGTTGTATGTCTATTTACTTCATCAGATTAAGGAAATTTTCCATCATTATTTCTTCAAATAGCTCTCCATCTCCTTGTTCTCCTTCAAGGTACCCCTATGACGCTGATATTTTTTTCATTTAATTATGTCCTGTAGGCTCCTTAAATTATTATTATAGTCTTGGCTTCTTTTTTCTTGCCATTCTGATTGCATGTTCTTGGCTTCCCCATCCTTTATATCTGTGGTTCGAACCTCTTCTTTATCTACTCTGTTTATTCCCTCTAATATACTCTTCATCTCAGATGTGTTCGTCATTTCTAATTGTTTCCCTTTTATAATTTCCATTTCCACTTTTATGTTTTTTATCTTTTTGTTGAAGTTCTCACTGAATTCATCTCCACTTCCCCTAAGTTAATTGAACATCTTTATAACCAGTGTTTTGAACTCAGTATCTGTTAGATTGTTTGACTCCATTTCTCCTGGATCTCCATTCTCTTCTCTCATATGGTTTCTGCCTCTTTGTCTTTCCATCATGGCTATTTTTCTGTGTCTGTTTCTATGTACTAAACAAAGCTTCTAAATCTCCCAGTTTTATTAGTGTGGCTTTGTGTAGTATGTGTCCAGAGGCACAGTCTTGATTGGGGATCAGCTGCAGGCCAAGTTTAGCCCCAGGCTGTGCTCTTCCAGGGTCACCTGTTAAGATTCAGCAAGCAATCCACAAATGTTGCGCTTATAGTTGCCTCAAGAAGCCACTCTAGAAACCAAGGTCAGCTGCCACCAATGTAAATCTTGGCGCTGCTCAACAAGTTACACAGGACTCAGCGAGGACACAACTGGACATGGCTTGGATGGGGTTACAGGTTGGGGGAGTTGGATTTTCAGGGAATCCTCTGAGCAGAGAAACTTCTGTTATCCAGTTCAATGATGTCTCAGCTATGGTGCTGCTGGGTCCACACACTGAGAAAGGGGAGGGCTCAAAAGGGGAACAGTGGATACCTCCAGCACTTATGCCCATGAGAGAGCCTTGCCTCTGGCCCTTGGTCCAACAATTCAGTGTTCCCCTGTAAGTTCCTGGTTCCGCTTAAGCAGCCCACCTGGTGCTGGTGCTCAGAGCGAGCAAGTCTGTCACGGTGAAAGTCCGCTTGTGAACATGGCCCCTTTAAGAGGCATCTGCAGCTACCAGAGACTCTGTTCCATTCAGCCACTCAGGACCAGGCAGCCTCCATCTTTGCCCCCTCCTGCCTCTTACCATTTGCAGGAAAATTAGTTATTTCTCTCCCTAATTGTAGGATTCCTGTTCATCAAGACCCAGGAGACTCTGTTTGCTATTTGCTCTGTGTTTCTATCTCAGCTTTGATTTGGTCATAAGAGAGATGAACAAAGCCTCTATCATTTACACCATTTCCCTCTGACTCCCAAATTAAGTATAATTAAAGTAAATTTATTATAAATAGTACATACTTGGGTCTTGCTTATTTAATACAATCTGACAATCTTTGCCTTTTAGTTGTTATGTTTAGATTGTTTACATTTAGTGTAATTATTGTTTTTGTTGGGTTTACATCTATCGTTTAATTGTTTTTTGTGTGCATCTTCTCCACGCTTTCTGCCTCATTTTTGATTATTTACATATTTTTAGTATTCTATTTTAATCTATTAGACTTTAAAATATCCCTCTTTTAAAGAATTATTAGTTCTAGGAATTGTAATATATGTAGCTAAACTTTCATTGCTTATTTGGAGTTAATTTTTACCACTTCAATGAAAATATAGAAGATTTATAATCATATAGGTTCCTTTACCCTCTCCCCTTTATGTTATTATTATCATGTGTATTACATCTACATCTATGTACATGGGAAACTCTACCAGACAATGATGCAATTTTATCTCATACGTATTCTAAAGAACTTAAAGTGGAAAATAGTATTTTAATACTTACCCAGATATTTATCATTTCCTTTGTTCTTTTTACATTCCTGTAATTTCAGGTTTCCTTCTAGTATTATTTAGGATTATTTCCCTTTAGCATTTAACATTTCTTTTGGAGCAAGTTTACTGGTGATGGATTCACTTCATTTTCCTTCATCTGAGAATGTCTTCATTTCACCTTCGTTTCTGAATATTTTCACTGAATATAGAATTAGATGATGACAAATCTTCCTTCCAACAGTTTAAAAATGTTTTAAAATATTCACATCTTTCTAGCCTTCATGATTTCTGATGAGAAGTCCAGTCAATCAAATTATTGTTGCCCTATATGTAATGTCCATTTACTCTAGCTAATTTCTAAATTTATTTTTATTTTTATTTTTGATTTTCAGCAATTTGATTATAATTTGTCTGGGCACGGTTTTGAGTTTATCCTACTTAGGGTTAAACTGAGCTTAAATCTGTACATTTATGTCTTTCACTAAATTTGGGATTATTTTAGCCATTATTTCTTTAAATAATTTTACTGTGCCAATCTTTCTTCTCTCTTCCTCTACTAATATATATGCCAGATATTTGATATCCTCACATTCACCTGAAGCTCTGTTTATTTTTTTTCACTCTTTCAAATTGCGTAATTCCTATTGCTCTATCTTCAAGTTTACTGTTTTCACTGCCATCTCTATTTTGTTATTTAGCCCATAAATAAATTTTTTAAATTAATAGATTTTATTTTTTGAGTAGTTTTAGATTTTCAGAAAAATGAGCCGAAAATACAGAGAGTTCCCATATATCCTCTCACCCCATCCTCATTTTCCTCTATTATTAACATCTGTACTAATGTGGTGCATTTGTTATAATCAATGAGCCATTATTGATATGTTAATATTAACTAAAGTCCATATTAGGGTTCAGTCTTGGTATTGTACCTTCAATGCATTGTGACAAATTATAATGATATGTATTCACATTACAGTATCTTACAGAATAGCTTTACTGGGAGTTCCTGTGTGTACAAGTGTAAATAAACCTTTTTTTTTTTCTCCTGTTAATCTGTCTTTTCTGTTATTTGCAGGTCCCCAATTTTAGGAACTTAGAAAATTTTTCTCCTAGCAACTTCTGTTCTCTGATGAATTAAGAAGAGTTTTGTTTTTCAGTTCGTTCAACTTTCTTTTTTATTGTGATGAGAGTAACAGCTTCCAAGCTCTTTACATGTTGAACCGAAAAACAGAAGTCCAAAACATTAACATTTAAAGCAAATTACTTTGCAGTAGAATAAACATCACTTAAAAAGGTATTAAATAAACATAACATTTTAGATGAAAATGGTTATGCATCATGTTCTTTCTTTATTGTTTGGCATAAGGTCATAGATAAATAGTATATACAAATGATTCCATTATCTCCCCACACATACAATTTTATGTTAACTGGCAATTTGACACCTAATTTTCTATTTTCTTTAGCAATTGTCTGACTTTTCTGTAGAAGTCATCTATGTAATGTTCCTCTTTCCCAGGAGAAAGCAGTTGCAGTACCCCTCTACCACAAATTATGCAGTCACATTTTTTATATTTGGGGTATCAGCCATTACAGGGATCAGTACACCCTGAGTGCTGTTAGTTAACCTTCCTTTTAGAATTATGGCATCTTCTCTACCAGTTAACTATCATGCAGATTTTTTTGTTTTAACTTTTTATTTTAAAATCATTTAGGACTTACAGAGCAGTTGCAATAGAACAAAGAACTCCTATATGTCCCTCATATGGTTTCTTCAATGTTAACATCTCCTATAACTATGGTACAATTATCAAAACTAAGAAATTAGCCTTTGTATAATACCACTAATTAAACTTCAGACCTTAGTCAGATTTCATCAGTCTTTTCTGTTGTATCCTTTCTATCTTTCAGAATTCAATTCATGATCCTTGACACTTATTATTTTGTCAAATGTCCCTCAGTTTGGGTTTGTTTATTGTTTTCTCATGGTGAAGTAGAGTCTATTGAATTTGGGGAAAGATACCACAGAGGTGCAGTGCTCTTTCAGTGTATCCTATTAGGAAGTATATAGCATCGATACGTCCCATAACTGGTGATATTAACCTTGCCCCCCCATTTAGGGTAGTTTCTGTCAGGTTTCTCCAGTGTGAAGTCACTATTATTCTTTGTAGTCAACAAGTATTTTGGTGCAGAGACACTTCAAGCTATACAATATTCTGTTTCTTCTTAAACTTTTGTCCATTAATTTTTATATTCATTATTTGATCTTGTCTGCAATAATTACTAGCTTTGGTATTCTAATGGCGATTTTTATTTCCTTCACTCCTAACAAGTTTACTAATTGGAATTCTTCTGTATGGAAGAGTTGTTCCTTCTCCCCCCATTTTAAATTTCACACATGGGACACATGAGTATTCATTTGATTCTTTGGGTTACAATTCAACACTACTGTTATTTATTTTGTTGCTCAAATTGTTCCAGCTTTGGCCACTGGGAACTCTTCCAGGTTGATTCCTGCATCCCTTTGACATACCCCATCCTTTCGTTTTCTGTGTGTGTGTATTTCCTTAGTTTCTGGTACCATAAGATGCTCTAGACTCTTTTTCTGTTTTCCCTGCCCAGCCCTAGAATCAACTATTTCTCCAGAAGCTGTGGTTCTTTTTATTATAGCATAACATTTTAAAACCAAGGGCTGAGCAACTCAGTATATTCACCTAGGCCCTCTTAGCAAACATGTTTTAAAAAATACATGTATGTATACTAGTGCATGTATATACACTTATTGATATTTCTGTCTCTCTGTGTGTATAGTTAAAAAAATGATTGTTCTGATACTTTTGGCTCCAATCTAGCACCATAGATTCATTCTAGCATTCCTCTTTTGCTTAATTGTAATTTTTTTCTCTGACAGAACCCTGGCTTTTATTATCTTATGCAGAGTTTTCAAAGCCAATTTAAAATTTTGTTTTGTAAAATGCAATGATTTTATACCTTGTATCCATTTCAAGGCATATGAATTTTTGATTACTCTAAGGGCTAACAGAACTTTCATGTGCTTCCTACTCTTTAAGGAAAAGAGAGATTTTAATTTAGTCTATAATTCATGAATCACATTACAAAAGTGATCCTGTAGTTCTCTAAAGCTAATTTATCTTTGCCATGTTTTAGGAAAAAAACAATCCAGTGATCTGATTATAAAATTGGTAATAATAAAAGAATAATCCTGCCCTAACTTTCTTCAATTTACATTTTAAAAGAAGAGCTTAATAGCCCCCAGATAATATGTAGTTGGTGTACTGGAGATGGGGAGTGAATATTTTTGAAGAGAGATGTGTTTCTCATCCTTACTGGTTTTTAGAAGCTGAAGTTCAAGGAAACCCCCAACTTGGCACCTTATTCCTGAAAGCATTTGGAGTTAATTTTAGGACTTATCAGAACGGCGCTTTAAAACAGCACTGTGTAATAGAAAAATAATACAAGTCACAAATGTGATCCCTACAAGTAATTAAAAAAATTTCTAGTCGCCAAATTATAAAAGGTAAATAGAAAAAGGTGGAATTAATTTAAAAAAATTTTTTAAACAACATTTTGTTTAAACCATTATGTTCACAATTTTACATTTTCAGCATGTAAGCATTATTAAAAATTTTAATAAGCTATGTTATTATTTTTTTCATATGTCTTTGAACTCTGGTGTGTATTTTATACTTATGGTATACCTCAATTTGGAATAACCATATTTCAATCTTTTAGTATCCACATGTGACTAGTGGCTACTGTATTAGACAGAGTAGTTCTACAACAAAGCATTTCCTTTTAAAATATGTCAAAGTCAGAGTCTATAAGGCAATTTGAAAGCTGATCTTAATGATTTTTCCTTTTCCAGGAAAGGAAGCAGAAATGGTGCAGTCATGAAATTAAGTTAGCTGCATATTTTATGGGTCCTAGGAGAAATGCACATGGCCAGAAAGAATGATCCTAGTCAGAAACTCAGAATAAATCATATTAATTATACATTAGACAATGTGCAATGCTCAACATGAGTTTTTAGTTTACCATAAGGTATAATACCACATATAGAGATTTCCTAATTATGCTTATTGTAAGAGTTATATTGATACATAATTCTGTAGACTACCACAAATCCATACTTTGTGAAAAGTTATATTTCATTCTTTGGGCATTGTATCTTATTTTGATCTTAAACTGCAGTAAAATAAATAATACAAACTATCTGTTAAATTACTTAGAGCTGGTCTGAATTTTAGCCTCTACTTTGGTTGTAAAAGAAGTTATAAAAGTCATGCTTTTGTGTACAAATGAGACACCAAAAACAATCAGCTGTGTTTAACAAGCAGTGCTCTTATCAGAGGGATTATTTCTAAAAACTGGTACACCATTTGATATCAGTATGGGCATAAGATAAGGTTGGTCTATTAATTGTTTTCCATGTTTATAAGTTCTCTTTATTTTTTTAAGCAGTTTAAAAGAATCCCTTTCACTGAAAGACAGCCTGTGGTGGAACTCCTAGTTCACTTCAATCTTCATTCCACTAGACTTACCTCATTATTACAGCTTTGCAATGAGTAACATGTACAACTATGTTCAGACAAAGCAAGCTGGAAAAAAAAGTTACTGAATTATAGAGATATGCTGAGGTCAGACAGGCCAGTCTTCAGGAACAGATTTATTTCCTTGGGAAAGTTAATAAAAATAGACTGAAGTTGAAATAAAAAGTCTTCTCAAGGGAGTGTGATCTGCTAATCGACTGGGATATGAAAAAGAACAAAAGAGATGGCCGTTTCTTAAAAGGGGCCCCAAAGGGAGAATGCCCTGTAACTAGCCAGAAACAACATGTTAAGAAACAGTAAGCATAATATATTTTTTTAAGTTGATCAAAAAAGAAACAAAAAAACACCTATTTTCTCCTAAGTTACCAAAAAAGCTTCAAGTAACAAAACTAACAAATTGCAATATTCTGGATAAACTACATTTTAAATAGCTTTTTGCTAATTAGAAAAACAGTAACAGGATTGATACAAATGTCATTTATATTTATTTTTTAAGTATTTAATTTTGTATTTAGAATTTAGTATATCCTCCAAAAAAGATTTATAGCCACAAACAATTATTTGACAAGGTAACATTAATGTTAATCTTCTTGGGAGTGACAATAACAAGAGTGTGCTGAAATTAGTTTCTAACTACACATTTGAAGTAGAAAATAAAAATATATAATATTTATTGTGTCCTGTGTACTAAACATTGTGTTGAATCAGCTTCTTACCTGAATTATTTCATTTAATCTAATGAAGTTATTATTTTTATTTGAAAATTAGGAATGAGTCAGTTATATATAATAAGAATTATATAAATAAGCATTTATTTCTCTCAGAAACAAGATATCTAAGATAAAGGGTAGTTTATTAACAAGAATTAACTCAAATTCCTTAAAATTAAGCATTCTTAGCATAACTATTCCCTCATAGTAACAAGATGGTTGCCACAGCTCCAGGAAGCACATCTACTTTCAAGGCAGGAAGAAGGAGGAAGAGTGATGCCAGGACGTTCTCTTTCCTTTTCTTAAAAATATTCACAAAAATTTATTAATTTACTATAATGAGAAATGGAATTCTAATAATCCATTAATTATTAACATTTGCTATTGATGTTGATAAAATATTTGTTATCCAAGATCAGTAAATTCATTAAACACAACAAAAAACAGAATATTTATAAAAATCCATTAGTTTATTATAATGAGAGTCCTAATAATCCATTAATTATTAATGTTTCCTATTGATATTCGACATTAATATTTGTTATCCAAGATCAGTAGACTTAGTAAACATAATAAAAAAAAAACAGAGAACAATATAAATCCTAAAAGTATAACTTTAATGTATGTACTATATTGACATGTGTATCAGTCAGCTCACACTGCTATAACAAAATACCATAGACTGAGTGACTTAAATACCAGAAATTTATTTTCTCACAGTTCTGGAGGCTGAGATTTCAAGATTAAAGTTATGGCCAATTTGGTTTCTAGTGAGGACACTCTTTCTGCCTTTCAGGCCACCATCTTTTTACTGTGTCCTCACATGGCCTTTCTTTGGTGTGTGTGGACAGACAGACGGAGAGAGTTTTCTCTTCTTATAAGGATACCAATCTTATTGGATTAGGGCCCCACTCTTGTGACTTCATTTAACCTTAATCATCTCCTTATAGGCCACATCTCCAAATACAGTTACATTCAGACTTCGGACTTAAACATATGAATTTGGGGGAACATAATTCAGTCCATAACAACATATGTTAGAGCAGTTTCTCTGGTATGTTTGGATTCCTGCTTATTAAATAAACGTATTTTTTATTTCTTTTATTTTAAAGCATGGTTCCCAACCTTTTTGGCACCAGGACCAGTGCTGCTATGAGAATCTAATGCCTGATGATCTGAGGTGGAGCTGAGGTGGTGATGCTAGTGCTGGGGAGTGGCTGCAAATACAGATGAAACTTCACTTGCTCGCCTGCCATTCCCCCTCTGCTGTGTAGCCTGGTTCTTAACAGGCCATGGACTGGTATTGGTCCATGGCCTGAGGGTTGGGGACCTCTGAGTTTAAAGGATTATGATAGGAAAACATTAATCCCTTGCTCCACTTTTCTGACCCTAAGTTCTCTTCTGGGATCAACTACTTTAAACTCTTTTAGCATTTCTTCTGATATTTGTCTTCATATTTATAAATAATATGCTCATAGACTTGTTAAATTCATTTTTTTTACGATTTTGATTGATTTACTTCTATATTAGGTGAAAATTTAGTCCCCTTATGCCTCCTCACTTCAACCATACCCATTCTCCTGATATAACATCCTAATATTTTGCAAGTAGTGTTTTGACGTTATATTATCCAATGAGCCAGGAGTGATTCATTTATTGTGCACTTTTTGTTTTTCCTAAAGTTAATGTTAACTATACCCTTACTCACTTTTTCAGTCTCTTAGTTATATTTCACTAATTTTTAAATAACCTTGTTTTTTTTTTTTAATTTTAGTAACTTTTAATTTTGGAAAATTTCAGACACATATCAAAGTAGTGAGAATAGTATCATATACACTATGGCCCTCATCATTAAATTACAAATATCAGTTTTTATTCCCAGGAATGCAAGCTTAATTTAACATCTAAAACCAGTTAATAGAATAATATACCATATTAACAGATAAAGAACAAAAAACTTTATGATCATCTCGATAGACATTGAAAAAGTATTTGGCAAAATACAACACTCTTTCATGATAAAAACACTTGAAAAATAGGAATAGAAATAAAATTTTCCAATTTGATAAAGGAAATCTATGAAAATCTCACACCTGACACCCTCCTTATTTATGAAAGACTGAATGCTTTTCCTCTAAGATCAGAATAGGAAAAAGATATCTTCTCTCACCACTTCTATTCGACATTGTACTAGAGTTTCTAGCCAGGGTATTTAGGTCAGAAAAAGTAAATAAAAGGCACCAAGACTGGAAAAGAAGGGATAAACTATTTTTATTTGCATATGACATTATCTTGTATACAGAAAGTCCTATGAAATCCATATACTCAAATAACTACTAAAACCAATAAAGAGTTCAGGTTGTCGATCACAAGATTAGTAAACAGAAAATCAATTTTATCCTATACACTAGCAATGAACAATTAATGAAATTAAGAAGACAGTTTTATTTACAATAGCAAAAAATATCGAGCATAAATTCAACAATTAAATGTAAGACTTACATAGTTAAAACTACAAAACGTTGTCAAAAGAAATTAAAGTAAACCTAAAGAACTGGGGAAAAAAACCCTCTATGTTCATGAATGAGAAGACTAAATATTGTTAAGATGGCAATGCTTCCCAATCTGATCTACAGATTCAACACAATTCCTATCGAAATCCCAGCTTGTGATTTTGAAGTATTTGACCAGCTGATCCTAAAATTCACATGGAAATGCAAAAGACCCACAAGCGTCAAAACAATATTGAAAAGGAAGAACAAAGTCTGAGGAATCAAACACTCATTTCAAATTTTACTATAGAGCTGCAGTAATCAAGACAGTGTGGGACTGGCATAAGGACAGACATGTAGATCAACGGAATAGAATTAGGAGTGCAGATATAAACCCTTATATGTATGACCAATTGATTTTCAACAGAAATGCCAAGATAATTCAATAGAGAAAGACAGTGTATTCAGCATATAGTGCTGGGACAAATGGATGTCAAAATGCAAAATAATGAAGTTGAACCCCTTCCTACATAATATACAAAAATTAACACAAAATGGATCATAGACCTAAATGTAAGAGAGCTAAAATTATAAGAATGGATCCGAAGAAAAAATAGAAGAAAACATAGGTATAAACCTATTCACTTGATACTCCTGTGTTAGTACAGTTTTCTCTCCTTTTTCTGAGGTATCTGGAGTTCTTAAGTCCGAAAGCTTATCTCTTTCAAATTCTTCAAAAAAAAAAAAAATGAATCTCAGTTTCCTTTAGTGAGAGGAAAGGATTACTGTCTATTCTAGGTGGGAGTAACCACTCTTTTTTTTTTTTTTTTTTAATTGATTTTTTTTATGGTGACATTGGTTAATGATATCCAGTAAGTTTCAGGTATACAATTGAAGAGTAAGGCATATATATTTATTGCATTGTGTATTCACCTTCCATAGCTAGATTTCTTTCTATCACCACATATTTAACCCATTTTACCGCATCTACTGCTCCCCTTTCCCCTTCCTCCCTACCTTCTTGTAACCACTAGTCTTTTGTCCATGTCCATGAGTCTCTGTTTGTCCTGTTCATTTGTTGCTTTTAGGATTATATCCCACATGTAAGTGATATCATGTGATTTTCAACTTTTTCTGTCTGGCTTATTTTGCTTAGCATGATTATCTCGAGGTTCATCCATGTGGTCACAAATAGCAGTATTTCATCTCTTCTTACGGCTGAGTAATATTCCATTGTATATATGTACCACAGCTTCTTTATCCAATTATATATCATACATGCTTTGGTTGCTTCCATGTCCTGGACACCGTGAATAATGCTGCTATGAACATCAGTGTGCAAATATCTTTTCGATATTTCAAGACTGGGATAAATATCCTAAGAGGTATTGCTGGATCATATGGTAGATCATTCTTAGTTTTATGAGGAACCCCCATACTGTTTTCCATAGCAGCTGTACCAATTTGCAGTCCCATCAGCAGTGTATGAGGGTTCCTTTTTCTCTGCATCCCTTCCAACATTTTTTATTACTTGTCCTATTGATAACAGCTTTTCTAACAGCTGTGAGATGGTATCTCATTGTGGTTTTGATTTGCATTTATCTAATAGCTAGCATCTTTTCATACGTTTGATGGCCATTTGTATGTCTTTTTGGGAGAAGTGTCTGTTCAGGTCCTCTGCCCATCTTTTGATCAGATCTTTTTGTTGTTGTTGTTATTGAGTTGTATGAGTTCTTCGTATATTTTGGATATTAGGCCCTTATTGGAGGCATTGCTTGCCAATGTATTTTCACATTCGAATGGTTGTCTCCTTACCTTGTTGATGGTTTCTTTTGCTGAGCAAATCTTTTTAATTTGATGTAGTCCCATTCATTCATTTTTGCTTTTATTCCCCTTGCTTTTGAGGTTAAATTTATAAAATCCTCTTTAAGTCCAAGGTTCTTCAGTTTAGTTCCTATATTTTATTCTATGCATTTGATTGTTTCAGGTCTTATATTCAGGTACATAATCCATTTTGAGTTAATTTTGGTGTGTGGTGATAGACAACAGTCTAGATTCATTCTTTTGCAGGTGGCTTTCCAGTTTTCCCAGCACCATTTATTGAAGATGCTTTCCTTTCTCCACTGTATGTTTTTGGCTTTTTTGGCAAAAATTATTTGCCCATATAAACATGGGTTTACTTCTGGACTCTCAATTCTGTTCCACTGGACTGTGTGCCTGTTTTTCTGCAAATGCCATGCCATTTTGATTATTGTCCCTTCGTAGTATAATTTGATGCCAGGCTGAGTGATGCCTCCAGATTTGTTTTTTTCTCAGGGTGGCTTTGGTAATTTGAGGTCTTTTGTGCTTCTATACAAGTCTGATTATTTTTTGTTCTATTCCTTTAAAAAATGCCAATGGGATTTTGATGGGGGTTGCATTAAATCTGTATAATGCTTTAGGTAATATGGTCATTTTAACTATGTTGATTCTTCTAATCCAAGAACTCGGAATATCTTTCCATTTCCTTGTATCTTCTTCGATTTCTTTTAATAGGGTCCTGTAGTTTTCATTATATAGGTCCTTCACATGTTTCATTAGATTTATTCCTCAGTATTTTATTCCTTTTGTTGTGATTGAAAAAGGAATTATTTTTCCACTTCTTTTTCTGACACTTAATTATTAGAGTATAGGAACACTATGGATTTTTTGTATACAGAATCTTTACTTATTTGCTTATTGTTTCTTGTAGTATTCTTGTGGAGTCTTTAGGGTTTTCTGTACAAGAGAATCATGTCTTCCACAAATAGCAACAGTTCGACTTCTTCATTTCCTATTTGGATACCTTTTATAACTTTCTCTTGCCTGATTGCACTCACTAGGACCTCTAATGTTATATTGAATAACAGTGGTGATAGTGGACAGCCTTGCCTTGTGCCTGATCTTAGAGGGAAGGTTTTTAGTTTTTCACCAGTAAGTATAATGTTGGCTGAGAGTTTGTCGCAGATGACCTTTATTATTTTAAGGTACTTTCCTTCTATGCCGATTTTGTTAAGTGTTTTGATCATAAATAAATGCTGTACTTTGTCGAAGACTTTTTCTGCATCTACTGATGTGATCATATGATTCTTACTTTTTAATTAGTTTATGTGGTGTATCACATTAATTGATTTGCATATGTTGAACAATCCCTGTGCCTCTGAGATGAAGCCCACTTGATCATGGTGTATAATATTTTTAATATGTTGCTGTATTTGGTTCGCTAGTATATTATTTAGGATTTTTGCATCTGTGTTCATGAAGGATAAAGGTTTGTAGTTTTCTTTTTTTTGTGTTATCTTTATCAGGTTTTGGTATCAGAGTAATATTGGCCTCATAAAATGAGTTGGGAAGTATTGCCTCCTCTTCCATTTTTTAGACGAGTTTGAGGAGGATAGGTATTAAATCTTCTTTGAATGTTTGGTAGAATTCACTGGTGAAGCCATCTGGTCCTGGACTTTTACTTTTTGGTAGGTTTTTGATGATTGTTTCAATTTCCATACTGCTGGATCGGTCTATTTAGATTTTCCAGTTCTTCTTGATTCAGTGTAGGAAGTTGTATCTTTCTAAGTACTGGTTCATCTCTTCTAGGTTATTAAATTTGGTGTTATGTACATTTTCATAGTATTCTTGTATGATCCTTTGTATTTCTGTGGTGACATAATTTCCTCTCTTTCATCCCTGATTTTGTTTATTCGTGTCCTCTTTTTTCTTTAGTTAGTCTAACCATGGATTTGTCAATTTTATTAACCTTCTCAAAGAAACAGCTCTTTTTTGTGTTTATTTTTTCTATTGGTTTTTTTTTTCAGTTTCATTTAATTCTGCTCTAATTTTGATGATTTCTTCCATTCTGCTGGCTTTAGGTTTCCTTTGTTCCTTCTGTTCTAGATTTTTAAGATGAAGCATTAGGTTGTTTATTTGGGCTCATTCTTGTTTTTGAGATAGGCCTGTAATGACATAAATTTTCCTCTTTTTACCACTTTTGCCATGTCCCAAAAGTTCTGATATGTTGTACTATCATTATCATTTGTTTCTATGTATTTTTGATCTTTCTTTTTATTTCTTCTCTGATCCAGTCATTCTTCAGTAGCATGTTGTTTAATTCCATGTATTTGTGATTCTTCTTGCTTTCTTTTTGCAGTTGATCTCTAGTTTCAAAGCATTATGATCAGAGAGTATGATTGGTGCGATTTCAATCCTTTTATATTTGTTGAGGCTATCTCTTTGTCCCAGTATGTGATTGATTCTTGAGAATGTTCTGTGTGCACTAGAGAAGAATGTATAAACACCTGTTTAGGGATGAAAGGCTCTGTAAATGTCAATTATGTCCAGTTAGTCTAATATGTGATTTAAGGATGTTATTTTCTTATTGATTTTCTGTTTGGATGATCTGTCTATATCCAACAGTGAGGTATTTAGGTCTCTTACTATGTTAGTGTTTCAGTCTGTTCCTCCCTTTTGTTCTGTTTGTAATTGCTTTATGTATTTCAGGTCTCCCTGATGGAGAGCGTAGATATTAATAAGTATTATGTGTTCCTGGTGTATGACTGCCTTTATCATTACGAAGTGTCCCTCAATATCTTTCTTTACCTTTATTATTTTGAAGTCTATTTTGTCCAATATTAGTACTGCTACTCCTGCTTTTCTTTGAATGCCATTTGCTTGAAATATCATTTTCTACCCTTTTGCTTTGAGTCTATATTTGTCTTTAGAATTGAGATGTGTCTCCTGGATGCAGCATATGGTTGGGTTTTGTGTTTTGATCCATTCTGCAACTCTGAACCTTTTTACTGGTGAGCTCAGTCCACTTACATTTAGGGTGATTATTGAAATATGAAATTTTCCTATAGCCATTTTATCTTTTTTTTTCTGGTAGCTTGATGTTTCCATTGCTTGCTTGTCGTGGTTTTTTTTTTTTTTTTTTTTTAAATTTTGGTTGGGTTTTATGGGTTTTTCCTCTTGTCCTTCTTGTTTTAGTTTATATACTTTAGTTCTGAGTCTTTGGCATGTGGTTACAATTACTAATATGTAGAAGATGTACCTTATCTCCATTCCCTTTTGCAAATTTGGATCTTTGAATCCTCCCCTTTTCTGTCATTGTTTTTTAAATTTGTCCCTATGTATGCTAAATGTTTATTATGATCTTGCTACAGCAAATCTCTTCTTATTGTTTAAGCTTATAATGCCTGTTATTAGTAAGGGTTGCACTCCTCTGCTTCTATCTGTCTGCAAATCGCCTTACTCATACTTATGGTTGTTTTTTTTTTTTTGTCACTTTGTTTTAGGTAAGCTGACCCCTTTCAGTATTTCCTGTAATGTGGGCCTAGTAGTGGAGAATTTCCTCAATTTTTGTACATCTGGAAAGGTCTTTATGTAATTTTCCATATGTAAATGAGAGCTTAGCTGGATACATTATTTTTGGCTGCTAGTTCCTTTAATTTAATAGTTTGAATATTTGATTTCACTCCTTTCTGGCTTGTTAGGTTTGTGCTGAGAAGTCCAATGATAATCTAATGGGTTTTCCTTTATAGATAACCATCTTCTATTCCCTGGCTGCCCTGAGAATTCTTTCTTTGTTGTTGATTTTTGATAACTTTAATACAATGTGTCTTGGTGAAAGCCGTTTGGGGTTGAGATAATTGGGTGTTCTGTTGACTTCTTGAATTCTGAGCTCCAGCTCATTCCTTGGATTTGGGAAATTCTCGTCAACTATTTTTCTGAAAATGCTTTCTAATCTCTGCTCTTTTTCCCTTCCTTCGAGAATGCCCATTATTTTTGTTTGTTTGTTTCCTCTCCTGATGGTATCAGCTAGTTTTTGTATTTCTCTTTCGTTATTTTTCATTCTTCAGTTTCTCTCTTCTTTCTTCTAATTAATTTCTAGATTTCTGTCTTCAGTATCACTGATATTTTCCTCCATTTGGTTGACTCTGTTTCCTAAACTTGCTGTTTCATTTTTCATCTCTTTTACTGTGTTCTTCATCTAATGAAGTTCTATTTGGTTCTTTCTGAGAGTTTCAATCTTCTTGCTTTGTTCATCTAGCTGTTTTTTCAATTCCTGAAATTGTTGATTTGAGTTGTTTTGGATCTCACTGAGTTTTTTTTCAGAGTACCATTCTGAATTCTCTGTCATTTAAGTCACATATTTCTATGTTTGTAAGCTTATTTTATGGAGATTTTTCTCTTTCTATTTGAATTGCCCTGTCACCTTGGTTGTTCATGATGTTTAATGGACTATTTCTCCTCCTGGAAGTGTGTTCTGATTTCTTTCCGGAAAGATTTATTATATAAAGGTCTCTCTTTAGCCTGTTGCAAAGAAGGTGTTTTTCTTTTGGTTTCCAGTAGGTGACGTCTAAGACTCTTGGATCCCTACTTTATATAAAGTCTTAATAATGTTTCTTTTTCTTATAAATATTAAATCATACTTGCTACCCTCAGTCTCAGTCCCTGTCAATCTTAGTGACAGTTTCAGTAGCGTTTGCTCAGATTCCCCTGGGGCTCCGCGATTTTGGGTTTGGAGGATGTGACGGGAGGAGCCCTCCATGTTAGGGGATGGGGGCTGCAGTTCAGCCTCATGTTTTGCATTGGTGGCTAGTAATAATCAACTCTTGCTTCTTTGCCAGTCCCACTTCTCTGACATCCCCACTTCTTTGCTTTCTGCCCTGATCCCTGGGCAATGCCGCTGCATGGAGCTCTCAGTTCTCTCAGGCAGGCTTGTTCAGGAAACCCACTGCACTTCTTTTCTTCCTCTTTCTTCTGCAGGTAGCGGTGGCTGTGAAAGGCAGCTATTTTTCCCCCCAGTCTAGTGCCCAACTCCTGTGTTTCTGACCTGTGGTAGCTCTTATGCGCAGATTCCATGCTCAGACGAGCTGGTGTGCAGGTTGGGTGTTTTGGTTTTTTTTTTGAATTTTATATGTTCAGTTTATTGTTGTTTCAAGAGGAGAGATCTAGGGACATCTCTCACTCCACCATGCTTCTGACATCTGGGAGTAACTACTCTTTTTAGAGATTTCTAACTAATTTCCGTGTTTTTATCGCCCACTCCACTCGACTCCCTTTTCCCTCCCCTGGCTCACAAAATAGCTAATGCCTCTAGTTCCTGTGTCTTTTTGGGGGTTCTATATGGCAAAATGTTTTCTCTTGCTATCTCTTATTTCCGGTACTCTACCAAGTTACTCTAACCCATCCCTCCATCCAAATATTGTGGATTCTTTATTCGAAGTCTCTTACCTCATTATTTTTTCTTATAAGCTTATGGCTTATGCCTTTTCTATTTTCATTTTAGTGGGGCATGAGGAAGAAGTGCATTCAGGCCACCATGTGAAGCCCCATATATATGGTTTATGTTATTCTATTAAATAAAGTTACTTTCAAATTAATTGATTCAATTATTTTAATTCTGGACTGATCCAGAGCTAGTGAATTTAAAACTACATGTTACTGATTGAGAGATGATAACTATTCCTTACTGCTTTTCATAGCCATTTTGATCCACTTAAAAATATAGCATGAAAAATCAATAATGTTAATTAAGAACTTCTCTTTATCAAAAAACTCAAAAAGAGATTTCTAGTTAAGATGGTGAAGTAGGTTAACATTGTGTTTGCCTCCTCTCATGACCACATCAAAATTATAACTAAACTACAGAACAACCATAAATGAGGACAGAAGTCCTATAACTAAGGACAGGTTGGAGGGGCAGAGACACCAAATCAGATGGCCCCACACTACTGGAGACAGAAGTCCCCATAATTTTTGGCTATGAAAATCACCAGAGATTGTGGCTGAGTGAGATGGTGGGCAGTTTGAGTCCCAGGCATTTCTCTTAAAAGGCCTGTGCACTTACTCGCTGACAGACTTACTCGCTCTGAGCTTCAGCACTGGGGCAGCAGCTTAAAAGCACCAGGGACACATGAGGAGGAACTGAATTGTCTGGCTCCAGGGCGAGGGCTTGAGAGGCAGCTTTCTCTCAGAGTGCAGGCAGAATCCATTGTTTCTTTGTTGAGCTGTTTCTCCTCCCTGAATGCAGACACAGGTTGGTCACCATATCTGAGTCTCCATCAACCTGGTTAACACTCATTGCCCTGCCCTTGTATTCTGAGATCCCACCCCCTCCAACTTGCATGACCACACAAGGTTTCCAGTGGCTTTTCCATACAAACAGCCTGTCTCGGTCCATGCTGTGGAATTTCTTAAAATCTCTCAAAGGTTCACAAAGCCTCCCAAAATAGCATCTAGCCTTGGCATGCCCCCTACTTTTGCAGAGCAACCCCAAGTCCGGCACTAGTGGCAGGCAGCCCCAGTTCACAGCTTGGCCTCTTGAGACACCTCCAAGCTCAGTACGGGTGATAGCTATCTTAAGATTGCTTGGTGGCTCTAGGGAGGGCACAGGCTGTGGCTGAACTTGGCCTGAGGTGGGGGTCCTCCCAGGAGATTCCAAGGTGGGCACATATGGTAGCCAGCTTCGGACTTAGCTTGAGCACCACTCATCCGAGGATGACATACCCAAAGAGCAGACTCAGCGGGCACTAGATCCCTGCTAAAGTGAATCCTTCTCTGTAGGATCAGCCCCTGAACAACAGCTCCTTCACTCTAGTCACTGCTAGTCCTCAGAACCAATCAGCTCATGGGTCAATCCCTCCCATTGCTGTTTAGCAATAAAGGCTCAACTATAACAGAAGGGCACACACACCCATACAAGGAACACACCTAAAACACCAGCTCAGGTGACCAGGAAGAATGTGCCACTCAATCCCACAGGACACCTACCACATAAGGCCAGTCCACTAAGACTGAGAGATGTAGCAGCCTTACCTAATACATAGATATAAACACAAGGAAGCAGTGAAAATGGAAAGATAAAGAAATATCTCCTAAATAAAAGTACAAAATAAAGCTCCAGAAAAAGAAAATGGAGACAAGCAATCTACCAGATGCAGAGTTAAAAACAGTGGTTATAAGGATGCTCAATGAACTTAGGGGAAGAGTAGATAAACTCAGTGAAAACCTTAACAAAGAGCTAGAAAGCATAAAATAGAGATAGAAAACATAAAAGGAATCAGTCAGAACTGAAGACTACAATAACTGAATGAAAAATACATTAGAGAGAATTAACAGTAGATTAGATGAAGTAGAGGACTGAATAAGTGATTTTTGAAGATAAAGTAGCGGAAAACACCCAATCAGAACAGCAAGAAGAAAAAAGAATCCAAAATAATGAGGATAGTGTAAGGGATTTCTGGGAAAACATCAAGCATACTAACATTCACATCATAGGGGCACCAGTAGATGGAGAGAGAGAGAGAGCAAACCTATTTGAAGAAATAATGACAGAAAACTTCCCTAACCTGGCAAAGAAAATAGATATACAAACCTCAAGAAGTGCAGTGAGTCTCAAATAAGATGAACCCAAAGAGGCTCATACCAAGACACATCATAAGTAAAATGCCAAAGGTTAAAGACAGAGAATCTTAAGAGCAGCAAGAGAAGAGCAGTTAGTTACCTAGAATGGAGCTCTCATAAAACTGTCAGCTGGATTCTCAATGGAAGCTTTGCAAGCCAGAAGGGATTGGCAGGCAATATTTAAAGTGATGAAAAGCAAGGTCCTACAACCAAGATTATTCTACCCAGCAAAGCTATTATTTAGAATCAAAGGACAGATAAAGACCTTCCCAGACAAGAAAAAGATAAAGTTCTTTACTAACAAACCTGTGTAGCAAGAAATGTTAAAGGAAATCCTTTAAGAAAAAGAGAAAACAAAAAAGATAAAAATGAGTGATAAAATGGCAATAACTACATATCCATCAATAATCACTTTAAATATAAATGGATTAAATGTTCCAATCAAAAGATGCTGTGGCTGAATGGATAAGAAAACAAGATGCTTACAAGAGACTCACTTCAGATCAAAAGACATATAAACTGAAAGTAAAGGGACAGTAAAAGACATTTCATGAAAATGAAAACAAAACAAAAAAGCTGCGGTAGCGATACTTACACCAGACAAAACAAACTTTAAAACGAAGGCTATAACGAGAGAAAGAAGGACCCAGTAATTCTACTGCTGTGTATTTATCCCAAGAAACCCAAAACACTGCTTTGAAGGAACATGTAAACCCATGTCTTTATTGCAGCATTATTTACAATAGCCAAGATAAGAAGGCAGCCTGGGTGTCCACCAATGAATGAATGGATAAAGAAGAGGTGGTACAGATATACAATGGAATATTAATCAGCCATAAAAAAGAACAAAATCTTGCCATCTGCAAAAACATGGATGAACCTAGAAGGTATTGTGCTGAGTGAAATCAGACAGCAAAAGACAAATGTTATATGATTTCACTTACGTGTGGAATCTAGAGAACAAAATAAACAAAACAGAAACAAACACATGGATATGGAGAACATTTTGATAATTGCCAGATGGGAGGGATGTTGGAGGGGTGAGTGAAAGAGAGGAAGGGATTAAGAGGTACAAATTAGTAGTTACAAAATAGTCATGGAGATGAAGAGTATAGCATAGGGAATATAGTCAATATTTAATCACTGTGTATGGTGTCAGACTTATTGGTGTATAAATATCTAATCACCATGTTGCATACCTGAAACTAATATAATATTGTATGTCAAGTGTAATTGAAAAATAAACAATTAAAAAAAACTCAAGAAGAAAGTGAAAAGACAAGTTAGAAATGTGAGAAAATATTTGCATTTCCTCTATATGACAAAGAATTACTGTCTAGTAGAATACATAAAGCATTTCTCATGAATGAATTTAAAAAGACAAACAATTACATAAAAATAGGCAACAGAATACATAAGCAGGCATTTTACAGAATAGGAAATAGAAATGACTAAGAAAAGGTCCTCAACCTCATTAGTAATTAGGAAAAATGTAATTTAAAACCATAGGAGAATTATAAATTAAAATCACAATAAGATTCCACCCACTAGACTGGCAAAAATCAGAAAGTCTGAGAATGTGGAGCAACAAGAACTCTCAAATACTGTGAATTAGAAAACAAAGTGATACAACCAACCATTTGGTGTTATCTAATAGAGTTCAAAACAAAACCACACTATTATTCAGCATTTCTACTCCTTTGTATGTTAAATTCTTGTACCTAAGCTCTGTGAAATATGTAGAATAAAGTTCATAGCAACATCATTTGTAAAAACAAAAAAAGTAGAAACAACCTAAATAACCACTGATAGATAGGTTAAATTTTGTCTATTCATAAAATAGACTATTATACAGCAATGAAAATAAATGAACTACAGCTATATGCATCAATTTGATTGAATTAAATAACAATATTGAGCAAGAAAACTCAGAGTATAATTTAAATTTTATAGAGCTTGAATACAAGAAAACATAGTAACACATGCGAATGCATATGAATGATTAGTACTAAATTCAGGATGGTGGTTACATATGGGAGACTTGAGGGAGATGTAATCTGAGTGAGGCACACAGGGAACATCAAAGGTACTGGTATTGCTTTCTTTTTTAAGCTGAGTGGTGGGTCATTGTAAGTTCATTTTCTTATTCTTAATAATAATAATGCTCTATTCATGTATGTATATTTCATAACAAAAGGTAAATGACAACAAAAATATCACCACAATTTTCTTTTTCTTAATCAGAATAACCTGTAGATTTATTCAATGGTTGATGTAGCTTTGATATATCTATCCAGGCTGTAATAAGTGGAGGTCACATAGGTGGAAGACATACACGTGGAGGTTGTGCAGGTAGAGATCATTTTTCCAACAGGCTCAGATGATGGTTAGCATTTTTTAGCAATAAAGTGTTTTTAAATTAAGGTATGTATTTTTAATACATAATGCTATTCACGCTTAATAGACTACAGCAGCTGTCCTCAATCTTTTTGGCACCAGGGGCAGGTGCTCCTATGAGACAATCTAATGCCTGATGATCTGAGGTGGAGCTGAGGCGGTGATGCTAGTGCTGGGGAGAAGCTGTAAATACAGACGAAGCTTCACTTGCTCACCCACTGCTCAGCTCCTGCTGTGCAGCCCAGTTCCTAAGAGGCTGCAGACCAGTACTGGTCTGTGGCCCAGGGACTAGTGACCCCTGGACTATAGTATAGTACGGTACGGTACGGTATGGTACGGTACGGTACAGTATAGTATAGTATAAACATAACTTTTACATGCACTAGTAAGCACCAAAATTTGTTGACTCATTTTGCAGTATATGCTTTATTGTGATGTCCTGGAGGTATCCCTGTAATTTATTGTCTTCCTTTTTCAGATAAAGAAACGGAGGTTCAAAGCAGTCAAGAAGAACGTGCCCCAAGTCAGTCCATAGTGTGGTAGACATTGTTTCCAAGTCCAAGTGCAGAGTTCATCCTCTTACCATTATACTGTGCTTCAGACAGCTGACAGTCACTCTCAATAGCAAGTTGACTATGAGGATGCAGGGACATTGTATAGAATCCACAATTTCAGGGATTGGAAGCAGTATTGAAGTCTCCTGAAATTCTCACCCCACTTCTGTTACCTCTGCATGTCAGTTTAGTATTCTTTGCACTATTGGTGGGCTTTCTTTTCTTTCTGGTTATTCTAGAGCTCCTGCATTTACCTGTCACGATGCCAGTTACATGAGGATGTTTACTTGACTCTGTAGTCCCAAATCCACATTTCTGAGAATTTGATTCAGATTTGGTCAGGGCTCTGTATCTGACTTAGTTGACTATGGTTGGGCCTATCTGCCCCTCTGTATGGAGGTGGGGCAGTTTCCAGAAAGAGGCAGGGGTAGAAGGGATTGTTGTCATCTTAAATACTGGGCAGACATCTGGATAGGTAACCACTGCATGGTTCAGAGCTCATCCTCAAAGGGAAACCAGGGTTGTCACCTGTTACTAAAACTGAAACTTTATTTCCTCACCATATTCAGTGTTCTATTCATACAAAACTATTTTTTTTTACAAAACTATTTTTTTAAAGTGACAATTGGAAGGTCACAACTTTTTCCCCATGTATTTTGAATGTGAAAAATTTTCCTTCTATACATAACTTACACTTAAATAAGCAAATGCCTTTTAACACTCATGGGTGAAAATCAGCTCAAAGACACGTGCAAAATTGTAGCAGGTTGCTTTTCTTGTTGTGTATTAATTTTGAAGCAATAGCTGATTTTCAGATAGCAAATCAAAATAGAATATTTAATTATATGCAATGAGTATTTTTTTTGTGTTGAGCCATTCACCAAATACCAAAATTGCATCTTTATGAAAAACTTTACATTCCTCAATACTATATATTTCCAGCTCCATCATCAGGTAACATGGGTTTAAAAAGAACAGAGATCACTGTATGCCTTTAGCAAGTCTTAGCTTTGCTAGTAAGTAGTTTGGTTACACTCTGACAAAGCTTGTTTAAAGAAATGTAATTCTCAGAGTTTAAAAAATATATAATTCTTGATCTTACATTGTTTGGAGCACAAGCAAAGCTCACTGTACACAAAAGATGCCTTATATTACAGAGGAGGCTGTAACCTGAGGTGCCCAAAGAAAGGCTAAGCATGGCTTGCAGTATCCACTGGAAGATGGATGTCAGACATGGCAGGCACTTTGGCCTACAAATCACATACCAAAAATTCAATCTCTATTCTTCCAAGCACCTTATATTCCAAGTCCCAGGTGTATAAAGATGGTAGTAAAGGAATTAGCAATTCTACTTCATAAACTAATTTAAAACCCCAAAGAGACAGTGTCTCAAAGAAAAAGAATAGGCATAAAAATATAATACACAGTTAAACATATTTAATAGAAATATTAAAATAATCATTACATTTCCTCTCATTGCTGAAAACATGAAAGAATATTCCTTTTGTAATCAAAGTAATATTTTTTTTAACATGCAAAAAGGTATTTTTGTTATTACATTCATAAGTAGAGGCTGTATTTCAAAACAAGTTTACACAGAATTCAAAAAAAGGCCTAAACTTAAAAGAATAAATGAAATTTACTTAAATACTATTACAGTTACATTGTATGCTGCTGGCATACTAATATTCACAGTTTATAAAGTAAAAAAACTAAAATTTTAAAGTCAGCTCTGAAATAGATGCATTTTCATTAATACATTCTCTAGTTAAGTCTGTTTTTTTTTTTTAAACAGGAAGAAAGACATTCAAGATATTAAAGAACAAACTCAAAATGTCAGCAGCACATTTCAGTTAAATTAAATTGGAAGCCAATATTCTGAGTAAGCAAAGTACAAAGTCAGTTCACCAGTGGAGACTGAAAATGAGAATATAAATTGGAAGGCTTGAGAGAGAACTTCATAGAACATACTGTGTGGTAGATTTTTTAACAAATAAATATTAAAAATAGAATTCTCAAATTTATGATAAGAACACAATTTTGATTTAGTCAATAAAATATACTCAGGCATCAAAGGCATACCACCATCTACAGTTATTCACAAGAACTGTGAAAATGTAGCACTGATCATAGTGTCTCTCTAAAATGCCTTCTAATGGAAACTTACAGAATGACATTATCTGCTGAAACATGGGAAGCACCAGTTTCATATTTAGATAAAATGCTGAGTAATACAGTCAATGTTCTGATAAATTTTTATTTGGGGAGATGGAAAGAATTCTCAAACTAGACTCATGGCTTAGAAGGAGCTGAACCATAACAAGAGCCTGGAGAGACAACATGAAATCACCCTAAGGTAAGGTAACGCATGGTTCTAACTATTCATATTCAGCATACGCCAGCCAACAGTGTGCTGACAACACAATGAGTTCTGAGATAATTTACTTCAGAGAAAAAAAGAACAGTTCATTTTTAAGTAAATAACTACATAAATTGTATTTTAACTTAGTCTCATAATTAACTGTAGCATATTTACCTTAATAGTCCCTTAATAAACATGCCAACTTTACCAATAAAGCATTTTCCTTTCAGTTCTAATTAACAATTTTTAAAACCATTTTTAACTATTAACAATCTACAATTCTGATCTTACAATAAATATTCTTGTAATGTTATTTTAAAAGCCTAAATTCCAGTTGGTATGGTACCAAAATTTAGTTTAATTTTAAAATTCACAGTATTACCCACAAACAGGTGGGTCCTGAGGTTTCAGAGAAAGGAGTGAATTCATTCTTGGTGTTTTCACCTGGCAGCATGCTTGGACGATCAGAGTCAAAGGGCTGTGGACTGGTATCAACACTTCAGGCTGTTGTTCTTTTACTTCAAGACGAGACTTTTTAAATACATGTGATGTAAGTATGTACAAATATATGTAGATGTGGATGTACACACACTTTTGACGAAAGAATGACAGAAATACATGTGAACCTTTTTTGATAAATGGATTCTATTTGGTTTTAATAAGTAATGTTCTTTCCATAAATCTATCGAATTCCAGACCAGCTATGCAGATAGGATGTCCATCCAGAGGAGCGGGAAGCATTTTCTTCTTCACCTTTGGGGAGTTAAAAAAATATATATCAATCTTCTCAAACCATACTTTGATATTACAAATCTGTCTGTTCTTAAACTTTCAGTATTTATTGTCTTTCTCCATTAGATAATTTCAAAATAAAGTACCCAGCACAATTAAGTATTTTTTAAAATAAGAGGAATTATTCTTTTAAAACAAAAGCCTTTATATAATTTACCTTAGAATCTAAAACCAATAGATTTATGGTAAGTCTCAAACCTAAACCAAAACAAACCCAAAACAACTGTTTTTTTTTTTAAATTATTTAAAAATTAGGCTTAAGTAATAATTTATTTACAGTTACCCTTTTTAGGTGTAGCGCTATCAGCCCAACCAAGGTATAAGGCATTTCTACCACCTCAAAGTTCTCACTCATGTGCCCTTTTTTAAGCCAGCACTCACCCACCATTTGTAACCACTGATCTTTTTTCTGTCCTTATAGTCTTTTCCAGAAAGTCATATAAATAGAATCACATGGTATGTAGTCTTTTTGAGTCTGGCTTCTTTCACTTAGCACAATGCATTTTAGAATCATTCATGTTGCTGTGTGATTCAGTAGTTCACTCCTTTTTACTGCTGAGTAGTATGTTATTATGTGTCTGTACATGTTTATTCATTTATCAGTGAATATCTGAGTTGTTTCTAGTTTTTAGCAATTTAAAATAAAGCTGCTATAAACATTTGTGCACAGGTTTTTAATTTAAAAATCTGAGAATTCACATACCATAAAATTCACCTCTTTAAAGTATTATAATTCAGTGTTTTTTGATATGTTCAACGAGGTTTGTGTGTTTGTGTAGACATGTTTTCATTTCTTTTGGAATAATACCTTGGAACAGGACATTTGCTGTACAGTAAATATATGTTTAACTTTATAAAAAATGCCAAACTTTTCTAAGGTGGTTGCATCATTTTGTATCGAATATTCTAGTTCTCTTTTTTATGATCAACACAAAGAAATCCTGTCTTTAAGTTCAGAAAAATTCTGTGCTTCCCAGAAAATTTCAGAAAAGGTCTCCTTTATTGTTTTCATCTTAATATAATTTGTATATTAACATCTATGATGTGAAAGTTTTGCAAACTTAAAAAAAAAGTGAACATCTCTTTTCATTACATGTTCTATCCCTCACTACTCTCCTCACCTCCCCAGAGATAACCATTATTAAATTTAGTATGTACTCTTCCAGACATGTTTCTGCATTTTCAGACATATATATATATCACAGCTGGATCTCAGAGAAACATTTTCAAAATTTTAAATGAAGAAACTCTATAGTTTTCTAACCACTTTCATTTCTTTTTCTGTTCATTGTTTGTTTTTATCCATGTATTAGTTGTGAACTGCTACATAACGAAGTACCACAAACAGCATAAAACAGCACATAATTATTATGTTTCTGTGAGGCAGGAGACCAGGAATGGCTTAGCTGGGTCATCTGTCTCAGGGTCTCTCAAAAGGCTGCATTCAAGGTGTCTGCCAGGGATGGGGGTCTCATCTGAAGGATCAACTGGAGAAGAATCTGCTGTGAACTTGTAGTAGATGGCAGAATTCAGTTCCTTAAGAGCTGCTAGACTGATGGCCTCAGTTCCTTGTCATATAGGTCTCTCCAATATGGCAGCTTGCTTCAAAAAAGTATACAAGTGGACAAAGCAGAGAGTTTGCTAGCAAGACAGAAGCCACAATGTCTTGTAACCTAATCATGGAAGTGGCATCCTATCACCTTTGCTGTATTCCAGTGGTTAGAAACAACTCACTAGGCCAGTCTACTGGCTATTCAAGGGAAGAGGATTACATAAGGGCACCCATAACTGGTGAAGGGTATGGGGGCAGCAGGCTTTTTAGAAGTCTTCCACAATCTACATGGAGAAGAGCTTCTAGAAAACTAGAGGAAATTATATTCTTTAGGGATGGACAACTGGGTACTAACTCTGCTTTATTCCGTCAGAGGAGGTGGAGGCTTTGCTCTTCCTCCTCTGAGAGCAGAAAAACGAGAGCCAGATCATTGTGAAAATGTCCTTAAACAAAATGTAGAGACCGTTGTATGTTCATCTGGAATGAATGGTATACTCTTGAGTATAAGTGTTGCGACACAATAAAAATCCAGCTGTGTTCTCAGATCTGAAAGGACCCTGCCTTGTGCGGTCAACATTCCTAGCAGCTCTTCATCTCCTTAGGTAAATAAGAACTAGAGGAAAGCCGTGCTGAGATTGGTACATTTGCTTCTGCCCTAAGCAACTGTTCTCTTCTGGTAAGATTCTATATCCTCTGCAAATCACATCAGACACTTAACAGTGAATATGTCAGTATGCATGCTCTTCCTGCCAATCTGGAGATGATCAGAAAAGGTTATGATAGTCTTTGCCTTTTATCCCATTGAGTTTGTTGGCCTTTTTCCTCTTTGTTTATATCTACATAGTATTAGACCTTGGTACATAAATAACAATATATAGCTCTGTAAATTATAATCTAGTTGGGGAGTAAAGATGTAGAGAATCAACTTTTTGCTCTTGTTTGAGCAGCAAAGTTGTGATTCCAATTTTGCATAAGGAAGTACTATACAAATAACTTATTTGGAGAGTGAAATTGACTTATCATAAGTTGTATCTCAAATAGAATATGCAATCTGTGAGCTCTGCTGGGACTTAGCATGCAGGAAGCAGGGTGTGTTAACATTTGCATTGCAAGTAGAGCAACAATCTATACTTCTTAGCAGTGTCTTCTTTATGTTACTTCTTTTTGGACTAATGTGGTACTTTATGTTGTTTTGCCTTACATAGGGATACAACAAGGCAGCTACTATCAGTTTATGACACTTGCTTGGGGTGCAAGTTGGGCCTTTATTGGGTGTTTATTATAAGAAGTTTCATGTTACTTGTCAGAGTTAGATAACTTACTTTATTTCCTAAGCTAATGCTTTTCAAATATTTGCAACACAAACCCACAGGAAAAAAAAATTTATATCAGAAGCTGATACCATTAGACAGATAACCAACATCCACACATACCTAGACAGTTTCAAGAGACAATCCTTGCCCTTACTAGATTCAATGTATCCTTTGTTTGTCTTATTCTATTTAAAAAAATTTTCTAGATGTGACTCATCAAATTTCATCATTCACTAATGGTTAGCAACCTGAATGAAAAATACTGTTTAAACTCTACACAAAATCAGAGGTTGTAAACATTGCTTTGAAGGAGACGAAGAACGCCAAGAGGTACTTGTGTTCTTTGCTTTTTGGTCCCATCTTTCAGTGCCAAGAAGAGTAGCTCTCAGATCTTCTCTCTGGCACCCCACACATGTATAATGTGTGTTATTTTCAGAGTCTTGGTAAAGAAATGTCCCTACTGTAGCTGGTGTGGCCCATGACCCATATCTGAAGCATGACAAATTTCCTCTGCATGATGTTTTTTCTTTCATCTCAGACTTTCCATCTAGAAAGTTTTCTTTATGCATGAAGTACACTGTTGAGAATTTCCAGGGGAGGTGAATTCTTAAAGCTTCTGTCTGTCAGAAAAGATCTTGAAAATATTTTTCCAAAGTTGGCAGTTATTTCTTACAGCACACTAAACACAGTATTGTACCAACACTGTTGAAAAGTCCATTGTGAGCCTATTACTCCTTTAAAACTAATGAGGCAATATGTCTTCTTTCTCTGGCTGCTTTTGAGACTTTTATTGAGTTTTTCAAATCTGTAGATGGGTATCCTTCAGAAATTCTTGAAATTTTTCAGCCATTCTCTTCAAATATTCTTTCTATCTAATTCTTTTCTCTTCTCTTCTAGAACTTCAATTATTAAATATGTGTTATATGCCATCATTCTATTGTGTCTTTTATTCACTCTTCTTTTTTTTTCATTTTTCTCCATGCTGAATTCTGAATAATTTCTTCCTACTTATCTTGTTTAATCATTTTTTCTTAAGCTATATTTAAACCTGCTGCCAGACCATAACTGTTTTTAGTTTAATTTTTATAATTTTTCTTTTATTTGCTCACATAGATATGAAATAAGAAGTTAATAACTTTTAAAAAGTAACTAGTTTAAGTTTAATAAATGGGGGGTTTCCTTTGTTTTCAGGACTTAGCAAAAGCATGTCTTAGAATTCTGGATTTCTAATGAACTTCTAAATATATCCTGAGTAGAATGATCAATAACATTGGTTTTATTGGGACCCTCAGGTTAGTCTCTTTGAGATCTTGGATTAATCAATGGACTCTCAACTTATAGGAGTCACTTGAATGTTAGTAACATCTACACTAAATTAATCATGCTGGGCTTTTTAAAACAGGAGTATTAGATATGTTAAATACTTTGACATCTAATTGTTCTATTGAAAACTATGTTTTAATTAAAAAAAATTCTTTCTAAAGTCCTGATTAAATTTACAATAAAATGTTTTGGCTTTGACAGAATAAAAAGTAATACATAAGAGCAAATTTATCATTTAGTATAGTGATTTACTAAAACTGGACACTTTGTATTCTTATTTTGGATTTTGTGATAAAAATGCTATTGTGATTAAGATAATGTACTTGACTATTAGAGCTGAGATTACTATCATTAATTATTATCATTAGAAAAATGTATTGCAAGAACAAAAGATTCAAAGAAACTAACAACACTACTTATGAATTATTTCTGCAAAAAAAACCAAAAAACAAAAAAAAAAACAAAGAAAAGAAAAACAAACCTCAATTATATCAGTCCTCTAGATCATGAAGTACAGTCACTAAACCAGGTCCCCAGAGTATCAATATCACCTGGGAACTTGTTAAAAATGCAAACTCTTGGGTACTACCTAACATCTACTTAATCAGAACATGCGGTGGGGTCCAGCAAACCGAGTTTTAATAACCTTACTACATGATTCAGATATTCAATTTTGAAAACCACTGTCTAGCTCTATCAGTTTAGTTACGATTTATAGGGGTTGGAGGAACATGTTAAAAAGCACCAACTTGATGAGGCAAAGGGATCAAAAGTGGGACTACTACACATTTGGGGCGTACTGACCTCATAGCTGATATCTCTCATCCCACCCAACTGCATCTGGATCTAATCAGAGATCTAAGTTCCTATTTATAGGCAACATTGGAAGAAGTTAAATGCTATTTTAAAGTGCCAAATCCAGAATAGGACTTCTATAAGATAAATGATTACTTTCTTGAACGAATAAATGACATTATAGGAAGGAATGTGGAATTGCTATATATAACAAAAATAAAATAAAGCTTAAGGAACATCACCAAATGCAATGTGTGAATTCTGTCTGGGATACAGTAAAAAAAACATTTGTGATAATCCAGGTACACTGAACATGAACTGCAAGCAGATGACAGGGGAGTCCAGCGTACATTGAGGTAGTCAGTGGGGAAATCATATGTGTGGGATTTGCTTTAAAATCTCAAGCTCTGCTCTGCCCTTGCCTAATGACTGACCATGAGTTGAAAATTGTTAAAGACGGATGACAGCTACAAGGGATATTGTACTATTCTCTGTATGCTTGAAAGTGTCAATAATAAAAATACTTTAAAACTAAAACAAAAATGAAACCATGATCCTTAAGATGCAGATAGCAGCTGTATGTGAATCATTTAAAGTCATTTATAAAATCACAGTATTAGATCTGACATGAAAATTTAAGATCTAAACATAGGACATATGCTTTTAAAGCTGCATATGCCTGGAAAAATGGGACTCCTGGATATGATTTGGACCAAGTATTAAGACATAGTGAGGAAAGACAGTTAGCCTAGGGACATTCCCCGGCCCCTCCAGGACACAGCTCTAGAATTTTTCCTTGTCCCTTGCTCAGTTCTCTCCCTGTTTTGACTCAAGTGTGAGAAACAAGCCAAGGCTGGGAGACAGGTTGGACAGCCTTGGGACATCTCTTCCCCATTCAGAATAAGGCTCCAGAGTCTTTCCCTTGTCCTTTATTCAGCTTTGGCTAATACCATTATGATATCACCTGCATTGAAAGTACCAGTCTCCAGGCCTCTCCCCACCACCACCCCAAGGGAAGAAAAAAAAAAGCCCATAATCCAAACAGGGGCAACTGTTCTCTGATCTCACCCACACTTTTAAGTGTGTACTTTGCTTTAATAAATCTTGTGTATTCCTGTTTGCTGTCTGTTGTATCCCTGAATTCTTTCTAGCAGCATAAGACAAGGACCTAGTCACCAGAGCTCTGGGTCAAGGTGCCTCTTTGGACTCCCACCCTGTGGAGCTCTCTGGCATCAATAGGACTATTGTCTCAAGACTATTTTAAGGTAGAAGGGGTGAATAGGCAGGGGAGAAAATAGAAGAGAACAAGTCAACACATGTTTAAAAAGTATGATATAAAATAAAACCACTTTCTTTGATAGAACTCAATGCTAGGATTATAAATCCAATTTTCAAAGAACCAGAAAATTAAACTAAACACTGTATTGTATTTTGCTGCATGTTCAAAATTATATAAATGTACTATAGTCGCCATACAGTGCTAAAGTCAGCTTTTCAAATCTAGTCAGAGATTACACATATGAGATAAATCCAAATGAACAAAATCTAAGTCATAATGTTAAGTCACAGTGTCACGGATAAAATTCTAAGTACACAAAAAGTCTTAACCACAAGGCAACATTTAAAAACAGAAATTATAACACTTTCCTTCACCTACCTTGAGCAATTGCAGCAAGTTTTCCCTTTTCTTCAGGGCTGAGCTGTAACATTGTATTTATAACAGGAAGGAGTCTCTCTCTTTCACTACCTGGTTTTAGGAAAATGAACTGTAGCAAGACATTCTTCAAGTATTCCAGGTTAGCTACAGATTTCTCTCTTTCTTGATTTCTTTCCAATCTTCTAATTTCACTTTTGAGAAGCTGGTGTTAGAGAAATGAGTTATAAATGAGTTTTAGGAGCTTCTGGTTAAACATGGCAAACTGAATACATGAATTTTTCTTCTCTTCTCCCTGAAATGCCCCGCAAAATGACAATAAAGGAGAACCTAGGAGAAAAATGTAGATGAGAAATATCAAGAAATTCCCAGAAGATGGGAAAGATGAAGTGTAAGTGACTCGGTCCAACTGTTTACCAAGTACCACAGACAAAAAGAGTGCATCCCACAAAAACACCGAGAATCCCCTGTATTGAACAGGTTACAATGGACGCTGGAGGTGAAAACTGAGGATTATGTAAAATTTATACAGATCGGCACCATGATGATGTTCCTTCCACCTTCTACTCTCTATAGAAACTAAGCCAGTGGGCTCAGGGCCCCGGGCTAAAACATCTGCATCTACCTCTAATCCTCTTCCCTGTGCTACTCCCAGAATCCCAGGCAGTTAAGATATACACAGTGAAATTATATTTACATGATAAACAACATTTAATCAAAACAAAAGTCGAGTTTGGGATAGAGTGAAAATTCTGCAATGTAAGACAATTTAAAAATACTACCAACCAGATAAATAGAGCAAAGGATGATATGAAAAAGATGGTAGGATGTTAAAGTCATTAAAGATTTCTAGGTTGAAACAAAAAAAAAAAAAATAGTTTTTTCGTCATTTTAGGTTAGTCTAGAAAAGTTAATCAACCCTGTCCTAAAACTTAGGGTCATTTTTAAAAAGTGACAATAAAGTCTAGGAAATTATGTGAGAATGTATATTTGTGGAAATAGAATATTTAAATAGTCACTTAGGTTCACTGGGCTAGTTAGTGATTTGTTAGATGTGACCATGTTTTGACTATGTGGAAAATTTTTTATAGAGATGCATACTAAAGTATTTAGTGGTGGGATGTCATAATAGATATAATTTACTATAAATAACTGAATAACTCAGCATTAAAAAAATTAATTTGACAAGGACAGCTGGTCGCCCTGCATGGTACCCGGCAGAAGCATGTGCTTTTCAGACAGACATGAGTATGAATTTTGCTTCACTATTTATCAGCTTCAATTTTTCTCCCATCCAGTAATTAAGAGGATTAAATACAATAATATATGTAAAATCCAGGGCCTGGCTCATGAGAACTACTCAGTAAGTAGTATGACTATATTTGGAGAGTCGATTTATCAGTGAGCAGGGTGGAAATATTTCATTTGTGTCATCCTCAACAACTCCACAATCTACCTTATTTCTACATGTTTCTGGTCTCTTTAGGAAAAACTTTCTATATCATTTTTTCATTTCCACCCCAAATCTGTGAAAAGTAGTTTAGTGTTATAAACATCAGCAGAATGGTCTGAATAAGTGCTCCATGATTTATCTTTAGAATTTAAGGACCCACATCCATTTTATTTAAGCATACATGGAAAAATGACTTGTGAACATCTAATTTCTATCTACTATGGTTTCTTAGTAAAGGTAGGAATTAAATAGGATTTATAATAGATATAAAAGCAATAAGTCTTCATTTCAGAAATATATCATTGAGAACTAAGATGCTATGAATAAACCTGATATGTGAAATTTTAAACTGAGCTAAGTGTCTTTACAAGGTCAAGAAAACCAAACTGATGCATTTTCTTGTTGGCAGTTTTTTGACCTTACCTTAATTTGCTCCATAAGGATTGCATTGGTTGCTTCTGTTTCTCGAAGCAGGCCGTTTAAATGATCAGCACTTTTTGTGGTGGAACTGAGCTTTCGAACCAATTCTTCTTTGGTAACTTCAGCATGACATAAAGGAGACTCTGCAAGATGTTGTTCCAATAATTAATTTTCAAAATCAGGATTACAGATGAAGATTCTAAATAAGAAAAATATCTCAGTATAGATATTTTACTGTTATATTACCTAGGTCCACTCTCTTTGCAATTCTTTTAGTCAACATATCTCAATTCAAAGGCTACATATTGAATGTAACAAAAATAAGACAGAATCTCTGTTCTAAACATATAATCTAACCGAATATAAGCTCTATGAGCCCTAGTTCTGGAAGTTGTTAGGCCTGTGTTTATAAACTATTTTATTAGTTTTATCACTTATCCTCCTTTATCTACTGATATTCCAAGAGCTTGTGTCATTTTACTTATATAAAAAAAGAAGTATTAACATACTAATCACTTATATAATGGACTCTCATTGGAATTTTATATGAGGTGCGGTAGGTATCATTATTCAAATTTTACAGATAATGAAACAAGCTCAAAGACAACAAAGAGTTCACAAAAATCACAAAGCCAAGTCTGATTCTGAAGTCTGTTGCCACTCTATAGTGATGCCTCCTGCTCACCACTATTCACCTGAAAACAACCAGGACTGCAATTTCCACCTACATCATAATGGGACTGTGGATGCAAATAGTCCTTACTACTCCAGATCCTGAGACTTCAGAAAGATAACAAATTCCCCCTGAATTACAAAATTAATATTCATTACAAAGATATACCAAAACTTTACTGTAATAAGGCAAATTTAGCATTACTACTTCATCAAGAGGAATAAACTGTTTCTTGGGAGTGTGAAAAAACATTTATAATGCTAATATCATTACAGAAATTCCAACTATCTATTTCTGGTTCAAGCTTATGGGAGAACTAATTTTAATTAAAAAATTATTTTGTTTCATTTTGCAGGGAAGTTTTCCATTTGAAAAGTGGTAGAATACTAAAAGAAATTTTATTGGAGTATATCAAAAAAGCATTTATAACTTAGAGTAACATTAATAAAACAAGACAGTAGAATTAAGAAAAACAGACTTAAAGAAACATACCAAGTTTAGCTTCAGGAGAATTAAGAAGCTGCTCTAAAGACTGTGTGTGAGTGCTGGTGGAAGATACAGACTCTGTATCAGTTGTCTCCATTCCTTCTCCCTCCTCTCGGGTTATAGCATGCATGTCCAGAAGCGGAAGGTCTGTGTTTCTTCTTTCTCGTAAGTTCTTCACCGGTTGGTGGGAAGAAGCTGGGCCATTATTTTTAGAGGGGAAGTGAGAACGTGTTCAAAATTGATAAATTCAGCATTAACAGAGATATAGAATAAAATTAAAACAATTCTAGGGATGTCAAAAGGTATAGTAAAGAATTTGAATAAACAGTGGACAAGTAATTGTATATAAAAAAATTTCTTAAAGTTACAAAAATTTAGTTATTGAACTTTTAACCCTTTAAGTCATTTCAGTGGAAACTATAAATTAAATGCTACTAGCTAGATAAGATAAATTATTAGATAACAAAGCTCACAATATAAAGTGCTATACTGTTGCTCAACACTGGTAGAAGTTCTAAAACTAGATTCTAGCTATTTTTGAGGGTTAGGCATATCAGATAGTTGCATACTTTCTGAGATGCCCTTGCTGAAGTTTGCTCAGCAGACATTCTTACTCATCACTGCCTGTACACCTTCACTTCTACTGGTTCCTACCACTATACACTCACATCTTCAGTGTTGAGGCAAGAACCACCTAGAATCCAGGGTAGGGAACTAATCAATTATAATTCCTGGGCAAGGCTTTTCTGCTTGCTGATAATGTACATTTTCACAGAACTATATGCTTTATAAGACACTTTTAAACACATTACTTAATTAATCCCAAGAAACCTGAAGTTCAGAAAAATTAAATGACCTTGCTCAGGGTGTCACAGGTAAGCTGGGGACCAGAATTCTAACCCAGGGCTTTTAACTTCAAATTTATTTTCCATTCCATAAAGTTGCCTCCTGTTTTCTTTCAAACATTGGCCCTCTGGCTGCTTTTATTGAAAGATTTTCCTGGACTTCTGATATTTCTCTAACTGCTTATTCTACTGCTGATTCCTAGATGATGATCTCTTGTGCAACTACTGTTTTCCTGGCTGGTTACTTCCTGTTTTGACTATTAACATATGTTAAATGTTCTTGAAGCTTGGTTTTCAACCCTGATGAGTGACTCAGAGCTGTCAATGCCCTGGTGACATTTTCCACAGGAAACAATATTAAGTATAAAGCTGAGACTTAATACTAATGTAGCCTCATCTTGGCTGACATAGTCTCATCTCTTCCAGAAAAAAGAATGGAAGATAACTGGGTATGGTTGAACTAAAACTCCAACTAATCAAAAATATGAAAGGGAAGAAGCTATACATGGCCAAACAATCCTACAAGTTCAGCTGCTGCTTAAGCGTTTCTAAGCCTCTTGCTCTCTACTATTTCAAATTAAAAAAAGATACATTTTGATGGCTAACAATGAAGAACACTGAACAGATCCAGTGAATACTGGAATTTGGACACACGTCATGAGACTGACAGAGTATGTTTGTGTCAGAGAAAAGGAAAATACTTTATTACATGGTGGCTAATAAATACATGAGAATAAGCACTCTCAGGTTAGAGAGGCTGCTGTAAGTATAATCCAGAAGGGTTCAAATGGTTCAAATATCTTCTCGGTGGGCAAATCCAAAATTCATTAATCACAGAATAAGGACCAGTTGTCACCTAGTATTCACATTTGTGAAGAATGTATTTAAGTGATAAAAATGCCTAAGAACATGAACAACTAATGTTTCCATGTGTACATACATACTTCTTGCGCTCGGTTCACTCTTAAGCTGGAAAAGCTGAGCTTCCACCTTGGAGAGCTGCTGCTGCAAAGTCTCCATTGTCTTTCTGTGTTCCTCCTGCAAATGTCGCACTTGATCTCGGAAGCTGTTGCGAAGGACCTCATTCTGGGATGTCAGTTGACTCACAGTCTGTGCATGTTCAGACTTCATCATCATGTTCTCTGATTGTACTGAACACAACCTGAAGGGTGAGAGGACCTTAATTCTCGTGAGACCTTTCAACTTAAGATGCTGACTTAGCCTTTCTCAACTGGGTTCTGCAAGACAATTATTTCTGAGACATCCACTGAACATATGAATTTCTCTCCTTATGCATCTATAATAGTACTAGCTACATAACAACCTGAGGAGAAATGACACTGGCTGTCATCTCATTCAAATCATATTCTGTGTCCCATAGTTCAGATGAGGAACCTGGTTGAGAAACTGTGTTGTATGGTTCAGATGAGGAACTTCCTTCATAGTTTATCAGAAAATAGAACTATATTTAGAGCACAAAAAATTATACTTTTAATTAGTCTACTTCAGGTTATCTTATGTGGTAGATCATATAAATATTAGGATTAATATATCTTTTCTCTATTACCTTGAAAACACACAAAAAAGAACTATCTTTTGATTCGTAAAGAAAGCCTTAAAGTGCCCCTTTTTGAGCCAATTAACATAACACTCCAAAACACAAAGACCTGGTTTTATATACTACAGTTGTTTCTGAATCTCACTGCACTTTAGAATCACTGGGGTACCCTGTTAAAAATACAAACATCTAGTTCTCATCCTTGAGCCACTGAATCAGAATCTCCAGTGGTGGTTCTTATAACTGCCTACTTTTTAGTAGTTTTCCATGTGATTTTTATACAGCCTGACATTAGGGAGGACCCTGCCATTTGGAAACCACTGTTTTTAATGGCTCAGTTGTAGTGTTGATGTTCTATATGTTTGGCTTTGGTAAAAGAAAACATTTTCTTTTTACACAAGGTACTCATATGTACATTAGCATAAAAATTCAAACAATACAGAAGCAATTATAGAAAACAGTGGAAGCCCTCTTTTATTCACTCCCACTCCTCACAGTGTAAAATACCAATTCGAGAGATAAACATCATTAATGGTTTTTGGCATGTAGCTTTCCCATATCTCTTTTTTATGTGCTACACATATGTATACCATATAAAGTTTTAAAACAAGATTGAGTGGCTAAAGGGAGACATATGCAATAAAAATATCATGTTTCAGAAAAGGTATCATAATTGCCAAATTTATATCAATTAATTTAGAGAATGATAGTATATATGCTACCTCTCAAACCTGCATTTTTCAAGCAAGTATTTTCTTCAAAGAATATCTATCAAGGAAGTAAAGGAAGAACGATTAGCTGTCACAACAATTTTCTAAAGAAGATAAAAGCAATGTTTTAGAGGTAGGATAAGGCTTCTAGTATTTAGGTGGTATCAACGATACTTTTGAGTTTACCTATTTGAGAGAGCCAGAAGCTTACACCCCCACCTGGAACTGGAACTACAGTAATGACGTAAATTCGCTGTTCTGTCCCAGCTGTTTCTGGGATGTTTATACTAGCTAGGTCTTCTGGGCAATGCAGGTATTAGCTAGTCACCCTATTTAGTCCTCTGGAGCCATTTTTAAAATCTCATATAGGGAAAGTAAGAATCTTAAAATGTTTAAAAAAAAGAATAAAGATCATATAAATATAGAGAAAAGATATATTAATCCTTCATACTAGGGAACATATAGCAACAGTACCATTAGTTTTTAATATTTTGAGGGAAGACCCCTATAGATATCTTGAAATGCTGTGAACACTGTCCAGGATTTAGAATAATGATTGGCACATCATAGGTGCTCAAAAAATATTTACTCAACAACTGAATTACTTCAGAAGGATCATTTGCACTTTATTCGTGTTAGCAACATAACCTGCAAAAACTTTTCTAAAGTGTTGGAAATTTCTGATGTAAATATCAAGTATGCATCATTACACACACACACACACACACACACACACACACACACACACACACACACACACATAAAAGCTGATCCCATGGTAAATCCTGGTAATAATGAGTTAGAAAACTTGATTTACGTGATCAACATATGCAAATCATACTGTTAAAAGAGTAAAAAGCCAAGAAAATGAAGTGCTTTCACTTTTAAGATTACCATAAAATTGGGCATGTATTATAAACATACCTGACACATGTAAAGCATCCTAACATCCTTGATGAAAGATATTCAATGAAGAATTCTTTTCCTCAATCTAAGATACAATATTACCACCCAATTTCTTTATTATAGGAATTCGAAGTTCCTTGATCACAATAATCTGTTTATTCTGCCAATACCCTTAATGTCTATTTAAAGTACCAATTAACAAAAGCGTAACAATACAACAAGTTGAAGAAAGAGCTGCAATGGTTAAGTTGCATGTTCTTTTTCAGTCAGCAGCTGTTAGAATGCGTTCCTCTAGAGAGAAAGAAAAATGCTTATAATTTGATACCTGTTGTGGAAAGCAGTTCAATACCTGTTTTGTGTTTTACACAAAACAGTCTAGCCCTGAAGGCCACAGGAAAGATTCAGTATTGGATGGGTAGACAAAAATGAACTCTTCTTAAAATATCTAAGTACAATCAAAAGGGAGAGTTTTAAGGTAGGAAAAAACATCTATTTCTTATTTTCCATTTGTATTTATCCCAAGGAGCAACACATTAGGAGTTCTAACAAAGAAATAGTTGGCTGCCTGATACAAATGCTGTTAGTGTTGCCAGCAACCTTACTTTTCACGGAGTTCTGCCTCTTTGGATACAGTTTCCTGCAGCATCTTGTTGTGCCTTTCTAGCAGAGTATCGTGTTCAGATTGTAATGTCTGAAGTTCAGATACATTGACCTGTAAATTATTTTGAGTATCTTGTAATTTGATTTTCAGCTGGTCAACCAGCATTTCTAGATGTTCTCTGAAACAGAAATAAACAGTTAAAACATTTTTTTGAAAGAGGTGAACATGATTTTGTAATTTCAAATGAATTTCATTTTCAACATTTAATCTTTCAATGTCATACTCCTGCTATTATTATGGATGATTCTAAAGAAAATATAATAATTAGAAGTATCCAACTAGGATTAAATGTAATGCATAAGACAGTATAATCAGCTTTACGATCTCAGGCACTACAGATTTACACAAAGTCCCTGAAATTAAAAATATCATATTCAAGTGGAGCAGACCATAAATGGCATCAAAATAATCTATTTATGTTGTACAACTATGCCATTAATTAAAAAAAAAATCACACAGTTCTAAGCTAACCATATGAGAACGGTATGTTAGACCAAGTTATAGGTAAACCAAGTCTTTAAAAAAAAAAAAGGTCCCTGGAGAACTCAGACTTTCTCACATTCCAACTCATTATTTTGCCACAACTAGCATAATATTATTATTATTTTTTTAAATAACATATAAGAAAGATGAAGGAATATAAACATTTACATCAAAATAATTTGAACCCCAAATTCTGGCATGATTAAAAAGCTGTCTTGCAAATGGTGACATTTTTATACTGTGTTAATATTTAATTTCAGATTTAAGATAAGCTATTGATAGAGAAAATATCTCATCATTTTCAGCCTGCAGTTACTAAATTTATAATAGACACATGAACAAAAAGTAATATAAACATACACATACAAGCATTGCAGGATATTTAGTCCTATTTAGAACAGTAAGAGCCAGATGTAAAACTGCTTTAACACTGAACTACTTATAAAAACAAAACAGATGCTGTGGAATGTCCTTTTATTCCTAATGTATTTTTAAATAATTCACAAAAATGATTTGTACGCTAGTTTTAAAGAAGTATACACTATTGAAACAGCAACTGAGGTGGTCATAAACTTAAGAAAAATTTAATTCAGACCAAATTTAGTATTTAACTTAAACCTTTTAGGAAAGTAAAACATTAAACAACTATTTAGCGTAATTAATGGTAAGTACATCATGAAAGCATTTTTATTCTTCTACTTCTAGATTTTCAAAATGAAAAAACTAATCATAATGTAACTTTAATGTCTGTATTTCTATTATGACCAGATCCTACTATAAAATGAAATTATTTGACACTCAGGGACATGTACAATGAACTAGTGGTTACCAGAGGGTGGGGGGTGCGGGAGGAGGAGTGAGGTAGATGAGGTAGGGGGGTTGGGAGGAGGGTGAAGTGGGTAAAGGGGATCAAATATATGGTAGCTGAAGGAAACTGAACTCTAGGTGGTAATCACACAATAGAATATATAGATGTCAAATAATAATGCGCACCTGAAAATTATATAATTGTATTAACCAATGTTACCCCATTAACTTAAAAATAAATAAATAAAAATAAAATGAAATTATTTCACCTACATCTCAGAGACTACACCCCGGTTTCACTGTTCATTTTATACATGTTTTTGAGTTTTTAACAGTGCCCTTCAAAGAGACATTTCTTTGTTGCTGTCTGGGGACACAGTGAAGCCAAAAACTCTGTTTTTATTGGTAATTACATGTAAAATTCCCACAGTCAAAAGAAATCAAAATAGGATTCCAACCTACTTGGTGGAGGACCTGCCTTGGGGAGAAAAACCCTGCATATTTCTTATAATTTGGACTTTACCTTTCTTGTTTAGCTCCCTCGGTTTCAGCCTGAGACAAAGATTTGTTTTTCTGTTGTTTTAGAACATTGTGAACTCGGACTTTGTAGCTCTCAAATTCAGAGGTTATAGCAGCTTGTTCTGCCTATAACATTTAAAAGAGAAAAATTTTTCTATTGCATTTTCTATTGTAACATGATCCTCCTATTTTCTTTCAGAGATTAATAAATTAAGAAGAAAACCTGTTTTTGAAAATAAGGAAAATGGCTGACACTCTTTAGTCCCCCAATTAACTTTGGCATCTGTTGGCCTTACACTTTTTAAAAGATTTTAAAAGACATTTCATCTGACAAGAGATGTGCTTCTATCATGTTTTCTTCCCTGGTAGGTTAATTTACTACCCATAAATTTAGTGATGGCACTATCTGCCTTTGGAACTTTAAGAAGATTTTCACTTATGATACTTCTTTTTATAAAGAAAAATTAATTCATAGAAATTAATTAAGCTACTTGAACTTTAATTTTCAAAAGAGAGTGAGAAAAGTTAAATTTTAGGTCTTTCACTTTCCTGAAGTGATCTGTAAACTCTCATGACCCTTTTGCCAAGATCACTCAGATAAGAACTGCACCTCTGACAAAGCTACTGTTTTGTATGAAGGTTATGTAGGCCCGATTCTATTAGAATATTATTTTATAATCGTTTATCTCTCAGAACTATAACAATTTTCTAATAAAAACTTTTTTAAAAAAGTAACTTTTTTACACAAAAATTGAAAAATAAGGTTGAAATGGAAACATGTGCCATGTAATTTTCCTTTAACAAAAAAAGTTATTCGAGTGACAGGGTTAATATGGGTGGGATTAGGCTTAGTGTCAGATGAGCTAAAGTTGGTATTCATCTAATAAACGCACCTGAATAACAGCAAATACTAAAAAGTGAGACCACAGCCCTCAAGTAAACTGCTTGCCACCTGATAATAACATCTGTGACATGCTGCTTCTATGTGAAAAACGAACCTTGGCAGCATGGCACTCTTCCTGAAGGGCTGTCACTTTTTGCTGGTACGCGCTCAGCGTGCGCTGGTGCTGGTCTGCAGAGGTCTTCAGGTGCTCGTGAACTTTGTGTTTCTCAGATGTTATTTCAGCCAGCCGAATCTGGGGGCAAAATCTTTCAATTAAGCTCTATAAAATACGATTTTCACTGGTTAACAGATTTTCCTCAAACATAAACTTTAAGTTTGAGACATGAGTACATATAAGAGACATAATTATCATATTTTTTAAATCTATTATTATTGAAAGAATAGAGACAATATGACTAGAACATCTTTCTTAATAAATTTAGTTACCTTTAAATCAAAATAAAACAGACTACATGTTATAGATCAATGTTTGATTAACCACCTCAAGATATTAAATATAAAAATATATAAAAATAAACAAGGTAAACATGTAGTAAAACATAATTGTATATAAAGCCATTTTATAAATTGATCCTGTGACTGTACTATCATTTACAAAGATCAGATGCAGGTTTGGGGCCATGTTTATGTTGCACTATTCTTAGTGTATTATGGATTTTCAAATACATGAAATGAATCTAGCTTAAACTAAACAGTATACCCTAGTTATATGCCATACTCGGCTAACTGTTTCTACTACTTGAAAATGTTAAGGAAGAATATTCAGGGGGAAAAAAAATATAATCGACCCTCAGTATATGCAGGTGATTGGTTCCAGGACTCCTTGTGGATACTGAAATCCAAGAATATTCAAGTCTCTCATATAAAAGGTGTAGAACAATGCATAGAGTTGGCCCTCCACATCTGTGAATTCCCAACTATGGAATGAAAATACTATTTTTGATCTGTTGACTCTGAGGAAGCAAAATCCATGACATAAGGCCAACTGTATGTATGTATATGTATATGTGTGTGAAATGTGTATCTACAATATTTAGCAAAATCTCTAAATGGTACCTTACTTCTACAGGGAAAAATTTTTCTAAATCTTAAAAAGTAAAAAGAATCTTACTTTATAGACTTCTACTTGCTGTTGGCTTGCCTCCAGCTCACCCTTTAAAGATGCTTGAAGCATTAAGTGATCAGTTTCCTACAGAATAAGAATCTTGGTTATATTAAAAAAAGAATTTATTCATAAATACACTATGAATAAGTACTAAAATATGAAACTGAGAAATTAACATACTGCTTGCTTTGAATCTGCCAGTTCTTTCTTGGTTTTCACAAGCAATTGCTTGATTTTGGTATTTTTTTCTTCATATTGCTGCAATGAAGACTGTAGTGAAGCTAGTATAAGAAATAATTTCAGAAGAGATGAAACAATTTTTACGAGCGAATTTAAATAAACAAATGATGAGTCTTTTCTTTGTATTAACCTATCTTTTTAAAATAAATTTGTCTTAGCTTTTTATTATAGAACATTTCAAAAGTACATGATAGTAGTGACAATAGTACAGTAAACCCCCACTCTGTCCATCACCTGGCTTTAACAATTACCAACACATGGCCAATTTTATTTCACTCAGACCAGGAGTCAGGCCCACAGGCCACATCTGGCTGCTGTCTGTTTTGTGAATAGTTTTATTAGAACACAGTGAGGCTCATTTATTTACATATTGTTTAAGGCTGCTTACGTAAAATAATTGTAGACTTGACCAATGGTGATAAAGACTATATGACCTGCAAAGCCTGAAATATTTAGTCTAGCCCTTTATAAAACAAATTTGTCATCCCCTAATCTACATATTGTGACCCCACTGTTTGTTTCTTTGTTTTACAAGATATTAATTAATCTGTAAATATATTGGTATATATCTTTAAAATATAGGCATATATTTACAGTATACCAAAAAACCAAGACTTAAAGAAATACCTCAAAATAGGTATTATGTATTTCCAACTGTATCACATTATAGGCACATACTCGGTTGTCTATTTTTGTGATATTAATTATTTTGAAGGGACTGTCAGTGAAAAACAGTTCACTAAGGAACAAACTGAAACATAAAAAAAAAACAAAAAAATTATGCTAACAGAGATAAAGAAGGAACAAATATTAAATAAGAACAGTGGATTCATTGTCTACATCACTGGTACCTATCTACAACCAGCAGGTGAAATCTGGCCAGCCTGTTGTGGAACAAAGAATATATGATAGAGACCACATGGAAGCCACGAAGATTTACTATCTGGTCCTTTACAGGAAAAGTATGCTTGACACTTGGGCTAGACCAGTCATACTGGCACTGTGTAACTGTGCTGCTAAAAGATCTTTTAAGCAATAACTTAACAAATTAAATCCACATACATAGATTGTATTACTTGGTAAATATGAACAAGTGTACTGTAAGAATATATCTTAATTATGCTTTTTTATGATAAATCTAATTCAGTTATTTCCTGGCAACTATTTACCCAGTTCTAAAGAGCATTTCATAAAGCACAAATTACATACAAAGCCTTTGTTAAGTATTCTAGGAATTATGATAAGCAAGTTATAGTAAGTCCCTGAGCTCAAAGAATATATAGAATGAAATTAGGGCATAACATTTTACATGATAATGTAAAGTAAAATATAGTATTTTAAAAAGAAATACAATAGGCTATGGGGAAATCATGAACTAAGTTATATACAATTTGCATGGGACGAGGAAGATTTCATAGAACAGTAAACAGTGAAGATTAGGGAGGACTTCAAAAGGTAAGCATAGCAGTGGGAAGGCAATGGCATAAAAGAAAAAATAACAGCAGATGAAATAGAGTTAAATCATGTCTCAAGAAAAATAGATAATCCTCTTTACCTGTCAGAGAGTAAGAGAATTAAGCTGAAAAGTTGGACTGGGGTCAGATGTTTTAGGGGTTTGGGATTAAGACTGCATCCTAATTCATTAGGCAGAATAAGCCAATTATTATTTTTTTTTTTGCATAGAAGGTTGTCCTGATGCTTATCTCTTTTCTACTCCACCACAACTCCTCAGCCCAGACTTCCAAGGTCTTTACTACCATGAGGCTAGTGGCTTTTCCAAGATTCTACACCATTCTAATTAATTTGATACAGTAGGTAGGTAACTCTTCCCCACTGTCTTTAAAAAGGGCCCAAATACCTTCTGATATTCAGGTACTTCATGAACTGAATGAAAAATATCTTCCTAATTATACTTCACTTCTTCCTAACAGGTCAAGCCTTCACTCCAACTAGGATGCTCATAAAGCAGCTGCAGAAAGGAATACCCTTTCCTAATCTGCTTTTTCTCTCTAAACCTTACCTTCAAGGCTCAACTTGAGCCTGAAATTGTTAAGTGTCTCAGTCCATAAAACCTTTCTCTCCCATCTGAACTCCTAGCACTCACTGCCTATACAACTCATTTCTGTACTTATCAGTGAGAAGTGTGTGGCCTTTTTGAGTAAGCACCTCTTTTTAGTTTTCCAAGGTATTAGCCTCTCTTTCAGCTAGCTATCAAAAATATATGGATCCAACAATTCACAAAACTAAATGTTTGTATTGTGGGAATATAACCTAGAAAGAGCTCTGCTATTCAATTTACACCAAGAATGTAGCTGGAAGAGCCAGTATATGCATAGTTAATGATATATGCATAGGGAGTTTTACAGAAACTACAATCTGTTCAATTGTCTGAATAGTTTAAATTTTATCCCTGGATTCATACAGGCAGATCATCAGAACTCTGCAAACTTGGACTTTATTAGGTTATTCATTCACAGAATCATCTTTATTAAACTGGGGTTTGGTGAAAGGCTGAATGAAATATGCATTACAAAACAGTCATGGAATATTTATTTATTGTGGGAATGCCACTGAGACTACAAATCCAAACAAATTATCAGTGGTTCTTATTAAAATTAAATACAAAATGGAGACTGGATTGAAAATTCCCTAAGCAGACAAAACCATTTATACCACATAAGTGAAACTTAGCTTATTCTGCAAAACAAGTGAACCTATTAACTTGGATGCTTCTTATAAGAGCTTTTGATAATCATAAAGAAACTTAAGTCACCTTCCTAAAAATGGTATCTAATAATCATTTTAAACGAATCTCTCACTTAAAAACCAAACATTGCAAAGTTTAAACAACTTCCTCATTTTTACTTTATGAGCCATCCTGTGATATCATGCCCCTGAGCAATCAGTCTGTGAATCTGAAAGCTCCCAGTTGTGAACTGTTTTTGTAAACACAATAAGCTCTTATCTAATACTATTTATTGAACTGATAGTTTTAATTTTGCTATTTCTGGATGTTTGACATTCCTAAGCTAGCATTAATTTTAAAACCACTAATGAAGCTTTTGAAAATACAGATTTCAAGGCCCTACCCTTTAAGATTCTGATTCTTTACATCTCTGTCTGGGCTTTCTAAAAGATTCTCTAAAATATTCTCTAGATACTGTGTGATATTCAATTCAGTTCTGGGACCACTGTTGCCATATGACACAGTGTTCCTTTTATAAAAATGCCTAAAAAAATGTTCTCTCATACATCTTAGTCCCAGGAAAAACTGTCTCTCTCAGATGCATCATATTTGTTCTAATATTGTGGATACTATGAACCTTGTTACTGATAATGTTTCTGTCTTTGCTCTGGCTTCTGAGAAGCTCAAAGCCAAAGTTATGGGAGACCTTAGTGATAACAAAGATACAAAGAATTGCACTTTATGTCTTGATCTTAGTCTGACTTTATTGTACAGTCGTACCTCAATATTACCTTTTATCACATTTCTTCATCATTCATATATCTAAAATCTTGCACAGTAATAACTCTGTACTTATCTCAAAATTTTTTGGAACTTCTGCTTCTGATCATGAGGGAGTAAAAAAGTCTACACTTATGTTCTTATAAAAAATTAGAAAATTGAGGCGGTCCAAGATGGTGGTGGTGTAGGAGGATGCTGAACTCAACCCTTCCCATGACCGAACTCAAATACACACATAATAAAGAGCAATTACTCCTGCCAGACCACTGAGGGCTGCATGAATAGCTTCTGAACAACAAACAAAAGAAAGAGACAGCACAGAGAAAACTGGAAAACCACAGGAACTTTCTTGGGTAGGAGGAGCTGGTGAGTGCCATTGTTCATGGCCCCCTCCACCTCTATAGGGTAGGTCAGAGCTCTATTGGGGGTGGGATGGGAGTCTGCAAAATCACCACAGGGTGTTCCCAGCTACACTGCCTGGAGCCTTTTGCCCCTAAACAAAGGGAGAAAGCAGGAACAATAGGGCATCGCCAAATGCATCTGGCCTGGGAGCCACTCCAACCCAGCAAGCCAGTGCCCCAGGCACTCTAAGGGCTTGCCCAGCTCCAACACAGCTTCCCAAAACTACTCAGCACAGGGAGCTTACACAGAGGTTGCCTGTACACAAGGTTACTCCTGTACAACAAACAAGACAATGACTGTATAAAGAAGGCTAGGGAGCTGTGGGAGCTCTCTGGGGACTTCAGGAATTCTCTCGGGTCAGAGGTGTTGGTGAGTGCCATTGTTTACATCCTCACCTACTTCCATAGGGTGAGCACAGGCTCTATCTTAGTGCTTGGGCCTCCCTGAAATGTGCTATAGCACATTCCCAGAAATATTGCCAGAACTCATTTTGGCTCAGAAAAAAGGGAGGAAGCAGGATCAACTGGTTATTACTTACATGCACCTGGCCTCCCCACTCAAAGCCACTTTGACTCCAGTAGGTCAGTGCCCCAGTTGCTTGAGGCACCTGCGAGACTCTTGCTGGCCTGCCAAAACCACCCAGCATGTGTAGCCTACACAGAGGATGCTTGTATATAAGGCCACTTATTCATGACTGGGAGAGTTAGCTATTTTTGCCTAATTCTTATAAACGAACATAGAAAGTCAAACAAAATGAAACGACAGAATCTCTCAAATGAAGGTGTGGTAGCCTGACCCTGCCTGACCATTTCCTGCTCGGACAAGTTAGTGCCTGACTGCCCACCTCCACGTTACCAGGACTCTCTGGCTGACGTTAGTTTTCTAATATTTTGGCAATCAATCAATGTTCTCCTTCCTTATATAGAATATCTGTAACTGTACAGAAATGTGGAAGTACGAGACTGAATAAAACTGCCCGCCATGTTACAATTGGGGCTCAGCCTTTGGATGAGAATCTGCTGAGCTGGTGTCAGCATCAATAAATGCTGCTTTCTGCTTATAGCCTCTGTGTCCCTTCTCTCTGTTTGAGAATCCCACAACAAAGGAACAGTAAAAATCCCCAGAAGATCAGTAATATGCCTAATAAGGAATTCAAAGAAACCGTCACAAGAATGCTCACCAAACTTGAGAGTGGAATACGGGAACGTAGGGAGAACTTTAACAAAAACATAATAAAGAACCAAACAGACCTGAAGAATACAATAACTAAAATGAAAACTACATAAGAAAGAATCAATAGTTTGCCAATACAGAAGGATGGAGCAGTGACCTGGAAGACAGACTAATGGAAATCGACCAATAGCAAAAAATGAAACAAACCAACAAACCAAAAAAATGATGATAGATTTAAGGGACCTCTGGAATAATATCAAGTGTTCAAACATTCACATTATAGGGATCCCACTAGGAGAAGAAACAGGAGAAGAAACAGGAAAAGTAACAGAAACTTACTTAAAAAAATAAAGGTTGAAAACATTTCTAACCTGGGAAAGGAAACAGACATCCAGGTCGAGGAAGTACAGAAAGTTCTAAACAAGATGAACTCAAAGAGACCCACATCAAGACATAATGTAATTAAAATGGCAAATGTTAAAGATAAAGGGACAATCTTGAAGGAAGCAAGCAAGAGGAAAACAAGTTACATACAAAGGAAACCCTAAAAGCTATCAGCTTATTTCTGAGCAGCGACTTTGCATGCCAGAAGAAAGTGGCAGGATACCTTTAATGTTGCTTCCTCCTTTACTGTTGTATTATGATGATGAAATTAGCAAGCTAAAATGAACTGTGTTTTACTCACACATTTCTGCCTGCAGGGTTTCTTGCTTTTGTTTTTGAATTTTTATTTCTTGCTCCAAATCTTCTATCTTGCAGTTTTTATTATTTAACTTTTGATTTAGTTCTTTCATCAAACGTTCATAATCAGCGATTTCCATATTCATCAATGTGGTTTGTTGGGCATCCTGAACAGAGTATAAATAAAAGATCCACAAAATACTAGCTCAGTTGATTTCATTCAAAAAACTGCTAAAATAATGCCTCAGGAATAAACAGATCTTACTATGCTTTTTTGTAATAAAACATTACACATTAATGAGGAAACTAGAAGTTGGACACTTTCTAGTTTATAATTTCTATAAGTGTTTTCTAATAGTTTAATCCAACTTTCTTGGTTTCATTATAACTCATTATAACTTTTATTAATCACAAATGTTTGTTCTTCTCTTGTGGGGCTCTTATTTATAACATATTAACATTTTAAGCAGCTTATATAGTACCTTTTTTTAGCCTCATCTTTGAAAAAGTTGGGAAAAATTAAAGTATAATACAAATTTCAACTTTTGATATTAAATCTTCATGTATCAAAATAATCATGTATAAAAATGAAATATCAAACTGAAATGTAATAATTCATGAGCACAGATTCTTCTGGAGGGATAGGCAATCAGAGAAATAAGTTAAATTTTTAATATTTTGAAGCAATTTATAAATGATAATTTTAGTACAAGTGATCTTGTTTTTGAAATATTTCTTTTCAATATTTAATGATGTGAATATTGACATTAGTTTTGAGTTTCGTGTTTTATGTTACCTTTTTAACCAGCTCTAATTCTTGCATAGTTTTCTGAAGCTGTTTCTTTTCCTTTTGAAGTTGTAGCTGAAGTTCTTCAAGTTCGTTTACAGAACTGGCATGCTCCTACAATTTTAAATAAAAACACCCCCCAAACCAATGTTTAAACAGGTATGTGTAAGAAACTATAAAATAAATCCGACAAACTAAAATATAAAATGTTTGGAAATCTTTTAATATTTAAAAAATATACACCCAAAATTCATAGCTTGGGTTCTCGGATTCATAGTTGGCATACATTAAGGAATTAATAAACTTTGCTGTATTCTCAAATGCTACTCATTAATCTTTCTATAATTTAATTAACACTGATAATTTAAGTGATATTTGATAAAAGTATCACTATGTAATGTGAATTAATCCCATAGGGCTTTTTTTACCTTTATCTTCTGCTCTTTCATAAGTTTTTCAGCTTCTAACCCTTTGTCTGCCATTGCTTTGGCTTTTTGGGCTTCTAAAATCTGTACTTCTAATAACTTGGCATTAGACTGCAGTGTTTCAACACGAGCCAGGAGGTCTTCATTATCAGAATTTAATTTTTCACACTAGAATGACAAATGATTCAGTACTATAAACATGCACAAAATATATACAGGAGAGGAAGAATAAAATGGTAATAATATTGGCACAGTATAAAAAAATGAAGATTTCAAAAGGAATTCCTAAGAATGACAATGTTAAGTCAAGAATTAGTTATAAACATTATCACTGGTGATATTAATTTGGCAAACATTACAAAAATCAGATATACTGGCAGAGGAAAAGGCAAAAATGAAACAAAAATCCCACGGGAACTAAGATTAGAGCAGTAAGTAAAACAGAACAGTTGCTAGTTGTTTTGTCATATTATTCTCCCAACAGTTGGATAAGAAAATGAAATTAAGTTTCTGCCCATGAATTCATTTTACTTTATGCAAAAATATTAAAAATGAAATACAATTATTACAATTTTCATGTCCGTATTTACTCAACTTAAAGTTACCTGAAAAGTCGAATTCCTTAATTGTTTTGTAAGGTCTTCTATATGATGCTCAAAATTATTAGCACGTTCTTTTTCTATATCCAACTGCTCTGATTGTTTATCATATTCTAGTAAAAGATTCTTCAAAAAAAGACAAAATAATTTACCTTTAGGATATTATCATACATTCAACCAGATTGTATCATTAAGTCATCTTAAAATTTATGAGTCCATTCTGGAAGCTTACTTAGTTACCTAAGTTTAAATGATTCAACTTTTGACAGAATATCTAACTGGAATTATATAATAAAATTTGCACATTTCAGATGACTTTTGGTATGAGAGAATCTATTCAAGAGGATTTTAAATGTACAGAATATAATATTATTTTAGTCATCAAAAGTAAACTTCTGAAATGTAAACAAAATTTAAGGAGAAAGGAGAAAATGTATAATCTGGTCACTCATTAATTTCCCGTAAAGAACTCTGATGAAGGAAATGTTTCAGGTCTGGGCTAATATAAAATAGAGGTACTAACAGAAGAACACGAGAAGATATTATATAGATACAGTCTCACACCTTACAGCAAAACATTCAATATTTTCTGAAAACTCTAAAATCAACTGATTTTTTTTTGACATTCTTAATTGGCCCCTACTAAAGGACAGAATGCCCAGACTGACCTTTTTGCTACATACCAATCAGGTTACCCCCAAAATATGAAACGAGATTTACCGTTTCCAGGTTACCTATAGTATTTTTCCCTCTCCCCTTTTATGAATCCTGTTTTTGCCTTTGTTCCTGAACAACTACTGACTGTTCTTAAATTAATTTGTGTGTAAAATAACTGAGAAAACATTTCTGGGTTTTCTTTGAAAGTTTATTTTTGGAAGCCTGAAAAGCAGCCTTCATCCAGCCCTGGACCTCAAGAGTCTTTAAGAAGCTTTCCATGTTCCTCTGATAGTCTCACACATGGCAATTATATGTTCCTTCTGGCTCTTCCTTGCCAAATCTGATTCTTGGCCAAATCTAATTTTGTTTCTAATTCTGATTTCTGCACAAGTCATTTATCGTCCACAATGATTAGAATCTGAGTTTTGATTTTATAGTCTGCCCATTTAGTAACTGACAAAAGGCAGGAACTGGAAATATAAAATCTGGCTTATAAATTTGTTTGTCCATGTTTATTTGTCTGAGGATGCTGTTACTTCTTGGCATATGTAAATATGGGGTTGAGAGATCATCTACCTTCTTTTCCATGGAGAGAACATGCTATACTTATTTTGTATTTATGTGGATTCCTCTAACTCAAAAAATCAAATATCTTTATCAGACTTTATCTGGCCTTTTTTTTTTTTTTTTTTGCTTTTACTCATTATGGTTCTAACAGTTGTCAATAGCTTCAAAAACTGAATTGCTATACTAAGGCTGACTCTAGTAAATAATAGACCCCTACTGGAAATTCTGATTATGATCAACCATTATTTCTAATGGGAGCCTTGGAATAAAAAAATGAATGCCATGCATGCAATGGTCTAATTTCCTTGATGGGTATGCTGATGCTCCTAAGCAATAATGACAAATTATTGTCCCTTTAGAACTGTTGCATATTCAGATCTTTTTAAAAACTGGTAAAAATTATTATAAGCAATACGAACACTGAAAAAAACTTACAAGTAACCTATTAATTTATATGGCATCTTAATAGTGATGCTTCCTGAGGAACCTAATGGAGCTTAGTCATATGTCTGTTTTTACTAAAAATGATCACCATTCTTAAACATATCAGCACCTCTGATTTGATCTTAAATGCTGTTGCTTCATTACAAATGGAATCTCTAACTTACCCAAAGATTGGGAAAATTTTATGCTACAAAATCTATTTTAAATAATGTTTTAATAGATTTTATTTTTTTTAAAGCAGTTTTAGGTTCACACCAAAACTAAGGGGAAGGTAGAGATTTCTCCCAATGCATAACCTCCTCCATTATCAACATTCACCATCAGAGTGGTACATTTGTTACAATGTATAAACCTACACTGACACATCACTATCTAAAGTCCATAGTTTACATTAGGATTTACTCTTAGTATTGTACATTCTAAGGGTTTGGACAAATGTATAATGAAGTATACTCACTATTACAAAGAATCACAGAGCAGTTTTACTGCTCTTAAAATCCTGTGTTCCACTTATTCACCCCTTCTTCCCTACAACCCCTCAGAACCATTTTTTTTTTTTTACTGTCTCCACAGTTTTGCCATTTCCACAATGTCATATAGTTGGAATCATCCATTACATAGACTTTTCATACTAGCTTCTTTTGCTTAGTAGTGCTATGCATTTAAGTTTCCCCCACGTCTTTTCATCGCTTGATAGCTTCATTCTTGTGCAGAGTACAGTCATGCATTGCTTAATAACGGGGACACATTCTGAGAAATGCATCATTAGGTGATTTCATCATTTGAACATCATAGAGTATACTTAAACAAACCTACATGATATAGTCTACTGCTTTTGGGCTACAAACCTGTACAGCATGTACTGAATACTGTAGGCAATTGTTAAGACAATGGTATTTGTGTATCTAAACATAGAAATAGTACAGTGAAAATACAATATAAAAAACAAAAAAATGGTAAACTTGTATAAGGCAATTACTATGAATGGAGCTTGCAGGACTGCAAGTTGCTCTGGGTGAGTCAGTGAGTGAATGGTGAGTGCAAGTGCATGCGAAGCCTAGGACATTACACTACTGTAGACTTTATAAACACTGTACCAAAAGCCCTCCCCCTGCTTCCACCAGACAGTCAAAAATAGAACATCAAAGCTGTCAATGCTCCTCCATGAACAGAGATGTGAGCTGGACTGATTAGAAATATCAAGGAGAAACTAGCTAATTAAGGCATAAATCACCAAAATAGTGGCTGTCGGGAAGGACTGAAAGGTGGCCTGAGGATCAGGAGCAGTAAGAAATCAAGAACATAGGGGACTGTTGTGGCAATGTGGTTTTAGCTATTACATGTTGCAACAGTGGTCAGACTGAAGAACTTTGTGGTATTCATTAAAACAACAACAACAACAAAAGTGGTATTTAACATGGAGAGGATACAAAACTGAGGATTCAATATTTTGACTGGAAATTTTAGTTCCACTGCCCTGATCTGGCACAAAGGGCTCTCTCTCTGACCCTGAATTGATGGAAAAAAATAAATCTTATCTATGCTTTACATCATTACGACCTGAAAGTATTTCCAAATACAGGGACAAGATGGCTCTACACTGTCACAGAAAGCTTTTAATAAAGTGGCAGTGGCACTCGATCCCTGTTCAAGTAGCTCCTCTAAATCTGTGTCCTTGTACAAGATCTTAGTTCCTCAACAAAGAATTTATAGCAATGCCCTATGAAGACCATTGAGCTAGGTCTAGGAGGGCTGTGATGCTCTCTGAATATATAGCACTGGGGGCACAGGTGCCTGTGCGCTGAAACAGGTTAGAGGCTGACTGACTGGGATGCAATCTGTGCACTCAAAATTGAGGGGCTGTGAGTGAGAGGGGATCTCTTGCCAAGCCCCACAGATACTGCTCCCATCAGAGAAAAAAAAAGTCTTCCCAAACCACATATTCTATTTCTTACAGGAAACTCAGCACCCTTATAATCTTATAGGACCGTCATATATATGGTCCATCATTGACTGAAATGTTATGTGGTGCATGACTATAATATTCAGTTGTCTAAATGCATAGTTTAATTTATCCATTCACCTAGTGAAAGCCATCTTGGTTGCTTCCAAATTTTAGCAATTATAAATAAAGCTGCTATAAACATCTACGCATACATAAGTTCTCACATCCTTTGGATAAATACCTAGGAGCACAGTTCCTGAATCATATGATATGAATATGTTTAGTTTTGTAAGCAATTGCCAAATATCTTCCAAAGTGGCTGTACCATTTTGTATTCTCATTAGTGATGAATCAGAGTTCCTGTTCCTCCACATCCTTGCTAGCATTCAGTGGTGGTGTCACTTTGGATTTTGGCCACTCTAATTGCTATGTAGTGGTATCTCATTGTTTTAATTTGTATTTCCCTGATGACATATAACATGGAGTATATTTTCATGTGCGTATTTGCCATCTGTATATCTTTTTCAAAGAAGTATCTGTTAAGGTCTTTGGCCCACTTTTTATATGTCTTTTTGCCTTCTTATTGTTGAGTTTTAATAGTTCTTTTAATATTCTGAATAATAGTCCTTTATCAGATACATGTCCTCTGCAAATATTTTCTCTCAGTCTGTGGCTTGTCTTCTCATTCTTTTGATATTATCTTTCACAGAACAAAAAAATTTTAATAAAGTAGCTTAATTCTTCCATGAGTCATGCTTTCAGTGTTCTAGCTAAGAAGTCATTGCCATACGCATGGTCATCAAGGTTTTTTCCTATGTTATCTTCTAGGAGTTTTATAATTTTATTTTTAGGTTTATGATCCACTTTGAATGATTTTTTATGATGGGTATAAATAAGGTCTATGTCCAGATTGTTTTTTGCATGCAGATGTCCAGTTGTTCCAGCCTCATTTGGTAAAGATTATCTTTGCTCCACGGTCAAAGATCTATTGACTATCTATATAGGTCTGTTTCTGGGCTTTCTACTTTGTTCTACGGATCTGTCTATTCTTTCAGTAATACTACAGTCTTGATTGCTGTTGATTTACAGTAAGTCTTGAAGTAAGACAGTGTTAACCTCCCACTTTGTTCTTCCTCAATATTGTATTGTTTATTCTGGGTCTGACTTGCATCATTTTTCCTTCTCTCTAAAGAACTTTAAATATTTCTTGAAAGGCATGTCTACTAAACACTAATTCTCTCAACTTTTATCTGATAAAGTATTTCAGCTTCACTTTTCTGAAGATAATTTTGTAAGGCACAGAAATCTAAGTTAGCGGATTTCTTTTCTCTCAATACTTTATGTATTTTATTCTGCACTCTTCTTTCATATATGGTAAAAAGCAGGATGTAATTCTTATTTTTGTTCTTCTTATAAGTAGGATGTTTTTCCAGTCTGGCTTTTTAAGAATTTTTTATCTTTGATGTTCTACAGTTTGAAAATGATATGTCTAGGTATAGTTTTTTTGGCATTTACCACGCTTTCTGTTCTCCGAGCTTCCTAGATCTGTGGTCTGGTGTATGACATTAATTTGGGAAAATTCTGTCACTACTGTGTCAATTATTTCTCTCGTTCTTTTCTCTCTTCTTATGGCATTCCTATTGTGCATATGTTATACCTTTTGTAGTTGTCCCACAGTTCTTGGATATTCTATTCTTTCTGTTTTCAGTCTTTTTGAAATCTGTATTTTAAACAAATATATTGGTATACCTGATCTACTATTGGAGGAAATTAATAAATTAGATTGTGAGGTTCTTGAAATTAAAAAGCAAGCTCCTAATGACTCATAAAAGATAAATAAGTCCATACATAATTTTCAAATAAATGTTTTTAAAAAATGAAATTATGAGATATCTTTATATATTAAGGATACTAATCCTTTGTCATATTTTCACATTAATTTTATATTTTGTATAGTTCAATATATTTTCATGGTAACTTCTTTAATTGCTTTTAAGTATAGAAAAGTATTTCATATTCACAAATCAAATGATCAAGTATTTTATTCTAGGTTTTAAAAAGTCACTTTCATTTTGACAAAACTCTTTAATCTACACAGAATTAATTTTGATGTGTGGAAAAGTAAAAATTTAACTAGATTTTTCTGAAATAGTGTTCTAATTCCTTCTTACTGGGGTAGTACCCCAGTATGATTTAAAAACACAGAAACCAATGAAAGAAGAGATCTGAAACTAGACTACCTGAATCCAATCTCAGTTCTGCTATGTTACTTGCTCTGTAACCTTTAGTCTCTTAACCTCTTTGTACCTCACATTCCTCACTTGTACACTGGCAATATTAATAACATATTTCTTGGGGTTGTTTTGAGAATTAAGCATGATAAAATATGCAAAATGCTTAGAAAAGAGCCTGGCCTATAAGTGTTTGTTGTTATGCATAAGTCTCTACATCTTCTGTTATATTAATGTCTTATTTTTGCATAACAACTATCTCACATTATTGTAGTTTTATGATAAACTGTCTGCTAGAGTAAGATGTCACTTTTCACTTTAAAAAACATTAGCTATTCTTGCTAGCTTATTTTCTATTTGAAACTTGGAATGATTGTCAAGATCACTCCACCAAAAAAAAAAAAACTCTAGAATTTTTAGTCAAATTGTTTTAGAACTTGTAAATCAAACTGAGAACTAATATTGCAAATAACTTTCAGTCATTGTATACATCTTTTGCAGTTTTCTTCCTTAAGTGTCAAATTTTCTCATTAAAGTTTTTGCTGAACTTTTATTTTTTGGCTACTATAAGGCTTTCTTTTATCAAATTCCACTTGATTATTGCTCACTCTTTCCCTACACATCTTTACTTTTCTATACAGTATGTATCTTTTATTTTTGTCTACTTGTCTATTATCGCCATTGGAATTTAAGTTCTAAGGGGTCAGTAACTTGGTCTATTTGGTTGACCACCATCTCCCCAGTACTTAGTACTCAGTCCAACTGTAAAAATATTTGCTGAATGAGTAAAGAAATACAATGGCATTTACCTTGCATTCAGTGATTTTGTTAATTTTTAATTCTTATATTTTTAATAATAGATTCTCATGCTATTTAAGTTGATAAGCAGATTACCTCCAAATAATATTTTCCTTTTCCTGTTAGACCTGTTGATTAAGCTTCAGGTTTATTCACTTGCCCAAAACAACAGTAAATAATAACAGTAATAATAGCCATCTTTTTTTGTTACCAATTTTATTATGAAATCCCAAAACAAAATTTTAGTTTTAAAAAGCAGGCACTATTAAAAAAAAAGGCACTATTTAAAAGTTTAGCCACTTAAAATCTTGACACTAAGATGGTATCACATTATACAAAAACAGAAAAAATGATTTACTAAAAAATACAAGGTGATTGTGTTATGGATAAGAGTTTCATCTTTCTAGTACAATTCTTAGAAGTTACGAATATAACTTGTTATTAAAATAACTATTTTTACCTTATAGCTTTCCGCTCCTTGAATGAGATCGCTGATGGAAGTAGATAACTGATCCTTTTCTGATCGAACAGATTCGAGTTCTTCCCTTAGAGTCTGAGCCTATTTTAAATATACAAAAGAGAATTTTTATGGACAGAAAAACTTGATTTTCAAAAATGTAGGGTTCTTGAAACTTGCCTTTTTAAGTCATCTTACCTCTTTTCTGCTAGAATCTAGTTCTTTCTTTGCTTTCACAGCAACTAGTTTTATCTTATTTATTTTCTCCTCTTTCTCTTTGGACTCTTTTTCCAGATATTCTAAAAACATAAAATGAATGGATTATGTATGATCTCAAAAGAAAGAAAGGGAAAATATTCAAATTATCTGCTTATTTTAGCCCTAGAAATTGATCTTTAATCTGAAACAAATTTTGCAATTTAATATTAAAAGTAATAAAATAAGCAAAAATATTAACTTATTTTTTATGTGAAAACTTAATAATTTATTATCTAAGTGAGGCAAACGATGTAAAAAATTTCCATTTTCTTCAATCCTCCAAAATAGCCTACTTTTTTTTTTTTTTAGCCATTTTATAAGGGTCTAGGAATTGGAGAGGCTGTTAGGATATCTTTAACCTTAGAAGAGTTCCTGGAAACGCAATGCAAGAATGCCAGGATTTTATGTGGTAATTTGTAAAGAAGGATCTAGAAGAGATACCAGATGAAGTTATATAATAATGCTCCCTAAGCATACTCCTCTTGGTTGGTGGGTCTGATTTTTATGACTTAACCTTTAATGTGTTTTACGTATCCAATCCTGATTCCTGCCCTTAACCTCTTTAGCCATTTCCCCTACTGAAACTCCAATGTTCTGTACCTTACCTCTTGACGGTATCATTGCTTAACTTCAGTTACAATTTGGATTTTTGTCCCTGCTTATTGATCTAGTTGTACCTGTGCTCATACATGCTGTCTTTCTTTGGCTGCTACGGGTAAATCATCTATGTGTGTGTAGCATGGGCCAGTTGTTTTAATTCTGCATTTCATCCTATGCTTCCTCACCTACTCAGGCATCAGTGTAGCAATTCTTCCCCTCTCCTGTGCAGCATATCCCCATCTCTATTGTTTTTTTCCCCAACAGTTTGTAAATATGCAACAAGAAAAATATCATCAAGAGATTAAACTCAAAAATAAATAGTGGAGGCAGCCAAAGAGGGTTAGCAGAGAGATCACAATAAGACAGGTGAAACATTGTACTCACACAAAAAGGCAAATTATCACACACATTTTCCCCTTTGGATATTGTCCTGGCTCTTCTTTCTTTTATAGCAAAACTCCTTGTAAGAGGTGTCTATATATGCTCTCAAATTTCTCTTCCTCCATTTTTTTCTTGAACTCACTTCAATCGGGCTTTGGCTTTGGCATGTCATGGGAACTGCTACCAAGTTACTAAGGACCTCTACATTGCTTAATCCAATGGTTAGTTTTTAACACTAATGTTACTTGATTTATTATAGCATTCACCATTTTCCCCCTCTTGAAACACTTCCTTTGAGCAACCTAAGTGCCCATTGAGCAACCTAAGTGCCCATCAATAGATGATTAGATAAAGAAAATGTGGTACATATATACAATGGAATATTACTTAGCCATGAAAAAAACGAAATCTTATTATTTGCAATGACATGAATCGACCTAGAGGTATTATACTAAGTGAAATAAGATAAAGACAAATACCATATGATTTTACTCATAT
>CM053515.1:49158201-49257968 GCA_028627145.1 Eidolon dupreanum | reverse complement strand
TGCAATGACATGAATCGACCTAGAGGTATTATACTAAGTGAAATAAGATAAAGACAAATACCATATGATTTTACTCATATATGGAATCTAAAGAATAAAATAAACAAAACAAAAACAGACTCATAGATACAGAGAACAAACTGGTGATTGCTAGATGGGTGGGGGGGGGGTCATTGGGCTGGCTGAAAACGATGAAGGGATAAAGAAGTACAAATTGGTAGTTACAAAATAGTCACAGGGATGTGAAGTACAGCAGAGGGAAAATAGTTAATAATACTATAATAATTATGTATGGTGCCAGGTAGGTACTAGACTTATCGGGTGGATCAATTCATAAATTATATAAATGTCTAACCACTATGCTATATACTTGAAACTAATTTAAAATAATATTGATGTCAACTCTAATTGAATAATAAAATTAAAATTAAAAAAATAAAGAAACACATCCTTCACTTACACTTCATTTGTCTTAGCTTCCAAGACATTTTATGTTCTGGGTTTTCCTACTTCACTGGTTGCTCCTTCTCAATCTCTTTTGCTGTTTCTTTCTGATTTTGAAATGACAGAGAACTGTCTCTGGTCCTCATCTTTTTTCTATACTTCCTTGGTAATTTCAATCACATGGCTTTTAATGTCAATTATTATGTTGACTACACATTTTTATCTCTGATCTAGCTCTTTCCTTCACTGCAGAGTTGCATAGTTAGCAGTCTACTTGACATCTCTACCTATGTTGGTATTTAAACTTAATTAATCTAAAACCCAATTGCTTCAATCATCATGACAGAAAATTGGGAATCATTCTAAACTCTTCCAACTACCGTCTCCTCATCTCTCTGCCAATCTAAGTGGGCACTAGAAAGAGGAATAATTGGCACATTACATATTTGTTTCTTCATCTTTAAAAGAGTTATCCCATAATGTGTCTATGAGGAATAAATAGATAAGCATTTCCAGGAACTTCCTAATATACTCCTTGATATTATACGTGTTTACATACAAGCACCCTGCTATTTCTTTTTGTCAGAATATCTTTCTTCTTGTGACAAATTTTTCATCCTTCAAAAAAAGCACAGCCTATTCTGTGTTTTTCCTAACTCAAAACAGGCAGTTAATTATGCCTTTTTGTATTACCAGCACTGTACTTTGCCCACACCTAAAACTATTGTAATAAAGGCCACTTCTGGCAGTGAGCTCTTTGAAGACATGGTATATATCTTAATCACCTTTCTATTTCTATTACTAGTGCCTAGGTAGTTAGGCATTCAAATAGTTTGCTAAATGAATGAAAAATCCAAAACATCGTGGAAATATTTATAAGTGAAATAACATCAATCCTTTATCTGGATTAAACAGAAAGTGACAGTTTTGAAGAGTGGAAAACAGATGGCAGAGGGGCAAGAATGGTGACATTAGGAAAAGACAGCTATTTACCATGATTTAAAGACTAATTAATTGGCTACTATATTTCCCAAACTATTGTAACACTAAGAAGAATTGTGGCAACATATGCTAAACTGCACTTACCTATTTTTTCTTCTAGCTCTTTCACCGAAAAAGGATGATCATTATCTACAGGTGTTTTCTCTAGGGAATCCTAAATTTTAAGGAAAAACAAAAACAAAACTAGAATTAGTTAATTCCCCATGATGTAACCCACCATATTAAGCATGAGAAAATCATGATTAAAAAATATTCATGCAAAAATTAATTTGGTGAAGTCTTTTTCTTGCCTTGATAGAATAGGTAATACAGACTTTATGCATGTAGTAATTACTAGAAACAAACAGTAGTATCTAAGGCCAAGATGAACAACCTGACACATATCAAATACTTAATTATCATGAAAAAGATTAGTTTATCAAACTTTCACAATTTCTGGAGAAAAATCTAAAATTTTGGCTAAACACCACTGTAGCCTACTATAATATTCAATAGTGCTCTTTAAGAAAGGTCCCCAACCTTTTTGGCACCAGGAACCGGTGCTCCTATGAGAATCTAATGCCTGATCTAAGGTGGAGCTGAGGCAGTGATGCTAGTGCTGGGGAGTGGCTGCAAATAAGATGAAGCTTTGCTAGCTCACCCACTGCTCACTCCTGCTGTGCAGCCCAATTCCTAACAGGCCATGGACCTGTACTGGTCCATAATCTGGGGGCTGGGACCCCTGATGTATATCACATGACTATGAAATTCAAATTTTTCATGTTTAGTTGTAGTTTTGCTGACTAGTTCTTTAATAATGACCAAGACATTTAACCTCCTAATCATTTAATCTTATGCAAGATCATAAATCTAAAATGATCTACAACCAAAGTCATCAATGTAATAACAGGATATAAAACATGAAAATGTTTAATGCATTTTCCAGAAATTTTCCATTTGAGTTTACATGCTAAGAATTTACTTCTGACTATAAAGTGTAAAAAAATGTATCTATTTTCCAGAGTCTATGATTAGAACTAAGAATTAATTTAAATCAATAAAATTAAAATTAATAGTACCTTTAATACTATCAACTCTGCTCTTACATCTTGCAGTTCAGATTCTTTTTGTTCCAACACTAGCCTTAGATCTTCAAGTTCCTTTATAAAAGATTTTTCTTTTTCATTATAGATTTCATTTTTGCTACATAATTTTTGAGATGCTTCTTCAAAGAGAATTAAAAGATTCTGATTTTCAAGCCTTGCTTTTTCATTAGCAGTTTTCATTTCTAGGAGATCAGATTGCAGGACCCCTTTTTCTGACTGGGTTTCTGCTAACTCTTTCCTTAAGAGATTTTTCTCTTGTTCACAGTCTCTTAGTAAAGACCTAAGTTCCTCACATTGAACAATATTCTCCTCTTGAAGGCACTTAATATTTTTCTCTAATTCTACCACCTGTTTATCATATTGAGAAACTAAGATGTGTTTTTCCTCATTTATTTTAGCTAAAGATTCACCTACAGCTTGTAGAACATTTGCCACATCTTGCTCTTCATTTTCTTCTGAAACATTCAACTCCATTTGTTTAAGAAAACCATACAACTGAGTTTTGACAAATAACTTCTGACCTTGCTCATTTTCAAACAGTTTACTTAAATTATCTCTTTCTTCAACTGTTAACTGAAGTTTCTTTTGTAATTCAGAAATGTGTTCCTTAAGCACAAGATGTTCTTCTTTTTGAGACAGGAGAGATTCTAAATCTCTACTCAATTGATTCCTTTCTGAATTTAGTCTATTATTCTCCTCATAAAGAGACTTCACTTGAGATGATAGTGCCTCCTGGTCTTCAGAGAGAGTTTTCAATTGAACCATAAACTTTTCTAGTTTTTGGTTCTTTCGATCCTTTTTTTTTAAAGTTTCTTCCAGTCTGCTAGTTAATTCATTTACCTTTTGTTCCAGTTCACTATTGTACTGTGTAGTCTGCTCCATTTTCTCTCTAAGTTCTATAATTAATCTTTCTTCCCTTTCACATTTTATATGGAGATTATCCATCTCTTCATGAGAACTTTTCATTTTACTAATGAAATTATCTTTTTCCTCACTAAGAGAACTTATCTTTGCTTCGAATTCTTGTAACATGGAATCTCTCTGACTAAGACTAAATAAATAGACTTCATTCTTTTCTTTAAGGTTCTTTATGGTATTTTCAAGTTCTGGCACAAGTTCTTTTTGTGATAACAACTTTTCATTTTCTCTTTGGAGATGATTCACAGTTTCAAGAAGAGCATCTTTTTCATTAAAAGCGGTTCTGAGTTTCTGCTGAAGTTCATTAACATCAGATGCTTGTTGCTGCTTCATTGATTCAAACTCTTGACTTATTTTTCCAGCAGATTCTCCCAGTTCTGCTTGTAAGATTTCCATAATCTCTCGCAAACTCTCATAATTTAAAATTGCTTCTTGCTTTTCTTGCTGTAGGTTTTCACACTGCTCCTTAAGACCCTGTATTTCAAACATTAATGTTAATTTTCCTTTTTCTGAATCTGACAAAAATGTCTCATTTAGCTCTGATACTTCTTTTTGATGTTGTTCCTGAAGTCTCTGTACTTCTGTGTTATGCTGTTCCACAGTATTCTGAAATCGTTTATTTGAATCTTCTAGCTCAGATTTTAATTTTTCAATTACACAGCCCTGTTCTTCTTTAGCTAGTAATAATTCATTAATTTTAAACTCTAAGTCTTCCCGTTCATGAAAAAACTCATCCTTTATACGCTGGGCATCAATTTCAAGTTTTAATTTAAGATTATTCATATAAGTTACTTCATCTTTTAAGATACTATGTTGAGACTCCAGTTCTTTTAAGGTACCTTCCAAGTGTCTGACTTTCTCATTTACTATTTGTTCTACAGAAGTATTTTCTTTTAAGAGCAAAGAACACACCTGATTTTCTTGGTTTGCATTTGAGGTTTTCCATAAGTTTTCTAATTCAGATTCAGATTTCTCCTGAATGTTCTCCTCACTTGCCTCACACTGTTTGACTAAGTTCTCCTTTAGCTGGTTTAAATTATTTACTTCTGCATCATGTTCTTTAGCGGATGCTTCAATTTGGCACATCAGTTCTTTCACCTCTTCTTGGTGTGTAGCTTTTAACTGCAGAAGTTCTTCTTGCAAACTATTAATATCTTTTTGGTAGTGCTTAGAATTAGCCTCAATGGCTTTTTGGAGACGAGTAATTTCTTGCTCCTTTTCATTTGTGGTAGCTTCTAATTGCTTTTGCAGATATAAAATTTGCTCCCCTAAGGCTGCCTTAATTTTTTGAATCTCTTCTTGCAGTTTTTTAACATTATCCTCAGAGTCACTCTGAAATTTAAGTTGTTCTGAAAACTCTAATTGTTTTTTTGTTGCTTCTTTCAATTCCTTTTGCAAGCTAGCTTTATCTGTACTATGTTTGGAATGTACTGCCATTAATTCATTTTTTAAATTTTCCATTTCCTTCACATAGTTTCTTTGTGATTGTTCAAACTCCTTGTGCATATCTTCCATCTTAGTTACAGAATCCTATTAAAAAATTAGCAAACAAAAATTATTTAATTAAGACAAAAGAAACCCCTGCCCTATGGGAAAATATTAGCCATAGGCTAACTAGAGAAAAAAAGAAATAAGCAGAAATGTACACAGAAAAATAAGATACTGATATTCCAAGAATTCTATTTAGGCTCTGACTACCTTAAGCATAACAATATATATTAGCAGTACTAATATTATTCAAAGTAATAACTAAAAGCTAGAAAATCTCTTAATTTAATTTAAAAGGTGATAAATTATGTACTTTTATTAAGTTACAAGGTTTTAATGAATATCTCCTGAGTAGATTAATATGAGTTTTTGGAGAAATTTGCCCAGACCCAAGGGGCAACTAAATATTCTAGAACTAAACAAATAGTATTTAGAGTATGTGTAAGAATTTAAGTAAACACTTTTTCATAAAATAGGTATTTTTTCATTTTTACCTAAGAATGACATATTATAGCAACAAGAAAGATTAAACAGTGCACTGAGTACATGTTAGCTCTGTCTCTGTAGCTGAGTGATTACAGTTATTTTTCTTTTTAAATATCAATTTGTTTCCACATTTATAAAATGTTAAAATCAGATCAGGTGCTTTAATGTCTTAGATTTAAAATTCATGACTACATTATATAAGTTAATTAAAAAAAATTTAAAACATTGCTTTACTTCAATCTCTTGCTTCATTTTAATATTTTCCTTCTTCAGAGAAAGACACTGTTGCTCAGTCTCCGCCTTTTCCAGAAGAATAGCATCCAGACGTTCAGTCAATGCCTGTTTTGAAACAGGATGATTTGTTTGCCTGAGGTTAAAAACAGTGAATTGACCACATGCATAATTATCTCCTTACCTTTTCCAAATCACACTAAAGTAAGAATAAAGATTTTAAAAGGTATATGCAGATGAACAAAAATAAAGGGAAAAAAGACATCGGGATATGAGAAATTTCAACATATTTTTGGAAAATGTAGAGTGGAAGAGGAGGAACTGAGTTAGAGAAGAAAGCTATAACCTAAGGGTCTTCACAGGCTAATACTTATAAAACCAAGAAATACTCTTAAGAGAATTAAACACTCAGGAATTGGAGGCTCCAGATATTGTCAATGGAGGTACAATGTGTGTGGGGTTTAAAAATTGGTGACAAAATGAATAGGGAATAGTTAAACAAAAGGCAAGAAATTACCCATGTCCTGTCTCCTTTAGAGATAGATTTATTCTCTGCAGAAATTAAATAGGAGAGGAAGTTAATAAAATGCAAAATAGATCAACAACTTAAAAGACAGTTCTTTGAAAAAAAGCTAACAAAGCAGACAACCTCTCACGCAACCAGTTAGGAAGACCGAAGTAACAAACAATATTATGAATAAAAAGGAAACATATTTACATATAAATCAGAGATTAAACAGTTAAAGAGACTATTATGAACATTTGGCAATAATATTGAAAACTGGAATGAAATAAAAACTCCTAGAAAAATGTAGCTTTACTAACTCAATAAAAATAATTTAAAAGCATAATTAACTATATGTACCTAAAAATCAAACTAGCTGTTTAAAACTGTCCACCAAAGAAAACAGGATAGATAAGTTCTGTAGGTGAATGCTATCAAATTTTCAAAGGACAGATTATCCTAATTACATATAAACCTGTTCAGACAAAATAAAAAGTGAGAAGAATTCCCAAGTTATTCTACAAAATTAGCACAACTTGATACCAATATCCAAGAACTTCACAGATCCTTTTCACCACGAATATAAAGTTAATCCTTAATGTTTGAATCTAGAAAAACACTGAAATCCTAAGTAAACATTAGTCCACCATCACCTTAGAACTGTCTACTTCTGAACTTATGTGAATAAAGAAAAATTTTGTTTAAAAAAAAGGAAACATGTAGAAAGTTTAGTTTTTTATCAAGTTATTATTCAAACATGAAAGTAAAGCCATTTTAAAATACAAGATGACAAAAAGTTTCCTCCCATGCATCCATTCTTAGGAGGCTACAGAAAGACATGCTCTACCAAAATGGGAGGGTTACCAAGGTGAACAATACGTGGCCTAGCAAACAGCCGAGCCACTATCGGAAAGCAGTATAGCAATTCACTGGATCATGGCAAAAGGCTAATTCCAGGAACACTGTGCACCAGACTTAGAGAACAACCAGACCAAATAGTGTGGGAGGACAGAAGGCTTTAGAGGGCAGGTTTTCAGGGAAAAACTTAAAAGGTAATTTGATCTATTAGACTATTTGGAAAGTAGAAGTCATTGTGAAAGGTAGCTAAATTTTCATCTACTTTAACAGGAAGTTGATAGCTAAATGTCTAAAATGTTACGATAAATCAAGGAATAGCAGTATAACCGTATTATTTAGACATACAGAGATAATTTCTAGATGTTATTCAGTATAAGTCATTCAGTTATTGATATTATTTCTAAATCATGTGCATATACTGCTTTGGTTAAAACAATTTTAATTTTAAAATTAGTTTTTTCACATTACATATATTACTACAATATAAACTCCTGGTTGGTAAGTAGCAGGGGAAGCCTAAGCATATTAATTTTAGGAGCCATATAGAGGTCATTAAGAGAAAAAAACCTTATAGATTAGAGGCCCAGAACAGACAGTTACTTCTTAGGAAATACAGTTTTGATTCTAACAAAGAGAAAAAGACAAGTGATATGTACTAGAAATTCCAGTATCTTAACATACAATTTTGGCTATTATTTTTGCATTTGGAAGCAGCATATAAATTCAATGTAATGCTGTACACCTAAAATTTTGACATGGAAAATATGGCTTTGTATTCCTTTTTTTTAAAAGTCAAATGAATCAAGTTTGTAATAAAACGTTAGGTATATTTCAATGCACTAGAAGATGACTAGCAGAAATTTCACCATAATTATAACATGTAAAAAGTCATAAATTTCTAACATTATATAAAAAACAAAATTTTATATTCAAAGCCATGTTTTTCCATGTTTTTCTCAATACAGAAAACTTAGCAAGATATTATTTTCACTTTTCCAGAGGTATAAGGACCTATTAAATTGCAGTATATAACGTTTCTGAAACAGAAACTAACTTATAGCAGCTGAATACCTGATGCACATTTTTTTCTATCACTCTGCAAAGTAATTTTCTCTTTACAACTGGAAATTAAAGATGTCATTCTCATTTAATTTTGCCAAATCTTTAATTTCTAAGACTTGAGTGATCAGATAATATGCTTTAACATCACATAATCTGAAAGGTAAAGTTGGCTAACTTAGAGACATATTCTAATTTCATCTTTAGGAGTAGTTTTGACAGAATGGGAGAATACACTGATTGGAAACAGAGGGCAGACATTAGATATTCTGAAATGCAACTGTATAAAAAGTATTTTAAGGACTAGAGTTAACTAATACAAAATTAGAAAAGAATCTATGATTTTCCTTTCAAATACAAAAATTTTTTAGGTGTGTATGTGTGCACACATGTGTGTATATAAACGTGTGTATAAAATATACCCCACGAATAATATATAGTAATAATAATAAAGATCTAAATCAGGCAGTCTGGCTCCAGAGCCAGTAGTCTTAAGTTAAATACCATGTATTTGCACTTGGTTAGCAATGATTAAGAAAATACAGTGACCAGATAAATAATGAAAACTACTAAGAATTCAGTAATGCTAAAATAAATCAGTACTTGTAAATCCCAATGATATTTGTGCATGTCATTGATGCTTCATCTATTACTTTGGCTAAGTAAAGAATGAAATGATATTGCATAATGTGCAGAGGGATTTAAAGACCCCTTGCAGTTACTCCCTGGGAATCCTTCAATTATCCACTACTCACAAGTTGGGAGCCACCTAATGAGTGTAAGATAATATATAATTAAAGAATAGATAGCAGAATTCAACTTATAAATACAGAAAAGGAAAAAAAAATTATTGCAGAGCTCTGAGAAGCAAAAGAAACTTTCAAGAAGGTCAAGTCAGATGGAGGAAGGAAAGGCATTTAGTTAGCATTAAGGGCATGTAAGTAAGAATAAGCAATTCAGGTTCTTATACAGACTAACAAGATAAAAATAGTATTCTGAGATCTGGCAATAGTATGTAGGACTGAAAAGAGACTAGTTAGGGAGTAATTAAGTTACATGTGACATGAAGCATTTAACGCAGAGCCATGGAAATGGAAAGAGGATGAACTACAGCATTATCTAGAAGAAACAATAGGTGACTGACACACATAGAGAATAAAGGAGATAGAAGAGCTAAAGAGTCTTTAAAGTTACAAGACCTGAAAAATAGTGCTGCCACTGGTTGTTCAGGAAAGGGGAAATGGTCATGATGAGGAGAGGACAAGAGAAATTGGTAAATATTTTTTTCCCTAAAAAGCTAAAAATTCAACTCTGAGATTTGGGTCAGTAGTCACGTCCAGGGATACATATCTATCTATAGATGATATATATCTATAGAAGATTAGTCTAAAAATCATCAAAGTCCTGAATATAGCTAGGTTTTCTGAGGAGAGGGAGGAGCAGGATGAGAATGAGGCAACGACCATAATTACAGAGTGTGTTGGACGAAAAGGAAAGAGTAATACTCTATTCAGAACAGAAGGGACCTAGAGGTCATCTAACCTTCTCTTTTTACAGCCCACCAGAGGTTAAAAATTTATCCGCGGGCAGAGAGAAAGTGGAAAAATAGTGCTCTAGGAAGCTGACAGAGCTCAAGGAAGTTTTATTTAGTTTTAGATACTGCCTCTAAGCAAATAAATAAAAATGAAAGCAATATTCACAACTGCTTCATTACCTTAATAATATCATTAGTTTCTCCAGCAATGGGATTTGATTTGAGTTCTTCAATTTCTTTCTCCAATTCTAAACATAAAAAAAAAAAAAAAAGATTCTGGTTCAGAAATGAAAAAAATAACTACTAATTACTTAAAAAAAAAATCAGAACACATTTCAAAAGCAGCAGAGATTTTGAGAAAATATTAACTTCACCCACTATTACCTTTTATTTTCCTTTTTAATATGGAAAACTCCAAACAAATAAAAGTAGAGAGAATAGTATGATTAATCTCCATGTACCTATCACCTTGATTTAGTAATTATTCCATGGCCCATCTTGTTTCATTCACGTTTTCCTTTCTCTCTTTTCTTACCGTCCAGATAAATTTTGAAGCAAATCCCAGACATTATATTGTTTCAGCTGTAAATAACTTCTTACTGTAAAGCAACAACTAACCTCATGTTAAACATACATGTTAATCTATTCCATCAACTCATGTCTAGGTCTGGAGCCTGGAACACTTTTCCAAGTTAATTACTCCCTTTATCAAAAACTGATCCAACCTCCCTTTTCGAGTAGACAATAAATCTTGGCTATTAGGCTAGGCAGTTAACATTTGTTAAGTCATTGGACATTTAAGCATTATCTGACACATACTAAAAAGGATACTAATAACTTTACCCTTCTGAGATGTAAAGGAAGGGAACCTGAAGAGAAAATCAATCAACTTCAGCAAAAAAATATAATTCAAAATTCCAGAAATGGAAATCTTTTATTACTTTACACAGGCCCCTTTTTCCTTCTTTGGGCTGACAACCTTGTGTCTCTAACATTTCAACTGACTACACTCAAAGATAAGCCTGACTCAGAAGAATATACAATACAAATGAGGGAAAAAATGTGCTTAACTTTAACAAATTGTTTTTAAAAATCCGCCTCCCTGACTTTAATAATTGAAAAGTAACTGCAGTTTAGAAATATGAGATAACAAAAAAAATCAGTCAAATGGTTATAATGTTAAATAACAGATTCTACTACACTGTCTAAGATTTTACTGGATTCTCTGGTAGACAAAACAAGCCAATGTAGTATTAAAAAAACTAATTTTTAACCACGACTATATGATACTGTTATCAAGATGAATATTTTCAACTCAATACCTGTACATCTTGATTTAGCTTTCTGTATTAGCATCATCTGTTTCTTGGCAAACTTGATAAGATCTTCCTTGGGCAATGTTTCCAGCTGAAAGATGTAGTGATGTTATCAATTTGTTATAACTCATTTTTCTATTACACCACACACAAAAAAAAATCTGCCTAAAAATAAAAACATTCCACTGAATAAATCTTTGTCAGCCAAACACCATTTTAAAATGAGCAAATGCAACCTCAACTCAATTGTTAAGCAACTACTATGAAATGTAAAAAATAGCATATATCCTCTTAAATACAGATATTGTTGTCAGAGGTTAAAACACATTCTAGGTTTTGATTTACCATAAAAATAAGGGACTGAGACTAATTATACTTAAAGTTCCTAGAGCTGTAAAATTATTTCATTCTATTCAAGGCTGAAAATGTCTTTGGCTACATGAAAATATAGACGTATACTTCCTACAGCAATAAGATGAATCAGGTTGCATTTAGGCTTTAACTAAAAAAATCAGGCAAAATTACTTTACTCATGGGCTCAGTTTTCTAAACTGTGAAATTGGGATAACAATAGTAGTTATCTCATGGCTGCCACGAAGCTGAAATGAAGTAACTTGAGTGTTTAGGCAAGGGCCTGAAACTAAGTATGCAAGCAATAAGCCACTACCTTTGAGATACACTGAATGGTAAACGTTGTACAGAGCCATAAAAATTACCCCATTCGATCTTCTCTTTTCACTTAGGAAAAGAGGCGCCTGCAGAATGGAGTCCCTTGGCTCCTATCTATGTCACTGTTCTTTCCATTACATAAATTCTCATAAATTAAGACTGCTTTGTTTAATGTCTGAAAAATTGCAGAATCACTCAGCAGTGCCAACCAGCAGCAGGAAGTAAACAAAAGTCAACTCATTTCATACCAGTTAAGACAAATAGAAAACAGGTGACTGTGTATATTAAAATTGAGACTCCTTGGAGAAAGGCTATTTCTTTTAAATAGGCCACCGCCCTCCCCATGCCAAAATTTTCCAATTCATCACCCTTCCACTCTTCATGGAGCCTGCTAGTCAAGTATTCTCTTCACCTTAGACTTCCCGGTTCCAGCGGTGGCTGGTGAAGCCACCGCCTCTTGAACAGAATCCTGCAAAACAAAATCAAAGCCAAGTGATCAACAGATCTCTTTTCCTAATCCCAGAAAGAAAGCGTGGAACCTTGAGCGGTAAAAAGTAATAAACAAATAAACCTTTCCGTGAACTCAAGTGAAGGAAAGCGTTAATGTGAGAACGAGAACTGGGGGAAGGAGGGAGTCTGTCGCTGTGGCAAATCGTATACAAGTGGTTCTAAGGAGCCGGGTAATCACGAGAGACGGAGTCTGGGGAAGATGAGAGACCCGGGGAGCGTGGGGACTGCGGGTTGCAAAGGGGAAGCTGCGGAGCCCTCACACGGGGCCCACCCCTGCGTCCAAGCGCAGCTCGCCCAGATGCTGGGCCCCAATCCGAGTCCTCGGCCCAAGCCCTGTTACCTCCATGGCAGCCAGAACACCGCGGATCTTCAGCTGGGCTGCCACCTCCGCACTTCCGTCTGAGGCAGCCTCTGACGTAGCCTCGACTTCGGGTCAAAGGTCCGGTTACCCAGGACCGGCCCCACCCCCGCGTCTCCATGGCTACGGCCCTGCAGCGCTTGCGCTTCCGCTTCCGCTCCTACATCCTGCAGGCGGTCCCAACACCCCCCCACTTCTCTATACCCGCCCCAGGCCTCCTTCTCTGCCCCAAGCCCTGTCCTGAGTGACTGCGGACCTACGGAGGGGGATGAGTTCTGCAAGTTCACCGGGTCAGACCCTGGTGCTGGGTGTCACAAACCTTGGTAGGTTTAAATCCTGCCACTGCCGTATATTAGCTGTGAGAACTTGAGCAAATTACCCTCGGAGCCTCATTTTCCTTAACTAAAAATCAAGTAAGGATAATGGGAATATTGCGTTGGAGGACAGGTACCTCCAAAAGGTGTCTGTCAGTTACCTTGGTCTTTAGGAGAAGCCCCCTGAGTGCCTGCCAGACAGTTGCCTTTGAGGGGTTTTTTAGGCAGATGTCAAATCCGGTTCCCTGTAAGCTCGCTGGAGAACTGATAGAATTAAGGCTGAGGGCCTTTCCAGGAGCTGGCATTTCTTGGCTCTCAGGAGACCGGGAATAGGTCCCCAGGAGAGCTCTGCTCAAGAGTGATTTTGTACAGTTGCTGTTGTGGGTGGAAGCAAGAGAGCCTGTCTCTCAGGGAGTCGAGTCCGAGATGGAAGGAGATACCAAATGAGAGAGAGAGGGAGGGAGAGAGAGACAGAGACAGCGATGTATCCTCACTTCTGAGTGCACAATTATCAGATTTACTGTACAGTCACCAAAGCTACTGCTGTGTCCTGATTGGCGCTCCAGAAGCCTTCCTGTGTGCTCATATGGTTTGCTGTCACTTTTACCTTTCCCATTATGTTTATAACAAATGCCCATTAACTGAGGTAACTTGAAGGTATAATGTAGTTCTCTGTGGTATGAAACGGCCAAAAGGATATGAATTATCAAATAAAGGCTAGGTAATGATTACTAAGTAAAGAGAGACTTATATAACCAATAGAGAAAGAAAAATTACTGTGGACCTTATGGTGGCCTTCCAAATCATGGTGGCCCTCCGTGTTTGATAGTGTAGCACCTAGTTTTTGGCTGGGATTGGTTTATAACCTGAGGTGAGGTATGGGACTTCTATTTACTATTTTGGTTTAGTGATAACATTTTCTATTTCTTTAAATATGACTGAAGAATCATACAGCCCTGATTGCAGTTGGCAGACATTTGCCACTATGATAGAAGGCAGTCTGAGGCTAAAATTGATAACAGGAAGAAGACAGAGCCTAGACAGTCACAGAGGAGTGAAGCTGAAGTCCTGATCAATCTATGAGGAGTGGAGTTTGTCAATAAAGTCCCTTTATTAAGTGATCCACTGAGCATTAGTATTTGCTGTTACTTGTATGCCATTACACATCATTAGTCAATTATTTACAGGATTTAAGTAAGCTTAGAACCAAAACTGCAGAGATATTTGTTCTGTCTATTAATATAAAGGACTTTAGAGGATGTCTTTCCCTTCCAGTATGGAATCCAGTCTAGGATCAGGAATAATCGCATTGAATTTTCATATCTTTTTATGTTTCTTTAATCTGGTATATTTCCACAGCCTTTCTTGGTCTTTTAGAAAATTGACATTTTTGATATTTTAGGAAAAAAGAAAAAACAATCAAGCTCACGGTTACAGAAAGCATATTAGCAGTTGCCAGAGGTGGGGTAGAGGTGGGTAAAAGGTACAAACTTCCAGTTATAAAATAAGTAAATTGTGGGGATGTAATGTGAAGCTTGGTGACTATAGTTAATACTGTACTGCATATTTCAAAGTTGCTAAGAGAGTAGGTCTTAAGTTATCACAAGAAAAATTTTTGTGGTGATGGTTGTTAACTAGACTTATTGTGGTCATCATCTCCCAGTATATGCAAGTATTTAATCATTATATCATACAACTGAAACTAATATAATGTTATATGTTGATTATATATCAATTTTTTAAAAAGAAATAAAAATTGACTTTTAAAAACTATAGTCCTCCCCACCTTTTGTTTTTTCAATTAGCATTCAGTAAAATTGAATTTTCTCTTGTCTTTTGAATTTTAATACACATACAGACTTATAGCATCACCAGCATAGTCAGGTTTGGGAATAGTTTTTATTGTCCCCCCGAAAAATTCCTCCATACTACTCCATTGTAGGCAGAAAATCCTCCCATCCCTAGTCACTGTCGACCATGATCTATTCTTTGTCACTGTAGTTTTGTTGTTCCATGAACACCATATAAATGGAAACTTACAACACATAGCCTTTTGAGACTGGCTTCTTTCCATTAGCAAAGTGCCTTTGAGATTCATTATTCATCGTTTATCATCCATCATCAAGTTGTTGGGTTTATCAATAATTTGTTCCCCTTTATTGCTAAGAAACATTCATTGTACGGATGTACCACAATTTATTCATTCACCAGTTGCAGGATGTTTGGGTGTGTTTCCAGTTTGGATGATTATGAATGTTATAGAAATTGAAAATAGGGTCACTTGCCAATGTGTTTGTCAATAATATGTGCTAGGTTGCTGGGCACATTGTGTGCTAGATGGAGAATGCTTTGTGTTAACCAGCATGGCTCACATAATGCAATGGGACATTGTAAAGTTCTGCCTAAGTAAAACTGTCTTCTTTACCAGCTTGGCATGGTGCTACAATTCCCTTCTTATGCAGTTTAGTTGACAAAGGTGGGGCATTATCTCCAGAAGAGCCTCATTACAATGAACTTCTTATTTAGAGAGAGTCCGGACAGACACCTCATCTTTTTTATTAGTATATTAGCAAGTTTTAGTTCAGGAAACTTAGTTATTGGCTCTTTAGAGCTTCAGTTATAGCTCTTAAAAGTAAATATGGACTTTGCCCCCTTATTGTACAGGACAAGAAACTGAGGTCAGAGTTGTTAAAGGCTATAAAATGGTTATTGGCAGAGCCAGGACCAGAACTGAGGTTTCCTGGCCCTTAGTGTAATATTTTCTCCTCCATCACAAAAATATTACCTACATGTTATTACATTATAGAGTCACATGAATATAGTGTAGCCAGCCAGCATTACATTTTAATTTATTAAGTAATTTTTAAATAATATTTAAAAAACAATTTACCATGATTCTTAGATGTTCATATTGGTAAATTCTTATTTCCACTTTAAGTCAGGATGAGCTTCTATACATTTTAGGGCTTCTATAACAAAGTACCACAGACTAGGTAGCTGAAACAGGTGACATGTATTGTCTGACAGTTCTGGAGGCTACAAGTCCAAATCAAGGTGTTGGCAAGATTAGTTCCTTCTGAGGGCTGTGAAGGGAAGATGTGTTGAAAGCCCACCTACTTGGCTTTGAGATGGTCATCTTCTCCTTATGTCTCTTCACATTGTCCTCCCTCTATGTCTGTGGCTGAACGTTCTCTTCATAAGGAAAACAGTCCTGTTGAATCAGGGCCCACCCTAAGAAACCTCATTTTAAGTTGATCACCTTTATATAGACTCCCGATCCAAATAAGGTCACATTCCAAGGATCTAGGGGTTAGGACTTCAATGTAGGAACATAGGTACAGTTAGCCTAAAGCAATCATCCTCTTAAAAAGGCACATGTAACAAACTCCAAACAGGAGATTCAGGAAAATTATGTCACAGAGGAACTGGGAGGAAACAGGTGAAGATGGCAAAGAAAGGGCAGTGATGTTAATGCCTGTGTTTGGGAGCAGAGTAAATGGCTGGCAGAGCAGCCCCAGGAGTAACCTGCTGATTGACACTCGCAAATGAAAGGACATTTTACTCTATCATCCATGCTTTTTTAGGCTTTTCAGGTTTAAGACAAAAGTTACAAGAATGGTACAAAGAATTTCTGTGTATCTTTCACCCAGATTAACAATTTACTACATTTGCTTTATCATTCTCTCTCTATGTGTATATATATTATTTTTTCTAAGCCATTGAGAGTAAATTATAGACATCATGCCCCTTTATTCCTATTTCATTGTACTTCCTTAAAACAAAGGCATGTCTTAAATAATCACAATAGCAAAAATAAAAATCAGAAAATCAACAATGATACTTTAATCTACAGACCTTATTCATATTTTACCAATTATCTCATCAATGTCCTTTGTAACAAAAGGCGAGGGGAACCTGCTGATCCAGGGTCCAATGCATATAGTTGTTACGCTCTTTAAATCCAAACAATTCCTCACTTTTGGTCTATCATGACCTTGACATTTTTGAGGACGACAGGCCAGAAATTTTGTAGGAGCTCCCTGAATTTGGATTTGCAGGTCGTGCAGTTTGGAAGGAATATCAGTGAAGCCATGTTGTATCATGTTGTGTCATATAATGTTGATATGTATCATTACTGATGATGTTAACTTTAACTATTTGTTTAAGGTAATGTCTGCTGAATTTCTCCACTGTAAAGTTACTGTTTTTTCCTTTTTAATTAATAAGTATCTTGTGGGAGATGCTTTGAACTATGTAAATACCATGCATCAAACTTTTAGTCACCAGTTTTATCACCCATTGACAATTCTTGCTCGAAACACTCATCAATTTTATGAGAGTTTCTAATTCTTCCTAAGTTTATTGGGCATTCTGTATGAAAAAACCTTACCTTCTCCCTTCATTCATTCATTCATTCATTCATTTCTAGAACTATGGATTCATGGATTCTTATTTTATTCTATGGGTTACAATGGATTATTAATGTTATCTTTTTTAATGTGTAAATTGTACTAGATTTGATCAATGGGAGAATCTTCAAGCCAATTCCTGTGTTCTTTTGACACTTCTTTATTATTATTAGAGACTTTTCTCATTTTCTGGCACAAAAAGATATTTTAGATTAATCTTAAACTTTCCCTGTCCCAACCTGGAATCAGCCATTTCTCTGAGGAGAACTGGTTCCTTTTCATGGAGTATGGTGTTTAGAAACCAGGACCTGGCCAGACAGTGTGGTCACTGCTACTAGGTTTCATTACTTCTAGGCCATATATATACCTGTACATATATGTATACACACATTGTGATACACAGAATAATGACTCCAAAGATGTCAATGTCTTAACCATGGAACCTGTGATATATTACCTTACATCCAAAAGAAACTTTGCAAATGAGATTCAGGATCTTGAGATAGTGAATAATCCTGTGTGATCTGGGTAGACCTAATGTAATCACCAGGGTCCTTATAAGATGCAAGAAGTTAGGGAGGAGAGAAGATGCTATACTGCTGGTTTTGAAGATAAAGGGAGAAGACTGTGGTCTAAGGAATGTGACCTTTAGAATATGGAAAAAATGAGAAAACTGATTCTCCCCTGAAGCCTTCAGATGGTGCTACCAAACACTAACTTTAGACCTGCAGTATCGTAACAGAATAAATTTGTGTTACTTTTAAAAACTGCTAAGTTTGTGGTCATTTGTTACAGCAGCAGTAAGAAACTAATATAGAACTAGGGAATATATGCATGAGTCTATATATTTAAATATATGTATACATACATATGTGTATATACACATGGGTATCCATTTTCTGTTTATCTAGTGAAAACTGAATTTATAATAATGCCTTGTTTTATTTCAGCATTACAGAGATCATTCTAGCTTTCTTCTTTCCATTTTTGTAATCCTCTTCTCTGATATTGAATAGCCCAGGCCTCATTATCTACAGTGTGTTTATATTTTTGCTCAGTATTAGTATTAAGATAATATTGTTTCAGAATTTCTAACCCATAGTACTGTGAGAAATAAACATACTAACTAGACTTCAATATTTGCTTTTTTGTTTGAGGGTAAATGGTTAAAATATTATGTTCAAAATTACTTGGGTTACTTCTTTTCCTTTAGCATGGTTATGTTATTCATTTGAAATCCAGTTAGATTCCTGTAATTTATTTCTGCTTATAATACATTTTTCTTTTTATTAAATTAATTGGGATGACATTGATTAATATCATTATATAAGTTTCAAATGTACAATTCTTTCCTACATCATCTGTATATTGCATTGTGTGCTCAGCACCCAAAGTCTAGTCTCATTCTGTCATCATACATTTGACCCTTTTGACCTGCATCTACCTCCCTCCACCCCATTCCCCACTGGTAACTACCATACTATTGTTTGTGTCTAAAAGTTTGTTGGTTTCTTCTGTTTGTTTGTTTCTTGCCTTCTGTTTTCTATCTCACATATGAGTGAAATCACATCATTCTTGTTTTTTATGTCTAACTAATTTTGCTTAGCATGATACAGGATCCATCCATGTCATTGCATATGGCAGTATTTCATCTTTTTTTATGGCTGAGTAGTATTCCATTGTATGTATGTACCACTTCTTAATTCAGTCATCCATAGAAGAACACTTAGGTTGTTTCCATGTCTTGGCTACCATGAAGAGTGCTACAGTAAACATAGGGGTATATGTATCTTTACCAATAAATGTTTTCCAAACTTTTGGATAAATAACAAGAAGAGGGATTGCTGGGTCACATGGGTAGCTCTATTCTTAATTTTGTGAAGAACCTCCATGCTGTTTTCTATAGTGGCTGTATCAATTTACATTCTCACCAGCAGTGAATGAGGAGTCTTTTTTCTGCACATCCTCTCCAACACTTGTTATTTCTTGTCTTATTGATGATTTCTTTTTCTGCTTCCTCTGCTACTGCTGATTCCTCCTCCTCCTCCTCCTTCTCCTCCTCCTCCTCCTCCTCCACCGCCCCCTGCCCCGCCGCCTTCTATTACTTGACACTTCACTATTTAACAGTTTATATATAGAGGTTTTGTTTTTCCAGTATGTGTTGCTGAAGTGCAAGTTTTAATTTTATTTTACCTGCACTGCTGGGGCTTCCGGGTTCTCTGTAGAGCGGTGTTTCCCAGGCTGTTGGAAAGCCTCACATTGCCTAAGGAGGTGGACATCCCCTTTACAACATGGTTGCCTTGGTCTGGAGACACCACTCCTGTGAATTTGAAGTGACGGGCTATGGTTCTCCTGGCTTGTATGTTCCCAGTGTCACCTTCTGTGGCCAGAAGCTATAAGCATAGGCACACTGAGTTGGCCTAGCTGCCTCTTCCAGGCTGCATCAGTATATGGGGGAGGCATGGGGCTGGGTTCACTCATCAGCAGCTCTGCTCTTCCTAGTGAGTTTAGCAGCAATGAGTGCAGACCTCTTAGCTGAAAACTTTTCTAGCCCTTTCACAATCCACTAAGTGAGGAATTTACTGTTGGTCAGACCACAAGGGGATGGGCTGGGTGGACTCCTGCATCTGTGGAATTCTTTCACACTGGTAGGCTGTGGAATACAGTGACCCTTTACACCGCTTCTCTTTCCCTGACCCTGGGTCTAGCCTCTTTGTGTGCCGACCACCCAGGCTTGACTACTGTCTCTGCTCCTCCTGTTTGCTCAGTGGAGTTGCACCCTGACCCTTCCCTGCTATCTCTTCTGCACTTGGCTTTCATCTCTACTCAGATATACCCACTGTCAGATTTCTCAGTGTGGGAACCTCTTAGATGTTTTTGAGTGTCAAGCAGAGAATCCTTTGCTGAATTTTAGCTATCCACCTTGTTGTAACTTCAAGGAGAGAGACCTGGAGGTCCTCTCACACTGCCATGCTGCTTATATCACTATTACATTATATTTCCTACCCATACAAAACATTAACATGGTTTTAAATGTCAGATTTCTTAAAAAAAAAAACATATACTCAGTGTCATGGTTAATTTCCTGTGTCAACTCGACTCCTTCATGTGATGCCCAGATGTTTGGCTCTTATTGGGTCACATAATCAGTGTGTACGAGAATGTTCTTGAATGAAATTAGTATTTGAATTAGTGGACTTAGTAAAGCACTTTGCCCTCCCTGATGTGGGAGGGTATCATCCAGTCTGTTGAGGGCCTGAATAGTAGAGGAGATTAGAATTCCACATTTTCTATTTGATTGCTTGAGCTGGGACATTGACCTTCTTCTCCCTTCAGCGCTCCTTGTTCTCTGGCCATCAGACCCAGACTGAAATTGACACCATCAGTTATCTATTAACATCTTGTATTAGCATTGTACATTTGCTACACTTGATGAACTGATATTGATTCATTATTATTAACTAAAGTCCCAGCTTCATATTAAGGTTCATTTCTTTGCATTGTTGTATATTCTGTGAATTTTGACAAATGTATAATGAAACATATTTACCATTACAGTATTCCACATACTAGTCTCACAGCCCTAAAAATCCCATTCCTTTATCTGTCTTTCTTCCTCCTTCTAAACATTTGTTACCACTGTTATTTTTTACTGTCTCCACAGTTTTGCCTTTCTTATATATTTTTTAATGACTTTAGTCCCCTGCTTTTCAATTGAACTTTTTTACTAACTACTTTGTCAAATTTTAATGGTCTCCTTTAACTCTCACCTATTATCTGTACAACAATCAATGTGTTATTTTGTTATGTGAATTGTAGACTTATTGCAGAAAATGTCATCTCATCTAAATGACTCATGACCCTCTGTATACACATCTCAGATATCTGATGAGAGCTATCTTAAGTGAAAAGAAAAATATTATTGGGTCACATAATCAGGCAATCAGCTGGTAGGAAGTGTGGATGGCGTGGGCCTTCTTGATCTCTAGAACTAGAGATTGGGATAGTTGCTAGAAGTGTATCACAGAACAAAAAGAAATATAAATTTAGTTACAATATTCACAGAGCTCATAAATTAAAAACACATTGTTATTCAGAAATGGCACAGCTCGTTCTGGTATTAAGACCTACAAAGTATTTTTCACATGATCCTTATAAAGCCAGTGTGATGAGATACATAATGCCCTCAACAATACAAAACTCCTTAAATGAATTGATTTGGTTTCTAATGACTCTCAATAAAAGCAGTTCTGTAACGAGCTAACATGATGTCTTAAAGGTCATCTGGCTTGATCAAGGATGATATTTGGAATATTTAATGCAATAGGTCTCCTTGGCTTTGAACTCTGGCCACAGTCTAGAGCAGCATAGCATACTGCTATAATGTCACAAGATTACTATCCCCATGTCAAATGATTCTAGAAAGACGTTTTTCAGCCTTCCTTGAAAGAGTTTCTTCCCTCATAACAAGTTAAAGCCAACATAGCAGATGCATTTTTTCACTAACTTCCACTTGTGTAGGGGTCTGAGGCCTCTCAAATAGCAGCAGTGTGGCCAAGACTCAGCTTTTATACCTGACAGAAAGGTAGAGATTCTTTCTTTTCTTTACTCTTCCTTTCTTACACAGAGTTTATTTTTGGAACAACAGTAGACATTTAAAAACATAAGCTAAATGGGGGTCACTATTCCTCTCAAATATCTCCAGTGGCTTCCTATCTCCCTAAGATAAATCCGAAGTCCTGACAGAGGCTGTCATGTCCCTATGTGATCTGACTCCCAGTTATCTCTGTGGCCTGAGCTCTTACTGTTCCTCTTCTGCCTATTTGCACTTGCTGCTCCCTCTACTTGATCACTTTTCCTCAGATATCCACCTAGCTTATGCCTCACCTTTTTTGGCTCTTTCCTGAAATATCTTCTCAAGGAGGCCTTCCATGGCCACATAGTTATAGTATTTCAACCTGACCTTACTTCTTGTACTCTCTACTTCACTGGTTTTTAAATTTTAAAAATCTCAGTTCATCGTAAGAAATATACTTTCTATTGCTACTCAGGTATGCAGATGTACATATACACACAAATATAAAAAACTAAAACCCAAAATTACAAACCAATGCTTACTATGGACATGTGTAATGCATTCTATATTTTCTCATCTATGATATAAATAGATTAATGAGAGAAAGAATTCCTTTCTTTTTATCCATGGTTATATCTCCAGAACCTAGAACTGTGCCTCACACATAGTAGGCATTCAATAAATATATGTTGAATGATCTGAAAAAATAATAAGCTAGCATGGAAAGAAAGGGCACCATGTGTACAGTAGGTTTAACAATACAGGCATGGCTTTAACTGGCAAAGGAATCAGCCATCTCTCTAGAAATGAGATTGCTTAGCCCTTGGAGATAGACAGGGAATGAGAGCAATACCATAGTAATATTTTGGGCCTACAGTGTTGTTAATTCAAGTAGCATAAGGACTGGGCCATAACCTGTGACCTTCAGAATTAATTAATTGTGTTAAGAACACACTATAATCTGCACAGACTGGCCTGTCCTTTATTTTTTTTCTTTCTTTCTTTTTCTTTCTTTCTTTTTCTTTCTTTCTTTCTTTCTTTCTTTCTTTCTTTCTTTCTTTCTTTCTTTCTTTCTTTCTTTCCTATTAAGTTTTTTGGGGTAACAATGGTTAATACAATTATATAATTTTCAGGTGTACATTATAATTTCACATCTGTATACTCTATTGTGTGTTTATCACCAAAAGTCCAGTTTCCTGCAGCTACCATGTATTTGATCCGCTTTACCAATTTCACCCTCCCCCTACCCAACTATATTTGACCTCCTTTAACCGTCTACCTAACCCCTCCTTCTCCACCCCTTACCCCCTGGTAACCACTAGTCTATAGTCCATGTCCATGAGTCTCTGCTTGTATGTTCTGTTCAATTGTTGCTTTTAGGTTTATATCCCACATATAAGTGATATCATGTGGTTTTCAATGTTTTCTGTCTGGCTTATTTCACTTAGCATGATTATCTTAAGGTCCATCCAGGTTATCGCAAATGGCAGTATTTCATCTCCTCTATAGCTGAGTAATATTCCGTTGTATATATGTGCCACAGCTTCTTTAGCCAATCATCTATTGTAGGACACTTCGGTTGCTTTGGTTGCTTTGGTTGCTTTGGTTGCCAAGTCCTGGCCACTGTGAATAATGTTGCTGTGAACATCAGTGTGAAAATATCTTTTCGGATGTGGGTTTTCAAGTCTTTGGGGTAAATACCCAGTAGAGAGATTGCTGGACCATATACTAGATCAATTCTTAGTTTTTAAGGAACCTCCATACTGTTTTCAATAGTGGCTATACCAATTTGCAGTCCCACTAGCAGTGTATAAGGGTTCCTTTTTCTCCTCATCCTCTCCAACATTTGTTATTACTTGTCCTGTTGATAATGGCTATTCTAACAGGTGTGAGATGGTATCTCATTTTGGTTTTTATTTGCATTTCCTAATAGCTAGCAATGTTGAGCATCTTTTCATTTTTTTTTTGGCCATTTGTATGTCCTCTGGGGAGAAGTGCTTGTTCAGGTCCTCTGTCCATGTTTTGATTGGATCGTTTGGGTTTTTTGTTGTTGTTGTTATTATTGAGTTGTATGAATTCTTTGTATATTTTGTATATTAGGCCCTTATCGGAGGTGTTGTTTACAAATATATTTTCCCATTCGGATGGTTGTCTCTTTACCTTGTTGATGATTTCTTTCGCTGAGCAGAAGCTTTTTAGTTTGATGTAGTCCCATTCATTTATTTTAGATTTTACTCCCCTTGCCTTTGAGGTCAAATTCATAAAATCCTCTTTAAGTCCAAGGTCCTTCAGTTTAATTCCTATGTTTTCTTCTATGCATTTTATTGTTTCAGGTTTTATATTCAGTTTCTTAATCCAATTTGAGTTAATTTTGGTGTGTGGTGATCGACAACAGTTTGGTTTCATTCTTTTGCAGGTGGCTTTCCAGTTTTCCCAGCACCATTTATTGAAGAAGCTTTCCTTTATCCACTGTATGCTTTTTGCTTTTTTGTCAAAAAATATTTGCCCATATAATTTGAGTTTACTTCTGGACTCTCAAGTCTATTCCACTGGTCCGTGTGTCTATTTGTCTGCAAATACCATACTGTTTTGATTACTGTCGCTTTGTAATATAATCTGAACTTGGGCAGAGTGATGCCTCCAGCCTCGTTCTTTTTTCTCAGGATGGCTTTGGCAATTTGGGGTGTTTTGTGCTTCCACACAAATCTGATAATTTTCTGTTCTATTTCTTTAAAAAATGCCAATGAGATTTTGATGGGGATTGCATTAAATCTATATGAACTTTAGGTAATATGGTCATTTTAACTATGTTGATTCTTCCAATACAAGAACACGGAATATCTTTCCATTTCTTTGTATCTTCTTCGATTTCTTTTAATAAGATCTTGCAGTTTTCATTATAAAGGTCCTTCACATGTTTCATTAGATTTATTCCTAGGTATTTTATTCTTTTTGTTGCAGTTGCAAAAGGAATTATTTTTTCCACTTCTTTTTCTGACACCTCATTATTAGAGTATAGGAATACTATGGATTTTTGAACATTGATTTTGTATCCAGAGACTTTACTGTATTTGCTTATTGTTTCTAGTAGTGTTCTTGTGGAGTCTTTAGGGTTTTCTATATAGAGAATCATGTCATCCACAAATAATGACAGTTCGCCTTCTTCATTTCCTATTTAGATGCCTTTTATATCTTTCTCTTGCCTGATTGCACTTGGCAGGACCTCCAATGTTAAATTGAGTAACAGTGATGATAGTGGATGGCCTTGCCTTGTTCCTGATCTTAAAGAGAAGGTTTTTAGTTTTTCACCAGTAAGTATAATGTTAGCTGAGGGTTTGTCATAGATGAACTTTATTATGTTAAGGTATTTTCCTTCTATACCAATGTTGTTAAATGTTTTAATCATAAATGGATGCTATATTTTGTTGAAGGCTTTTTCTGTGTCTATTGACATGATCACATGGTTCTTATTTTCTAATTTATTTATGTTGTGTATTACATTAATCAATTTGTGCATGTCAAACCATTTCTGTGCCCCTAGGATGAAGCCCACTTGTTTGAGGTATCTAATCATTTTAATATGTTGCTGTTTTCGGTTCACTCTTATCTTATTTAGGATTTTTGCATCTGTGTTCATGAGAGACATTGGTCTGTAATTTTCTTTTTCTGTGCTATCTTTACCAGTTTTTGGTATCAGAGTAATATTGGCCTCATAAAATGAGTTGGAAAGTATTGCCTCCTTTTCCATTTTTTTGAAGAGTTTGAGGAGAATAGGTATTAAATCTTTGAATGTTTAGTAGGATTCACCAGTGAAGCCATCTGGTCCTGGACTTTTACTTTTTGGTAGGTTTTTGATGATTGTTTCCATTTCCATACTGCTGATTGTTCTATTTAGATTTTCCAGTTCTTCTTGATTCAGTGTAGGAAGTTGTATCTTTCTAAGTACTGGTTCATCTCTTCTAGGTTATTAAATTTGGTGTTATATACTTTTTCATAGTATTCTTGTATGATCCTTTGTACTTCTGTGGTGTCTATTGTAATTTCTCCTCTTTCATCCCTGAATTTGTTTATTTGTGTTCTTTCTCTTTTTTCTTTAGTTAGTCTAACCATGGAATTGTCAATTTTATTAACCTTCTCAAAGAACTAGCTCTTTGTTGCATTTATTTTTTCTATTGTTTTTTTTTTTCAATTTCACTTATTTCTGTTCTAATTTTAATTATTTCTTTCCTTCTGCTGACTTTAGGCTTCATTTGTTCTTTCTTTTCTAGTTTTTTAAGATGAAGCATTGTTTATTTGAGCTCATTCTTGTTTTTTAATATAGGTGTGTAATGATATGAACTTTCTTCTTATGACTGCTTTTGCTGTGTCCCAAAAGTTTTGATATGTTGTACTATCATTATCATTCACTTCTATGTATTTCTTGATCTCCCTTTTTATTTCTTGTCTGACCTAGTTATTCTTCAGTAACATGTTGTTTGATCTCCATTTATTTGTGTTTCTTCCTGATTTCTTTCTGCAGTTGATCTCTAGTTTAAAGCATTATGATCAGAGAATATGGTTGGTATGATTTCAACCCTCTTATATTGGTTGAGGCTATCTCTGTGTCACAGTATGTGGTCGATCCTTGAGAATGTTCCATGTGCACTAGAGAAGAATGTATAATCAGCTGTTTTGGGATGGAAGACTCTGTATATGTCAATTATGTCCTTTGGTCTAATGTGTCATTTAAGGATATTATTTCCTTATTGATTTTCTGTGTGGATGATCTGTCCATATCTGACAGTAGGGTATTTAGGTCCCCTACTATGATAGTGTTTTAGTCTGTTTCTCCCTTTAGTTCTGTTAGTAATCGCTTTACATATTTTGAGGCTCCCTGATTGGGAGCATAGATATTAATAAGTGTTATGTCTTCTTGATTCATGATTTCTTTTATCATTATGAAGTGTCCCTCAGTATCATTCTTTACTTTTTTTATTTTGAAATCTATTTCGTCCTATATTATTTTGGTCGACTTTTGAGACTTTTCCCTCTGGTTCTTCTTGTTTTATATTATATACTTCAGTTCTGAATCTTTGGCATGTGATAAGCATTACAAATATGTAAAGGATAGTTATATATAGTTATATATATATAGTCATATATATAGTTATATATATATGTATAGTTATACATGTATATAGTTATATATATATAGTTATACATATATATAGTTATATATAGTTATATACAGTTATATATATATAGTCATCCATTTTCTTTCATGTGTGCCTTATCTCCATTCCCCTTTGCCAATCTTGATCTTTGAATCCTCCCCTTTTCAGTCATTGTTATCTCAATTTGTCCCTATGTTTGCTGAACATTCATTACTATCCTGCTATAGCAAATGTCTTCTTATTTTTTAAGCTTATAATGCCCTGTTCTTAGTAAGGGTTGTATTCCTTTGCTTCTATTTGCTTGATAGTCACCTTACTCCTAATTTTGTATTTTTTTGTCATTTCGTTTTAGATGAGCTGACCCCTTTCAGTATTTCTTGTAGTGCAGGCCTCGTAGTGGAGAATTCCCTCAATATTTGTATGTCTGGAAATGCCTTAATTACTCCTTCATGTCTAAAGGAGAGCTTAGCTGGATATGTTATTCTAGGCTGGTAGTTCCTTTCACTTAATAGTTTAAGTATTTGATTCCATTCCTTTCTGGCTTGTAAGCTTTGCACTGAGAAGTCCGAGGATAATCTAATGGGTTTTCCTTTATAAGTTACTGTTTTCTTCTCCCTAGCTGCCCTGAGAATTCTATCTTTATCATTGATTTTTGATAATTAATACAATGTGTCTTGGTGAAGGCCTTTTTTTGGCTTAGATAATTGGATGTTCTGTTAACTTCTTGAATTCCAAACTCAAGCTCATTCCCTAGATTTGGGAAATTCTCATCAACTATTTCTCTGAAAATGTTTTCTAGTTCCTGCTCCTTTTCCTCACCTTTGAGAATGCCCATTATTCTTATGTTTCCTCTCCTGATGGTATCAGCTAGTTCTTGTATTACTCTTTCATTATTTTTCTTTCTTCGGTTTCTTTCTTCTTCTTTCTGATTTATTTCTAGATTTCTGTCTTTGATATCACTGATCCTTTCCTCCATTTGGTTGACTCTATTTCCCAAGCTTGCTATTTCATTTTTCAACTCTCATAGTGTTTTTTTTTTTAATCTCCAGAAGTACTATTTTTGAAGGTTTCAATCTCCTTGCTCTACTCATCTAGTTGTTTGTTCTGTTCCTGAAATTATTGATATGACTTGTTTCAGAACTCACTGTGTTTTTTCAGAAGTACCATCCTGAATTCTCTGTCATTTAAATTGCATATTTCTATGTCTGTAAGCTTATTTTCTGGAGATTTTTCTCTTTCTTTTTGAGATGCCTTGTCACCTTGTTTGTTCATGGTGTTTAATGGACTATTTCTCAACCTGGGCATTAATGGAAATGTATTCTGCTTTTTTGCCAGAAAGATTTATTATATAAAGCTCTCTCTTTAGCCTGCTACAAAGAAGATACTTTTCTAAGCCTCTTGGATCCCTGCTTTATATAAAGCCTTAAAAATGGCTTTTTATTTTCTGATAGATATTTAATACGCTCGCTACCCTCAATTTCAGTCTCTGTCAGTGTTAGCAGCAGTTTCAGTAGCATTTGCTCAGATTCCCCTGGGGTTCTGCAGTGTTCGGTCTCAGAGGGTAGAGGGGGAGGGGCCCTCTGGGTTGGGGATTGAGGGCTGCAGCTCAGCCTCGGTTTTGCAACTACAGCCAGTAAAAGTCAACTGTTGTTTTTCTGCCGTCCTACTTCTCTATCTTATGTCCTGATGACTGGCTCTTGCCACCACGTGGCCACAAGGAGCTCACAGTTTTCCCAGGCAGGGCTGTTCAGGGAACTTGCTGCACCTTCTCCCTTCCCCCTCCTCCTACAGGATGCTCCAGTGGTTGCAAGAGGTAGCTTCTTTGTTTCTCCCAGTGTGTCTGACACCCAGGGTTCTGACCTGTGGTAGCTCTTATGCACAAATCCCACATTCAGATGTGCTGGTGTGCAGTTTGGGTTATTTCTATTGAATTTTAGATGTTCAGCTTAATTTTGTTTCAAGGGGAGAGATCTGAGGACATCTCTTACTCCGCCATGTTTCTAAAGATCTGAGGCCTGACTTTTTGTTTCATGTGTTTTCCTTAGCTTTTAGGGTTTTTAAAAAGTTTTTGAGATTTTTTAAATTAACTTCTTACAGTCTTTGTATAAATGGAAGCTTGTTTCTGCTATAATCAGGAAAAGCAAAGGAGGAATTTTTGGCAAGCAGGTGAGCCAGGCTGTGAAGAGAAGGAGGAAATCCCTGGAGCATTGTAGTTGTGGCAGTGAGAATCAGAGCAAGAGATCCTTATGGGAGAAGAGAAACAAAACTCTCATAAAACTATGGCCTGCTTACATGGGAAGTTTACAAGTAGGGTGCAGTCTCAAACTCTCAGTTCTTATCATATGCCATCCATATTCTTTCTGCTTCATTCTTACTGTAGGCTCTGCTGCAGCCATCATTATCCTTCAGCCTTCAACTACCTCTGCACAAGTACAATCTGACAGCCTGTTGTCATGCCTGTGCTGCTGTACCTCTGTCCTAGGGTTTCTTCACAATCCCCCCTGCAGCAAGAACAGCTCATCGTGTAGGCATGCAGAGCTGGGAAGTGCAGGAGAGTGAACACCCTTGGAAACATTGTTTACCTAGGCAAAAAGATGCTGTTTTCATTTCTGGACTGTTAAAGGCTATGGGAAGAGCAGGTTTGTGGGGGGGCGGGGAACGTTAGGCATTTTGTTTGATTGTTGGCTAATTGTTGTTCTAGGTACTGTTGGAAGATCCAAAGATGAATAAAATACAGTCTCTTTTCCCAAGGACAAATATTGGAAATAGGAAATATTCAAAAACATTAGTAATTACATAGGATATTTCTTTGTGCCATTCAAACCCAAATGGAGATGTCAAGAATGCATTTGGACATATAAGTCTCAAGCGTGGAGGGATATCTACACTCCTCTTGGAAAATTGGTTGAGGATATTTGTATTTTGATTTCAATAAAATGGGAGGCAAGGTTACCTTCTAGGAGTAAGTTTGTGCCTTGAAGACACTGGAAAATGTTTGAAACAGTTGGTCTGAGAAGTTTGATAGAGAGTTAATAAGTGAGGATTTTAAGGACTATAAAGAGGCAGTGAATTTCTAACTGAAATTAGGTAGAAGACAGTCATGGTTCTGACAAAATCATTTTTATAATTATTTGGCAAATCTTACTAGCTCAAAAGCATGTGGAGAAAATGGATACTGGAGGCAGCGAAGGGAGGACTGTGCGATTTTAGAGTTCCACAAAGTAGACCTAGCAAATGGTCAGGGAATGAGATTCCAATATGATGATTAAAGAATCTTTGCAAGGACAAACCATAGAGCCCATAGTAGGCAAAGAAGCCCAATGGAAATGAGGACTGGTTCAGAAAGAGAGGTTTATCAAATTGAGGTCCTAAGAAGTCCAAGCAGGAATTCTTGAATGTGGGAATAATAAATGTTGAAGAAAGTACACTGCGATCCTGGAATAGGAAGCTTCGGATTTAGGACATTGGTGTGGGGTATTTCCGAGTGACTAGGAGGCTATGGAGTGCTGACTTTCAGGGCAGATGAATGTCACCACAGTTTACTTCATTCTGAAATTATGAGGCCAGGATATGAGATGGGTGTGGATGCAAAAGTATCTGTCCTGATAGTAGTAGAGTGTAGCAAAGAGGAAAACAGTAAGTTGGAGGGCTTCCACAGTGTGGATGGCTTCCACAGGATTACAAATGTAGGTTGCAGACATTGTTTGTTAGTTGCTTGCTTTTTATCCTTTTACCTCCTGTTTTTGCAATGAGAGCCCCAACCTTGTTCAGTACATAAACTTGGGCTCATGATTGGTCTAAACCTTAATGGCAGGCTGGCCTAGATCTGGGTTGTAAGATACCACAGGAAATCTGTTGGGTGAGGGTTTTCTGGAAGAAATGTTGCTTATTTGTTGGAAGGAACAAGTGGTGCTAACATTTTCTACTTTCTCTGGAGCTATGGCAGCCATCTCTTGATCGTGAGCAAAAGGCCAAGAAAATTACAGAGACTGTAGCACTAGTATCCAATTGTTCTCCTTTTTCTTCCAGATATCTAGATAGGGAGAAAAATAAGCTCTTGGTTTCAGCCAGTGTCTGTCAAGCATTATTGCTGAAAACAGTCTTTACTGATACAACTAACATATAAATTTACTGATTTTCAGATGCTTTAACTCACTGTTGGACAATATATTAGTTTGCTAGGGTGACTGTAACAAAGTACCACACACTAGATGGCTTAAACAATAGGAATTTCTTTTCTCATCATTCTGGAGGTGAGAAATCTGAGATTATGGTGCTAGCAGAGTTTTTTTTTTTTTTTGGTTGTTGTTGTTGTCGTTGTTGTTTTCCCCAAGAGCATCCCTCCCTGCTTTATAGATGTCTATCTTCTTTCAGTGTCTTCACATGGTCCTTTCTCCGTGTGTATGTCAGTATCTAATTTTTCTCTTTTTATGAGGACACCACACATATTGGATTAGAGCTTCCCACAGTGACCTTATTTTAACTTAATTACCTCTTTAAAGACCTTATCTCCAAATATAGTCACCTTCTGAGGTATGAGGATTGGGACTTTAATACATGAATTGAGTGGTGAGGATACTATTTAGTCCATAACAGACATCTACAACTAACATTTAACATGCATGATTTTCGGACTCTTCATTAACTGTTTGATAACCTCAGCATAGGATTCCATGTCCTTGGAGGACAATGGGTAGGTCTTTGCTGCCCAAGCTCCAGGACCCTAAGGATATCCAGGATAAATCCTTCCTTCCAGATGGGTTGTCAGGGTGACTGCAATTTCTAGGCAGCCACATATAATTTTTTTAATTAAAAAAAAAACTTGTAAAATACATATCACATAAAACTGACCATCTTAATCATTTTAAGTCTCTGGCTCACTGGTGTGAAGCACATTCACATCACCGTGCAACCATTTCGACCGTCCAACTCCAGAATTCGTTTTATCTTGCAAAACTGAAACACTAACTTCTATTTTTCTCTCCTCCTATCTTATGGCAGCCACTATTCTATTCCATCTCTGTGAAGGTGATGATGCCAGAGACATTATGGAAGTGGAATCCAGGACTAGTGGAGCTCAGTTTTTCAGCAGCTGTTAGAGTAGAAGCTGGGGTGTAATTAATCCATCTTATGCTAGATCGGCACTCAGCATCGACAAAATAGTTATTTAGAGATATCTTATAAATTGAATTATAGGAGTACAAAAAGGTTAGTAGTCAGCACTAGATTTGAAGTAGGAAGTATCTGCATGTAATTAGTAACTAAGATCAATTAAAGCTTTTATTTGCACATCTACAACTGAGGAAAAAAGTGTTGCTCTTCCATTTCTAGAGAAAACACTTGCCTTTCAAGGAAGCATCTCAAGTAGCTTTCCCTTTGTGACATGTTCATTTCCCTTAGCATAGTGTCCTCAAGGCTCATGCATGTAGTTGTAACATATGTCAGCATTTCCATCCTTCTTAAGCTTGAATAATATTCTGGCAGCAGGTGATCTGAAGTCACTGGCAGCTCCCTACCATATCCCCCATCTGAGGCTTCCTTTTGCTGAGGTTTTTCCTATAGACAACAGATGCCCAGCATGCAGATAATCGTCCTGGTCCTGAGACCAGGAACAGACCTGCAGCTGTGTCTGGGAGATGAGATCCTCATCATGGCCCCAGAGACAGCCCTGCAGCTCCCACTCAGCAAGTAAGTTCACTATTTAAACGTATTTGCAACTGTATAATTTTGAATAAATAAAAGGTGAATTTAGAGAGTCAAAATGCTGTTATTTAAATATCTCAGTCCAGAGCATTCCATGCAGCAGGAGCAGCTGGTGAAATGGACCCTGAGATTCTCCTCCTGGCCCCTGACTGTTCAATCTGAGCCTCTTAAGCAGTTTCTGCTCCTCTTCCTGGCTTCCAGGCCCTAGGCTGGGGCAGGTTGTGTCCACAGCTCAGTACTTCTGCCTTCCCCCAAAGAAGGCTCTGATGATCCTGACAACCATCTCCAACCCCACCTGGGGAGTCCTGTCTCTCTCCAGAAATCCTCAGGACCCGGAAAAATTCTAGCCTCAAACCATGAAAAGGCTCCCACATGGGTGATGTGAAATCAGCGCAGGATAGGACATTTGCAAGTCTATTGACAGTGTCCATCATTCATTTATTCAACATATGTTATGAAGTATTTCCTACACTGGGCCAGGAGCTACTCCCCACCCTCAAGGGCTTTCAGACAGTGTCGAAAGCAATTTTAAACTTCTTTACAGCATATAGATACACCCCTTGTTATATGCCAGGTGTTCTTACCATTTTTCAAACATAAATTCTTTAAGACTCACCTAAGCTCATGGAGGGTATGTTTATTATTACTGCCAAGTGTCAGATGGAGAATATGAGGCACTAACAACCTTGCACGAAAATCTTGCGCCTCCAAAGTATAAATATTAACATCTCACAATTTCTGTAGAACAGGCATTGCAGCAAAATGTAGTTGGGCGTCTCTGCCACAAGGTATCTATGAACAAGGAGCTGCATTTCAAATGAGACAGATTCACTCCTGAGGTCACATGCCTGGTTTCTGTAGGATGCAATTTGGACTGAGGGTCTGAGGTCCTGTCTGTTGACCTGGGCCCTCCCTCTTTTCTCTCCTATCCAAGCTAGATAGTGCAACTTGAAGCTCAAAACTTTAGAGCTTGCTCTTCTTGTTCCAGAGATATGACAGACAGACAGACAGACAGACAGACAGACAGACACAGTGAGACAGAGACACTCAAAAGAAGAAATTGAAACAGAGATAGAGAGAAAGGGAAGGAACTCAAGAATTCCTAAGCGTTAGACAGAAGTGACGGAGGTTTTGTAATTAAACTTGGACCTGATGCCCCATCACCTTGGCTATATTCTATTGTTCAGAAGCCACTTGCTAACCTCTTAGTGGATACACAGGGACAGTCATACCAGGAGGGGAAAAAATCACTGGGAGCCATAGTGGAGGCTCCACCCAAATGGACCCACATGAGGTACTTGATTTGATTCTAAGTCTAACAAGACACCATTGAAAGGTTTTAGGTCAGTGGAGAATAATATCTGAATCTTCTCTAATTTCAACCCCTTGAAGTTGCAAACCCATAAATGAGGCCACAAATGGCAGTGATTTTCCCAAAATCACACAGCTGGAACTCAGGCCTGTTCTGAGTGGTATTCCATGCTACATCCCACTCATTCTTATAAACCTTCTACCTCAAAGTCTATACATCAGACTCATGTGATGCCATCTCACAGGTGTTTGGGGTATTATCTCATCTATACCCGATAATATCCCTAGGAAATGGTATCTAGCATCATCCCTACTGTACAGGGGGGTAAACTGGAGAGGTCTTGAGAGGCAACAAGTTTTCTTCAGGATAGAGAACTGGTAAGAAAAAGAGGTCTGAACACAGCTCTCTCTTCAAGCTGGGAACTTGGCACATTCCCAAGGAAACATGAAGGGGGTTGTGTCAAATATCAGTGTGCAGGTAAGAATATGACATTGGAAAGCCGGGGAAGCAGTCAACAGCCCAGAGGGGGCTTTGGGTGGCTTGGATTGAGAGAAAGGGCCAGGACAATGGAACCTTGAAGAAATGACCTCACTTCCTTGGTGACAGATCCCAACTGACATTAGAACTCTGGTAACCAGGCACCCACATTCTAGAGACAGCCCCCTATCCAGCTTACTTGACTGGAGACGGTCAAGAGAGCAGGATGTTTTGCTGCTGTTTCCCGACTTTCCGAGGCTCTGGGCAGAAAAAAGCCCAGAACCAATGTCTTTTCAGATGCTGTAGACCTTGGCACAACCTCCGACGGCTCTGGCCATTTGGCAAGAGGCACCATCAGGTACCCCAGGGCAGCCCAGGGCAGGCCATTTAAGGCCAGGCCTCAGCTGTGAACCCACCTGAACAACCCCACACACCTTACCCCTCATCCTGTGTGTGTGTGTAGGGGGGAGTGGTGAGAGGAAGCTTGGGATGAGGGCTGCACAACATGTGTTGGTGCAGGTTGTTAGTTGTCAAGAGCCTGGCAGAACTGTCAAGTTAATACCCCAGGTCATGGCTGGAAGGATGGGAAGTGGGGTGCTGGGAACCAAGCTCCTTCATTCACTTGTTAATCCTCAGTCCCCAAGGTGTCATCTTGTTACTTCCCTGTCTGGAGGTCTTTGTAGATGCCCCTCTGGCCATGATCTGTGCAGCAGAGTTTGTGGTGGGTGTCTCCTCCAGTGACAATGCCCAGGCAGACCCCTGATGCCTCCCTGCCCGGTACTGGGCTCTCTCTCTGTAGAGCTCCATCCCTACCCCAGAGATTGTAGAGGAGCTGACTGATGAGTTCACCTACGCCATCTCCCGGTACGAGGTATGGGTACACCAGGACACTCACACCGTCCAGTGCTGCACTGAGGTGAGAGATGGCCCAGACGAATTTCCACATGGGGCTCAAGATGGGTGGGATGGGGCCAGAACTCAGACTTCAGTTTGGTGACTCCCCTGGGGCCCTTCCAGGGCTTCTCCATAAGAGCATTTCACAGGTCCACTGCCAAAGGAATCTGGACCTTTACTCTTCCCCACCAGCTTCATGGTGAGGTGGAAATAAACTCTTCATATTCACTGGAATAAAGAAACAAGCACTTTTGCTGTCTTTGTACTTGGCTAGTTTGGATGATTATAAGTACCTTTCCCAGGTCTCCTGTGGAGCAGTCAGCTTGACTGTCCTTGTAGACCTCTTTCAAGCCTTACACATCATCACACTTGATTCGATGGTTTGTACCAAAAATGGAAAGAGATTAAGTTATTGCACATGATTCTCTGCTATGTGTCATCTCACAGAGCACAGCAAACCTTTGTAGGCCAGCCAAATGAGGCATTATGGCCTTATTCATGCCTGTAATATCCTATAAAGGTCATTTTCCTCAGTGAGTCAGCCCTTCAGTGCTATTGGGCCTTAAAAGGATCCAAGTCAACTGCCATCTCAACTGTGCTGCAGGTAGCTCTTTGGTGTGTCCTGATAGACTGCATTTGTTTGCTAGGGCTGCCATAACATGGGAGCAAGGGTTGGGTGGATGTTTTCTGATGCCCCTGGCCCGGCACCGGGCTCCACCTTTGTAGAACTTTGCACAGGATATTGTCGAAGAGCTGGTCCACGAGTCCCATTTCTCCATCTACCGCGTCAAGGTGCAGGTGCACCAGTCCGCCGACACTGTCCAGGCCTGGACTGAGGTGAGAACTGACCCAGAGGGATCTCCACACTCAGGACCCTAAGATGACCAGGGAGGACCCAGATCTCAGACTAAATTGGGGGACTCCCTTGGGGCCCTCTTGGGGCTTTCCCACTAGAACATCTCATACTCTTGTGCACAAGGGAATCTGAATCTCCCCTTCTCCCACCAGCTACATGTAGGGTAGAAAAACACTACTCACATATTTGTAGGGATATCAGAGAAAAGAATATGTGTTGTTTCACTTCACAGTAGACATGAACACTTTGCATTCGGCCGTTTTGTGGTTTTCACTTCCTGCCCCAGGTCTCCTGTGGAGCAGTCAGCTTTACTGTCCTTGCAGACCTTTCCCAAGCCTTACGCATCATCACAGTTATTACCATGGTTTATACACAGAAGGGGGAGGATGGGATTAAGTCATTCTATACATTTCTCTGCTACTCACCATCACACAGAATATGTGGACCTGAGAGTTCAGGAATTGTGGCTTTTCTTGTGTTCAGAATATTCCATAAGGGAGGCACTATGCCACAGTGATGTAGCCTTTCAGTTCTGTTGAACCAGGACATAATTCAATTCAGTTGCCATCTCAGCAGTGCTGCTGAGAACACTTAAGTGTGTCCTAATGGACGTTATTGGTTTGCTTGGGCTGCCATAACACAGGACCATGTTGAGTGGTGCAAACAGAAGACATTTATTTTCTCACAATCCCGGAGACTAGAGAAATGAGGGTGTTAGAGGGTAGGTTTCTCGTGAATATTCTCTCTCCTTGGCCTGTATATGTCCACCTTCTATCTCTGTGTCACATGGACTTTCCTTTGTGCTTACATGTGTCCTATTCTCCTAAGGATTCCAGTCATATTGGATTAGGACCCACTCCAATGAACTCAATTAACCTTAATTACTTCATTAAAGACAAAAAATCCAAATACAGGCACGTTCTCAAGTTTTAGGGTTCACAAAGTCATGTTATTTGAGTGACACAATTCCGCCCACAATGTCTATTTATACCATGGAGATAGATACCAGCAATGGGACTGCTAGTAGAAGGACATGCATTTTTAAATTTTTAACAGCTGTAACCAGATTCCAAATTGAATCTAGTGAGCATCTCCCACTGTGGCAATGTCATGACTTTTTAGCAGCTGCTTCCTTGCATCCAGGCTGACCCAGGGATTTCTCATTTAAAAAATTTTTTACCAGTCTGCTGTCAGGTTGTCCAGTGAAATATTGGTTTGCAATTGCCTCATGGGTACATTGAGTCACCTGTCAGCTTTTCACCAGCCATGTGGATTTGCTTCTTCCCTCATCTTCTCCTCAGATTTCTGCCTGGTAATTGGCTTTCTCCAGTCTGGAATCTCTGGGCATTGTCCCCTTTGCTGAATCTAAGAAAAGAAAAGAAATCAATCTCTTGAAAACATTGATTTTCATAGGCTATGTCTATCCTGCACAGTGTTTCCAAACTGAGGGGAGACATGGTCCCCTGACACTCTCGCTCCATGTTGGGAGCAGATAAGTTTCAGGCAGCTAAGAGGGAATGTCATGCAGCTCTAGCTTTGGACAGTTCTCATGTCTGACCTGGATGACCTTGTGCAACCATTTGACATCCTCAAGCCTCTGTGTGCTCATCTCTATGACAGGGGTGTTTCTTGAGGACTCGCTGGGATAGTGCTCTTAATACAGGCCACTAATACCAGTAGGTCTGTTGTTCCTCAGCTACAAAAATGTCCAGAAGGTAATAATTATATAAACATACGCCCCCCAACAACTATAAATGGTACTCTAAAATCCTGGGACCTTGTTCAGCGTGGGCATTCCTGTCCTTCCTCTTGTACATGTCCCTGAGGGACAGGGAGTTTCTGGTTGAGCTCCAGACCTCAGTCTTTTTTGAGATTTATGGTCATGTCACTGACTGGATATCCCTCCTCATTCTATCCAGTGTGAAGATGAGTTAACTCTTAACCTAAACGAGGCCTGTGGGATGCGGGCCCTCCAGGAAGGCACACTGAAGAAGGTGGCGGAGTCCCTGGTACCAGCTGTCTTGGGTGGAAACTTCTCCCACATCTCCACCTTCATGTTTATCCACCCAGCCTTCTTCATAGCCCAACAGGTCCTGGACCAACTGTTTACTAGGTGAGTACCCACTATGTCTTCAGCACAGTGGTGTCTCTGCCCACTACTAATTAAGTGTCTTGAAAATGTTACTGCATCATTGACTCAGTTTGTTCCTCTGAAAAGTGTAGTAATAGAGGAGAAACCTCACAGGGTTCTTGTAGGGGCTACTTTAAGGGCAAGCTATAGCAGGTGCTTATCTGGGGCCCAGGTCTACCTGGACAAGCTGTGCTTATTCATGGCAATGATTTCTTTCTCTCCTATGAAATGTTGCCTTCAACCATCTGTGGTCTGTGTCATTTCTGAGTTTGGAAAAGCACGTGGAAAACAACCTAGCAAGGGATTTGAGATTCTACTTAGCCAGTCCTTGGTGTAGTCTGATTAAAGATCTCTGGGGACAGCAGGGGCCCTCAGGCCCAGTCATATGTCTGGGATGGTTCTGATTAGAGATCATTTATTCAACAATATGTATGAAGCACCTATTACAAGGCACTTTTGGAGACTCTTAGCATAACTTAGTGAATGAAGCAGGCACAATCACTGGGCCTGAGTTCTGGTCAGTGAGTCAGACAGTCACACGAGACATCATTCACAGGTCCTGTCTACCATCCATCAGATCTGATGCCATCAAAGTCTTCTCTACATCCAGAGTCATGTCCCCATATATTGACCAGGGTGACACACCACAGGACCAAGTGAAAAAGTGAGTAGTCTTTGGAACTACCACCTCCTGTATCTAAAAAATGAAGGCTGTGGGTAGGGATGGCCTGCCAGAATCTGATCTTACATATCTTCTGATTCCTAAGGGAGGGCTGAGGTCTGGTGGCTTTCACTGCAGGAGGACAAAAGTCAAAGAGAACTGCTAATGGGGACTTAGGCCTCTAGAACAAGGAAGGGGCTAGGCTGAGTTGTCCCCTAGAGTCCTATCCCCATCAGTCTAATCCTGCTCTGCCTGCCCCTCCACTTCCATCTCTCTCAATCACTGTCACCAGGCTCAGAACAGAAGATGTAGTAAGTAACCTGCTCACAAGTCTCTCTCATTCCTCAGTTCAGAGGTCCAGGTGCATGGGCAAGTGGAGTGGGCAGTATTCAGGACTTTTGGGATAAATGACAGTGGGAAGGAGAGACTCACACAGACTCTATGTTAAACATCCTGAATACCAGGCCTGTTGCAGCCAGGACAACCACACAGAGATTGGGAGAGGATGGGGCTTGTCTCCTGGACCAGCATGAGTAGGCAAAGAGGACCAGTACCAAATAAGGGTGCCATGGGAGGGAAGTGTGGAAGGAAGACCAAGACTCTGACTCTGCTGTCCATCCACCTCCCCCCAGGGCCATTGCTTCTATGATGGGAATCTGGCTGGACCAGGTGCAGAATTGGGGCCAGCTCCTATTTTTCCCCTGGTTCAAGCTGAAGCAGGGCTTTGTGCAAGTTAACTCCCCTGCCTCACAACTGATGGACCATGTCCTCCTTCCTTGGGTCAAGCTGGAACACCTGGAGCCTCCTGAGGCACAGCTGGAAGGTGAGGGGACAGCAATCTGGGAAGATGATCTGGGGAGAGCGGATTCCTGGGCTGGAGCTTCCGTACAAGCAGTGGTATCTTTTCTGTCTTTGTAAAGGCACAGGAAAGTCATGCATGTGTGTGAACCTGTCTCTCTCTTCTGTTCCAGTACCACCTCCAGAGCTCCAGAACCCTCCAAAGCCAGAGGAAGGGCCCACTCCGGGGCCAGAGCATGCACCAGCTATGCTAGTGCTAGAGCCAGCATCACCTCTGAATGAAAATGGATGTCACCACTTTGAGGCCCAGCTCATGGATACAATCACCCAAGCATGTTCTTCCAGCCGCTCTTCTCTTACACCTCTCTAGGTAGAGTCAACCCTAAAGGCAGTCTTTAGAGCCTCAAAGATGGTCTTGGCAGATGCTCCATCAGCCTGGGTCCCTAAAAACTGTGTGGCCTGTTTACCTGCTAAGTACAGTCACATGAACAAGACATTCATTTTTATTGTGTGCAAGCCATGATATCTTCTGAAAACTTTGTGTTCTAACACTAAGCCTATCCTAATACATTTACAAAGCAATTTTCTGAAAGTTCACTCTTATTAAATTTTTCTGGCATAAACTTTGCCACCTCTGTTACTTCTTATGGCCAACTAATCAACCATAACTCTAAAAAGGACAATGGCTATTTTCATATGCTTATATAAACACATATAATTATTTATTCATGAATCTCATATACCCGAAAGTTGACTCTATGTAAAAACTGAATGTAGATAGTAGTAAAGTAATTTCAAAAACTGAATGTTTAAATATAAAATTGAATAAAGTAGTTTTTAAAACTGAGTAATGTAATTTTTAAAGCCCATCAAGAGAAAAAGTTTTCTTATGAAGCATTTAAATGAAATGCAGCCCAACTCAAACAATCTTATCAAAAAACAAAAACCCAAGAATAAGATCAAAATCAAAGCAACAGAAGACCTGATAGCTATCTTACCTAAAATTTCAACCAAAATATAGTGCGTGCACCCACGTATACACAAAGTGTAAGTCTCGCAGTCAGAAAGGGTGTCCCTGGTACGGTTTTCAGATTTATAAGACCTGGAACTATGGGAAAGAACAATGGAAACTATGATAAAGTTACCTCTTTGTGGCATATATGTTACCGGAGAGTGGCGTCCTTCCCTGGCACATTGTCCAGGTTCCTGATGTCTCAAATAAAGAATTGATCAAGACACCGAAATACAATAGAAAAGAAAAGTTTTATTAGAAAGGAAAGTACACTTCCAGAAGTGTAAGTAGGCCCAAGCAAGAGAAGCGTGGCTCAAAAGGCCTGGTATCAAAGCCTTTGGGGTTTTGATCCCTATTTGCTGTGGTGGTTATTTTTCCTAGAGGAGTGGGCTTTCTTGATTAACAAATAAGATTGTCAGGACTCAGTGATTCATCATTTTGCTTTCTGCACATGTTTGTTCCCAGAATTCGGTCTGTTATTATGTTAATGAACTTCTGGGCTTATGCATCATATAATGATGGCATAATGAGACTCAGGTGAGTTGAAGGTCGTTGGCGTCTTCATTGTGCAGGTGCGAGTGACTGGCTTAAACTGGTACCTAAATCTCTGCCTACAGGTTTCTTTGTGTGAGTTAAAAAATGCCTTCTGGCTTGCTTAATAGTGGGTGGATTAGGGTGGACCCCCTTCTAAGATGGGATGACCTCAGTGTCTTTGCAGGCAGACCTGAAACCCCCTAACTAACTTTCCTGCCTAACTCTTTTCTAAGAGCCATGAACCCCCTTATTATTAGTATGGATGTTGAGGGACTGGAGGTCTCTTCCATATCTGCTTCCTTTGAGAATGGCTGTAGTCCCTGCCTACAGGGCTTTCATGGAGCTCTTTCCTTTTCTGCCTCAGTCAGGGTGGGGTCTTGGGTTTCCACGCAAGTGCCACCTTAGTCCCTAGACAAGGAAAAGAAAATACAAACTCGTTATTTAAATCATACATCTATGAATTTCTATTATTGATTTACTTATCAAGTGAGTAAAGGGAAACAGGCTTGGTTAATATGTTTCTTAAAGAGTAAAAAGAAAAGACCTTTGGCTTAAAGTCCGCTTTCCCTCATACTCTAAGGGCCTTGCCTAACTTAACACCATTTCTGCTTAACAATGGGCTGGTGATCCTTATCAATGGCCAGAGAATCTGAGTCGCCAGGGCAATTATCAGGATTTGAGGAGGAGGGTCTTTTTTCTCAAAGAAAGGAGGGAAGAAAACTAAGTTTACTAAAACGATTAACTCTGCAAGAGATGTCCCATTTCATTTCCTGCTAAAAGATTAAGGATTTTACAAGTGAAGTACCATCTCATGAGCCAACCTGCTCTATGCTCCTGGGCAGCCCTGACTGCAATTAATTCTTAGCTATTGTTTAGTTATGATAACATCACATGGTAACCTTTTGTGGGGATAATGAAATGAAGGTTTTTATTGGCAGAAATTTAAACTGTCACTGATACCTTGTTTATCTAAAAGGCAATAGCAAAAGTGTTTGGAGTGGTCATCTTTGATCAGTATTATTTTCCTCTTTTGGATTTCTCAATTTTGAAAATTTTCCTCAATAAGCATATATTCTTTCCTAATGAAAAAAAATAATTTTCAAAATGGATTTGCTAGTAGGAAACTGCAATGCACAGACGGGTGTGGCTGAGATCCCTGGACAAGGGAGTGATTTGCTGAGTGACCCAGGCAAGGTTGTCTGGGGAGCATCTCCAGAGCCAAGAGGAAGTCACCAACAGGAAGTCAGTCCCCTGCTGATTTTGTAAATAACTGTTAAGGGCCTGTAAGGAAGTCTCTGGGACAAGAAATGAGGGACACAGCTTGCTATCATTAACTCAGGCTAAAGCACTTTCAGGCACTCTCAAATCCAACCTTTCTCCTCACAGTCCCAGCAATTTGAGTGTGAAAAGAGACTGGGCTTCAGAAAGGAACACTGAGCTCTGAATCAGGAGTCACAGTCTAGGCCCAATTTTGAGCAAATCTTTAGTCTGTGATCTCTTTGTGATTCAGTTTCTTCATTTATTACTATTAATCCTAGTGTAACTTGCAGTCATTTTGATGCAGGCCAGGGCAAGCTCTCCTTAGTGGGTGGAGACCAAGTCCTGCAATGAGAAGAGGGTTTTTGGAGGAGAGTGTAGAAAGAACTCAAACACGTGCCCAAGTCAGTTAAAGTCAAAAGGAAAGTTTATTAAAGAAGGGGAAAAGCAAAGACTAGAGAAAGCAAAGACAAAGCCAAGACAAGCAAAAAAGCCCCAAGTTGGGATGCAGTTTATATGTCATTCTTCTGTTCCTGGGAGTTACAGTTTAAAGATTTCGTTTACCCATTTCCTTTAACATCGATATACAGTGAGGAAGGATAAGAGTATATAGCATGAAAAGGTAAGAATACCTAGCATGAAAGGCCTGGTGGCAGTTTTCTGCCCTTAATGCATAAATTCCCCATGATTTTAGCCATGGGAAATGAATGATTTTATTTGTGTAGGGCAGCCACTTAAAGACTCAGTTTGCCTTTCCCCTTCACAGGTGTGGGATATAGGTCGTTAGCAATCCCAGCAGAAATCTTCCTTTGTTCTGCAGGTGTCCTCCCAGCCCGCCTGCAGGGCTGATCAGCATATTGCAATCTCTGAATATAGCTTGATTAAACACTTTAGTTCTCTTGAAGTTCTCTTGCCTCCTCCTTACATTAATTTTACCAAGATGAATTGAGAAATAATAGTCGAACAAGCTTTGTCACGTTATAAAAATGCAGTAATTATAATTACTAGTAAAATGTTATTAAATATACGCTACTACATACAGATACGATAGGCTTTATTTTATTCCATTTGGTTGAATCAGATATACCCATTATTAAACCGATCCACTCTATACTCTGAATGCTGTTCTTACCCATTATGCATACAGTGCATTGATAACAACAGAACAACCCAGGAAGAACGATAACTGTATGTACTTAACATTTCCTGTTCATGCTAAGCTGTGTTATAACCCATCATGTGCCTGAGCCAAGTAACAAATAAATTGCACTCAAATGATACCTGAGTCCTCCCAGAGCACTGTAGACACTGAATTGCTGATGAGCATTTGAACAGCTCTTTCTTTTGGCGGGATGAGCTTAATTGCTTGCAATACGTGTTTGTACTGTTAAAAGCAAAGATTACTTTTAGTATGCTTCCTATGCAAACATTTCTCTTCCCCTTTTCATGTCAAACTTTTTAATCTACTACTAGGTAAAGGCCAATTACTATGAAAAGAGAACTGTTACTATAGAGTCAATGGGATGTCACATCACTCAGCCCATCACTGGAAACTTGACCCAACTAGTGAAGTCCACAGGGTTGGCAGGAGTTCTCAGGGCAGACTTTCAGTCATTAATTTTAGATTAAAAATGAGACAAGCAAATAGATCACTTAACCTGAGACAGAAATGATTGACATCTACTGCCCCAGCAATTATCAATAGCTCCCCATTTCAGTCTCAAAAGTCCTAGTTCGAATAATAATTAAAGGTTATTTTATGAAAACACACAATTTCCACACAAATAAATTTGTATGAAGTATTGCTTAAATACTTCAGTAGATCTAGAATATTCAGTGTATGCATAATCCAAGCATGAACAATATTATATACAAGTAAACATCCCTGAAAATGGAAGCTTTACAACTTTGAGTGATTTCTGACATTTAGTGTCAGAATTCAGTGTCTACAATGTTATCCAGGCTCTATGTCATAAACAGACATGTCCATACCATGATTCTCTTAATGACTTGGTGTCATTAGTATGAGTGTCAGTTACAGTGCTACACCATCTGTCATACACTGACCCCTCCGGGTGGCAAGAGCTGCTGCTATGAAGAGCTCGGTTCTGCTTTTGGTAGTGAATGACCCCAAACTGCAGTGTTTTTGTGTTCTCCTATATTCTCTTTAGAGAATTCTTCCCTTCATACTGTTGTTGCAGGGTTCTCTAATGGAGAGATGGGACACCGAGACTATAAGCAGGAAGCAGCGTTTATTGATGCTGGAACCAGCTCTGCGGATTCTTATCCAAAGGCTGAGCCCCGATTGTAACATAATAGGCAGTTTTATACAGCCTTGTCATTCCTACACAACTGCAGATATAAGGAAGAACATTGATTGGTTGGCAAGCTATGAGAAAACTGTTGTTAGCTGGAGAGTCCTCGAGGTAGGGGGAAGTAGCTATGAGAAAACTGATGTTAGCCAGAGAGTTTTTGAGGTGGGGGAAGGGCGGTCAGAAACTAACTCATTTGAGCAACAAATGGCCAGGGAGGGTCAGGCTGCCACACATCCCTCTTTGATACCCAGACTCAGGACTGGGTCATAGAGCATCATCTCCTTCTTCTAACTTTTGGTTTAGAGGCTGATACCTCCATAGCATAAAGACTTTGCTGCAGTTTTTCTTTCTACTATAGCCTCTATGAGGGAGGTGGTTGACTGGATAACAAGAGGCAACAGGCATGGGAGGAGGAGGGAGGTCCTGAGGAGGAGGAGTAGTATCCTAACTAAGATCTTAAAGCCACTGAAAGTGGAGAATCAACCACCAAAGAGGTTACTAGGGTCCCATACTTTCCAACTTTGGATGGGCATATGAGCTATTTTCCTCATATTAGTAACTATGGCAGTCACAGCATTGCCATTGTCATCTACTTTAAGGGAACAATCGGTTTGGTTAAACTTCCCACACATTCCTCCTCCTCTGCTGATAGATAATCTAAGGCTAGGCAGTTTTGGTAGATAGCTGATCATATCTGGGATTGTTGCCTGGCTAGAAGCTCTAAGGCAGTTACAATCTCATTAGTTATGATCTCAAGAACTGCTTGTAATCTAATGATTCAGTTAAGTATGTATATAGGCGTCCAATAACCTCAGCTCCTATCTTGGGCCTAAGTTGCGAGGCTATAGTATTGGATAATACAGTGGGGCCACCACTTATCTCCCCCGACATTTGTTGTCTCCCTATTTCGAATGATCTCTTAGTTTTGGCCTTTAAATCTTGATATAGAGGAACACCTAGCTCATTTCCTCCTTGGTCAGATAGAAGGAAGAAGCCAGACTGAATGCTCCCAACGGTGCAACTTCCCTTCCATTTTGTCAGGAGTTGAATATGAGACTACTTTCCACAAATCCAGAAGAGCCCGTCGGGCGCTTTCCAACTTTGGAGCTGGTGAAATTGAGGTTTTCTCAGAATGTGCCAATAACTGGGATGGCATGGAAGGGGTTAGGGACCATGCCATTTTCTATAGTACAGTTTCTGACAGTTGGGTTTTAGTTGAGAGAATGGCACAAAGAGGAGTTAGCTGCAGTATTATTGACCTAATACTAGGAAGGAGACTTAGGCTACTAGTTTAGGTCTGCATGATTTAAAAACAGCATTCTTTTACATGGGGTTTCTCTAACCCACTGAGCATATCCTGGACGTATCCGGCCAAGATATTTTTCCCCTACTACTTCTGAGGAGAGAACCCAGCTCTAGGGTTAACCCTCTTCGTAGCAAGCCACCGTGTGGTTCCACTGGAGGAGGTAAAAGGCATCTAGGCTAGTTCCCTTCTAAGGCCAATGTTCATCATGAGTATTCCTCCACAAACCCTGCATTTAGTGACACCAAATTCCTGGGCTGTCCTCTCAGTTAGGTTAACAAAGAGATTCTTCCCTAGGTTTTGGCCAAAAGTGGCCTTTAGCTGATCGCACGTTTGTGGACTTTGGGGCCTAGGAGACAGTGTAGGCTTAGATGAGGTTGGATTATGCAATCATTGGACAATTTCTCTGACTGTTGGGCCCTCTGCATGGTTATGGACCTTTCCCCAACTTGACGCCTATCGCCTACACACCCAAGTTATTCCTAATTTTTCAGGCTTTTGGCAGGATTTAACCTTTATGTATGCCATCCAATATTGGAATCCCAATGAGTGCAGAGTGTGGCGTTTAGGGCACGCCCTTCCGGTAGGCTGGTTACGGAAGTGAAGCTGGTGGCAATGTTGGATCCTATCCTGTATCTTTGCATACAATAGGTACAAGGGGAAGAAGAAGTGGGGAGACTGGTGCCACATACCTTGTGGAGTAGGAGGAGAAGGAAAAGAGTCTTCAGGGGTGCCATCCTGACAAGACGTCATCTTCAGGCTTCTGCTGCATGTAGATTGGTCAGCTTCCAGTATGACCAAAGCAGGGCCGACTTCTTAACCTTGGTCTGTTGGCACAGCTGGTGTTTTCTTCCAGAGGGTTGCCTTGAGGGGCTCAGAAGAGTCTGGAACACATTTCTACTCCACAGCTGCATGTTTAAGTCTGCTGTAATGTATCCAGGGCATTATTTTAGCAACCTTAACTGTAGTTTGGGTAGACAAAATGACAGCAAAGGAGCCTCTCCACAGGGGCTTTAGGGGCTGAATGTTCCACTCTTTTACCTAGACAGACTCTCCTGGCTTAAAGGAATGAACTTTAGTGGTTAAACTGACAGAGAGCCTTTCCCTAACCCAATGGTTGAGAGTCTGAAAGGTGGTCCCTAGGGCCTGAAGCTGTTGTCTCAGAGTTAACTCACCTAGTTCGTTGAGGTCTCCTCATAGTCCTTTGATGAGTAGTGGTGGACACCCAGACAGGATCTCATAGGGAGAGAACCCAGTCTTCTTGGTTGGGGCCGACCTGATTCTTAATAGTGCCATGGGGAGGACTTCATCCCGATGTAGATGTGTCTCCTGACATAGTTTCCTAACTAAGTCTTAAGGGTCCTGTTCGTGCATTCTACCTGTCTTGAACTCTGTGGTCGATAGACAGTATGCAATTTCCATTTAATATTTAAATTCTTGGCTAGTAGCTGTGGTATTCCTGCTAGAAAGCCGTTATCTGAGCCAATGGTAATTGGTAGGCCAAATCATGGAACAATTTCTTAGAGCAGCAGTCTGGCTACTTTTTGGGCCTTCTCAGTCTGGGTGGGATAAGCCTCTACCTAACCGGAATAGGTGCATATAAAAACAAAGAGATACTTGAGGCCCTGTGATCGAGGCATTTCAGTGAAGTCCACTTCGAGTTCATCAAAGGAGGTGCCACCAATACTTTGGATCCCCTGTGGGGCACATGGCACTTGCCTGGGGTTGTTGTGGGCACAGACTTCACACTGTTCACATACCACTTGGGAGACTCTAGGGAGCTGGGGGACATAGAAGTACCAACTCAGAGTGGTTTCTAGGGCAATGTGACCAAGGTGAGTCCTTTGGTGAAACTGCTTGACAAAAGCTGGGACGAGGGTCCCAGGGACTGCAATTCATTCGTCCTTGAACTTTTACTATTCAACGGGAAGGAGACTCCCCTCTTTAGTCTTAAACTAAGCTTCTTCTTGAGGTGAGTACTTGGGGTTCCATTCTGCTAAGGGACTGGGAAACAGGGAAGCAGTTAGAGCTATAGGGCTGGCCATCTCCTTTGCCGCTGCCAGTTTAACAACACAGTATGCCCTGTGGTTGCCCTGGGCCATTATGGCATCCCCTTTTTAATGTCCTCTGAAGTGCATGACTGCTACTTTCTTGGGGGCCCATATAGTGTCTAAGAGTTCTAGAATTTCCTTTCCATATTTTATGTCTTTTCCCCCAGAACTGATTAGACCCTTCTGTTTGTACAGGGCTCCAGTACCTGGAGGGTGGTGAAGGCATACTTAGAGTCAGTGTATATGTTAGCACACACTCCTGCTGCCAGCTGACGGGCGCGGGTCAAGGTGATGAGCTCTGCCTTCTGTGCTGAGGTTCTCCTGGGTAGAGGTTTTGCCTCAGTGGTGGAATGTAGGGTCACTACAGTATATCCTGAAGGCATTCTCCTCCCCTCACAAAGCTGCTATCATCAGTGTAATATTCTACATCAGGGTCCTTGAGGGGCTGGTCTATTAAGTCTGGTCAGCTGGAAAACACTTCATCCATGACTTCAATGTAATCGTGGTCTGGCTGGCCGGGCCCAATGGGTAGCAAGATGGCTAGGTTTAAGGTCCACACTACCTCTAGGTGGATATGTGGATTTTTGCACAACATTCCTTGGTATCTGACCATCCAGGCATTAGTTAGCCAATATTGTCCCTTGTACTCTAGTAATGTTGCTGCTGAATGTGGTACTTAAATTGTCAGTTCTTGCCCCATAGTTAGTTTGTTTGCCTCTGACATAAGGAGGGCCGTGGCTGTGAAGGCTTGTAAACACAGTGGCCAGCCCTGGGCGACAGACTCAAGCTCTTTGGAGAGATAAGCCACGGGACGGTGCCAAGTTTCCAGCAGTTGAGTTAAGACCCCTACTGCAACACCTGTGCTCTTGTGTATGTATAGAAAGAAAGATTTGGTTAAGTCTGGGAGTCCTAGTCCGGGGGCATTAGTGAGTGCCCATTTGATTTCTTCAAAGGCCTTCTGTTGTGTAGATTCCCAGAGTAGGGGCTCCTGTTCTCCCCACTTTGTGGCTTCGTGGAGAGGTTTGGCCAGGATGAAGAAATTAGGTATCCAGATTCTGCAGAAGCCAGCTGTTCTGAGGAATTTGTGGACTTGTCATCGGGTGGTAGGGATGGGAACTGAGCAGACCATTTGTTTCCTACTGGGCCATGTTGGTGCTGTCCCTATGACAGGTGGAAGCGAAGGTATTTGACTCTTACTTGGCAGATTGAACCTTCCTTTTAGAGACCTTGTAATCAGCTTCCCAGAGGTGATTGAGGAGTAGTTATGTTCCTTCCATGCATTCCTCATAGGTCTTTCTTGCTAAGAGGAGGTCATCTACATACTGGAGTAATGTACAGTTGTGTTGGTTTGCTGGGGAGGCCTTTAGATCTGAGGCTAGAGCTGTCCCAAAGATGGTTGGGGAGTTTTTGAACCCTTGAGGCAGTTGCATCCATGTCAAATGGCCCTTGTCTCCACTTTCAGGGCTTTCCCATTGGAAGATAAAGATTAGTTGACTCTGAGGAGCCAAGTTAATGCAGAAGAAGGCGTCCTCGAGGTCCAGACAGGTGAAATAAGCTGTTTCAGTGGGTATGAGGCCTAAGAGAGTATACAGGTTTGAGATGACAGGGTGCAGGGTGACAGTTGCCTGGTTGACTGCTCGTAAATCTTGGGCTGGCCGTTATTCATTGGTCCCAGACTTCTGAACCAGTAGGAGAGGCGTATTCTAGGATAATTGGCAGGGATGAAGAATTCCATACTACAGAAGTCTCTCTAAATGTTTTTGGATTCCCCACTTGTGTCTTAATGGGGATGAAATACTGTTTTTGGCAGGCTGGCTCAGCTCCTGGTTTTAATTCTACCACTACTGGCAGAATGTGCTGGGCCAATCCTGAAGGATTGTCTTCAGCCCATACTCCGGGCAACTTGAAAAGGAGTTCAGGTCTCCATTGGGACCCTTCTATGAAACTATAGAGGTGCCACTCTTATCTTTGGGGAACCGTGAGCGACATGATCCTTTCTTCTGGCCTCCCCAAGGTTACAGCTGCTTGGCCGCATGTGTCAAAAGTAATTTGAGCTTGTAGTTTTCCTGAAAGATCTCATCTTATCAGTGCCATGGGGCAGTTGGGCAGGTATAGGAATTCGTGGTCGACTTCTTGTCCTCCTAGGTTGCACAGTCAGGGCTGCAGGAAGGGGTGATGGACTTGTCCCTCAGCTGCTCTCATAATGGTAGCTTGTCTTTCAGAAAGGGGGCCCACAGGCAGAGTTACAAGTGAGTGCTCAGCTCTGGTGTCAACCATAAAGTCAATAGGTTGACTCCTACCTATCATTTGGCCCATAGGCTCCTGGAGGCCTAGCAGAATGGGGTCTGGTCTGGCCTAGTGCTGACAACACAGGCTTTTTTTCCTTCAACTGACCTTGGGAGGGTGCCAAGGCCTGAACTAGGAGGACTCTACAGTTCTTCTTTAGGCACACTCTCAACCAAGGGGGTCGGGTACAAACTATTGCCTCCCAAAAATGAGTATAAGGGAATTGGTCTGGGTGGTCAGGTTGACCAACCAGTAATGACGTGAGACATTTGCAATGATTTCCTTATCAAGAGCTCCCTCTGCTGGCCATCCAACGCCAAAAGAGGCCAGTCGATCTCACAAAGGATGCAGAATTTCTGGGGGGTGAGTTTAACTCCATAATCTCCTAAATAAACTTTTATGAAATTCTTAAGCATACAACTTAAAGGTGTCTGTTTACTCTGTTGTCCGCCCATGCTTCCACACGTGGTTGGTGACACATACGCAGTCAGAGATTCACTTCACCCATCTCTGGCCACTCTTTTCGTGGGGATCTTTCAGGCACCTCTTAGCAATTGGTGGGTTGGTATAAACCCCAACTAGGAACACTGGAGTAGACTCCTCATGGAGATCCAGTGACACCACCCTAAGCCGTATGAGGTTCACCATGGAACCGCAGTTAGGGGCTCAACTCTTGCTTCGTAACAAGGCCACGTCTCAGTCACATGCAATCACACACCAAACACACTCCACCCTCTGCCCTATGTACCTGAGAGGTCATGTTTTCCTCTAACACATGTAGAGTACTCGGGTGACTTCAGGAGTTGATCAGACTTCCCTTCTGTCCTCTAGTGGACAGGCTGTTCCTGGGACTTGGGTCCTTACCATTGAGTCGGGCAGTACTCCTGGACTGGTGCCTCTCCTGGTTCCGTTGTGCTTCTGGGGTGGCTGTCCAAGGTCACTGGAAGAGATGTTTCTCTCCTTATGGGCAAGGGGCCTGTTGGTGCACCAAGTGAAGTCCGTGTCTCTCCACGTCCTGGGGGTCAGACCCCAAAGACAAGGGAGGTGAAAAACTGCTGTCTCCCAATCCTGAACGAACCTGCATAAATGCTGTGGGATTCTCGAACAGAGAGATGGGACACTGAGGCTATAAGCAGGAAGCAGCGTTTATTGATGCTGGAACAAGCTCGGTGGATTCTTATCCAAAGGCTGAGCACCGATTGTAACATAATAGGCAGTTTTATACAGCCTTGTCATTCCTACACAACTGCATATATAAGCAAGAACATTGATTGATTGGCAAGCTATGAGAAAACTGTTGTTAGCTGGAGAGTCCTTGAGGTAGGGGGAAGTAGCTATGAGAAAACTGATGTTAGCCAGAGAGTTTTTGAGGTGGGGGAAGGGCAGTCAGAAACGAACTCATTTGAGCAACAAATGGCCAGGGAGGGTCAGGCTGCCGCACTATCCCTGTCATCCTCAGTAGAGTATCCTTTTTCTCATTTATTTGCTATGTGCACACAGCAAAGCTTGGAATCAAGTGAAAAAAAAATGTAGATAACCAAATAATCGAGTCTGTCCTGGTTGAACCCCAAATAAGTGTAAACATACTGCCTGAGGGACTGATGATCACTTTATAAAGTACAAAACTTACGTGCCTGAACTATGTGACCTTTAATTGGCTATGAGAGACTAACATTTTATTTTGTTTGTCTTTATTATATTTAATCTGTTATTAGTTTTTATATATTTTGTTTAGGCTTCTACTTCTAGGTACATGGCCTTGCCATTAGTACCTAAATACCTCGTAGAAAAGCATGGTTCTCTCTATATCAACTCAGAATATCATTTATCCCACTCATAAAAAGATATTTCCAACAATGAAAAAGTCATTCTAGCTTACTTACCAAATTCTGGAAATCACACCATCTGCCAGTTTTCTTCTCTGGCAGTTAGATTTTGAAATTAATAGATGTCACGCATTTTCTTATGTTATACAGCTAGCTATTCTTTTCTTAACTTATGTTTGTTGGCAAATGTTTTCAATTCTAGTTTTCTTTTCTATTCTGTATTCACAAATATTCTCCAGTTATGACTTTTCAAACCTCATTTCAATAATAACTTATGCAGATTCCAATTGTATTAAAATATTTCTGATTGTATTCTGATATTTTTATTCAATTGAGGCAATTATATTTGGTTCTCAACTGATCTAACAATTGACTGATGTATTTCAGGATTAAAACCATTAAATATGGTATTTCTTGGAAAGCCACTTAATCCAAAACTATTTAGTCACTTAGACTTTCTTATTTCTCAGATTTCCTTGCATGGCATCTTCAACATAAGACAAATCAGAGAAACAGAATGAGCACATCCTTCAAGTGCATACCCAGCATGACAGTCCCCATGGAGGGAACGTGGTAGGGTGCTCCCTGGCTCTTTAAAGCTTCTCTGCAAAGTAAAAAAAAAAAAAAAAAAAATTCTATCCCATGGCTTCAAAAACAGCAAAAATTTAAAAAACCTAATTACTAACATAAATCAGCAATGACTTCAAATCTTATAAAACAAACTTAGAACACGTGGAAATGAGGTTTCCTCCCCAATCGTGTCTTATTTAGAGGTAGCAATTACAGGAAGAGAGATCCTAACTGTGTAGTTATTACTCAGCTCCCAGGAAAAGAATGAAAACAAACAAGAACAATTCAACAGAATCTGTGTATGTAAGTCTCTAAATGTCTTAAAAATAGCTGATGTTTACAACATGGTTTGCCTGTCAAAACAAAGTTCAATAAAATAAACGAAAACTATATTTTCAAAAAAATATTTAAAACTATAAATTTTTAATAATATAGAAACTTTAAAAAAGTTAAGGAGATTTACTTCAAAGTCAACTAGTGCAAAGAAATAATACATTACAAGAGATTTTATGAGTTATGGGAAATGTTTGCTTTCATTTTTCAAAAAAGTGCCTGCATTCTGACAAATTTGAAGTGACAGCCGTATTTCTTGGAAAGCCACCTAAGCCAACTAATTAAAAGCAAATATACTGGCAAGAGTCACTCTGTTATGAACAGGGTCTCTTATGAAACGAATGTGAGTTCTAAGCTGTTGGAAAGTACAATCCTCATTTTAGAGAGAATCATGGAGTTTCAAAGAATCTCTTAGTTCTGAAATTGGGGATGACAAAACAACCTACAAAAAGTCATAAATACAACACACATGAAGTATTTTTGAAAAGTGAAGGAGAAAGAAAGTATTCCTCTTTTGTAAGTACATAATGATTTACTGTCATGCTATTCTAGGTACGATAATGTGGGATATGGCTAGACTGAGAGTGTGCAAGGAAGGCAGGTCCACAGGAAGAGAAGGCAGCTTTATGCCTGGCAGTCCCACAGACTAGAGACCTAAACTGCAATATGAGGAAGGCAAGGCAGAAAGGACCGGGAGGTCCAAGACCTGGAGAGGAGGAAGAGCAACAACAAAGCAAAGAAATGAGACAGCTACTTGAGATGCTTCCCCTCCAGGCAAATGTTTTTCTGGAAATGGAAGAGCAATATTTGTTTTCTCAATTGTAGATATGCAAACAAAAATTTTAAATGATCTTAGTTACTAATTACATGCAGATCCTGCCTATTTCAAATCTAGTCCTGATCACTAACCTTTTCATACTCCTATAATTCAATTTATAGGACATCTCTGAGTGACTATCTTGTCAATGATGAGTGCTGATCCAGCATAAGGTGGATTTATCACTTCTACTCCAACAGCTGCTGAGAAACTGAGCTCCACTGCTCCTGGATCCAAATCTAGCTGCACAATCTTCCAGGGAAGTGAACCTGGGCTGTGACCTAATGGCTACCATAAAGACACTAACTGTTCCTGGGTTTATGGAATTCCAAGAAGGTTGGGAACCATTTTGCATTACTAAGAAATTCTTTCAAATCACACAAAACTTTCTGACATTTCTATAGCTCTCCTTTCAAGAGTTCTGCAAATATCTGGCTTAAAGAAAAAGAGCTCATCATAGTGCGTGTTTAAAGAAAAAAATCAAGGCCTAGACATTATTCAGTACAAGGGCCAGCCCCAACCTTCACTCTCAACTGCCCCTAAACATCTGCACTCAGATGTCTCTCAAATATGGACCACTTTTGTCCAGGCTTCCTAACTTGGTAAGCATGGGAATCTACCTGGGTTGCTCAGAGAACCCCGAGCACCCTTCCTTGGCTCCTCTCCCCAGCACAGCACAAATTCAACCAGTTGCCAAATACTGTCACTTCCACTTCTCCAGCCCTCTCATGATACTTCCTTCCTTTCTAATATGCTGCCTGGGCTCGGGCCCTCTTTGCACCTCTGCAATTAACACAGACAACACCACTGGGATCTGATCAGTCTCATTATCTTCAACCCCAGGATAAACTTATCTAAAACACAGATCTTAACACTCATAACTCTGCCTTCATGAAAACTGTAATGCTCCTGTGATTGAATTTAGAATAAAACCATCTTTTCTTCTTCTAAGAGTATGTCAGTAAAAGTACAGATTCCAGCTCTACCACTTATTAGCTACAAGATTCTAGACAAGTAATCTCCTTGTACTTCTGTGTACCCATCTGTAAAACAGGCATCGGCATCTCCCCAATAAAGCTGTCCTAAGGGAGTAGATGAGTTGATACATACAAAACACTTAAAACAATGCCTAGCACACAGAAAACACTCATAAACACGTTATCATGACTATCCCACCCCCTGCCTACCTCACCCAACAGACTTTTTGTACTGTCAGAGCATTTGTTCATTCCACCCACAGACATGTTGAGTCTTACCTTGTATGCTAGGAGATGGAGATGCAAACATGCATAAAAGTGTTCTGCATTCTCCTGCCTCCATGTCTGGACCCCTCCACATTCTCTTTGCCCCCAAAGCCCCTTCCCACCTGCAGACATCCAACTACTCCTCACGGTGCAAACCCAATCAGATAGGCCTCTCCAGGATGAGCCCTTGGTTCTTCCATGTCAGCTCATCAAGCCATATCTTCCTATCAGTGAATCTCCCATAGGACTTTTGGTTTGTTGTTCATAAGTCTTAATGGTCTCCCTTATGTTACAATTTCCTATGCAGCTACTATGTCTGTTCCACTCAATAAATGGTGAGATCCTTAGATGGAAAAGAATGCCTCATTCTTATCTCTGTAGCACCTTCCAAAGTACCTTATATATTACATGGGAGGTTGGTCCACATTACTGAATAATTTGTGTTTAAAAATATTTATATTTTACAAATATTATATACTGTGGGCCAGGCCTACCTTTCATCTTTTCAAAAAATGTGCCAGTGTTACTTCTACTGGGGCTGCATCCTTTACCTGTAGGTTGATGATGGAGCCAAATGTGATCTGGGTCTTATTATTACTCTCTTGAAAGTTTACACAGCTAAATATTAAAATGAAAAAAAAAAAACCCCTGAAGTATCGATACATACAACAACATGTACTGATCTCAATGGTATTATGTTAACTGAAAAAAGCAAATCTCAAATGGTTATATCCTGTCTGATTCCACTTATATAATAATTTCAACTGTAAAATTTTGATGATGGTTGCATAACTCTGTAAACTTACTAAAAATAATTTAATTCTACACTTACAACATGTCAATTTTATAGTATGTAAATTATTTCCATAATGCCACTTCAGCCAAAATAAAAGAAAGAAGAAGAAGGAAGGAAGGAAGGAAGGAAGGAAGGAAGGAAGGAAGGAAGGAAGGAAGGAAGGAAGGAAGGAAGGAAGGAAAGAAAGAAGGAAGGAAAGAAAGAAAGAAAGAAGGAAGAGTAGCCCTATGTTTATTTACACAGAAATACTGGGAATATACATTTACATAACTGGGGTTGAAAAAGCGGATGAACTTTTGACCACATAGGTCAGGTTTAATAAACACTTTTGAAGGCCCATGAATTTTTCTCAGCAACAGATAGATTAATGAAGTAACTATCAGCATTGGTTCAAAAACTTACCATGGTAACTAATAACAGTCTTTGAAAATATTCTGCAAAAAATAAAAACTACATGGGCCAGGTAATAACCTTGAAAACACCAAAACACTTTTAAGATTTGAATTTCATGATCTCCGAGATTCCTTTCAGCTCTTTGGTTCTGAGTCCTTTCCACTGCTTTTTTTTTTTTTTTTTTTTTTTTTTTTTTGTGGAGGAAATCACAACAAATGCAACCATTATCAATGGGCTTCCATATTGCTTCCGTATCATACAAGTTCCCTACTGCTGATGTAATGCAAACTTGAATTCCTATCCCTTCAAGGGCCGAAGGCGTCAGATGTTTTACAACATGCCCTCTCCCATCTCCCCACTCTCTCTCTCACATTAGACTGTACTGCCTTGCTCTTTTTAAACCAAACCTCTCATTTCCAAAGATTTCTTCCTAGAGTGGTGCAAAAACCCAAAAATCTTTATAATAGAGATCTACAAAACATTCAGCTTACTAATAATGAATTGAAAGTCATATAATGTTTGTAAGTGGGGAATTTTTATTTTATATATGAGGCACAAAAACAGAGAAACTACTTCAACGCTGCATTTCCATCTTTACTTATCCTCAAATATCTGTCCCCTACCCCCATCTAAGAACATGCACTTGCCTTCCGTTTCACAAGAACAGGAGGCTGTAAGGCCTGAGTTCAACTCCCATCCTCTATGTCCCATAATCTCCTATCTCCACAGGCTAACCTCTCCATTTGTACTCCATGCTGGTTTTTTGTCCACTGTCATTTCCTCTCCCCTGTACTTTCAGTGCTTTTTCTGCTTTGAGTACTGTTCTTGTCATCTACTCTCTCTTATTAAAAGTCTTGAAATATGAAGATGGACTGAACATTAGATCGTATAAAGAACTTTTGAAATTAGTTTCAAGTATACAGTACAATGGTTAGACATCTATATAGTTCATAAAATGATCCTCCTAATTGCTCCCTCCCTCCTCTGGCCCTCCACCTAGCCAACATATTAATACTAACTGCATTCCCTATGCCGTGCTCCTCATTCCTGTGACCGACTATCAACTGCTAATTTGTGCTTCTTTAACTCTTTACCCCATTCTCCCAGCCCCCCATGTCCCCTCCCCCATCCATCACCAAATTGTTCACTATATTTGTGAGTCTGTTTTTGATTAGTTTGTTCTTTTTGTTCCTTAGATTCCACATATAAGTGAAATCATATGGTATTTTTCTTTCTCTGTCTGACTCATTTCACTCAGCATAATAACCTTCAGGTCTATCCATGTCATTAAAAATGGTAGGATTTCATTTTTTTAATGGCTGAGTAATGTTCCATTGCATATATGAACCATACTTTCTTTATCTAATCACCTGTTGATGGGCATTTAGGTTGCTTCCATATCTTGGCTATTGTAAATTGTGCTGCCATGAATATTGGGGTGCATAGGTCTTTAGGAATTATTGTTTTCATTTTCCCAGGATAAATACCCAGAAGTGCAATTGCTGAGTCAAAAGATATATTCATTTTTAATTTTTTGAGAAACCTCCATACTGTTTTCCACAGTGGCTGTACCAATCTGCAATCCCACTAACAGTGTATGAAGGTTCCCTTTTCTCCACATCCTTGCCAACACTTGTTTTTTGATTTATTGATGATAGCCATTCTGATATGTGTGAGGTGATATCTCATTGTGGTTTTAACTTGCATTTTTCTGATGATTAACAACCTTGAGCATCTTTTTATATCTCTGTTAGCCATCTGTATTTCCTTAATGGAGAAATATCTGTTCAGGTCTTCTGACCGTTTTTAAATTGGATTGTTTGTTTTTTGTTGTTGAGTTGTATGAGTTCTTTGTATATTTTTGGATATTAACCCCTTATCAGATTTATCATTAGCAAATATCTTCTCCCAATCGGTTGTCTTTTTGTTTTGTTGATGGTTTCCTTTGCTGTACAAAAAATTTTAGTTTGATGTAGTCCCATTTGTTTATTTTTTCTTTTATTTCCCTAAAGGATTTATTTTTAATTGCCTGAGTGTAAAAAATAGTATTGCAGTTTGGTAAGAAATTGTCCTTACTTTTTTAGAGATACACACTGAGGTATTTAGTCATGAAGATGAATTTTAGATAGTTCAGCATAAACAAAACTCTTATGATTCAGAGAGTCCATCTGGCTGGTGTTGTCCCCTCACCTCCATTTAAAGGCAAACTCCTTAAGACAGTCTCTATGTCTGTGTTCACTTTCTCAGCCCCATTACTTCCTCTACCCCATTCCACTCCACTGACTGGCCCCCAAGTGCTCTAACCAAGGTCATCAGTGAACTCACTGCCCTACAGGTACCTCCTCTCTGAGCTCTCACCTTTTGATGCCACACTTCACCTGCACTGGCAATACTGGCACTTTCTGTTTGAAAGGCTCTCTTTTCCTGTGCTCCACGACATTGATTTCCTGCAGCTTCTCCCACATGACCCCTCTTGCTTTGTCTCTCTGCAGCAGGTTTGCCTATTTTTGCTTTTACCCTCAAAATGTTAAGTTTTCAAGACTTCAGTTCCTAGATCTCTTCCAATTTTACACTTCCAGGTTTTTACTATATGGACGTCACAGACTCCTTTGGAATTTAATGAATGTGAAAACTCTTTCCTTTAAAAAAAAAACCTACACGCTACACACACACACACACATACACACACACACACGCACACAACCATACACAAGGTTCAGGAGGTTCACTAGAACCCTTACAGCTGCAAGCTCATCCACAGGTCCTCCAGGACTCTGACTCCTACCACACACTTTTTAAATTCCAAACCACCTCTCTTGCCTCAATTACCATTGATAGGCCCACAACTTTTGTGTTTATTGCTCTGCTCTTTCCCCTGAGTTTACACTCACATATAAAGAAACTTATTACAGTTTCTTATCAAATAGAATAGTCCTAGAGGGCATCTCCCTCTCATGTCTCCTCTATCTTAGCCTTTCTCTTCCCCGTGGCACAAGCAGAGTGAGTATATCTGTAGTTCCCTGAACATGCCTCACACTCACACTTCCAAACTTCTGTTCTGATGCCCTCTACCTGCTGTGTCTTCCCCACTTTATACACAGCAAAAACTGAATAATCTTTCCAAAGCCCCACCAGCAAAACATGCTATGTCTCATATTTCACAACCTTTTGTGTCTTGTTTTGAAGATAGGGACATTGAAATTTTACCTGCAAACCACCACACACCAGCACACATATTGAGACTAGTTGAATTAATGAGTGAATTATTAAAGTGAACATAAAAGGAGAAAGGTCACACAGAACATGGGTCTGAACTGTTTCAAAAAAAAGCTAATGAAACTAACATAAAAGAATTTAAGAAAAATGCTATATAATCTCATATTGCCTAATCTACAGAAACTATTAATTTCTCCCTAAAACATTAAACTCTTCAAATGTAAGAGATTATTACTAAATTAAGGAAGAAATAGCACATGACAAAGAATGTTTTTAAAATCACTTTAATAGCATTAACGTCCTCTAGTGAAACAGAGATACCTTAATATATATTTCTATGTATCTTTATAAGTCTGAATAGCTGAGTATATATTTAAAAATTTTAGTAAAGTATTAAGTAATTTTTAAGACTTTTAGCAACAGTTTTTTAATACAAAAATATATACTCCAAACCCTATATTAAAAATCCCTTCTGCCTATAAATGGTCAGTACAAAGTCCAGCAACAATTGGTTCCATTTCTGGAACAAGAAAATAACTATCTGAATTACTATTTTGAGACTGAGAATATTGTGTCTCTTTGGAGATTAATTATGGCTTGAAAGTTTGAACTTTACACCCCTGAGAAAGAGAGCACTGCTAAGGCAGGAAAATGAGCACAAACGCAGAAACAACAGGGGACAGTGTGCATCACAATTAACAATGTAGGCCTGTATCACACACTTTCCAATTACACATTCCAAAATTCTCTGCGTGGAGGGTATTCATGATACAATCTCAGTCAGAATAACTACTTTTTTATTTATTTTTTAATTAAAAAATAGCTACTGTAAGGGTTCAAATAAATGTATTGTAATTTATTGGAAAGATTTAGAATTCTTGGTAAAATTTATTCCTTTAAAACTGAAAATTAGTTCATTTTCAGCCAGAAAAATAATATAATTCAAAAAAGTGTAAACTATGTTTCTATATATCAGACATATACACACCAACAAAATTATGTCCCTATAACAATAGATAGATACATAGGTAGGTAGATAGATAGATGATAGATATACAGACAGACAGACTGACAAACACTAGCTGAACCACACTTCTATAACTAAAGACATACAGAAGAAGCCACATGTAGACTGATATGATGGTAGACACACAAAACATGCTGGTCCTACACTCACATGTGGTGGTTCAGAATTATAAGGAATATGTCCACTATGGAAGTCCCCTGGATTTTGAGGGGTCCCAGCCCCACACAAGGCCCCTCAGCCTGGACCACCAGTGTTGAGAAGAGAAGTTTCAAAAACAATTGACTGTCAAAATCAGTGTGGGTTTTGTCCAGGTGAGACAGAGAGTTGCTAGAGTCCCAGAGGTTCCTCTCAAAGGGCCCTAATAGAGCGTCGCTCATTCATAAACATTTGCCCTAGGCTCCAGTGAAGGAACAGCAGCTTGAAAAGCACCAGAACCCCAGCCCTTCTCCTAACCCTAACCCTGAAACTAGCCCTAATCCTAAACATAATATTCACATTTATCCCAATCCTAACCCTAAACTTAACTGAAAACCTAACCCTTAGCCTAAATCTAAGCCTGCACCTAACCCTAATCTCTAGCCCTTACGCTAACCCTAAACCTAAATTTAACATGAATTTAAAGCCAAAACCTAACTCCAAAGCTAACCCTAAACCTACTGCTACCCATAGACCTAATCATAAACCTAACTCTAACCCTAGTTTATAAACTAAATAGAACGTGTACCTAATCCTAACTTAAAATTAAATGCAAACTACAAAGCTAACTCTAACCTTAACAGTAATCTTAACCTTAATCACAAACTCAACTCAAACCATAGAACTTACCTTAAACCTAAACCTAACCTGAATCATAAATAAAGCTCTAACCCTAACCCTAAACCTTAATCTAACCCTAACACTAAAAACCTTAACCTTAATTAAAAACTTAACGCCAACCATAAACCTAACCCTAACCCTAACCCTAACCTCAACTCTAAATTAAATTCAAAACCTAACCTGAAAACTAACTCTAACCCCAACCTAACCATATCCATAAAATCAATCCTGAACTTAACTCTAAAACTAACACTTACCCTAAACCGAAGCTTACTTAAAATATAACCTGATCTTAAATCTAACCCTAAACATAACCTCAACCCTCACCCTAACCCTACCCCACACTCTAAACCTAACCACAACTTAACTAAGAAACTATCCTTAATCCTAGCCTTCACCCAAACCCTAACTGTAAACCTAACTATAATCTTAAAATCAATCCTGAACCTAACCCTAAATCTAACACTTACCCCATCTTGAAGCTTATTCAAAACATAATCCTAACCATAAACCTAATCCTAATCAGAACCTCAACCCTCACCCTAACCCTAAACCTCACTAATATCTAACACTAACATGAACAATGACTATAGTAAAAATCCTAAACCTAGGCACAAAATCTAACCTAAAACCTTAACATAATGTTAACCTTTATCTTAATCCTGACCCCAATGCTAACCCTAATTATAAACTCAAACTGAACTACCGTTAACCCTAACCAGAGCACTTATCCTAACCTTAAACCTAAACCGACATTAATTAAAACCCAAAATCTGACCTCAAATATAACTCTAATCCTTACTTTAATTTTAACCCTAAACATTAACTCAATACTAACAGTAACCCCACCCCTAATTCTAACTGAAAACCTAACACTAATCTTAACTCAAAACCAAACCCTAACCCTTACCTGAAACCTACCCTTAAGGCAAGCCCTTATACAAGTCCTAACCCTAATCCACAACACTAATTTTAACCCAAACCCTGACCTCAAACTTAATCTAACTCTAATTCTAATCCTAATAATAAACCCAGTCTTAACTTTAACCCTAATTATAAAGCTAACCAACACAATAGCCCTTATCCTAATGGTAAACCTAATATACATTTAACCAAAAATGCAGCTAACCTTAAACCTAGTCCAAAACCTTACACTATCTCATAACTTGAATTTTACCTTAAACTAAACCTTAAACCTCACCGTTAACGTACCCATTGCTCTGACCCCATTCTCAACCTAACAATTAAAACCTATCCTGAATATTAACTGTAACTAAAAACTTTAACTAAGCTAACTGAAACACTAAACCTCATCCTCAACCTACCCTTACCCAATCATAAACTATATACTAAACTCTATTTTAAACCCAAACCCTAAACTCAAAACTAACCATAACAGTAAGCCTCATTTTAAACCGAACCCTAAACCTAACTCAAAACCCAATACCAACGTTAACCCTAAACCTAATCAGGCCCTAGGCCTTTAATCTTAACCCTAACCACAATCCATATTAAATACAAACCAAACATTAACCTCAAAGCTAACACTAACCTTACCCTTAATCATGAACTCAACTCGAACATCAACCTAAACCCTATCCTTAAATTTCAACATAACTATAGCCATTACCCTAACACTAACTGTAACTTAAAATCTAACACTAACTTTAACCATAACACAAACCCTAAATCTAACCTGGCTCTTACTCTAATTCCAACCTTAACCCTAATTTAAAACCGAACCCTAACTCTAGACATACCAACACTAACATGAAACCTAAGCCTCATATAAACCCAAACCCAGAGTTAAAGCTATTTCTAATGCTAAACATAAATCTAACCATAATCATGAACTCAAACTTACAAATAAACCTAAACAATCTAACCCAACACTTTACCATAATCATGCAAATTGAACAACAAAACCCAAGTTCAAATTTTAACTCTAATCATAAACTCAATCCTAAATTTAAGACATATTCTAGTACAAGGGGAAAAAATTTTACTGAGAAGAAAACTTTCCATAAATGCAAAAGACAGAAATGAGAGACTCAAGAGAGAGATTCAGAGACATAGAGACTCACTGGATAGACTCAGAGATATAATGACTCTTGTAGAGATTCAGAGATATATTTGGTAACCTAAAGATTTGGGGGGAGATACTCAGAGATAAAGAGACTCAGAGAAATAGACTTGGAAGGGAAAGACTAAGAAATATGAGAATCCAGAGGGACAGACTAAGAGATACAGAGACTCAGAGATAATGTTGAAAGACTCAGAACTATAGCCAGATAGCCAGCCAACCATTGTGCATTTACCCACCGAAACCCTGGTCCTCCATTTCGCTCCATCTCCTTATCAAATCAGTCATCGAACTTTGACCAGTGTCACCTCCATGGCTCTCAGGTCTATCCCTGCCACTCCATTCCCACCAATACAGCCTCGCCTAAGTCTCTCTCCTTGTCACACTAGGATTACTACAAAGGATCCGCATCTCTCTTCGGACTATTGTCCTGCGGAGGGATTGTGATATAGCACAAGGCTATCCCCATTCTCAAAAGTATCCTTGGTACCTTTGTGGTGCAAGACTGACTTCTCAGCACAGTAACAACCCTTGTCCACCTTTCTTGGCCCTCATGCTCCTGGGCTTCAGCCCTTCAAACAGCTCATGAAATGTGCATGACTGACTCCTATTGGTCCCATTGTACCAGCAACTCTCTCTGCCTGTGTTGTAAATATCAGTTTTTATTATTATTAAGGTATGACGAGGCCAACAGATCAGAAAAAAAGTGTTATTGATAAGATAGTTTCTTATTCACAGTTCCCAAGGGCAGAGGGCATACCATACCATGCGGGGCTACATGGAGAAGAATCAGGTCATTTGGGATGCAGAGGGAGGAGAAGATGTGGGTGAGAGGCTTTATTGTTTTTTTTTTTTTTTTTTTTTTTTTTTTTTTTTTTTTTTTTTTTTTTTTTTTTTTTTTTTTTTTTTTTTTTTTTTTTTTTTTTTTTTTTTTTTTTTTTTTGTGAAGAGGAACAGGTGGAGCAAGGCAAATACTCTTCCAGATCTGAATCTCCCAGGCCCACCATAGACCCTGGCTCCTGTTCACTGGGGCTTGCTGGGAAAACATTTGCAAAGTCAACGTGTTAATTGTGGCTTTGCCATTTCTGTTGCTTCCCAAAGGAATGTTCCATGTGGACACCCTGGGGGCAAACATTCTTGCTGCCTCATCCTGGGTTCTCTGTGCTTTCCTCTGCTTGAAGTCAGATCAAGCTGTTAGCATATTTGGACATCGAGTCAGGCAAGCACCAGCTGGAATGTGCACCTTGGTTTAGGAGTTGACTTCTCAAGCAACCCTAACATGTGTGCCAGCCAGATAGGGCACCAGTGCTCCACTGCTGATGGGACTGCACTCGTGCCTCAGCCTGCAGGAAACTAAGTGGCACAGTCTCCCCATCTCTGCCTTCCCAAAAGAGTCTCAGAATCCAGCTTAGATAGTTGCCTCCGGCACCAGATCAACACGGATAAGGAATCCTCTTTCTAGAACTGGTGCTTCGGACTGGGGAGCTGGGATCCCTTGCTGTTCATGGGGGATTTCTGCAACAAAGGTCTTTCTCCTGATTCTCAACCACTGCACATGGGTATAGGGCCAGTCCTTTTCTAGTCTCTACCCCTCCTACCAGTGTTGATGTGGTTCCTTCTTTATATTTTTAGTTATAGGACTTTTGTTCAACTAGTCTTTAGATGATTCTCCACGTTGATTTTTCTAAAATTTAGTTGTAATTTGAATGTGGTCATGAGAGGAGGCAAGCACAATATTTATGTATTCCACCCTCTTGATCAGAACCCCCTTTCCTATGGGGGTTATCTTTAACATCTGAAAGTTATGACAATCTCATTTGAATTGTGCCTGCCTAACATCAATAAAGTGCAAACTCTGTTCCTTTCACAATTCCATACTCACCCCTTTTGGTTGCTGATGTCACAAACTTACATCTTTATACATTGTTTTTGCCAAAACATAGATATTAATTCTTTTAAATGCATTTCTCTCTCATTAAGTATAAAAAAGTAGAATTACAAAACACAGTTATAATAATACTAGCTTTTAGATTAATAAGTGTTTTTCAAAAATGTATTAGTTTCTTAAATCATATAGAAAACAAAAAGTGGAGTTACAAACTGTTGTTTCAATAGTACTGCCCATGTATTTTCCTTTATTAAGTAATTGTTTATTTCTTCATATGTTTTTGAGTTACTTCTTAATGTCCTTTCATTTTATCCTGCAGGACCCCTTTAGCATTTACTGTAGGATAGGTCTAATAGCAACAAACTCCCTTGATTTCTCTCACTTTTGAAGGACAGTTTTGCTGGTCATAATATTTCTGTTTGACAGTTTTTTCTTTTAGCACTTTGACTATCTCAGCCAACTGCCCTCTGGCTTCCGAAGTTTCTGATGAGAAATCTGATCTTATTGAGGATCCCTTGTATGTTAAGGGTCCCTTCTGTTTGTTTCTTCAAGGTTCTCTGTCTTTTTCTTTGGGAAGTTTGATTATAATGTGTCTTGGCATGGTTCTCTTTGAGTTCATCTTACTTGGAATTTGTTGAGTTTTTTGAATATTTACATTTATGTGTTTCATCAAATTGGGGACATTTTTGATCATTATTTTTTCAAGTATTCTCTCTATTTCTCCTTTTCTTTTCCTTCTGAGACTCCCTCAATGTGTATGTTGATTTCTACCAAGGTGTCCCAAAAGTCCCTTAGGCTCCATTCACGTTTCTTCATTCTTTGTCTTTTTATTCCTCTGATTACATAACTTCCACCATGCTATCTGCAATTTTGCTGATTCTTTGTTGTGCCTCCTGAAATCTGCCTCTAATGAGCTATTCATTGCAGTCATTGTACTTGTGTGCTCTAGGATTTATTTTTTTTCTTTTTTTAAGGTTTTTATCTCTTTCTCAATACTTTATTTTGTTGATAACTTGTGTTCTTGACTATCTCCGCGTCTTTTTTAATTCTTTGAGAATCTTTAAGATAGTTGTTTTAAATTTTGTCTAGTAGAACCGCTATCAGATTTTTTTTAAACTGTGCTAATGTTTTTAAATTTTTATTTATTTATTAATATTTTTATTATTTATTTATTTATTTATTTATTTATTTATTTATTTATTGTTATATTGGTTAAAGAAATCCAGTAAGCTTCAGCTGTACATTTTAACAGTAAGGCATACATATATATTTACACTGTGTATTTATCTCCCATTGTTAGATTTCTTTCTGTCACCACATATTTGATCCTCCTTACCTTATCTCCTTTCTCCCCCCTCCCCACTACCCTCTGATAACCACTACTCTATTGTCCATGACCATGAGTCTCTGTTTGTTTCTTCTGTTCATTTGTTGCTTTTTAGGTTTATATTTTACATATAAGTGATATCAAGTGATTTTCAACTTTTTCTGTCTGCTTTATTTTGCTTAGCATAATTATCTCAAGGTCCATCCATGCTGTCAAAAATGGCAGCATTTCATCTCTTTTTATGGCTGAGTAATATTCCATTGTATATATGTACCACAGCTTCTTTAGTCAATCATCTATAGTAGGACACTTCAGTAGCTTCCATGTCCTAGCCACCATGAATAATGTTGCTATGAACATCGGTGTGCAAATGTCTTTTCATATATAGGTTTTCAAGTCTTTGAGTAAATATCCAGTAGAGGGATTGCTGGGTGATATGGTAGATCAATTCTTAGTTTTTTGAGGAAACTCCATACTGTTTTCCATAGTGTCTGTACCAACTTGCAGTCCCACCAGCAGTGTGTAAGAGTTTCTTTTTCTCCGCATCCTCTCCAACATTTGTTATTATTTGTCCTGTTGATTATAACTATTCTAACAGATGTGAGATGGTATCTCATCATGGTTTTGATTTGCATTTCCCTAATAGCTAGCGATGTTGAGCATCTTTTCATATGTTTGTTTGGCCATTTGTATGTCCTCTAGAGAGAAGTGTCTGTTCAGGTCCTCTGCCAATTTTTTGATTGGATTGTTTGTTTGTTGTTTTTTTGTGATTATTGAGTTGTATGAGTGCTTTGTATATTTTGGATATTAGGACCTTATCGGAGGCGTTGCTTGCAAATATATTTTCCCATTCGGATGGTTGTCTCCTTATCTTGTTGACGATTTCTTTTGCTGAGCAGAAGCTTTTTAGTTTGATGTAGTCCCATTCATTTATTTTAGCTTTTACTCCCCTTGCTTTCGAGATCAAATTCATAAAATCCTCTTTAAATCCAAGGTCCATGGATTTAATTCCTATGTTTTCTTCTATGTAATTTATTGTTTCAGGTCTTCTATTCAGGTCCTTAATTCATTTTGAGTTAATTTTGGTGTGTGATGATAGACAACAACCTAGTTTTATTCTTTTGCAGGTAGCCTTCCAGTTTTAGCAGCATCATTTATTGAAAGGCTTTCCTTTCTCCGCTGTACGCTTTTGGCTTTTTTGTCAAAAAATATTTGCCCATATAAATATGAGTTTACTCTGGACTCTCGATTCTGTTCCACTGGTCCATGTGTCTGCTTTTCTGCCAATACCATGTTGTTTTGATCATTGTCGCTTTGTAGTATAATCTGAAGTTGGGCAGAGTGATGCCTTCGGCAATTCGATGGCTTTGGCAATTCGAGTCTTTTGTGCTTCCATAAAAATCTGATGATTTTTTGTTCTATTATTTTAAAAAATGCCAATAGAATTTTGATGGGGATTGCATTAAATCTGTATAATGCTTTAGGTAATATGGTCATTTTAATTATGTTGATTCTTCTGATCCAAGAACTTGGAATATCTTTCCATTTCTTTGTATCTTCGATTTCTTTTAATAGGGTTATGTAGTTTTCATTATATAGGTCCTTCACATGTTTCATTAGATTTATTCCCAGGTATTTTATTCTTTTTGTTGCAATTGAAAAAGGAATTATTTTTTCCACTTCTTTTTCTGACATTTAATTATTAGAGTATAGGAATGCTATGAATTTTTGAACATTGATTTTGTATCCAGAGACTTTACTGTATTTGCTTATTGTTTCTAGTAGTGTTCTTGTGGAGTCTTTAGGGTTTTCTATATAACGAATCATGTCATCCATACATAGTGACAGTTTGACTTCTTCATTTTTTATTTAGATGCCTTTTATATCTTTATCTTACCTGATTTCACTCAGTTAGAACTCCAATATTTTATAGAATAACAGTGGTGATAGTGGACAGCCTTGTCTTGTTCCTGATCTTAGAGAGAAGGTTTTTAGTTTTTCACCATTAAGTATAATGTTGGCTGAGGGTTTGTCATATATGGCCTTTATTATGTTAGGGTACTTTCCTTCTATAGCGATTTTGTTAAGTGTTTTGATCATAAATGGATACTGTATCTTGTCAAAGGTTTTTTCTGCATCTATGGATATGATCATATGATTCTTATTTTTTAATTGATTTATGTTGTGTATCATTAATCGATTTGCATATGTTGAACCATCCCTGTGTCACTGGGATGGAGCCCACTTGATCGTGGTGTATAATCTTTTTAATATGTTGCTATATTCGGTTTGCTAGTATCTTATTTAGGATTTTTGCAACTGTGTTCATGAGAGATATAGGGTCTGTAGTTTTCTTTTTCTGTGTTATTTTATCAGGTTTTGGTATCAGAGTAATACTGGCCTCATAAAATGAGTTGGGAAGTATTGCCTCCTCTTTGATTTTTTTGAAGAATTTAAGGAGAATAGGTATTAAATCTTCCTGGAATGTTTAGTAGGATTCACCGGTGAAGCCATCTGGTCCTGGACTTACTTTTTGGTAGGTTTTTGATGATTGTTTCCATTTCCATACTGCTGATTGGTCTATTTAGATTTTCCAGTTCTTCTTGATTCAATCTAGGAAGATCGTATTTTCCTACGTAGTAGTCTATTTCTTCTAGGTTATTAAATTTGATGTTATATATTTTTTCATACTATTCTTGTATGTATAATCCTTTGTATTTCTGCTGTATCTGTTGTAATTTCCCCTTTTATCTCTGATTTTGTTTATTTGAGTTTTTTCTCTTTTTTCTTTAGTGATTCTAGCCGGGGTTTTGTCAATTTTATTAACCTTCTTCAAGAACCAGATCTTTGTTGCATTTATTTTTTTCTATTATTTTTTCATTTTGTTTTCAATTTCATTTATTTCTGCTCTGATTTTGATTATTTCTTTCCTTCTGTTGACTTTAGGTTACATTTGTTCTTATTTTTCTAGTTCTTTAAGATGAAGCATTCGATTGTTTATTTGCGCTTATTCTTTTTTTGTTTGAGACAAGCCTGTAATGATATGAACTTTCCTCTTACGGCCTCTTTTGCCATGTCCCAAAAAGTTTGATATATTTGTACTATCATTATCATTCATTTCTTTGTATCTCTTGATTTCTCTTTTTATTTCTTCTCTGACTCAGTTATTCTTCAGTAGCATGTTGTTTAATTTCCATGTATTTGTGGTTCTTCCTGCTTTTTTGTCCAAAAAAGTTTTCTTTTTATAGTTGATCTCCAGTTTCAAAGCATTATGATCAGAGAATATGGTTGGTATGATTTGAATCCTCTTATATTTGTTGAAGCTATCTCTTTGTCCCAGTATGTGATTGATTCTTGAGAATGTTCCATGTGCACTAGAGAAGAATGTATAAGCAGCTGTTTTGAGATGAAAGGCTCTGTAAATGTCAATTATGTCCTGTTGGTCTAATGTGTCATTTAAGGATGTTATTTCCTTATTGATTTTCTGTGTGGATGATCTGTCCATATTTGATAGTGGGGTATTTAGGTCCTCTACTGATAGTGTTTTGGTTTGTTTCTCCCTTTAGTTTTGTTGGTAACTGTTTTACATATTTCAGGGCTCCCTGATTTGGAGCATAGATATTAAGTGTTATGTCTTCTTGGTGCATGATTCTTTTTATCATTTTAAGTGTCCCTCACTATCTTTCTTTACCTCTTTTATTTTGAAGTCTATTTCATCTGATATTAGTACCACTATTCCTGCTTTTCTCTGAATGCCATTTACTTGAAATATCATTTTCTACCCTTTCACTTTGAGTCTATATTCATCTCTGGAGCTGAGATGTGTCTCCTGGAGGCAGCATATGGTTGGGTTTTGTTTTATGATCCAATCTGCAACTCTCTGCATATTTATTGGTGAATCCAGTCCATTTACATTAGGGCGACTATTGAAACATGAGGTTTCCTATAACCATTTATGTTTTCCTTTTGGTATCTCAGTGTTTCCATTGCTTCCTTGTCATTGTGTGTCATTTTTTTCTTTTTGGGTTGGGTTTGGGTTTTGTGGGTTTCCCCCCTGATTCTTCTTGTTTTAGGTTATATACTTCACTTCTGAATCTTTGGTGCTTTGGTGTGTGATTACCATCGCAAATATTTATAAGATAGTTTCATATATATATATTCAACCCTTTCCTCTGTGTGTATCTTATCTCCATCCCTGTGCAAATTTCAATCTTTGAATTCTCTCCTTTTTAGTCATTGTTGTCTCAGTTTGTCCCTATGTGTGCTGAACATTCATTACTCTCTTTCTATAGCAAATGTCTTCTTATAGTTTAAACTTATAATGCCCCATTCTTAGTAAGGGCTGCAATCCTGTGCTTCTATCTGTCTGCTAGTCGCCTTACTCTTAATTATGTTTTTTTTTTTTTTTTGTCATTTTGTTTTAGTTAAGCTGACCCCTTTCAGTATTTCCTGTAATGTAGATAGGCCTTGCAGTGGAGAATTTCCTCAAGTTTGTATGTCCTGAAAAGCCTTTATTTCTCCTTCATATCTAAAGGAGAGCTTTGCTGGGTACATTATTCTTGGCTGCTAGTTCCTTTCATTTAATAGTTTGCATATTTGATTCCACTCCTTTCTGGCTTGTAAGGTTTGTGCTGAGAAGACCAAAGATAATCTAATGGGTTTTCCTTTATAGGTTACCATCTTCTTTCCCCTGGCTGCCTTGAGAATTCTTTCTTTGTTGTTGATTTTTGATAATTTTACTACTATGTGTCTTGGTGAAGGCCTTTTTGAGTTGAGATAATTGGGTGTTCTATTGACTTATTGAATTCCAAGCTCCAGCTCATTACTTAGATTTGAGAAATTCTCATCAACTATTTGTCTGAAAATGCTTTCTAATTCCTGTTCCTTTTCCTCCCCTTCGAAAATGCACATTATTCTTGTTTCCTCACCTGATGGTATTAGCTAGTTCTTGTGTTTCTCTTTCATTCTTTTTCTTTGATCTCTCTCTTCTTCCTTCTGATTTATTGCTAGATTTCTGTCTTCGATATTATTGATCTTTTCCTCCATTTGGTTGACTCTATTTTCCAAGCTTGCTATTTCTTTTATAAACTCTTGCAGTGTGTGTGTGTGTGTGTGTGTGTGTGTGTGTGTGTGTGTGTGTTTTATCTCCAGAAGTTCCATTCTGTTCTTTTTGAGGGTTTCAATCTCCTTGCTAACGACCTCATTCTGCTCATCTTGTTGTTTTCTCAATTCTTGAAATTGTTTATATGAATCATTTTGGATCTCACTGAGTTTTTTCAGAAGTACCATCCTGAATCCTCTGTTATTACAGTTGCATAATTCTATGACTGTAAGCTTTTTTCCTGGATATTTTTCTCTTTCTTTCTGAGATGCTATGTTACCTTGGTTGTTCATGGTGTTTAATGGACTATTTCTCCACCTGGGTATTAATGGAAGTGTATTCTGCTTTTTTCTTCAGAAAGAAAATTTATTATATAAAGATCCATCTTTAGCTTGTTGCAAAGAAGGCATTTTTCTGTTGGTTTCCAGTTGGTGGCATCTAAGCATCTTGGATCTGCTTTCTATAAAGCCTTAATAATACCTTTTTTTTTCTTATAGATGTTTCATCACAATTGGTACCCTCAGTCTTGGTCCCTGTTAGTGTTAGTGACAGTTTCAGTAGCGTTTGCTCAGATTCTCCTCGGGATCCACGGTGCTTTGTCTCATAAAGTATGGGGAAAGGGGCCCTCTGGGTTGGTAGATAGGAACTGCGGCTCAGCTTTGGTTTTAGAAATGTGGCTGCTAATAATCAAATGTTGTTTCTCTGCTGTCCCCACTTTTCTGCCGTCCCTACTTCTCTGTTTCTGCTCTGATGACTAGGCTCCGCCATAGGTCACGTGGAGCTCACAGCTCTCCCACGCAGGGTTATTCAGGGAACTTGCAGCATCTTCTCCCTTCCTCCTCCTCTTGCAGGGAGTTCTGGAGGCTGCAAGAGGCAGCTTCTTTATTTCCCACAGTCCTCCACCCAACACCCTGGGTTCTGACCTGTGGTAGCTCTTATGCACAGATCCCATGCTCAGACATGCTTGTGTGCAGTTTGTTTGTTTTTTGTTGACTTTAGATGTTTTCAGCTTATTGTTGTTTCAAGGGGAGAGATCTGGGGACATTTCTTACTCCCCCATTTTTCTCCAGACTCGCTCAGGTATTTTTGAGTGATTTATGTTGATTTATTTTTTCCTTTAAAGGTGTCATACTTTGCTGTTTTTTTTTTCTATTCCTTGGGATTACTTTGTTGAAAACTGGACATTTGAATTTAATAATGTAATAACTCTGGAAATCAAAATTTTCCTTTTCCTTAGGATGTTGTTTATTGTTATCATCTTTTTCCTTTTTATTATATTAGGATGTCTCTGCAAAGGATCTTCCTGAGGAGTAGACAAAAAGTTTCTCAAGTCTTTTCTAAGCCTGCACTTTTCCCTGGACATATACAATCACTTTCTAACTTTCCTTATAGGTATAGTTGCTTTTGAATGTTTGAGTTCTAAAAAGGAAAACTAAAAATGAGGGGAGAAAAGGTCACTGGCCCTTTAAAATTCATGATAATCACTTTATCTAAATAGGGCATGGGCTGCAACAATTGGGGTAAGTAAAAGAACATGGCCTCCTACCTCTTTTTCTGCACCTATTTGATCATTAGCAGCAGTCAGTGATCAGAGTACAGATACCTGATATTTGGAGGAGAATGTCTTTTTTACCCAGTATGCACCTGCTCCTCCAAACTGTGAGCATGTTGCTTCAGGAACATATGTATATTTGCCTACCATGGTGCTGGGAGTTTATGACTACTTCTATTGCACTAAAAACTAAAATTGACTAAAATTAACCACAATTTACCTTCCAAGTTTTTCCCTTCAGTGTACTCCAATTTCCAAAATTGTTACTCCAGATTCCAACTGGGGAATTTTTATTTAGGTGAGGAGACAGATCCCCAGTGCTTCCTGCTCTACTGTCTTCCTAGAGTCCTTCTCTCCTTCATTTTTGAAAAATAGTTTGCTAGATATGGTATTCTTGGTTAGTAAGTTTTTTTTTTCCTTTTAGCACTTTGAATATATCATCCTGTCTTCTGGCTTGCAAAGTCTCTGTTGAGAAATTCTGCTGATAACTTTACAGTGCTTCCTTTGTATGTGATGGGTTGCTTTTCTCTTTTTATTGTTGTAATTCTTTTTGTGTGACTTTTGACAGCTTGATCATGATGTGTCTCTATGTAGATCTATCTCAGTTAATTTTAGTTGGAGGTCATTGAGATTCTTGAATTTGTTCTTGCACTTCTTTCCTCAGATGTGGGAAGTTTTCATCTATTCTTTTTTCAAATAACCTTTTTGGTCTTTCTATTTTCTCCTTTTGGGATTCTCATAATGGATGCAGTAGTCCCATATCTATGGTGAATATGTTCCAAAACCCCCAATGGATACCTGAAACAACAGATAATGCTGAACCCTATATATACTATGTTTTCTCCTATACATACATACCTATTATAAAGTTTAATTTATAAATTAGTCATGGTAAGAGATTAACAACAATAACTAATAATAAAATAGTACAGTATAACAAATACTGTAATAAAAGTTCTGTAAATGTGTTCTTTCTCTCTCTCTCAAAATATTTTATACTACTCACAGTCCTTGTGATAATGTGAAATGACACAATGCCTATGTGATGAAATGAAGTCAGGTGAATGACAGAGGTATTGTGATTGGTGTTAGGCTACTATTGATCTTCCGATAATATGTCAGAAAGAACATCATTGAGTCATGACGCTATGTCTTCCACCTACAAATTTAATGCTTTTTTCGTCTTAACTAAGCATGTATGCACTGTGGCTATGACATTTTCAGTATGAGTTGTGACAGCAAAACTAGTACAAATTTCTTTTTCCTTCACTATTTCATGGATAGGAAATTTATTCTTACTGTAGATCATAACACCCTCAGCATATGATTTTTAAAATTAAGTTGAAAACTTTTACCTTTTCAATTAAAGGATATGCTATATGGCTTCTCTTTGGCATATCTGAATCACCAACATCACTACTTTTACACTTTGGTGTCATTATTAAATAAATGAGGGTTATTTAAACATAAGCACTGCATTACCATGACTGTCCATCAGAGAACCAAGATGGTTACCAAGTGACTAATTGGTGGGTAGTGCATTCAGCATGGATATGCTGGACAATGGGATGATTCACATCCTGGGCAGGATGGAGTGGGACGGTGTAAGATTTCATCACACTACTAGGAACAGTGTACAATTGAAAACTTATGAATTGTTTAATTTTGGAATTTTCCATTTAATATTTTTGAACTGCTGTTGACCGTGGGTACCTGAAATCACAGAAAGTGAAACTATGGCTGGATAAGGGGGGATTACTGCATGCTGTTATTCTTGATAGTGTCTCATAAGTACCTTATTGTCTCTTCACTTTTCTTCATACTTTTTTTCTTTTTGCTCTTCTGACTCAATAATTTTAGATGACTTGTCTTTAAGTTTGATGATTCTTTTATTTGAGCAAGTCTGATGTTGAACCCCTCTCAGAAATCTTTAATCTATTGTGTTCTTTAGCTCCAGGATTTCTGTTTAGTTCTTTTATTATAGTTTATATCTCTTCATTGATATTCTTATTTTGTTCATGTATTTTTTTTTTCTGATTTCATTAAGCTGTCTTTCTGTGTTCTCTTTTAGCTCATTAAACATCTTCAAAATGGTTACTTTGAATTCTTTGTCAGGTAATTCATAGATAGCTACTTCTTTAGGATTATTTTCTGGAAATTTATTTCATTCCTTTGATTAGCTGTGTTTCTTTGTGTTTTTATACCCTTTGGGAACTTATGTTAAGGTTTGGGCATTTGGAAAAACAAAACTGTCACTGCTCTCAGTCTTTATCGATTTGCTTTGTAAAAGAAAAAACTTTCACTAAAAGATTCAGCTATAGATTCAGGGGTCTACTCAAAACTTTTCTGGGGAAATGACCTCTCTGCTTTTGTTCATGTACTTTCCCAGTTAAAGAGTGTTGTTCCTGTTCTTTTTTTTTTCACCTCAGGAACTTCTAATCTCTTGCTTATCCTGATGTCTGTCTACTGTACTTCAGTCTCTCTGGTATAGTAGGAATCAGTGGTATTTACCTTGTTTTCGACATCCCCTATCTTGGTATTCAAAGCATATTACCTTTTCTATCAGTGCTCTGAGTCTAGTGAGACAGAAATCATTTACTTTCTAATTTTCTATTTTATTGTATTTTTAATCCAAAAATGTTTTTATTGGTATGGATTTAAGTATGAACTTGTGTGACATGTATTTATTTTAAAAATCATATTTCTACTGGTCCTCACCAGTGGACAGGAGGCAGGTGGTCTCATGGGGTTGTTCAGTTTACCAAAGCCCCTCTTAACATTGCTGAGAAATATGAGTTGATTTTTATCTTTTACATAGAATCATAATACTGACTTTTTATACTAGTTTACCTCTTGTTTCTCTGTACATGCTGTTTGTTTTTAAAAGTATTTTCTTGATTCAAACCCAGACTTCCTCCACAGGATTCAAATGTTATTGCTCAGGTGTGGTAAACCACAGAATATGCACCCTGTATTTATTGAATTGCTGTATCAGCAAGATTACAAAGTCTAAATGCATTTATTGTAATTACCTTTGGAAATGAAAATGATCTTGAATAGATCAAGAATATGATATGCTAATCACTAGTTTCAGAAGACTTTAGGGGAGAGGGCAAGTTAAGGCCGGTTGGAGTTGCTCTGTTTGGGACTGGAGTTACATAACCAAATGTATAGATTGGTTTTGCCTTCTAATAGTATGTAAGTGGTTTGAAGGAAAGTAAGTGGTAGCAACTTGAGTAAAAAGTAAAAAGTCTAAGCTGCGGGCTGAACTCAGGCCCACTCACTCTGAGTTGTTTATCCAAGACAGCAGAATGGCGCATGGATTTTGGTGTCCTGGAGAGTGGCAGTATGAGAGGTAGAACTAGAATACAGCCACAGAAAACACCACATCCAGACCAGGGCCTGCAGATCCTTGCTGTACCCAATTTCAGTGGAAAAGCTTAGAGACATAAAGGTGTAAAGGACAGATCTTAGACGGCACACATGCGGTCGGAACCAAATAGGAGGATATAGTCAGCTTAGGGCTCTGCCTATTACAGAGCATTCCTACAATAGGGGTGGTATAGCCACTTAGTAGACTTGATCATGGGTAGGGAATGGCCCACATCTTGCTAGTGTGGGTTGGTTTGGGTCAGGGCTGGGTCAGGCAGTCTTTAGGTAGCACAATCATGATGCACACCTGTGGTCATACTGTAGCAAGAATCAAAAGGGATAGGCTCTATTTTGAGCAGTTAAAAACTTAGGCTTTGGAGCCACTGAAGTTGTGTTTGAAACTAGATTCCAATATTTCCCATTCGAGTAACTTACACCTTAACTTTAATTTTAGTTTTCTCATTGGGATAATAATGCCACACCAAAGAATTTTTCATAAAAATAAAAGGTCTTGTCTGATAGATCTTCCTTTGATGATAGAAATGCTTTATAAAATGTGCTATCCAGATGATAGCTCCTAGTCATATATGGCTACTGAACACTTGAAATTTGCCTGATACAAATGAGGACCTGAATTTCTATTTTATTTAATTTTAATTAATTTAAATAGCCACATGTGTTTACTAGCTGCCATATTGAATAGCACAGCTATGGATGATACCTGTTACAGGGACTACTTAGAATATAAAAAGTTAGCTTTTTAGAATTTACTTGAGTGATATATTTTTTCAGTTACTTATTTTTGTATATGTTATATGCTGTTTCATGCGCAATGAAGTATATAGCCAATGTCCCTATCTTGAAAAAAATACAACAAACTTTAAATAAGCACAAGGAAGGCAACATAGACATCCAAGTGATATACCTTAATCTTAATAATAAAAAAAAAAGAATTATATTCAGAGGAGCAAGAGATCTCTTCAGGAATATGAAGAATAGGAGGGTGTGTACTTGTTATTTAAGCATATTTTGGTTAGGTAGAAAGGAAATTTCAGGTATAAGCACAGTGAAAATGAAACTAGTAGGGTAAGAAACTGCAAGATGTGATCAGGGTTCAGTGAACAGGCTAATTTGCTGAAGTGTGGAGGTGGTTTGGAAGATGAAATAAGCTAGAAATGTATTTTAAAGGATGTTATCAACTGTAGCATATGGCAATAGCTGTCTTTGAATTCATGGCTAAAATCTTGAGATTTGTCTTTCAAACAGTGAAAATTCAGAATCATTGAAGAATTTAGAGCTAAGAAATGTAATCAGGTTTTTGTTGTAGCAAAATAACCTTGGTAGATGTGTAATAAATAGAAAAATGAGTTAGGAAGCTTACACTAGGCTAGGCAAGAAGTTAAAGGGTTTCTGAACCAGAAAGGTGGCTGTAGAAATGAGGCTTTATAGAGGTAAAACTGACAGGTATTGCTAATATATTAGAATATGATTGTAGAAGCATTGAAGGGAGGTTTGTCAAGATGGGCCTCCAAGACTGAATTGTGGCACTGATTAGGGGTAGGAGAGAGAGTCCAGCTAAGTACATAGCTTGTGGCAAAAGATAGGGATAAATATTACAGTAAGAACCCTGAGTGAAGATTTCCTAGGGAAACAGAGTCACTTATGGTTACCCGGCTACCAAATAATTGCTGTACGAAACAGTCACTATGTACACATTTTAATGCTACATTTTAAAAATTAGCTTGAACCAACATTTAATTCGAAAACTTCAGTGTATTCTTATGTGAAGATTAAAGCATTTTTCAAGCACATGATCTGCAGAAAACTTAATTATAATGATAATTAGCAACGCTGCCATATTTATAACTAGTAATTTATTGAACCTCTCTCCCTCCACATTGTTATTCTGCTCCCACCTTTGATAACTCTATCATTTTTTTTTAGAGTGAACAAAAGCAAACACAATAAACAACTAGTCTGAGAACCTGAGTCCAATGTCATGTGGTCCGGGTAATAAAACTTTTATTGATCATTACTCAATAAATTGATCTGCATGATGGAAGATTCACTGTATTGAAGATCACCAAAACTTTTTTTCTTCCTTGCTAGAATTGGAAGTGGAAATTTAGACTGCTATTAGCCATTTTCTTTTTGTAGTCTTTATCAAATCTCTCATTCTGAGCCACAGTAAAGTGATTTTTCCAGTCTCCAATTGCCCCTGAAACAGTTGCATGGGAGGGTCAGTAGCTGCTGGAAGAATTTGTATTTCTTTTCTCTCTTGTTTTTGTATGACGATTTCTACTCCACTCTCCAGGAAGGGCTGTATGCGACAAGACATTTTTCTTACTGGCCTGTCACTTTCTCATCCTGAAGGAAAGAGGAATTCTTGTCTGATTTGGGGGACAGAGAGAGCCTACGCACACTGAGCCACACTATTGGGGAGAATTAGATCACTACATTAAACAGCAGGCCTAAGGGGTTTCTTGTCTTTTTCTCCTGTTCTCTTGCATATCAAAACCTGCTAGGTGCTTATGCTTCTAGCCTCTATGCTATAGACAGACCAAGCAGGGTCTGTTTCTGGGAGAACTCGAAGTACAGTTTTGAGGAAGAAAACAATAAAGAAGATCACCCCAAGTGTCCAATTTCAATCCCTGTTACCTTGTGCAGATTACTTTTTCTCTATAGCAGTTAACATTTTCTAACATCCTGTGTATTCTCTTTGTTTATTTTGTTTGTGGCTAAAATATGATTTGCATGATGGAAGGGATTTTTGTGTGTTTCCTCGTTACTCAGAATATTACCTAGAACAGTGCCTGGCACAAAAATATTTTTGAAAGAATGAACCTAACTGATAGCATAGAGCCATTTATAAAATGGATTCTTTATTCCACTTGATTTAATTCACTTTATCAGCTAGAACTCTGGAGGGAAAGTGAGGATAAGAGTTTGGATTTAGACACCAAACTTCATTCTCCAATTGTGACTAAACATTGTTTTCATTTCATCTGTTGTTACTTAAATACTTTCCCCAGAATCATTCATTATAGATCTTATTTTTCTAACCCATAGAAAAGAAAGCTCCCCTAAGGCTCTGAAATATTGGACAGTTCTTTTAAGATTGTGATTAAAAGAGGACATAAACACCTTTTCTCATGAATGGAGAAATAGAGTGGTTCATTATTTCGGTAGAACTTGATGAATAGTTGGCCATTGGATTCTGCTTCATAATATTAAATAAAGTGTGATGGACAATTTTTATCTAGAACTTTATCATCTAGGTTCTTTCCAATGAATTCTGCAAGCTTCAGAATTTCATGCTTTGGGTTCTGTAATAAGAGTAAAAAGAAAAGTGAAGATTTGATACAAAATAGTTGTAAAAGAATATTAAAAGAATTAATAACAGTAATCAGTAAAATGTCATGAGTTAAACATTTTTTAAATTCTTATCTCAAAAATGCGCAACTTTCCAGAAATGAATCATTTTAATATAATGACCCATATCTTTTCTTTTTATAAATTAGAATTATTAAGATTTTTTTGCTCTAAGATGGAAGCATTCACAAAAAAGTGACATTCCTGTTTCACTATAGAATGTATTAAGACTTACTTCCAAATATCCTGCTCAAGTCAATTATGGTCTTGGTCAGCTAAATGTCAAACAGGGAGAGTCTATAGACTAATAATAAGAACAGAGAGATTGCAGAAACATGGGGGCAAGCAATCTAAGACATGACTGAAAGGAGGCTGTCTCTTGTTTTCGACACTTGTAGAAATACCCCCAGACATTGCTGTGGTGACAGGAGGATGGGAGAGGACTTTTTTTATACTCATGAGGCACCTAAGAGGCACCTATGGCTAATAACTCTGGTGTCCAGCATGTTCAGGTGTTTAGGTATCTCTGAGAAGAACTCATTTCTAATGTAGTCACTGTTTTCTCATCACACAAGGGACGCACAAGCCTGTGAAACTGTGACCCTTAGGAAGTGCCCTATCTCTAGGAGTAGTTCCAGGGGAGGGAAAGTGGAAAAGTTTACCCTTACAACTGTCTTCTGCTTTAAAATGAGCTTCTGTGGTACATATATACAATGGAATATTACTCAGCCATAAGAAGAGATGAAATACTGCCATTTGAGACAACATGGATGGACCTCATGATAATCATCCTAAGCAAAATAAGCCAGACAGAAAACATTGAAAACCACATGAAATCACTTATATGTGGGATATAAACCTAAAAACAACAAATGAACAGGACAAACAAACAGAGACTCGTGGACATCGACTATAGACTAGTGGTTACCAGATGTTAGGGGGTGAGGGAGGAGGGGAGAGGTAGATGGGTAAAAGGGGCCAAATATAGGGGTGTAGGAGGAGAGTGAAGTGAGTAAAGGGGATCAAATATGTGGTAGCTGAAGGAAACTGGACTTTGGGTGATACACACACAATAGAGTATACTGATGTCAAATTATAATGAACACCTGAAAATTATGTAATTGTATTCACCAATGTTATCTCAATAAACTTAATTTTCAAAAATTAAAAAAAAAATGAGCTTCTGCTTAAAAACACTTGGGTGTCAAATGTGCTTAATTTAATTGACTCACACAAAAATGCTGAAAACTGTGAGCTTTGTGTGATTACAATGAGGGAACATTCCAGAATGTGATTACGGGAATATTTAAGGGGTTTAGGGACTCTGAGTTTGGACAACCTGTTTCAAAAAATATTTTCCTGGCACTCATAGTACATTGGGATCTATTCCAACAGAAGAGTGTCATTCCCAGGGGTATATCTTCTCATTGACACTGCTATGACACATGGCAGGCGAGCATCACTTAGATGGAGTTGTTCTATTCTGAGTATAATAACACCCTTTCTTCTATGGCCTCCCCAGTTTGTCACCTCTACTCATGAAAGAGCAAGCTCTTCTCTTATACAACTCCCTGTCATAATATTCCCTAATCAAATATCTATATTGGAATTCTGTGATTAGGTAACTCTCTGAACTTAAATAGTATGTGAGTGTGTGTGTGTGTGTGTGTGTGTGTGTGTGTGTATATATACATACACGCATATATATATACATATATGGTATACACACACACACACACACACACACACACACACACACACACACATATATACACACACATATATATATGGTATTTCCTCGGAATACGAGCAATGAGAATCTCCTTATGTAAGCTTTCCTGTCATTTAGTTTTTCAGTGACCTATGTGGTGTCTCAAAACTTTTGTACCAAGTTAACAATAAAGGAGGGAATTTTACACTTATAACTATGTAGGTTTTTCTGATAGCTCTTTAATCATAGTTCTGAGGATCCTAGAAATGTAATGACTTATGTTTTTTAAAAACATAGATTGCAATATAAACAAAACAAAAGAACTAATAGATACAGGGAACAGATCGGTGGTTTCAGGAGGCTGGGGGTGGTGATGGTTGTGGTGGTGTGTGAAATAAGTAAATGGGGCTCAAAAGGTACAAATTTTCCATTTATAAAATAAACAAGTCCTGGGTATGTGTACAGGACAGTGACTATAGTAAATAATACTGTATTTTATATTTGAAAGTTGCTAAGAGAGTAAATCTTTAAAATTCTCATCACTAGGAAAAAATTATAACTATATGTGGGATGAATGTTAACTAGACTTATTTTGATCATTTTACAATGTATACAAATATCAAATCATTTTGTACACCTGAGACTAATATAATGTTATATATCAATTATATTGCAATTTAAAAAACAAAAAATCATTGTGTTTTTCACTCTTCAATATTTTATAGAAACAACTGGAAAAGCCTCATCTGTGATTGAACCCAAGACAAGTGCATCAAAACAAATGAGCATATGAATCCCCTAGAAATCTTGTAAAACTGTACATTCTGCTTTAGCAGTCTTGATGCGGGCTCTGAGAGCCCATGCAGCTATTCTGCAAAGCATCTTTTGAGTACCAAAGCTTTCAATGATGAATTTAAGATCAGAGACTATAATTCTTCACAGATCTCTGTATTCAGTGGAGTCACAAGTACTGAGTAGATTATCATTTACAACAAACTCCCATGAATATCATTTCATTTAATCCTCATAACAGATGTTGGGGGAGTATATATTATATTTCTTTTTTGTATTTGAGGAAACTAAGTAAGTCTTGAAGATGTTAAGTGTCTTCATTAAGAATAATTTCCAGTAGGCAATAAAGCCAGAATTTGAATTCAATAATTTAAACTCTAAATCATTAGTATTTTTCATTGCACCACAATTTCTTAAACTGTTTCTTAAAACTGATGTTCCTCAAGTACTAATGGGAAAAAATGTGTAGGAAAAAATGTCTTACTCAAACAGAATTTTGAAATAGATATACAAAGAGGGAAGAAAAGATCATTCATAGATTGCCATCATCTGCCTAGAAGGAAAAGGGGTACCATACCCCACAGCACCAGGAAGTTGCAGGTAAGATGATGAGATACATATACTCATGATATCGCATGTACATTTTGATGCATGAACAGCTGATAACCAATGAAACGCAGTAATTTTCTGTTCCCTGTTTCAATCTGTGGGTCTCTGTTGGGGTCCAAAATTTGTGACTTAAATGTTTTATGGGCAAATGGAAACACGTTAGACTCCACAGCCCCTCACCATCTTTAGATCCTCATAGAAGAGATAGAGAATGCAGTGTTGCTCTTTTGCTTCCCACCATCCTTTCACGTTGTCATACCAAGAACCCCAGCACACTGCAAGATGGGATGAAAAACAGGGTGATGAGTCACAGAAGTCCAATTACAGATATTTCACTGAAAAGAGAGTCCTTGCGTGTCACATTGATGGTTCCTTTACATTAAAGACAACATAACCCCTTCTATTCTAAGGCAATAATTCTTTCATTTTAGAGTGTTTGAGGGCTTTGAGAAAGAAAGGATTCAAAGCTGAATTCTCTTACCTTTCCCAGTCAGAAAACTCTCAAAATACTCTTCCCAGGTTCCTGGAGCAGGAAGTCCTTTATTCATCCTTTGGAAATGGTAATAAGACACTATAGTGTCCTTGGGGTTCCTTGCTACATAGATTATCTGGGAATGATGGGAGAGGGGAAGAAGTACAAACAAAGATTAGACCTCTATGTAGTTATTGCTGAGATAAATGATGTAAGGGTGGGTACATTTCATACTGATGAATTTTTCTGATTCTGCTTTCTTATGATCTTGACGTTTGTGAGAGGATTCATATCAGTTTGCATATTGATTATTGTGAAGAGGTGGATTCTTTTTTCTTTAACAATAAGTGATGTATTTTAAAAGGAAAATGATTAGAGACCATTAAGGTCAACCTAAGGACTGCACCTCTGGATTCCTTTTGTTCTTTACCTTACAGTTTTTCTCTAGAAAGGATGGTGGCAGCAAGTCGATGGGAAGATGTGTTTTCAGGATTCATGGTGAGGGCATTGCGTTAGCTTGTTCCAAACCTGTAAAATTGATTTTCGATCACTTTCCACTGTTTTTCTCTATTTGCTTCAAAATATTGCTACTTTCATTATTCTACCTTAGGAACAATCGAACAATTCAAGACAGCTGAAAGAGCAGTGTAACTGTCTATAGATCTAATCTGAGAGAATATGTCTAACTTACGAATTAATTTTTTGGCTAGAACAACTTTCAACCATAACAAACAACAAAGTGAATAAATAAAAACCTAACAAATTCAAACCTTTCCACTCTGAAACTACTTGGGCTCATCCTATGGAGAAAAATTATTTTTTAATTGGAGAATCAAAACTTAACTCACTTTTGTATGAACAGTAATTCCATTAGACAATGTCTGAAGTATAACAATGGCCAGATATTGTTTAAAAAAAGAGAGAAATTCACAAAACCTATTAATAATTGTTTGAATGCCTAGAATTTTTAGAGGGCTATTTGATAGTAAAAATTCTGAGTTTATATTTAAGTCTATCGTCAATGTGGCTCTTTAGTACTCACCAGATCCTAGAGATGGGACTATCCATTCAGTGAAAGGACATCATACATGAATAGGCGCTCTTTTACTATTATCATCATCACCTTCATTTTGTATTAAGTCCACTATCTCCTGAGTCCATGTTGTTCCTTATTCCACATGGAAGATGAAGATACATAGACATTCACTATACTATGTTCCTTAAAATATGATCAAATACTTGTTAGAACATTTAGAGAATTCTTTTTTTTTTAATTTTTATGAGTTTATTTGAGACAAACTAATTGTATATACTGAGAATAAGATCTCAAATGCTCCCAATTAACATGAAATTTAAAGCTAGGTTTATAATGGAATTCAGAAAACATCATTCTTTACATCTTGTTTTATCATAATATGAATTTTTATAAAGACTAAAATTTCAAGTGGATCTTGCATGGCTAAATATACAGTTGTTTTTTTTCTGTCACAACCATTAATTTGGATTGATAGCCTATGGGTTTAACTGCATTGTTCTTTAGAAAGAGTAGTTCTTGGACCCTGATCTGGGAGAATTTTGAGGGCTTCTGTGAGTGGCCGAGGTGAAATCAGCAATGCAGAACTAAAGCTTCCCAAATTCTGTCCCAAATCAGCCTGGGATCCCCTTTATAGTTCATGCACATAAAGCAGCTTTTTACAAGACCTGCAATAAGAGCCTGTATTCGAATAAAGAAATCAACAACTCTGGTGCTTTTGTTCTTGGCTATTTGATTCACTTTCTTCTGGGGAAGTAAAATAATAATGTACATCACAGGAAAAATTAAATTTTTAAAATTTGTAGGTCATTTTAATATTTTTTTTTGTGAAGTTTTGTTTTCATAAGTGTTTGGTCTTAGCCCATATCACTTTGCCCAGTAAATAGTTTTCCACTCAAACCCAAATGTATTTTTTTATTTCATTATTAATATATCTTTCCCACCTACGTTTCTAACTCTCTTCTTCACCTTCCCCTCTCCCCTTCCACTTACCTGCTTTAGGATAGGTAGAAATAAGCAGGTCATCAGGCTTGGCTTGCAAGTTCCAGATCTGATCCCATGTGTCACAGGTGGGCATGAGCTGACGAATTCCCTTCACATAGTCAGTAGTTAGGTGCTCTGTTCCATCAAATTTCAAGTCCTCCATTTTATTTAAGGTCACTAGTGTCAGAAGTAATAGAACTGTGACAGATAAAATTCAGTCAGCAGAAAGCCGTATTCCTGACATCCTACAGAGAATGCAAAGCTCAGACCACAAGCCTTTTCTAGGACAGCCTGGTGTTGGCTGTAAATCAAGGGAAAGCTAGCTCTAGGCCTGCTGGTTCAAGTTCGAGGGAGCTAGGAGTTATTGTTTAGGACTCTGTACATAGGCGTTTTCCGAATGAGCTCCAGCCCTCCTCCCCAGTCAAATTGTAACATAATACCCAAGACACTCAGAAATCTTGGCAGCTGTGTCATGTTCATGCTCAGTTCAGCTCTTCTGTATCAGTTTAACAAGAGTCAGGGCCAAGTTGTTTACATATCTTATTTTTGTGTTCATAAATTAATTCTCGGATACTTTGCATTAATTGTTTCTTTTGAGAATTTTAAGCTAAATAAAAAGTTGAAGGAAATTTGACTATGAAATTGTAGATTGCAACACAGAATAATTTACCTGAAAGGCCTAAAGGAAATTCCTGTGGGTTGTTAACAACAAGGTCCTAGATTTGAATCTCATATCACAAATATCTGAAAGGGTCAACTTTGCTATTTTTAAGAGTAAAATAAACAATGCTCATTAGAAGTTTTCTTCCTTTTGTAGCTTGTTTCATATCAGTATCAGTAGAAATCTCATCACAGCTATTAAAACATGTATGTGTCAAAACTAAAATGGAATGCAAAGACTCTGGAATTAGAGAAGATGGTGGTTGTGTTAGGACACACACCCATTTGCTTCTTCCTTCTTGGAGTTTGCTTCCCTGGCTTATGCCAAAGTATGCCTTGTTTTCTTAAAAGGCTTAGTGCTTATTTATCCTGTTTGCTCCTTTTCTTGGAAACATTTCTGACTCCTTCCTGAGTTTTGTTTTTCTTCTTGTTAAACCACAACCTCTTCTCTGCTGATCAGCTCTAAAACAAGCCAGATTCCTTTTCATTTTTAACTGCTAAGTATTACAAGGTCACCCACCTAGTTCTCTGTCTCTTCTTGTGATTTAATAAAGAATATATCTAGACTTTGTCCCTGATTCCTGGCACATAGTTTCAGAAACCCTTGGCAGTTCCTGACTGATTGAAGTGTCTTTGGTTATTTATAATGAGTCCCTATCAACCATATGTTAAAGAGGTGACTGCTGGTGGGCCCTTAGATAGTTTCAGAGGAGTCGCTGGCTACACCAGAAAGATCATACACATGATTAGAGAATTAGAACTTTCAGTCCCACCCCAATCTCCAAGAAGGGAAAAGGGTCTAGAGATTGAGTTCAATCATGTGGCCAATGATATGATAAGACCCCAGTAAAACTCTGGACACTGCAGCTCAGCAGTTTCCTGGTTGGTGAGCAGAGTGATATTCTTGGAAGGTGACATGATGAGCTACTATGGAAAAGGTCCTAGAAACTCTATGCTCCCTCTTCTCTAAGACTTGGACCTATGTGCCTCTTCCATTTAACTGTTCCTGATCTTTATCCTTTATGATAAAAACTGTAATTGTAAATATAGTGTTTTCAGTGAGTTCTGTGAGTCATTATAGTGGATTATTAAACCTAAGGGGGTCATGGGAATCCCCAAATCTATAGCTGGTTAGTCAGAAGTACATGTGGTCCCAAGACTTGTGGCTGGCATCTCAAGTGGGGCAGTCTTCTGAAAGACTTGGCCCTTAACTTGAGAGGTCTGTAGCAATTACAGGTTGTTAGTGTCAGAATTAAATTGTAGGACACCCAGTTGGTGTCAGAGATTGCTGATGGAACACTCTTTGGCTCCTGGTAACTTCGATGGCTTTCTCAGAATGATCTCAGAGAATAATCTCTTTCCAGCAGTCAGGATTTCACTTCTTGCTTAAAAACGTTTCCACCCAAACCTTTATAGGATCCCACAAGGGCCTTTATGTAGAGTCCTCTGCCTGTACCTTACATTGTGCCACACTCACTGCCTCTCACGGGGCTTCAAAAAAAATGCCTTTGTCTATCCTGACAAGCACCAGGATCCCTCCTGCATTCTTGACACTGCCTTTATTTTCCTGGTATTCTCTTCAGCTCTTACATGTAGAGTTCTTGTTTGGTTCTTTGACAGTCTTCGAGTCTTCTTTAACATCTTCCTTAAATGTACCCTTTCTGGAGAGGGCTTCTTTGACCTTCATTATCATCAGAAGCAAGTTCCAATTTCTTTGCTTATAGTACTTTTCCTTCCTTTAGATTCACTATCAAAATTTAGATTTTTTTTAATTGAAATGATATTGGTTTATAACATTATATAAATTTTAGGTGTGCAATGTTATAATTTGACATCTGAATATATTACATCATTCTCACCACCAAAAGTCTAGTTTCCATCTGTTGCCATGTATTCGACCTCCTTTATCTGCTTTGCCTTCTCTCTACCTCCCTTCCCCTCTGGTAACCACTGATCTGTTGTCTGCCTTATGAATCTGTTCATTTGTTTCTTTTTCTTTTTCTTTTTTAAATATACAATGAATGAGTGAAGTCATATGACAATTGTATTTTTTCATCTGACTTATCACACTAAGCATAATATCCTCAGGGTCTATTCATGTTGTTACAAATGGCAGGATTTCACCTTTTTATTGCTGAGTAGTAGTCTATTGTACACACACACAAACACACATAATTATATCTTCCTTATCCAACTATCCGTCTACAGACACTTAGGTTGTTTCTATATCTTGGCTTTTGTAAATAATGCTGCAGCAAACATAGGTGTGAATACATTTTTTCAAATTAGTGTTTTTCTATTCTTTAGATAAACATTCAGAAGTGGAATAGCTGGATCATATAGTAGTTCTATTCTTAATTTTTTGAGGTATCTCCATACTGTTTTCCATGGTGACTGTATAGTAGGTTCTTTCATTATAACATTGATGAGATGTCTTAAGAAACTAACTCTTGTTTCTATAAATTAGCCTATGGTAAAATTGGTTTCATTATCTTTTTTTTTTTTTTCTCTTAAAGTAGAAGAACTTATCAATGACATTAAGTGAGAACTGAACTGTAATAATTTATATCCCTACCAACAGTGTGCAAGAGTTCTCTTTTCTCCACATCCTCTCTGGCACTTTTTCTTATTTATTTATTTGATAATTGCCATTCCAACAGGTGTGAGGTGATACTTATTATAGCTTTGATTTGCATATCTCTAATAATTAGTGATGTTGAACTTCTTTTCATGTGCTTCTTGGCCACCCATATGTCTTTGTTGAAAAAATGTCTGCTCAGATCCTCTGCCCATTTTTAAATCATACCTTATTATTGCTGTTGTTTAATTGTCTGTGTTCTTTGCATAGATTGGCTATTAATCCCTTATCAGATGCACAATATGCAAATACTTTCTACCATTTAGTAGGTCACTTTTTCATTTTGTTGATAGTTTTCTTTGCTGTGCAGAAGCTTTTTGGTTTGATGTAGTTCCATTTATTTATTTTTTGCTTCGTTTTCCTTGTCCTTAGAGTTGAATCCACGAAGATATGTCTAAGATAGCTAATTAGGAGCAGGCCATCTATCTTTTCTTCCTTTTACATGGTTTCAGGCTTTATGTTCAAGTCTTTAATTCATTTTCAGTTAATTTTCATGTATGGTATAAGATAGTAGCCTAGTTTCATTCTTTTGCATATGGCTGTCCAGTCTTCTTAATACTATTTACTGAAGAGAGACTCCTTTCTCTATTGTATGCTCTTGGATCCTTTGTCATAAGTTTGTTGGCCATATGTGTGTGTGTATTTCTGGGCTCTTGATTCTGTTCCATTAATCTGTGTGCCTGTTTTCTGCCAATACCATATATACTGTTTTGGTCACTATAGCTTTGTAGTTTAGTATGAAATATGAATAATCAAACTAATTATTTTTCCTCAGGATTGCTTTGACTATTCTGGGTGTTTTATTGTCCTATACAAATTTTAGGACTTTTTTTTTGTTCTATTTCTGGAAACATGCTATTAAAATTTTGATAGAGATTACATTAACTCTGTAGATTGCTTCAGGTAACGTGAACATTTTAACGATGTTAATTTTTCCAGTCCATGATTGCAGAATATTTTTCCATTTTTTCATGTGTCTTCTTCAATAACTTTCAACAACATCTTATCATTTTCAATGCACAGATCTTTTACCTACTTAGTTAAATTTATTCCTAGGTATTTTATTCTTTCTTTTGCAATTGTAAATGGGATTTAAAAAAAAATTATCTGATTTTTTGTTGTTAATGTATAGAAACACAAAAGACTTTCATATATTGATTTCATATCTTGTAAGTTTACTGTATTATGTTTGTTATTTCTAATGTTTTTTTTATATGTGTGTAGTCTTTAGGGTTTTCTATATATAAAATTATGTCATTTACAAATAGTGACAGCTTCACTTCTTGCTTTCCAATTTGAATGCCTTTTGTATCTTTTCTTTCCTGATTGCTCTAGTTAGGACTTCTAACAGTCTGTTCGATAGTGGTGAGGGTGGGCATTCTTGTCTTGTTCCTGATCTTAGAGGAAAAACTTTCAGTTTTTCACCATTGAATATGATACTAGTTGTGGGTTTGTCACATATGGTCTTTATTATTTTGATGTACCTTTCTTCTATGCCCATTTTATTGAGCTTTTAAAATCACAAATATATGTTTAATCTTGTAAAATGCTTTTCCTGCATATATTGAGATGATTAAATGATTTTTATTCTTCATTTTGTTAATGTGGTACATCACCTTGATTGATCGGAGGACACCAAACCACCTTTGCATCCCTGGAATAAAGCCTGCTTGATCATGTGGTTAGATTCTTTTAATGTATTGTGTTCAGTTTAGTAATACTTAGTTGAAAATTTTTGCATTTATGTTCATCAGAGATATTGGTCTGTAACTTTCTCTTTTTGGTTTTCTTTGTCTGGTTTTGTTATTAGGGTAATTTTGGCCTTGTAAAATTAATTAGGAAGCTTTCCCTCCTCTTCAGTTTTTTGGAAGCATTTAAAAGGATAAGTATTAAATCTTCTTTGAATATTTGTTAGAATTCACCAGTGAAGCTGTCTGGTCCTACCTAGACTCTTGTTATCTGGGAGATTACTGTTTCAATCTCCTTATTAACGAATGGTCTATTCAGATTTTCTATTTTTTTATGATACAGTTTTGGAAAGTTGTATAATTTGAAGTATTTAATTTCCATTATATTTTCTAATTTTTTGGCATGTAGCTACTTATAGTAGTGTCTTATGATTCTTTGTATTTCTGTGGTATGCATTATAACTTTTCTTTTATTTCTGATTTTAGTTATTTGAGCCTTCTCTCTTTATGTCTTAGTGAATCTAGCTAAAGATTTATCAATTTTGTTTATGTTTTCAAAGAACCAGATCATAGTTTTATTGATCTGTTCCATTTTCTCGCTAAGTCTCTATTTCATTTATTTCTGCTCTGATTTTTATTATTTTCTTCTCTCTACTGACTTTGGGATTAGTTTGTTCTTCTTTTCCTAATTTCTTTAGGTGTAAGATTAGAATGTTTATTTGAGATTTTCCTTTTTTCTTGAAGTAGGTCTGTATTGTTGTAAGCTTTTCTCTTAATACTACTTTTGCTGAATCTCATAGTATTTGGCATGTCATATTTCCATTTTTATTTGTTTCCATGTATTTTTCTTATTTCTTCTTTGATTTCCTCATTGACTCACTTGTTATTTGGTAGCATGTTATTTTTACTATACATATTTGTGATTTTCCCAATTTTTCTCTTGTAGTTGATTTCGAGTTCGTATCTTTGTGGTTGGAAAAGATGTTTGTTATGATTTATTGAAATCATATTATTTATTGAGACTTGTTTTATTGAGAAATTTATTGAAATTTATTGAGACTTGTTTTGCACCCCAATGATTGGTCAGTCCTTGAGAATGTTTCATATGTATTTGAGCAGAATATGTATTCTGTTGCTGTTGGATGGAATGTTGTGTGTGTGTGTGTGTGTGTGTAATTTCATTTCAGGCCACCATTCCTTGTGTTTTTGCTTGATGATCTAGACATCGATGTAATTTGGGTGTTAATCTTCCATACAATTATTTAATTACTATCAATTTCTTCCTTTAAGTCTGTTAATATTTGCTTTATATATTTTGGTGCTTCTATCATGGGTACATATATATTGATAAATGTTATGTTGTATTGATAGATTGTACCCTTTATTATTATATAATGTCTATGTTTGTCTCTTGTTCCATTTTTTGTCTTGAAGTCTGTTTGTTTGTTTGTTTGTTTGTTTGTTTTTGATATAAGTATGGCTACACCCACTTTCTTTTGGCTACTGTTAGCTTGGAAAAATCATCTTCCACTTTATTTATTTGCCTTTAGAGCTGAGATGAGTCTCCTGCAGGCAGCATAGAGTTGGGTCTTGTTTTTTAATCCGTCCATCTATTCTATATCTTTTGTTTGATAAGTTCATTCCTTTTGCATTTAGGGTAATTATTGACATATGAGTGCTCACAACTGTAATTTTATCTTCTGTCTTCTGCTTTCTTTTTATCTTGTACTTTGTTTGTATTTTCCCTTATATTTTTCTCTGCCATTTTAGTTTGGTGGTTTTCTATGATATTTTCTTCATTTTCCTCTTATTTTATGTTTTGTATCTCTGCTCTGGATTTTTTGTTTTGTTGTTACTATATGATTTGTATAAAATACCTGATAAATAAAACCTTTATTTAGCCTTTATATCTGAAAGATAACTGTACTGGGTAGAATATTTTGAGCTGGTAGAGTTTATCTTTCAGTATTTTGAATACATCATTCCATTCTCTCTTGGCTTATAGAGTTTCTGCTGAGAAATCTGCTGATAATCTAATGGGGGTAACTTTGTAAATTACTATTCCCCCTTCCCACAGGAAGCCTTTAAAAATCTTTGTCATTGACTTTTGACAGTTTTAGTATAATATGTCTTAGAGAATGTCTTTTTGTATTGAGATAATTATGTGTTCTATTAGTTTTATGGATTTGTATATCTAGTCGTTTCCCCTGGTATAGAAAGTTGTCAGCTATTATTTCTTTGAATACACTCATGGCTCTCTTTCCCTCTCCTCTCCTACTGGAATAACTATTATTCTTATGTAGCTTTTCTAATTGAGTTGGATAGTTCTCACAGAGTTTCTTTTTTTCTTTAGGTATTATTTATCTCTCTCTTTCACCTGAATTATTTCTAGATAATGATCTTTAATCTCAATAATTCTCTCTTCCATATAGTCTGCTCTATTTACAATGCTTGTTAATGCATTCCTCATCTCATTTATTGAGTTCTTCAGCTCCAGTGCTTCTTCTTGGTTCCTTGTTAGATTTTCAATCTCTTTGATAAAGTACTCCTGTTCATTTCTTTTATCCCTGAGCTCTTTGAATATCCTGAATTTGCTTTTAGCTCACTGAGTTTCTTCAGGACAGATACTTTAAATTCTCTATCAGGTAGATAGCTATCTTCCATTATTTTAAGTTTAGTTTCTAGATAATTTTCATTTTCTTTTTCTGATACTGTTTAACTTTAACTTTTCATGGTGCTTGATTAATTTTTTTTGCCAGACTACATGAAATAGGGAACATTTTTTTGAATCACATCCAGTTATATTTGAGAGCTAGAACTTTCCACTTTTTACTTTCTTTGCTGCCTGTGCCTCTGAGGTTGCTGATGCCTTGCTGCTATCAGTGCTGCCATGTCACAGGTACCACCACTGTTCCCGGAGATTCCACTCTCGGGCACCCCCACAGTTCCCATAGCTTCTGATTGCGTGTGCTGCCGTAATTCCCAGAGCCTCTCTAGTCTTAGGTGCCGGCACTGTTTCTGGAGCCACAGACTGCAGGCACCATTGATACTGTTACCTGCATCTAAACCTTAATTGTGGGCCCCCTGCTGGGAAGGCTGAGTTTGCAATCATGACTGCTGCTGGGGATGGAGTGGGCCTGGGTCTTTCCTTGTAGAACTCCAACTAGCTCCATGTTTGACTTCTCGTTCTGTCTTCACATTTCTTAGCCTCTCTGTCACGTTTTCCTTCACTTTGCTTCTCTGACTACAGTTTATGTAATTTTTTTCAGTTTACTTCTATTTTATGAATTCCCTTTTCAGTTGAATTGAATCTGCTATTTAACTCTTTCTTAGTTTCAATGATTATTATTTTAGATATTTTATTCGTTTCTTAAAATAGGCCTGTTTCCTATGGTTTATGACTTTTCTATATATCCTAGCATACATACTTTGCATTCTGTTGCTGACAATTCCAGCATCAAATCTTTGTAGTTCTGACTCTGCCGTCTTATACTTCAGCTAGCTCAAACTGCCCTGTTCCTGAAGTGTTAAGTAGTTTCTCATGGTGCACTTATAATCAATGGCACTTTGTATGTGGGAATTCTTTAGCTCTGTTTTGAAGGTGGACTCCTCCAGATGACATTTACATTCGCTTTTTCCCAGTTCTGTGAATGCTTTTTAAAAGTGTCAATTGATCTTTATAGAAGAATGCCAGGTAAATAAATGCATCAGGAATGACAGAAATTAAAAAAAAAAATCAATGGTCAAGCACCATTGGATAAAATATTGAGAGAAACAGAGTATTTGCAGTTTCAAAGCATGTGTCTGAGGATACAGAGGGGAAAATGTACCTTCATAATGAAGCCATCTGGAGGTGGACACTTTAAGCAAATATTACGAATTAGTGTCGCTAGTAGTGGGGCTACCTAGCATTATGCGTCAGCTGTGATGCTGTCATATATCAATGACATGACCTTGTAGTTTTCTGGTAACAATGTTTAACCTGAATTTAATCATGAAGAAACAATGGGATACCGACAGAGAGTGGGAAGTTCTGTGAGACAACTTGCCTAAATTTTTTAAAAGAATCGATATTCTAGAAATATACAACAAAAGAAAACAAAACGGTTTGGGCTGGTGGTACATTCTGGATTAGAAGAGATTAAAGAGACACAACTAAATGCAATGCAAGAAATTTAACTGAATTGGAAAAAACAGCTTTAGAAGACAGTATTGAGACAGTTGAGAAAATGTGAACATAGACCGTATGTTTAGTTTTATAATAAGAGAGGAGAACATCCTTATTCTTAGGAGATACCAGCTGAAATATGTAGGGGTGAAGTATCTGTGACTTGGCAGTCTACAGACAGAAGTCAGGAATCAGAATGCCTGCATTTGAATCCTGCACCAACTCCTAGTAGCTGTGAGCTTTGGACAAATTACTAAACCTCTCCGTCCTTGCCCTTCACACTTTCCTTATGCATAAGTACATGAGGAATTGAATAGTGTGTTTAGTGCCTGGTAATAGGAAAATATTCAATAAACTTCAGCTATTAATAATGATCAGTTAATATAGTTCACTATTTCTATATAGCCCACATTCTGGATATGACTTTAGAAAAGAGAAATAATTTCACTTTTCCTCTTCTTCAGCCCCTCTCTGTTGACAGTAATGAGATAAATGGACACTTGGGACAAAGACTGCCAGCTAGAATTCTTGGCATTCATTTACATTTTAAAAGACTTCTAAAATTATCTATAATTTTCCAGTTAAATTATTTTTGATGATTACAGTTCTGTGTGCCAATAGAATGGTGGAGATTTAACAATATCTTAGCAGTTTTGTTTAGTACATTGTGTGCTAGCTATGGGGGTTGGGGAGACAGGGAGGATAAGTTCTCTATCCCAAAAGAGGACTGTATAGGGTTGAAAATAAACCTGGGAAAAGTTCAGTGTTTCAAATAGTTTGAAAAATTAGTGTGACTACATGATTCATTCTTATTCTCATTTAATGTTTTTACTCAGTAACACTTTCTCACAGGTCAGGAAAATTAAATAAAATGTTGTACTTGGTTATTATAAAAATAAATTGGTGCCAAGTTTACATTTGACAATCATCGTTTTGGAATTCTAAATATTTGAGTTTGAATCGAAACTGCCCCTTAATAGTTGTGTAATCTTTTAGTTCTTTAATCTCTTCTGAGCCCTTTTAACCTGTAACTATTCCCTGAGCCTCTTTTTTTTTTTTTTTTTTTTGACCTGTCACTGTTTTCTTCTGGATGTGGAGAAGGGATTCCAACTCTGTGCACTCTTTGGAGGTATCACTTGGAAACAGTAGGTTGTTCAGGCATCGAATGTGATTTGTTTGAAAAAATTATGACTGGACATCTTATTTGGTTTTCTTAGGAAAAGCCAATGCTGGTTACTTTCTTTAATCAGGTTCTTGTTTGTATATTTTTACAAAAAGAATATGTCTAAAATATACTTTGGTTCAGTAAACTGTTTTAAAAAACAACTATTGGAAAGTGAGCTAAGCTTGTATTGAATAAAATTGAATCGAAACTGTCTTCATTCCTTGAATAATATTGAGCTTATGTTCATTATAACTGCCTCATTTTTTATCCAATCCTTTAAACCACATCAGGTGGAAAAAGGAAAGACAAGACCATAATCAGTAAGACTGCAACCACATCCAGATTGTGTATGGATTGAGAAACACCTATGGCTTATCCAGAATTTGTTTCTAGTCCACCTTCTTCTATTTAGACTGCCTTGTATTCATTATATTTGCAATACTCTTTTCCAGAAGTTGAATAGGGGGAGAAAATGAAACTCAAATATATTGTATTAATATTTGCTATATTAATCAACTTTAGAGATTGGAATTAATTATAAATATATAATGGAGTGAAGTAAGGATTAAGAAAATTTTAATTAAGGTAATTCCTAAAAATATAACCCCAAGAATCCTTTACATTCTTGGAAAAATAAAAAGCTGTATCAAAATACAGAACACCTAGCTAAACTGGAATTCCAGATAAACAAAGGATGAATTTTTAGTACAAGAGTATCTTACGCAATATTTGGGACATACTTATACTTTAAAAATCATTTATTATTTATTTGTAATATAAATGTATCTGGTATTCTGTATTTTATCTAGAAGCTCTAAGTGGGTTAGAAGTTGCTAGTTAAGTCTAACTTCACTACAGGAAAACTCTGGAAGTTTAATGAGTGAGATTAGGAATGATTGAACCAGGGATTTCATACGAGCTGAGGGACCTCTAGTTTCTTTTCCACTGACTTGTGGAGTAAATGCATATGGTTTGTACTTTCTAGTTAGTAGCATCTTTGGAGGTTCCTTCTCTGGGCCTGGATATTGCTCAGCTTATTTTGTGGAGATGGCACCACCTCGAGGGTGACTCCATATAAGGAAATGACATTTCTGGTCAAGATAGTGGAGTAGGTAAACCCCGTGCTGGCCTCCTTTCACAACCACATCAAAATTACAACTAAACTACAGAACAATCATCTATGAGAATCTCATGACCTCTAGCTGAACAAAAGTCCTATAACTAAGGACATATATAATCGACCACCTTGAGACTTGTAGGAAGGGTGCAGATGCAGAATGGGCTGGGGTGTGGAGAGATATCTCAGCTTTGGGCATCCCCTTGGAGGAGCAAGGGATCTCAGCCCTATGTCTGGCTCCGCAACTGGGACTTCAGTGCCAGGAAGAAGTGTACCTGTAAAATGTGGATGTGAAAAGCAACAGAGATTGTTGGTGAGAGGGGTGGAGAGCTGCAGAGTTCCTGGGCATTCCTTTTGGAAGGCCTGTGCATGGAATTACTTGCTGAAAGTCTCATTCTCTCTGGGCTCTTGTGCTGGGTCAATAGTTCAAAAGGCACTAGAAACATAGGGGAGAAACTGAATCGTTTGGTTTCAGGGCAAGAGCTGGAGGGGCAACTTTCTTTCAGATAGAAGTACTGGTGGAATCCATTGTCATTTTGTTCATAACTCCCCCTTCCCAGGTTGCAGAGTCAGGTGGCTGCCATATCTAAATCTTCATCAACCTAGCTACAACTAGTTGCCCTGCTCTGGTGATTCCCACATACCCCACCCCGCCCAACATGCAGTCTTACCCAAGCTGCTTCCAGTGGCTTTTTCATATAAACAACCTATCCTGGCTCATGCTGTGGACTTTTCTAAAAATCTCTCAAAAGTTCACAAAATTCAAATAAGCACCATCTAATCTCAGCATGCCTTGTACCTCTTGCTAAGCATCCCCAAGCCTGGCACTAGCGGCAGCCGGCCTCAGTTCTTGGCTTGGCCTCTAGAGACACACCCAGGCCCAACATAGGTGATAAATTCTTCAGGATGTTTGGTGGGTTCTGTCAGGTGGCCTTGGGCAGGGCACAGGCTGAGGCTGAACTTGGTTTACAGTGGGTCACCTTCCTGTAGGCCCTGGGGCTAGCAGATTCAGTGGTCAGCTTTATACCCAACCTAGAGCACTGCTCAGGGCTGCATCAACAGACAACAAACCAAAAGGGCAGACTGGGCAGGCACCAGAGCCCTACTAAAGCAAATCCTTTTTCCTTGGGTCAGTCCCTCATTGGCCAGTCCTCACAACAATCAGCCCAAGGGTCTATCTTTTCCACTGACATGCAAATAGCAACCAAGACTCAACTACAACAAGAGGACACACACAACCCACACAAAGGACATACATGGAGCACCAGTCACAGGTGACCAGGGAGAATCTTCTACTGGGTCCCATAGGACACCTCCTACATAAGCCACTCTACTAAAACTTGGAGACTTAGCAGCCCTTCCTAATACATAGAAACAAACACAGGGAGATAGCCAAAATAGAGAGACAAAAAACAGGTCCCAAATGAAAGAACAAAACGAAGCTCCAGAAAAGAACTAAATAAAACGGAGACAAGCAATCTACCAGATGCAGAGTTCAAAACACTGGTTATACAGAAGCTCAGTGAACTTAGGGAAAGAGTAGATGAATTGAGTAAGAACCTTAAAAAAGAGAAATAAAACATAAAAATAGAGATAGAAAAGATAAAAAAGAACAAGTCAGAAATGAAGAATACAATAACTGAAATGAATACACTAGAAGGAATCAACAGATTAGATGAAGCAGAGAATTGAATCAGAGATTTAGAAGATAAGGTAGCAAGAAACACCCAACCAGAACAACATCAAGAAAAAAGAATCCAAAAGAATAAGAATAGTTAAAGGGGCCCTTGGGACAACATCAAGCATACCAACATCACATCTCATAGGCATATCAGACGGAGAAGAGAGACAGCAAGGCATTGAAAACCTATTTGAAGAAATAATGACTGAAAACTTTTCTATCCTGTCAGAGGAAATAGACATGCAAGCCCAAAAAGCATAGAGGGTCCCCAAAAAAATGAACCCAAAGAAGCCCATATCAATACACATCATAATTAAAATGCCAAAAGTTAAAGACTAAGATGGAATCTTAAAAGCAGCAAGAGAAAAACAGTTTGCTACTTAAAAAAAGTCTTCAAGTTCAAAGAGTAGATGTTAAAGTGAGGACTCAGTTCCATCTGTGCCTGACTGTACAGTCCAAGCCTTTCTATTTAACAGAACTCTACAGGCTGGAGAAGACGAATATGAGAGGAAATTATTTGCAGACATCTGTGCCCTGTTAAAAGCACATGTATAATAAACGGGTCAGATTATTAGCAAGAGCTCTCTGGATGGTAATAATTGGTTCAGGTCTCAAACCACATAGAGTTTTATTGAATAAAAATAAAATATTGAATGTGAATACTAAGTATATGGACAGTCTTACGCTTATGCACCAGTCTAGGCAAGCCTGTGTACTTGCAAGGAAAAGAATGCCAAAAAGTTGCTAATATTACTACTCTTACTCATAAAAATATTAATCTCCTGCTGAAAATAGTGTCCCTATTTTTTTT
>CM053515.1:49130666-49157701 GCA_028627145.1 Eidolon dupreanum | reverse complement strand
CATGGAAGAATTTTGGGCATGGCAGCAAATGTCGCATTTAATCTTTACACTAATTCTTTGAGGCAGGAAGTTATGTTCTGAATTTACAGATTGGGAGGTGGAAGCTCAGAAGATAAAATAAAGTCTTCAAGTTCAAAGAGTAGACGTTAAAGTGAGGACTCAGTTCCATCTGTGCCTGACTGTACAGTCCAAGCCTTTCCATTTAACAGAACTCTACAGGCTGGAAATTATTAGTATTTAAGATGTCTGGGACACAGAAGTTTTTGGGTTGTAGTCGAAAAAAGGGGGAGGTTATGGAAAATATCCTTGAGCCCTGTCCATTATTTCTGTGCATCTAGGTTAAAACACCTTTGAAATAATGATAACTACCCTCAAGAGAACTTATAATCTTACCTATCCTGTAATTCAACCCCCACTTTTTTTTCCCCACCTCCATATAATCTTACTATGCCCTCCCCTTAAATTCAAATGTATAAAAAAGATGCAAAACTGTTCTGTGGAACATTTGAGAACTTGCTCCCCATCATATGTTGTCGGTTTTATAAACTCTTATAAAAATTCCCAATAGCATTGGACTTTCCTTATGTCAACAGAATTATGACAGAATCTAGGATGCAACTTAAGGGCTGGGTTTGTGAAACAGTGTATGTGAGAGCTTTTAGAGCAGAGGAGATCAAGGATAAGTTGTATAAAGTGCTCATGCAAGCAGTAAAACACAGGTGACACTGTTACCATTGAAGCAATCAGAGTTCTGGTAACACACACACCTCTGGGTTCTTTTCACTGGCAAAGAAATGAATTTCGGCTCAGTGAATATGAGAAATATTTGTTTATTGAAGGCATGTCATGAGGTAGAAGCCTAAAACTGGCTAGCCATGTGGAAATGAGGTTATGTACCCCTGAGGGGGTATGGGTACAGGTTTCAGCCAGGGAAGATGGAGAGCTATAACCCTCGGGAAGAGGAAGGTTTGCATTATATTTAGGGCCATGATAGGTGGTTACAAAGATGTTCTTAGGTGGTTGGCAAGTGAGGTCTTTTGGATTGACACTTGGATGTTATATAGCCCTTTGTCTAGGGCACATGTGCTTACTCAAAATTCAGTCTGTTATAATCATGTTATGGGAAACTCCCAAAACCAATCCAACAAAAAACCAAGCAGTAACTCAGAGAGAAGGAGAATTCAGATTTATTATGTGCAGTCCCAGAAGAGCTAGTGCTCTAAAGATATGGGTGGTGTGCTCAGTGGCAGCATTTCTTATATGCAAAGATTTAACACAAGCTGATTGGTCAATTTGAACTCAAACCATTACAAATGGCAGGAATTGCTGTGGGCTATGGGCAGCTTAAACAGGAAATTAGACAATACATCTGTTATCTAGACAGAACAATCTAAGGGGCGGGTGAATCTTTGGTTAATTTTGAGACTACTCTGCCCTTTGGCCTATGAGGCAAGCATGTTTACAAAAGCAGAACAAAGAGCTGATTACAAGGTTAGTAATTTGAGTGGAAAATTCCTCTTCAATTTGATTCATGAATTCTAGGCACAAACATAATATAATTGTGCTGGCTGGAAAATTACTGCTTGGCTATCGCCCACGGGAACATAACATTCTAACAATAAGCTTTCTGCTTCTGTAACCCCACTTGCACAACCAACCTGTGGGTTTACAGTTAGTAAAAAGAAGGAAAATGGACTTGTGTGTTCAAACAGAATGAAGAATGGGGTTTAGGGCTTAAAAACCCTGTACCTCTACATTTTGGGGCTGCTTAATTTGGGGTCTGCGTACCCCTGGCAGACCCAGCTGGCTGAATAAAGAGTATGTTTCTTATAACTCACTGATTTCTGGTAGTCCATGTGTCTATCAGTGGCTGGCAGCTACAACATAATGAAGCTTAAATTGTAGGCAAGTTAGGGTAGTACCTTCAGTGCAAGCGTCTGTAGCCAGATTAGATAAACTATTGTTTATCTAAAGACATCTAATGCATGAAATTGGATGCTCAGACAACTTTGTTAGAGGAAGGAGAATTTATTACCCGGCAGAGTATATGCGGCTTAACAGCACCAAAGCACAAGCTCACTCTGGTTAGATTTCTTACAGTTTATATACCTTTGCAGTGTCCATGCAAGGGGTGTGTGATTCCTTTGTCTTAGGTTTTTCGTGCACTTCATGACTCAGGGTGGGCAGGGGAGTTTTGGGTGGGGGCTATAAGGGGGAAGGAATTCCCAGATCACTGGTCCTGTCTGTTTACAAATTGTTTATCTTGTAGGTGTTGCAAGAGCTTCCAGAAGGCCATTTAGAGATCTACAGGGTGCGGTGAATCTATAACCAGCCGAGTTGATCACTTCTGCAAGCCCTTTCCTTTGCATTTTTCAGATGCCTCCTCTCCTCTTATTATAGATTATGGCCCTCCTGTCCTTTGTCTCTGGGGATGCAGGAGGGATTCTCTAACTACAAATCGGATGTTCTTTGGGTGGTCTCTGGGCTGGGCCTCTATTCCTTTGTTCCCCCTGTCGCTCACGTCTGACTAGCTACCTACCAACACGATGGGCATAGTGAAATTGACAGAGTAGAGCGAAACTCTGAGCTGGCTGGTGCCAGTGCTATTTTAAAAGATATGACAAGATAGATTTGCAACATCCTGACCTGTAGACACAAGAGGATATACCCAGGGCCTTTATAACCTCAAGAGTCATCTGTAGTTACCGATATTTTCTCAGGTATATAATTCACAAACAACATGGTAGAAATGGTTATTTCTGGGGCTTCCTTGCAAAACTGAATTTGAGAGGATCCCACAGCTCTAGACCAAATCCCTTAGCTCTCCTCCATCTCTGACTTGCTCTAGGGACCTCTGATTGGGGACCTACTGAGCTTAGGACTACAAATTCTCTAGTCATTGCCAACATTCCAATTTGTCTTTATGGGTCTCAGAACCTATGAACATGGTCTGATGTCCAGTGGTGCGGTTCCTTGTAATGTAGGGAGGGGGCAAGAGAATTAAAAATGTTAATCAAGTCACATTCAGAGACTGTAATATGCTAATCAGTCCCACAGCCAGGCCAGAAGGACACCTTCAGAACAAAGGAAGATTTCTACTGGGATTTTTAACAGCCCATTCTCCACACCTGTGAAAAGGAGACAAAAATGAAGTCATTCCCTATGGCTAACACCATGGGGAACCTATGGATTAAAGGCTGGGAACTGCTAGCAGGCCTTTCACTCTACATATCCTTACCCTTTCAAGCTCCATACTCTTCCCCTTCCTCACTATATGTCCATATCAAAGGAAATGGGAACTAAAGAATGATAAATAAACTGAATTCTCTGAACACTTGCCCCTACTCACTATCTTTCCAGTCCCTCTCACTCTCTGTCTCTGAGAGGAGACCACACTCTGTAGAATGTTACCCCTTTTCTAATAAACTTTCCTTTTGACTCTAACTTTGGCATGTGTGTTGAATTCTTTCTTCGCTCTCTGCCAAAGGACCTTCTTCTCAGGGGAGGGCTTGGTCTTCCCATCAGCTCGGGGAAATTTGCCCTGTCCTGCATCACTCGGACTCCTAATTAATGCTAATAAACACCACAGAACAGCTCAAATGTCTATGCTATCAGGCCACTAAGCTCTTCGCAGGATGAGAAGACAAGGCTGCTCTTCCCATTCCATATCTTGCTAATATCTTGATAACCCCTCACAGGAGCTCATAATAATATTTAGAGAAAGTTTCTACTATTGATTGTTTCTATTTCATCACCCCTTTCATTAGATGAAGAAAGGGCTGGTGTCTCCACAAGCTGTGGGAAGAATTTCTGAGGGCCTTGGAAGCTACCGTGATGCAGATTCCTAAATGCCAGTGAATGACATTGCAAGGAGATCTTGGAGTTGCCTGATGGCCTAATGCTCAGGAACTTTTGTTAAGGGTGGAAAATTTTCAAGTGAGCCAACTAGCTAAGTCAGCTACAGGGAAAAAATATCTTTAGATACCAGAAGTTGTCTTACTTGCTTGGGTGAGGTTTTAGGAGATGTATTGTATAAGATATGAAGATGGCCAATGTCTGTTTCTGTAATCTGCTTACTTGTGATGGTAACCAGAGTGGTAATCTGCTAAGGGCCAAATTCTGCTTCTGTACTCTGCTTGCTCGTTCTAGGCTTTATAAGCTGCCTCTTTTGGGAGCTTGGGGCTGATCTCCTCTAACCTTGCTTGGTAGTCAATCGCCGGCCAGCTAATAAAGGCTCACAATTCATCTCATTTGGCTCCGTGGGGCTTAGATTCAGTCACGCCACAACATTTTTAAATTTCATTACAGACTGATTTGCTATGGGGTATGATTAGCTAGTAGCAGGGAACCCATGGCCATTCCTGGGGCTTCTTTAGAACTGATAATAACTGAGAATAACTACAGGAAAACCTAACACTTTTGAACTAAAGAGAAAGAGGGAGGACAAAGAGGTTAAAGAACAAGTTTAATTTCAGGATTACTACAAAGCAATAATGATGTATTACATTAAATTACATCTGATGAATTAGGATAACTGCTAATTAATCTTTCCAAGAAGAGATCTTAGTTCATTTGACCTAATAGAGTCTAAGTGTTCTGAACAATTAGCAGCATGACATTGCTGTGCACATCTTAGATTATCAGTAAACATAGGGGGACCTTGACTTGTACGGTAATAATAAGCATAAAAGAGTACTACGATTCTGAGACAAGGCATCGCTTGTAAAATTCCTAATCTTTTAGTAGGAAATGAAATAGGACATCTCTTGCAGACATCTCTTTTTAGTAAACCTAGTTAAGTTTTCTTCTCTCCTACTTTGGAAAAAAGGCCTTCTCCCTCAAATCCTGATAATTGCCCCAGCAACTCAGATCCTCTGGCTATTGATAAGGGTCATCAGCCCATTGTTAGCAGAAATGGTTCTGAGCCAGGCAGGGCCCTTAGAGTCTGAGGGGAAAGGGGACTTTAGGCCAAAGGTCTTTTTTACTCTTTAAGAAATATATTAAGCAAGGCTGTTTTTCTTTACTCACTTAATAGGCAAATCAATAATAGAAATTAATAAATATATGATTTAAATAATAAGTTTGTATCTTCTTTTCCTTGTCTAGGTACTGAAGTGGCACTTCAGCAGGAAACCCAAGACCCCACCCTGACTGAGATAGAAAGGGAAAGAGTTCCATGCAACCCCCATAGGCAGGCGGTCACTCTCAGCAGAAAGCAGATACGGAAGAAGAGACCTCTCGTCTCTCAACATCCATACTAATAATAAGGGGGTTCACGACTCTTAGAAAAGAGCTAGGCAGGAAAGTTAGTTAGGGGGGTTTGGGTCTGCCTGCAAAGACGCTGAAGTCATCCTAACCAAGAAGAGTCCCACCCTAATCCGCCCACAATTAAGCAAGCCAGAAGGCATTTTTTAACTCACACAAAGAAACCAGTAGGCAAAGAATTAGGTACCAGTTTAAGCCAGTCGGCTCGCACCTGCACAATGAAGACCCCAATGACTTTCAACTCACCTGAACCTCATACCATCATTATAATATGATGCATATTCCCAGAAGTTCATTAATATCATTATAACAGACTGAATTCTGGGAACAAACACGCACAGAAAGCAAAATGACGAATCACTGAGTCCTGTCAATCTTAGTTGTCAATCAAGGAAGCCCACTCCTCTAAGAAAAGTAACCACCCACAGCAAAAAGGGATAAAAACCCCAAAGGCTTTGTTACCAGGCCTTTTGAGCCACGCTTCTCTTGCTCAGGCCTGATCCGTGTCTGGAAGTGTACTTTCCCTTCTAACAAAACTTTTCTTTTCTACTGTATTTTGGTGTCTTACTCAATTTTTTGTTCGAGACATCAAGAACCTGGACAATCCTCTGGGAGAGGACCCCACTCTCTGGTAACAATACCATTTAATCTTGTGAGTTGAAATTGGGCTAAACAAGCCTTGTGAAATCTTTTCTATGCAAATTGTAGTTCGGCAAGACATTTTTCTTAGCCCTTAATAAAATTAAAAACAAACCAGCTCGGCCTGAATTTCCACAAATTCAGAATCATTTAAAGTAAATGGAATGTTTAATTTTCATAAAATATCACTTTTTTTTGTTTCTTACCTTGCAGTATTTTCCCCAGCTGGATGGAACCATCAATGCAAGGAGAGTTTTAGTGATCTGTGGGAAGACATTGCATTGGCCTTTACCTGTAAATTAATTTTGACTTTATTTATGTCTGTTTAAGAAATTTAATTTGAATATGTTTCTGCTTAGGTGCTTTATTTGCTGAATGATGGAGGAGAATATTCTACCCCTAACTACTTTACTCCAAGCTATATCTGGGGTGCTGTGGTCATGGAGAGAAGCTCCTCTCCAATACCTTACCATTCACAATTTGGTGCTCTGACCACAGTCGATTCCACTTCCTCTCTTCAAACATGCCACCCTGCTCCATCTTTTCATCACCATTCTTTCTCCCAATCTGTCATTCCTTTCTGCTTTCACTTTGTCTTACAACCAGCCCAGGCTCTAAGATTTCCATCACTGCAGCTACTCATGACAGTGCTCTCAATACCCTCGCTTCTTTGTTTTTCCATTGCATCCTGAGCCTGAATCAATATTAATCGATGTTCTCTGCTTCTCCAAGAGGGCTTTTCCTCAATCTACATGTTCTCCATGGTCAACCTCAGCCGCTTTCAGGTCTGTACTTCCTGGCCATGGTCTGATGACTCTCCTCTTTACATCTCTAGTCCATCTCTCTTTGCAGTGCTACATCTACTAACATATTCAATGGGCACCTCCTAATCCCCCCAAGAAGACAAAACCTACCATCCTGCCAGATGCTCAAGCCAGGGACCTGAGTAACATCTTCTACACCCCATTCTGCAAATACCAAGTCCTTGATCTCTTTTTGCTGTGACCTTTTTTCCATTTCCATCACACCTTCTCTGAGTCCGGCCATACTATCTTCAGTGTGGAGCTTAGTGACCACCACTGACATGGTCTCTTGACTTTCCTTCAGTCTCCTGCCATTACCCCACTTCTGCCTGAGTGCCCATTCTAAATCACAGATCTAATTTTGTCATCACTGACTAAAATACTTAACTATTTGTACTGCCCTCATGAACAGGTCCAAACTGGAGTCAGCCACAGATCTGTGCCATAGATGCCACACAACTAGCCTCAGCCATGGGTACAGTCACAACCCACACATCCAGCCTTTGGCACTGCTAAACATTTTCTATTTGACCATCCCATCAGGATGAACTCGCACCTTCCCGAATAGGCCATATAGCTTTATTCAGTGCATGCACGTGACTGAGACAGCTTCCCTGGCCACTTTCCTGTGTCAAAGAAGCAGGGATCTTCTTAGGATACTGTTGTGGTTCGATCAAATCTAAGACCCACGGAGCCAATTGCGATGAATTGTGACCCTTTATTAGCCAGCCAGTGACTGACTCTCTACCACTCAGGGTTAGAGAAGATCAGTCCTGAGCACCCAAAAGAGGCAGCTTATAAAGCCTAGAACAAGCAAGCAGATTACAGAAGCAGAAGTTGGCTGTTAACATATCTTTGAGCAGATTACCACACCCTGGTTACCATCAAACAAGCAAGCAGATTACAGAAGCAGAAGTTGGCCCAATTGAAACTTTTCCACCCTTAACAGGACAACATTTGGTTAATTGCCTCTCAGACAGCATTTCTATTTAATCCTTTACATTTCGTAATATAATTATAGTTCTGTAAATCTATCCCCAAACGATGCTGATTGTAACAAAACCTTATGATGAATAAACAACCATGTTATTAGGTCCAGTAACTCTTCTACCAGTTCTCCTTCCCTTTTGTCTGCTCTTCTCATTTATCCTTTTCTTAAGTCATTCATGCATACTTCCAGTCGTTCATTGAGATCTTACCCTCTACTAGGCACTGTATACTAGTGCTGGGTGTAAGCTTCTGAAGGAGACACAATTCCACCATCAAGGAACTTAGAGTTCACTGGGGCAGGCAGGGAAGAAAGAGGCCAACAGGTCATTAGTCAGAATAGAGCTGGCTAGTGTTAGGGAAGGTGTAAGCAGTGGGTACTATAAGAGTTCATGAAAGAGGCTCTGAAGGTAAACTGGAAGGGAATGGTCAAGTTACACCTCAGGCCAGACCTGAAGGGTAATAAGCACTATCTCAGTGAAGGTGGGAGTAGGGATTCCAGGGAGTAAAAAACAGGTGGGAAAACTGGAGGCGAGAGACGTTATGTAACCAGGCAACTTCAAGTTCTCTTTACTCTGTGCCCCATGGTCCCTTAAATTGACCTCTATTCTAGACTTTTGAGGGAGTAGGGACCAGAGTTGGGGGACAATCACACATGGCTAGTCCATGCTATACATGGCTGCTTTGTATTTGCTGATTCATTCAAGCTTCCACAAAACTGCCAGGTGGCCATTACTCTCATTTTCCTGAGGAGGAAATGGGAGCCCAGAGAAGTTAATTAACTTGCCCAAGACCACACAGTTTATAAGTGGCAGAGTCTGAGGCCAAAGGACTTTTTCTATCCACTGGTCCACATTGCAGCCTTCCTCATATTTAAGAGGTAGGGCTGTTTTCTTACTCTTCTTCAAGTCTCTAGTCATAATGCAGTGCAGTAAATTTTTATTAAAACAAAGTATACAAGTATCATAGAGCATTCTCTTCTAAATTCGTCACTTTATATGTAAAGAAATGAAAGCCAGAGAAGTTCAAGGGTTGGCCCAAGGACATGGAGCAGGTTGCGTTATCAGCTTAACTACATCCCAACTAACTAGGAATCTGATTGTCTTTTCTGCTTCTTCCATAATCAAGAGCTAATAGAAAGAGAAGATATGAGGGGAAATTCTGAAATAAAATAAGATTATGAGTAAACAGAGTGAATCCTTTAGAGTCCCTGGAGGAAGCAGGTTTAGGGAAATTTCTTTCCCGATGCAGCAGTCTCGCTCCTGGGCAGAAGAGATAACAGTGTTGCTTGATGCTGTGTGTGTTTGCATGTGTGTGCATGTGTGCATGTGTGTGTATGCATTTATGTGCACATATGTGTCAATGATTTGGTGTTTGGTGAATTTCCCTTAGGACTATCCAAGCTGCTCCCCCTGCCATGGACATAAGCAGAAAAATGAAGGTGATTTTAACCCTAGGTTTAAAGGGGCTTAGCTCTTAGATGTGCTGTTATGCTGCCCACAACCTGCCTTTCTATCTTCCTGGGCAATTTTACACACAGTGAAATTTTGGTCAACAAAATTTCCTCCATGTCATCCATTTTGAGGTGCCGAATTTGGCGTTCCTTCAGGACCATTGGGAAACAGTATTCTAAATGAAAAGAAACAGAAGAAAGTCAAAAAGAGAGGGCAAAGTATTTTATTTCAGTCAATGCAGATTGTCTCAGAAGACATTTTCAGAAAGTAAGCTATAAAAAGAAAGATGCAAACTTGTCCGATCTGGGAAAAATTCTAGGTGCCAGTTGGCTGGGAAGGAAATGCCTCTCTGGAGAAAGTGTCTGGGTTATGATTTATGTGTGGTGCTGTTGCTGTAGCCTAGGCACTATCTGGTTCTGTTCAGTCACGTCATAAGTAAGTACAGTGGGAGATAACATTGTGTGTTAACACTTGGCTTACCCCAAATGATTCACTAGGAGACCTGAGAACACATCCAGTTGTGCCTGGGTAGAGTTGTATTCTGTCTTTCTCCTAACTGGGTTAAAGGCCCTAAAACAATTTAATTGGTCACGGAGGTTGGGGGAGGGTGGGTACATTTTCCTTTTCCTTTCTTTCCTTTTGCCTTCCTTCCTTCCTGCTTCTCCTCCCTCTTTTCTTCCTTTTCATAAATGAATCTTCAATAGCAACTGGCACAGTTTTACTGTGGTATTTTTTCTCTTGAAAATTTGTTTAAGTATTCACTTGGGGGGGAGGGGAGGAAGAGGAAGGGCTGAAGTGTTTGTGCCTAAGGTTGATCTACACTTCCCCTGCATTTTTAGTATCTTCATTTCAAAATGATCTGACAGTTTGTCCTTTGACTATGGTGAGAGGAGTGGGGAAGATATGGCTGAGAGGGCAGGATAGAGCTAGTCCTGTGTGTTGAGTGGCCCACAGGCTGGCCATTATTCTGGCCCCCGCAACAATGCCACTGACTAGGCAAAACAGAAAAAAAACACTTAAGTCACTCTCTACAAAAATCTTACAACCTGACTAGTATTGTCCCAGACTTTGAAGTCTGTGACTCACAGCAACCTGCTCCAGCATTTGCCATTAAGACCTTGACTAAATTGTATCTTTTGGGTCAGTTATAGTGCTGAATATTAAAAACATCTCCAACAGAGAATCTGATAACTAACTCAGACTATGTTTTCCTTTTCACAGGGTCTGTGACTATGTCATATATTGCTTACTGATCTGAAGTTTGATGATCCAGATCTCCTCTCTTCCCTTCTCTCATTTCTAATTAATCTTCAGTAGTAACTACCAGAGGAGGTTCTAGAGAAATGTTTGTGTGATTAAAATGAAAAAGAAGTTCTATGAGGAACTGAGCATCCTACAAATTAGTTTTATATTTAACCTCCCAAGTTTGTAACCGGTGTACTAGAGGCTAAAGGAGGAGGTCAAATTCCTACCTTAATTCTGAAAGCCTCCTTGCCCAAGGCCACTCCCTAGGCCTTCTCAACTGGACTAGTGCCATGAGCCCCCCATCCCTGCTCCCACACACATCCTGTCTCTACACTTCACCCACAGTGGACATGTCAGCATGCTGGCATGAATAATACATTGCCATCTTTCTTAGAGTCTTCAGTAGCTTCTCACTGCTTTTAGGATAAAAACCAACATCCTTTGCATGACCGTGAAGACACTCATGACCTGCCCTGCCTTTTTCAAGCTTTGTTTTGTCAGCTACTCCCTGAACTCATTGCACTTCCCCTCATAGCCTTCCCTGATAGTCTTGAACAGGCACCACATCTTTCCCGCCACGAACCTCTTCCTGAGTCCCCTCCCTCGGCCCATCCTCTTTTCCTAGTTAACACCAATGCAAGCTTCAGTGCCCAGGAAGGGCCACTTCTCCTTGGGAAAGCCAATTCTTTAAGCTTCCATCATTCTACATTCTTCCATCATTGCTACATTCTCTAAAAGAACTGTGGCCTTTCCCCACAACACTCTATTCTGTGACTATGTATGTGGATCCTTACTTTTCTGACGTCTCATGCACCAGACAGAGAAGCTGGTGTTCAATCAGGAATGAACGAATGAATGAATGAATGAATGAATGTAGCCATTTCTAGGAAGAAAGAAACACTGTAAAATCATCTCGTTTTGGCTTTTGACACATACAGGTATGTGTGGGAGAAGGCATGCTACAACCTCCTCATCTTAGCTTGTTGCTTAAATACAGAATCCCCCGGGGTTAGTTTTATTTCTTGTGTCTCTGCTCCTATGTTTGATCCCTCCTTGCTTGAGCAGGTGGAGAACTGGTGAAGTTGCATAACAATGTGTTTTACTGATGTGAGAGAGCTTAACAAGGAGTAAAGAGATCTTGGGAGTCCAAAGAGATTCTGACCTGGAGCTCCAGTGACCAGGTTCTTGTCCTATGCCAAAAGAAAGAATTCAAGAACACAGCAAATAGCAAGGCAGAGAGTGCAAATTTTATTAAAGTGAAAGTACAGACTTAAGAGAAAAGTGTGGGCAAACTCTGAGAGTGAGTCTCCCAAGCTGTCTGGATTGTGAGCTTTTGTTTCCTTGGATGGAGGCAGTGCCTGAAACAGGGGTGATATTATAGTCAAATGGTTAGTCAAACCTAAAGAAAGACAAGGAAAAGACTCAGAGCCTTATCCCAAAAGGGAAGGTATGTCCCAAGGTTATCCATCCTACCATCCTGCATCCAGGTCTTGTTTTTTTTTTTTTTTTTTTTTTTGTTTTTCTCATGTCACCTGGAGGCAAGCAGGCACCCAGGCAATCTATCTTGTCTCCTGACTTTGGTCTGTTTCTCACAGAGTGAAAACAGGGAGAGGGTTGAGTAAGGGACTAAGGAAAAATTCCAGAGCCAGATCTTGGAGGGGAGGGGAAAGTTCCCTAGGCTCATTACCAGCTAGGCAGCTGTTCACCCATGACCTTAATTATATGTTCCAATTGACATGTAATTTTCACCAGGTTTTTGGAAGCCTGAACATAAAAGTGACTTGCGGATGATTTTAAAACCCACAGCCCCATGTAATGTAGTATATCAAAGTTTAAAGTTTAAAACCCTTTGATATACTACAACTCAAAGTCAGTATGTTTAATTCCCAGCTAGAAAGGGAAAAGGAAAGTGAGTTTAAACAAACGAACATACAAACAGCCCATAATATAGTTTGTAATTTGAACCCATATCTGAACCTTTCTTTGAACCATTTTTTACTACTTCCCTCCCATATGCAACAAAATTATTTTCCATATTCATCATGAATAGCAACAAGTAATAAAAAATGGTCAGTAAAGAACTGTAGTCAGTGATTTAACTTTGGGTAGACGCACTCCAGTAAAAAATTATCAGACTGAGTCGATTTTAATAAAACTAAAATGTTTATAAAAAGTACAATTCAGACAATTACAAAATTATACTACTGATGTAATGTTTCATTTTCTTGTTTCATTCTTGAGTTTTAAAACAAATAATTTATAATTACAGAAGAGAGTAAATTTTAATTTAAAAATTTTATTCAAAATCAGCAAACTATTTTATGAACAAAACTTTGCACTTACTAAACAAAAAATTTATGCCTCACAGTTTGCATTTTTTTAAATTTCAGTATTTTACATTCTGAATACAAACAAAAACTTTAAGGAGTCACATAGAATGACAGAACTGGAGACTCAAGTTCTGCTTTGTCATCTTTACAATCATTGTGCTGCTATCATTGTTATTCTGAGTCTACACAGTTTATTAAAACATCTTACTTCTTACTTTGGAAAAAAATGGTTGAGAAAATGAGCATTAGACATGGTCCTGTATGTAAATGAAGTTACTACGTGCTGTAATAATCACAGAGACAGCTGGTACCACAATAGTGTGCATTTACAATGTGATTTCAGAGATTCTTTGGGCAGGGTTGAAGGACTGAAGGTAGCATCTGCATTTTTGTAGTCCATCTTTTTATTTATGCCTTACTCAGAGTTCCATGCAGAAGTTTATTGAGGTTCCTTCCATCTTTTTCCTATAGATTTTATCAAATTTCTCATTCTGAGCCACTGTGAAGTGGTTTTTCCAATCCCCCACAGTTCCTAGAAAAGAAAGCCGAGATGGGAGTGTCACTCTCTGATTGAATAAAGTTTTGGTGGCCTGAATAGAATGCCTCACCTCCACTTTCCTTTCCATGGATATCTGTCCACTTGCAGCTCTCTGCTTGAGAAGTAGCCCTACAGTGCTGTGAAGGGGGTGGGTTCCTAAAATGGGTAGACAGTTGATGCAAAGGAGCTGGTGACCTGGCCCCATATATTCACACAAGGGACTACTACACAGACATAAAAAAGAATGAATTACTGACACATAGCCACATGGAAGAACTTCAAAACATTACACTGAGTAAAAGACACCAGAGACAAGAAAGAACATACTGTATGATTTTATTTATATAAAATTTAAGAATAGGCAAAACCAATCTATAATGATAGAAATTCAAAAAGCGGTTGTCTCTGTGAGTAAAGATTGACTGAAAAGAGGCATGAAGAGAAACCTTTTGGGGTAATGAAAATGTTTAATATCTTGATTTGGGTGCTGGTTATCCATGGGCATATTTATCAAAACTTATTGCACCATACCCTTAAAAGCTGTGCATTTTTGTATGTGAACTACAGCTCAATAAAAAAGACTTTGGGGAAAAATATGAATGAGATACTTTTTTTCTTTTTGGCCAAGCAGCAATGATTAAAATACTTTTAAAAAGGGAAAATGCCCTTTTTCTTAGCAATGCTTCTTTTGGAAAACAATGTAATGGAAATAATAGTGTCACAACATAAAAACACATTCACAACGATGCTTACTGTAGTATTGTTCATAAAAACAAAAAATTGAAAACAACCATATTGTCTACCATTAGTGGAATAGTCAAGTGAAGTATGATGTATCCATGCTTTCATACAACATGAGACCACTAAAAACAGTGGACCGACATGGACCTACATGCCTTGTGCTGGAGGGATACCTGATATTCTGGTAAATGAAGGTGTATATGACCACATTTTGTCTTTTTGGAAACAAGCTTTCATTGTGGTATATGTCTTTGTGTATGTATGAATCTGAGGGAAAGAGAATCAATAGAAAGATGAGTATGTATGGGTCTGTAGAAGGGCTACTTGCCAAATCGTTACTGTTGATTATTTGAAGAGGAAAGAAATGGAATTGTTTGGGTTTTTTCTTTTTTGGTAGCATAGGATAGCATTATAGACTAGGAAATGCAAGAAAATAAATTCAATCATATGTTTAAAGAAAAAAAGAAGTTCAAAGCATCATGCAGACAATGGTTCCAGTGTTGTGAAAATAAAAAAAGTCTGTGTTTATCAAGCAGAGAGAGAGGGGACGTCCACACCATTGACAATTACTTTTGGAGAGCAGAGTTTTGGTGAAGAGAACTTTTAAAATATAATTCGATATTGATCTAAATTTTACAATGATGTGTATTACTTTTAAAATTAAAATGTGATGAAGGTTTTTATATTCCTTAGAAAATATTAGCTAGGGCAGTTAGAATTCCTCTTTTTGGAACTGGAACTCAGAAACATTAAGAGAATGAGATGGTTCTCAGCAGTAGTTGTGGCTGAAAACCATGATGAGGAACAGGTTTGAGCCACGGTCAAGACAAAGTTGTGAGTGGAAAGTGAGACAGCAGAAGCCGTAAAGTAGAAAAGGAAAGGGTACAATGCAGAGAGGGAAAGAAGAAGCTGGTCAGCAGAAAAAGGCATGCAAGTAGATATGTAGAGAGCAGCTGAGTCCTGTACGTGGCAGTGTGTCAGAGCAAAGAGCCGGAACCTGCTGCTGCCTCTGGGGCCTGGATGCCAGTGGGGCCTGGACCAAGTGTGGCTCCTGCTCTTAACTGTCTTTGAGACTGCATCTCCTTGTTGCTTCACAGGACTCCTCATAGCGAGCCCCTCATTTTGGGGCTCACTTGAGGGACTTTCTGTTCCTTGCCACCGAATAACCCAGAGAGCTGCCCTTGACCTTATGAGCTGCAGATATTATAAATAGTGTAAATGTATTGTCTTGAAATTAATAAAACTTAACATCTTGCTAAAAGGCAAGCAGTATGTTACTAGATAAGCTGAGCATTTGATAATACTTATAATTACATAGTATTTCAGACCCCACAAACCTTTTCTCATGAAGGGGGAAATGGACTGGTCCAGTATAGATTTGGGAACTGTAGAACGATTTGTCATGGGATTTTCTTTCATTTTCTCAAATAATGTCTCCTGGACAATTTTATCCAGTATTGTCTCATCTAAGTTCCTTCCCATGAACTGCACAACCTTCTGAATTTCATGCTTTGGGTCCTGTGGTGAGGGTAACATTGAATTGGAAGGAAAGAGTATCAGAAAGACACACTTACATTCTTCAAGGTCTCCCTCCCAGAAGTCCTGAAACAGCTTAAAATATCTCTGCACCAGAGTCTGAAGCGGATCTTCTGAAGGGCCTTACTCACCTTCTTTATGTCCTCATAAAAGAGGAAGAGAATCTGGTATCTGTCTTTCATCTCCCACCATCCTTTCACATGGTCATACCAGGAACCCCAACACACTGTAACAGACACAGGAAATAGAACAGTCCTATATAGGGATCATACAAAACCTTCCAATAATTAGGAATTTTATTTATCTGAAGTGTGTTGAAGAAAGAGAAAAAGAAATGGTGGATCAGATATATACTAAGAGTCCTGATCTATTTGATTTGGAGGGTGATGTGGAAGGAGACACCATGGGGTAATTTATCTCACATGCTACCTGAAGTGGCTTCATATTTATTATGCATAATCACATTGGCCTCAAAATGGAACAGGGATACTCTTGGGAATGAGGGTGACTCTACAGGGACGGTGACCCAGAATAAAGCCTCGCAAACCAAATGGGAGATATTTCCTTGGGCTGTGGATATCCATGATGAGAGCAGCCAGTCCAGCCAGTCTAAGTCTGGGGTAAAACTAGTTTGCCTAATAAGCAAGGTATACAACTGTTTAGGAAATCAAAAGGTTAGACGTGATTGAGCTTAGATGGAGTGGGGATGCAAGGATGTGAAGGACTGTCCTTTACCTTTTCCACTGATGAAGGTTTCAAAATACTCTTCCCAGGTACCAGGGTCAGGAAGCATTTGATTCATCCTTTGGAAATGGTAGTAGGAAGTCATACAGTCTTTGGCATTTCGAGCAACATAAAGGAACTTGGAGGTAAGAAGAGGGGCAAGTGAAAGACAATTGTATAAAAAGTGGTTTTACACAGGTGGAGCCATGCTGAGAGTGGCTGTGCACATCAGGCTCAGCTCTCCCGTGCTGGCAATTCATCTTGGCCTTGCGACCTCCCTCTCTCCTCTGGCTGTCCCTGTTTTTCTGCTAATTCTGCTCTCTCATCCTAACTTGGTCCTATGAAGTAGCCTGGCTCCCGATTGCCCCTTTGGCATGAGTACAGTCTTTCTCTAGAATCTGTGACCCACCATGAGACTAAAAAACTTTCGCATGCATACTGATGATCCTCCTAACACCTTCATCTAGGTTTCACAGAGGAGCAGAACAGCTTTGTGGTGAAGAGTTTTGGCCATGTAGCAAGAAAATAGCTATGATTTTTTTTCTAGCCTCATCAACTCTATCATTTCCATCTCTAATCACATCAGCTCATCCCTTACAAAGCATCCCTGTAGGTTTCATTTTGACCACAGTTTTGTGTCCTTGTATCCTCCCAGCCTTTCAATTTAACCAAGTTTGACCTTTTATCTCCTTGTGAGTTCTAGGTACTCAACTCATATTCTAACAGCATTAATCTCAAAGTGGCCTTGTTGACTAGCCATCCCATGGCTAGCCATTTCAAAGCAGTATCTTTTTGTTTGTTTGTTTTTGTTTTTGTTTTATCCTAAAATGGTGGTTCTCAATTGGGAATCATTTTGCCCTTTAGGGACCTTTGGCAATGTCTGGAGACATTTCTGGTTGTTACAACACGGAGGCGGGGGTGCTACTGGCCTCTAATGAGTAGAGGACAGGGATGCTGCTCAACATTCTACAGTGCACAGGATGGCCTTTCCCCACCCCTAAGAACGAACTATCTGGCCCAGAATGTCATGTCTTTTATTTTCTGTATTCTGATGATTGACATCTTAGGGCCTTATGGCCCCTGGAGGAGCTGCCCCTGCCAGGGTCAGCTCATTTTTAGAGATAGTCTAACAAGTCACCATCAAGCTCAGTTTTCAAATGCAAACCAACCAATCCAGAGCCCATAACTCAACCACCTCCCTTATTGGGCTCTCACACCCTGGGCCACTATCTGCCTGCTCTAATCACTCCCGGGACAGGACCAGACAACTAGGGACAGTCCCGGGGCCCACTGAAATTATTCCAACTAGCCAGTCCTACCCTGCTTACCTGCCTCACCTGTCCTTCTTCGGAAACCACAGTAAGGGCGCTTGCTCCCGTTTTACCCTCACTCCCTTTCCTCCTGCGCGACCCCCAGTGCTCCCTTGTGTGCGACCTGCAGAAAATCTGAAATTCTTAATCTTTTTAACCTCTGGTCAGCTTTCACTTCATTGCTGCTTGATAATCATTTTATTAATCCCCTCTTTGTTACTTCTCTTATTTTTCATCTCTCTTTTCTCTCTGCAAACCTTTATCCCATCCCCCTCTCCAAGTTCATAAATTCTCTTTTCAGCTGTATATATTATTCACTTTAACCTATCCTTGAGTTTTTCCATGAAGTGATTGTATGTATTTTCAGTTACAGAGATCCTGTTTATTTATTTAATAAATTTAATAAATAATTCTTTAAAAGTAGTACCTTATTTTGGTCTTTTATTTTTAATTCAATCTTTTATTTCTTTATACAACATAAATATTCTTCTTTTATATCTATATCTGATAAATTTATTATCTGAAATTCTTAAGGTCTAATTCTGCTTTTGTTCTTTCTGCAGACTCTTTCTCATGCTGGCTTGTTCCTTTGTGTAGTTTTTAATGTGAGATGGCAAGCTCAAGTGGGAACACTGTGGTGCCCAGTAGAAGCTCTAGAGAGGATTCTGTGTTTGTTTCTTCCTGGCATCCTGGGGACACTGACAATGGGAACCATGTTATGCGAGTTTTTCAGCTTACAGCTTCTTGAACAATGCAAGTACAAGTTTGATTCTCGAATCCTTGAGAGAGAAGGCCTCTGGCTACACATTCTCAGGGGCACTAAGAGCCCAGGTCAGGACAGAGAGGTTTCCTTGGCCTCCTCCACCCATCCACTGAGGATGAAGCCATCAGCAGTCCCAGCTTCCGTTCTGCACTCTATGGTTCCTTTTGCTCTCGGCTCTGACACTGCTCCTCTGCTTTTAAAACTAAAGTTTCTGGATTATCCAGCTCAACAAATCTCCCTAGAATGACTATAGTCTCAACTATAATCTCAAGTTTCTCTCTGAATTTCAGCTCTCACGTCATTTTGTAGAATTTAGGAATTTCTCTTCCTTTATCTGATCTCAGTGATGCATTTAAAAGAAAACTTGTAATATGTTATGCAGCTTTCCTAAGTGTTTTGTACAAAAGGGTTTAAGAATGTGCTGGCTGGAAAATTACTGCTTGGCTATCGCCCATGGGAACATAACATTCTAGCAATAAGCTTTCTGCTTCTGTAACCCCGCTTGCACAACTGACCTGTGGGTTGACAGTTAGTAAATAGAAGAAAATAGACTTTTGTGTTCAGACAAAATGAAGAATGGGGTTCAGGGCTTAAAAACTCTGTACCTCTACATTTCGGGGTGACTTAATTTGGGGTCTGCGTACCCCTGGCAGACCCAGCTGTTTACATAGATTAAAGAACATGTTTCCTATAACTTACTGACTTCTGGTAGTCCGTGTGTCTATCAGGGGCTGGTGGCTACAACAAGGATACCTAGTCTGCCGTAATCCTGGAAATGGAACTTCTTTTTCCCTTATCCAACTTCACTGAAAGGACTCAGGTCATTTGATGTGAATCCTCTCACCTGTGCTACTGTTCCCTAGAAATACATCTTTCTTAACTCTTCTTTCCCTCTCATTTCCACCTCTGAGAAAAGAGTGCTCCACTTTCTTACCAAGCCCGGCTGACGGCACAGTTTGTACACTTGACTCCGTTCACCCCATGGCCACTCACTCATGGCTCGTTCAGCAAACATGTTTTCATGTCCTCTATGTGCCAGGGGCTGATTAGGCACAGGAGCGCAGAATAAATAAAGTCTGAGGATAAATAAAACTAGAAGCCCAGAGTCTGCTAGAAGCTGAAGCCATGTGTCCCCTTCAAAAACACCACTCCATCTACTTAACCTTTACATAACCTTAAGGGTTTTTTCCCCTCTCTCTTTATTCTCTGATATATTATATGAGTCTTCCCATTGCCCACAACCTAGGGTGATCACCTATTCCCCATCCTCTCACAGCCAAACTTACTGAAATAGCAGTGAACACTCTCTGTCTCCCCAAGGTCTCTAGTTCTCTCCAAAAATTCAGTTTGACTTTTGGCTATTTTTTGTTTGAAACTGTTCAGGTGACTATCCTGCTGGATGCAAACTTTATATTTTTTTCCTTATTGGTGAAAAACTCTCAACACCTCAGAGATAGTGGAGAAGTAAAAATGATGACGTGTGTTCTGAATTGAAGTGGAGAGAATTTGCTCTCAGAAGACTTACCCTCCCTCCTGTCCCCAGTGAGGGGTGGGGTGACTGTTGCTGTCTTACCTTGCAGTTGTTTTTCCAGAAAGATGGTGGCAACAGCTGAGTGGGAAGGTGAGTCCTCAGTGTCCGTGGAGAGGGCATTGCTCTGGCTTTTTCTACACCTTTCAAGTAAGTCAAGAGAAACCACCTGAGTAGTATAAGTATTGCATGGGAAACATATTACAGGCTCTGTCCAGGTGTAGCAACACCTGCCTATCTTTCTGCTTGTCTCTGGACTTTCTGTTGGGATTTCATAATGGGGTCACTGATATTACCTTCACTTCTGTAGAACAATACAGCTTGAGAGCCAAACGGGAGCTTAGAATTAATTTACTTTGTCAGTTTAAGGGCATAGAGATAGAAACCGAGAATGGACAGGTGATGTCTTGTTGAGGCAGAGCCCGCCAGGACCAGAGCACAGGCCTCTGTCACCTCCCAGCCAGTGCCCATCCTTGTGTGCCTGCAGCTGGTGCCCATGTGCCTGGCCTGTGTGCCAGTCACTTATTTTAACTCTAAAATGCTATATGCATGATGGCATATGAGTCATGATTTCTTCTCTCTCCTTTAAGACACTTACTGGGTGCTTGTTCTGTGCCATCATTGTGTCAAACTGAGGTTAGAGGAAAAGACAGCTAAGGTAATGAAGACATGGCCCTTCTTTCCAAGAAGCTTCCGTTCTGGTGGAGGAATCAGAGAGAATGGTGGAGGGTTTTTCTGAAATCCGGAAAAATGCCTGATAGTAAAGTAACATTTAATTTTAAATGTGCATCAACAAGTTACCTTCTACCTTCTACCTCTCTGGTCCTCTGAGCACCAACCTGAACTGATGGAGCAACCAAGCCCTCTCAAGTTAGTGCCTGGTTTCCAAAGATGGGGGTGGGTAGAAAGCAACCCATGAGGAAGATGCCTCACTCTATCCCTCCCAATCACCCTGGGAGATCCATGGCCACATCTGACTTTTAAAAAGCTGGATCCCAGGGCATGTTGCTCGAAGGGCTAACTGCCCTCTCCCCACTGTAAATTGGGCTTGTGGTCCATCTGAGCATTGAAGGCTTAGTTATGCTCCGTGCCTGAGAAAGAGAAAGAATCTCTGCCAGATGCCAGTAGAGAGAAGAGGACAAAGCCCTTCACTCTGGGAGGGACTGGTCTGGGGTTGAAGCTCCTGTTACCAACACCTTGAAATGTAAGTGCTCCTGGTGGCCTCAAATTGTTGCTGCTTTTGAGCAGCCCAGATTACGTTTCTCTTTTGCCTAAAAACCTTAGGCAGTATCTAATACCCACAGTGACTTTTCAAGCTGCGTACATGTCCGTGTGTGTGTGAGAGTGTGTGTGTGGCAAGAAGCGGGGATTGGAGGTGGTAGTGAAAGGATATGCTTCCTTCTGGTTTCCTTTTCTTTATATGTTGGGAATCCCCAATAATGTTTTTTTTTAAGTATTTTAAAAATTTAACAATTTTTAAAAATACAGATAACATAAAATTTGCCATCTTAACCTCTTTCAGTGTACAGTTCAGTAGTGTTAAGTTCCTAAGAGAGTTTTACAACCATTCTCCAGAACCCTTTACATTTTGCACAGCTGAAACTGTATGGTAAATACTAACTCCCACTTTCACCTTCTCTCAGCCCCTGACAACCAATTCTCTTTCTGTTTCTTTGACTCTGACTCCTCTAGAGACCTCGTTTAAGTGGAATCAAACAGTGTTTGTCTTTAAGTGATGGCTTATTTACCTATGTTCTCAAGGTTCATCCATGTTGTAGCATGTGTCAGATTGCCTTCCTTTTAAAAACTGAATAATATTCCATTGTATGCACGTGCCACATTTTACTTGTCCGTTCATCCATCCGTGAACTCTTGGGTTGTTTCCACCTTTACGGTGGCTCCCTAGGGGCCCAAATGAGGAGACAGTTGAAGAATAGAGAGGTGAGAAGAAAGAAGACGCAGAGAGAAGAAGAAAGGCTGTGACAACACTGCCCTGAGCATGTTTGCTCCCCACAGGACTCCTGTGTGGGAAGGAGGCTGGTATGCCTGGGCTTTCTTCTTCCTACATGCAGCCCTCCTGGCAGGCTTGGACCAACTCCAACTTCAGACTTTTCTGCCAAAGAACCCCTATAGCAGGGAGAGAGTCTGTGTATTTGGGGCTTTACATAAAGCATTCCACCAGTGTTTTCTTTTACAAATTCAGGTAAATTATACATTTCCCCCCACACTCTCTCTCACTCATGCTCTCTCATCAATTCTCCAGAAAAGCTGGTTAGGTTGTCTACTTTCCCTGTTCAGCCTCTGGGGCCATTAACATGCCTTAGGCTACAGAGTTCATTCTCAAGCTCATCCTGTGGAAGAAGGGGAGAATCGAGTCATTTTTGGCCTTCATCTTCTGCACAAGATGCTTGAGGTCTGGCAGGAGAGGTAGATAACAATAGCAGCCTATCATTTTAGGTTATCACCTTCTCCAGGAATTGGCCTTTGGCCACATTCCTCTCACTGTACCAATAGCATCCTATGTCAACCTCTACCAACATACTCACTGCTCGTCATTGTATAGTCTTCATGGGACCATAAATTTATTGAGGGCAAGCAGAGGTATGGCATCTTCTGTGCAGCACAGGACTTACAGTCTAAACATTTGTCGAACTGAAGGGGTCTTTCCTAGATTTCACCTATATATAGTTCACACACACAGACAAATTTGTCTTTTCAAAATCTTTCCAGTCCTACTCTCATTGTGTCACAGATGAATACTTTTGTTGTCCAACAGCTCTGTGACCAAGAATTGGTGGGAGGGTGAAGTGGGCTTGGGAGGGAGAGTGACCACGCAGGACACAAGCTCGCACAGCATTCAGCACTGTCCACCCACTCCAGAACTCTCCGAGGTGGCTGGTGTACTCTACCCACACCCATTAGTCTATTTCAGCACACCCTCCTCTCCTCAGTGATACTCCTTACCTTTTAGGGATTATCTATCCTGAAATAAAACTGCAACATACCATCTGTTTGTGGCTGGAAAGACCACAAAGCCTCTAACTGCTCATTACCTCTTTGGACACAAGGCACCTTGGTTCATAAAGACCATTTTGATTGCTGAGACATGTTATGCTGGACTACTGGTTTTTATCCTTTCTTGAAATTCTACAACTACTGGCATTCACTTGAGAGAAGCTCTGTACTATCGTTTTTATGCTGATTTAGTTATTAGACATTTTGCTCCCCACTGCCAAAAATACCACCATAGAAATTATGTTTAGGCTTTTTGTTCCCTCTCTTTAATCCCCCAAATTGTCAGAGGTAAGACAACGGCACAGGGGCAGAATGTAAAAATAAGAACAAAAACTTGGCTTGGATGAATCAGAAAACACATGGAGTTGAGGGATGAGGGATTTAACCTAAAGAGGTGGTCAGTAATACCTAACACTTGAACAGTATCTACTCTGTGCCAGGAACTGTTCTAAGTTTTTACATTAACTCATTTAATCACCACCACAACTCTGTGAGGTAGGCACTAATTCTGTGGGTGTTTTGCAGCTGAAGAAACTATAACAAAGAGAGGGTAAGTAACTTGATGAAACGCATGGAGTGAGTAGTGGCATCAGGATTTAAACTCCAATTGTCTTTATGAAGACCAAACATAAACAAAACTGGAAGGAGTGTATCACAGTTAAGCAAGCAGACAGTGGCCTTTGGGGGGGGCGGTCAGAGCCTCACAGACAGTTCAGAAGAGGGCTAGACCAGGCATAGAATTGCAAAGCTGGTGGTCAACAAGGACAGAAATTAAGGGCCAGAAGAGCCAGAGGGGCTGGGCTGGTAGGACCTTAAGGGAAAACAAAATGACTCAGTGATATTCTAACACACTTGTGCAGGTTATAGGTGTCTTCTATGCATCAGATCAGAGACTTATCTACCTCAAGATACTTATAGAGATTTATCAGTCCTCTGTCAACAATTGCTCCAAGTTCAAATTTTAGCACCAGAGCTTCATCAACTACATTTTTATACTCCTAGTTACTTTTGTTTTCAATTTTCTGTTTCCAGAACTATCCAATGCTGAAACCTGGGGAAGTAGGCTTTTCTTTTCCCTCGTTCTGCAAAATACTTCCAGTAGCTTTCAGGAATGGCCTCGTTTGCCTTCTGGTTGTCTTTTTGAGCTTCATTATTTTGGTCCAAAGAAAGAAAATTTCCAGTTCAAGTATTATCTGAAAAAGGCTTTTCTACTGAATATAAATAGTTGGCTCTAAATGCATTTTTTGGTCAATTTTCAGGCATTCGCCTGGCTGTACTGAGCTTTTTTATTTTTATTTTTTAAATTTTTTGTATTTTATTTTATATTATTTTCAGGCATACAGTACAATGGTTAGACATTTATGTAATTTACGAAGTGATCTCCTCAATTACTCTAGTACTCATCCAGCACTATACATACCCATTATAATAATATTGAATATATTCCGTATGCTGTACTCTACATCTTCATAACTGTTTTCTAACTACTAATTTGTCCTTCTTCATCCTTTCCCCTTTTTCATCCAGTCCCCTAAGCCTTCTCCCCTCTGGCAATCACCAGTTTGTTCTCCATATCTATGAGTTTATTTCTGTTTTGTTTATTCATTTATTTTATTTTTTTAGATTTCACATATAAGTGAAATCATATGGTACTTGTCCTTCTCTGTCTGACTTAAAAAATTAAATCCTAAAAAATGAAAAAAGAATACAGGGCAGTGAGGGAAGAGCTCTTACCAGAGGGGTGAGGTGGCCGAGCCCATTCAATGAAGGGGTGGCGGTGCTGAATGATGGCTCGCTGACACTTTTCCATGTCCCCATTTTGTTCAATCATGTCTACAATTTCCTGAATCCACGTTGTCCCTGAAGCCCATAAGGAAAGAATGAGAAGCAGAAACCATTTAGACAATATGTCCTAAGTGTCTTGGGTAAATGAAGGGGACATGGAAACTGATGGCATTTGTATCAACCTCCCCTCAGGTCATGATCCTGCTAGCCATGACACATGAACAGCTATGTGGGATACACCCATTGAATCTCTATGGAGAGAAGAGTAGCAGAGGCAAAGTCACATAATGCTCTCACTTACAGCAGACGATGACTGAACACAGTACACTGGGCCCTCTAGAGGCATTATGCTTGACCCCAGGGATACTACGCATCCTGAGATCACCATTGCATAAAAATAAGAAGAAGCAGGTTTCCTGAATAAGTGCAAACATCTTATCAAGGGAAATTCCAACTGATGTGAGAAGCCCATGCTGACTCAATAGGCCAAGTTCTTTCAATCCCCCTGGTCCCACAGTTACCTGATTTAGGGTAAGTACAGATCAGGAGATCATCTGGCTTGGCCTCAAAGTTCTGGATCTGACTCCAGTTGTCCACAGTTGTAGCCTGCAAGGGGATTCCTGCCACCTCTCTCAGTTGTGGCTGTCTCCCCAACTCTGTGGTCAAAGCCATACTGTCTTGGCTGGGAGGAAGAGTCCTTATGGGGAGGGAACAGAGAGGGTCTTTAAAAAAATTGTGGTACAATATACATAACATCAAACTTACTATTTAAACCATTTTAAGTGCACACTTCAGTGGTATTAAGTATATTCTTCACATTGGTGTGCAACTATTACTAATGTCCACCACCAGACAACAACTTTACCCATTAAAAAATAACTCCCTATTTTTTGTACCTCCAACCCCTGGTAACTACCATTCTACTTTCTGTCTCCATTAAGTTGATTACTCTAGTTATCTCATATAAGTGGACTCATATAATATTTGTTTTTTGTGACTGGCTTACTTCACTGAGCATAATATCTTTGAGGTCTCCGTGTTACAGCTTGTGTCAAAATTTCATTCCTTTGTGAGGCTGAATAATATCCTGTTGTGTGGATATAGCACATGCAGTTTATCCATTCATCCACACGTGGACACTTAGGTTGCTTCCGACTTTGGGCTTTTGTGAATAATGCTGCTGTAAACATGAGTGTACAGATATCGCTTTGAAACCCTGCTTTCTAATCCTTTGGGTATATGCCCAGAATTGGAATTGCTGGATTGTTTAGTAATTCTTTCTTTATTTTTTTTGAGAAATTGCCATGCCATTTTCCACAGCAGCTGCATTGTTTTTCATTCTCACCAGCAAACATGAGGGTTTCAATCTTTCTACATCCTCACCAACAAAGTTATTTTATTCTTTTTAAAAATTTTAATTTTAAAAAGGTGTATGAGGTGATATTTCATGTTGTTTTGCTTTTCATTTCCCTAATGATTAGTGATGCTGAGCATCTTTTGATGTGCTTATTTGTCATTTCTAGGTCTCCTTCAGAGAAATATCTACTTAAATTTTTGGGCTGTATTTGAATCTGGTTGTTGTTTTATTGTTGTTCTTTTGAGAGAAACTTTTTAAATGGACAAATTCAGGAATCCAGGAGGAATGGAACACTATTACTCTAGAATAATTGGCTACTGGGATTTCAGAAGACACTTACTGTTATTTCTCATAAAGATAATGATGATAATTAAAAGCTAATATTTATTAAACATCTCAGTTTGCATGTGCTGGACTGAGTGCCTTATATATATTAACTCATTGTGACTCTTTATAAAATGAGTATTAGAACTTTAGAACTGAAAGAGTCCTTATAAAGAATATAACAGTTAGTGATTAACAGAATCTGGCCCAGCCTTTCCATGGAATGGGTGAGAGAACCGGGTGCCCACCATAGAGAGGCCCATTTTCATGGTGGGTTCTAAGCTCTGAGTGAGTTGAGTCTTTTAGGATGGAGACTATATTTTCAGAAAATGAAATAAAATGTTTCTAGGAAAAAATTTAAATATAAGAAATAGCTGTGTTTAGAATGTGCTATAAAAGTTATAGTAAACATGTGAAAAATGCTCAGGGTCACTAATCATCAGAGGAATGCAAATGAAAACACAATGAGATATCACCTCACACGTCAGAATTGTTATCATCAATAAATCAAAGAACAACAAGTGTTGGCAAGGATGCGGAGAAAAGGGAACCCTCATACATTGTTGGTGGGAATGCAAATTGGTACAGCCACTATGGAAAACAGTTCCTCAAAAAATTAAAAATGGACATACCTTTTAACCCAGAAATTGCACTTCTGGGTATTTATCCAAAGAAAACCAAAACAATAATTC
>CM053515.1:49056466-49130166 GCA_028627145.1 Eidolon dupreanum | reverse complement strand
AATTTTGCAGTTCAGTGTCAGGATGCCCACTTTGAATAAACAGAATCAGATTTATTAGATCTGTTAGAGTCTCCATATTTTAAAGTAATAACTTTAAATTTTAAAATTAGATTAGATTATGAATTAGACTATGAAATCAAATTAGCAAATTTATAATAGTCTAGATAAACTATAACATTTATATGTAAAACTAGTCACCTCAAAAGCCTAACAAGTTATATAGATGCATATTACCACCTTTAAAAAATGTTAAGCCAAGTGTCTTCTAAAGATACTTGCTCTAAGCTATAAAACTTTAAATTCTAGAATATTATGTGTTTGATCTCAATTTATCAGATCTGTTTGTTTTTGTTTGTTCTGAAGGAAAAGAGCAAGATGGAAGAAACGGTATATTTCTCTTTACAAGGAATGGAAATTTCTGGCAATTTTATGTCGTAGACTTTCAGTGACACTTAATATTCATCAACTCTTGAGGCCCACACCTAGAACTTAAACCATGCTTGGTTATCTGAGTGATACATGGTTAATTGTGAATCACAAAATAAAACCATTTTTAAGATTTAAAGAAATTTTAATGCACTTTAGATTAGCAAGTCTGGTTCATTTTAGCTCCTCCACTGACAAACTCGAGGGCAGGGACTGCTTCAGTTTCTCATTGTCTGTGATGACCAAGGTATAAAGGTATCTGCTGCATCGAATTTTCACCCATTTCCCATTTGTCCTGAGAATACTCACCAGCGGTGCTTGCGGCTGCAGCGTTTACCTGAAGATAACTCCCGGATTACAGTCCTAACCTTAGGCTCAAAGTTTGCCACCAAATATCTCACTTTTATTATTTTCACATTGCTCTAGTATATCTATAGTCTTGGGAAACAAATGACATCATTCTACTTAAAGCATTCTCTTTTTAGTAATGGTATTTCAATTTACAAAATATAATAATTCTCGATCGCTGTAAATGTCAAATCCTAGAAAATGTAGCATTCCTACATATGATGTTAACATCATTCTCAAACAATTTTTAGCTGAAAATTCATTCAATGAATCTTATTTTTCCAAAATGGATGATGCCAATGATTTATCAGATAGTACTTCTGAAGACTATACAGTCAGTCTTTTGTTTGATTTGGAATCTGGTGGAAACAGTCCTGCATCAGCTCACTTGGGTGCTGCTGTGAAGCTGTCAACTTGTGTCAAAGATACAACTTTACTGGCACATCTGGCAGGAAAATTGATGTCAGTGATACCACTGACCCACTGCAGTATTTTGAATGGTTCTTTACTGAGGAATCGGTTTCAAATATCACTAGCAAAACAAATGCCTAAGCTACTTTGTTGGCTTGAAAGCCACCTGGTCTAAAAGGATTTTTGCAAATGAATAAATGGTAAGACTCTGACCATGACAAACTGAAAGCCTTTGTTGCAGTAATGTTACAACTGCAAGGTATTGTGCAGAAACCTGAGCCAGTTTTGGTCAACAAGGCCTCTTTTGGATGTACCATATCTCAGGCAAATTTTGACTGGTGAAAGATTTTTACTTTGGCTTTGATGCCTGCATTTTATCAACAATTCTTCCGCTGGTCAATCAAAGGCCCAGATTTCATTGCAGAAGATCGAACCTGGGTTCAACTGTCTTGTAAATAAGCTTTCAACTGTATATACTCCAAACAGAAACATTGTAGTTGAGGAATCACTGATGCTGTTGAAGGGGCAGTTAGCTATGAAGCAGTACATCCTGACGAAACAAGCACGCTTTGATCTCAAGCTTTATGTACTTTGTGAAAGTCAGTCTGGTTATGTTTGGAATGCGCTTGTTCGCACAAAGCCCAGTATGAATATGAAAGATTCAGCTGATGGTCTGAAATCATCACACATTGTTCTTACTTTAGTCAATGACCTTCTTGGCCAAGGATATTGTGTCTTCCTCAATAGCTCTTATACATGTCCTACGCTTTTCAAAGTTGCATCAAATCAGGACTAATGCAGTTGGGACAGCTCATTTGAAATGAGAATGGATGCCAAATGATCTGGGGTAAAAAAAAAAATGAATTGCAAAAGGGATGACTGTAGTCACGTTCTGTGGTGGACTTATGGCACTGAAATGATGTGAAAAGAAGGAGGTGACAATGTTGTTGACATTCCACAATGATACTGTAATTGAAGTAGACAACAGAAATGAAAAGAAAGAATGTGTCATTGTAAATTATAATGAGAATGTGAGAGCAGTGTACTTGGCCGATCAGATATTCACTTCTTATCAAACTGAGTGCAAAAGGCACAAGTTTTGGTATATGAAATTCTTTCACCACCTTCTAAATGTTACAGTGCTGAACTCCTGCATCCTGTTCAAGAAGGACAATCCCAAGCACACAATCAGCCATGTAAATGTGAGACTGACGTTGATTGAAAGCATGCTAGAAAAGCATCATAAGCCAGGGCAGCAACGTCTTCGAGGTTGTCTGCACTCTGATGTTGTCACACCTCTTTGCCTGTCTGGAAGGCATTTCCCCAAGAGCAGACCACCAACATCAGGGAAACAGAATCCACCTGGTTGTTGCAAAGTCTGCTGCTCACACAACAAAGATGGCAAGAAGATCCAGAGAGAAACATGTTATTTTCCACTGTGTGTTGTTCCATGCTTTGAAATTTATCACACAAAAAAGAATATTAAGTACTGATCATCATATACATTTCTGTTACATGAGGATTAGAGACACATTCTGTTTAGCAATAACTCCAAGAATAGTTTTTATATTTTATTTTCACATTGAAAACCAGTCAGATTTGCTTCAGTCTCAAAGAGGGTGTTAGTGTAAAATTAATTTAACACTGGCAGTGAGCTGCACTTTTATTTTCTAAACAGGGAAGTGGGTTAAAGTTCACGTTATCCTTATTTTTCTCGATTGACCAATTTGGCATCCTTTCGCCTGGCTGTGAGCAGGAAGTCCTTGATTTCCTCCATTTTGTGATCCATGTCCATGAGGCACACAGAGTATGTGGCCAGTGCAGCAAGCAGCAAGAGGCAAAGAGGATAAAAAAGACAAAACTTTTAATAATTGTATTGCTTCTTCTGCCCATGTACAAATGCCTTTGGACTTCTAACTGGACTAGCCAATGGGAAGGATGGCAGAATCCTAAGGGGTAAATGACCAAAGAAGGACAACAGCAATTGAAAATAGTAAGTAGGTTTGTGGCTACTTTGAAGTGCAATACAGAGTATAGGCACTTACTCTGATAGCTCGTAACTAGGTAGCTATGGTGTGTGTGTGTGTGTGTGTGTGTGTGTGTGTGTGTGTGTGTGTGTGTGTGTGTGTTTGTCTGAAATCTATAGGTAGATAAATGATCCTTACTCATCCAATCAGTCATGCAGGCATGCATCATCCATTCTTGCTCTGTCCAGAAAATAGCTACTGAGCATCTTCCACATGCTAGGCACTGCTAAAGTTTTGGTGTTGTGGGATGCATCTTCCATTTGGTGCAGGAGGACAGACAATAACAAAATAACAAGTTGGAGGAAAGAAATAAGTTAGTGATGGAAAGCAAAGGGGTGATCACTAAGAATCTGAGAGTAGTGGAATTTAGACCTAAAGGAGCCCGGCTAGCAAAGAGCCTTGACAAGTGAATGCCAGCTAGAAGGAGACACAGGTCCTCAAACTCAGGGCTTGAACTGCTCCTGGAACCAGTGGGAGGCTGGAGCCTTCGAGTGTGATGATCAGGGGCAAGTGGCAGAAGCGAGACCCAAAAAGTAGGTGGAGGTCAGGTCAAGTAGGCTTTAGGAATGAAAACAAGCTTGGGTTTTATTCTGAGTCAAGAGGGCCCCTTTGAAGGGCTTCATTCTCTTGCTTAAAATCATTCTCTTTCTGCTATTGGACATGATTTGTGAGGAAAAGAGATGCTAATAGTAAGAGCAACCCAAAAACTCTTCTGCACTCAAATAATTGCTCACTGGAATTTACTCAAACTTGGAGTAATGCTAAGACATTAATTTTATAGACACATTCTGGATTATAAGTTTCGGCAGTGGTTATGGGAATGTATGCCCTGGCTAATGTTATTACAGACCTGTGTTGTCCATGGAGAAAGAAGCAGTCACAGTTCCCAGCTCTCTTACTTGCTGGGCTCTTTTAAGTGGACACACCTGTTGGAGTATATTGATTTACTACTTGGACACCTGCAGGAACCATTTATTTCTCTCTACAATAGAAATGTTTTCAGGGAAAGCCAGACTCTGATCAGTTACCTGAGCAACTTAATACAATTTGTGGAAATAAGCTTAATCACGTGTGACCACAAAAGGATTAAAAAAATATTTGTCCACTCACGAAGAGGTAGAGTACACATGGGAGACTGTGAACAGATGTATGGGCTGTGGGGAGAGGGCTTCAGGGCCACTCACTTACTTCCTTCTTCCTTACCACAGAAAGAGAAAAAATGCATTTGAGTGAAATACACCTCTCAGAAAGAGACAGGACTATAATTTTAGGTAAGTCTATATTTGAAAACAGACTTTTCTTTTCTAAGGGAAAAACTAAACTTTTCTGAGAGATGGAGTCTCACTCCCAGGAAATTTAATACATCAGCATTAGCTTTCTTAGTAGATTCTTTTATAAATACTGAAGGTCCTGAGATCAAAGCTATGTTTGATCTTTGCGTCCTCCATTCTTCCTCCTCCTAGGAGGTGACAGCTTGGTTTTGTAGGCCAAGATCTCTCTAAGAGTTTGACCCTGTGGCCTGGGGCTGCCAGCTATTTTCTTGTAGGAGGTCTAGGCTTGCTGCCAATTTCCACAGTCTCCATTCTAGTTTCCCTTGCATAAAGAAGACTTGTTGCTGTGGGCCTAGGACTCCAGCTGGCATTTGTTCAGAGCGGAGAGGCTTAGAACCGTGAGACCAGGATACTCCTTCATTTTCTGTTAGGGAAATATAGAAGAATTGCTGTGGGCCATTTTCTCAGTTCTAATTCCTGGAAATAGAGGAAGGGATTGGAACTGCAAGCCAAGGTCAGCACTCCGGTTCCTGATTAGAAATCCAGGCGGGAGTCAAGGTCTTAGATCTCGACTTAAGATTCTCTTACTTGAGGACTGGCTTGCCCTTTGGGGTAAGGTCTCCTACCTACTAGTATTCAGAGAGGACAAGCTTATTTCCATGGGTCCTGGCCTCCCTTGAACTAATTGTTAGAAATAATAGGCTTTATAACTTGGGCCTGTGTCACCACTCCATATCCTTTCAAGGGAAGACAGTGTTGCTGGTATGAACAGAGTCTTCCATTCTTCCTTTTGTTCAGAGAAGACTGGTTTGTTTGTGGGCCATACACTCCACCTGATTTTCTGTTCAAAGGGGCTACCTTGGGTGTAGTGTGAGTTGTTATTCCTTTTAGTCTATTATAAATTAGATGGTCTTGAAATTAGGAGCCTGGGTCTACACTCTCCTTCCTGTAAGGAAGGTTATAGGCTTGGTGTCACAGGCCTGAGTCTCAACTCTAGTTTCCCTTGCATAAAGACGAGCTTGTTGCTTTGGGCCTAGGACACCACTCGACATTTGTTCAGGAAGGATAAGCTTAGAACCATGGGCCCAGACCATGACTTCAGTCTCTGTTAGGAGAAGACAGAAGAAAAGCTGTGGGCAGTTGTCTCAGCTCTACCTTCTGGAATAGTTGAATGGATTGGAACTACAAGCCAAAGTCACTATTCTCACTCCTAACAGAAAGTCCAGGTCTGGAGTCAAGGTTCTAGTTCTCCAAGAAAGATATTATTATCAGAGGAAATGCTAGCCTTGTGGTTTAAGATCTCCAATCTACTAATTTTCAACATGGGCAGGCTTGGTGGCTTTAGACCAGGGTTCTGTTGTATTAGTGTTAGACAGAGAGTGGCTTTTGTCAAGGATCCAGGTCTCCAGTCTACATCATTTGAAGGAAGGAGAGTATTTTTACCCTGAACGGAGGTCTCCTTTCTTTTCTGTAAGAGTATAGAGCTTTGATCTGTGGGCCATTCACTGGACATTAGTTTCTGTCACAGAGTCTATGTCGTTGGTAGTGTGAGTAGGTCTTTTGCCTTATCTCTTCAAAATTAGAGAGTGTTAACCTCGGGAGCATGGCCCCTTGGAGTCACAACAGGGTCACATGACAGCCGCACGGGAATCACGTGCCAGTCAAGAGTGTGGCCTATATGAAACACAGAGTGATAAGGTGACAGATGGAGATGAAGTAGTGCTCCCTTTAGAGTGATGAGTTATATCACTTGATAAAATTCACATAAACACTGAGAAAACATTAGTCTGTGTGTAAAGGAAGATGACCGGACAGCCTCCTAATAGATCTCCAATCGAATGTTGTGTCCACATTACAAAACTTACTTAAGGTCAAAGGTGTATGCAGCCAGACAATGATCCTTAATTCACCTCAGGTTTTGTCCGTTGTCAGGAAACCTGCTTTATAGCAGTGGAGGCAGCATTCGCATATCATCCATATTGAAATATGGAGGCCGAGTATGCTGTGAGGAAGTGATAGGAAAGAGGAGGAAACACAGCCGTCATTTTGCTGTATTGTATGAAAAATGCTGAGTCATTGTGAAGATACCTCTTCAGAGTGGAAAGAATGGCTGCCTCAGAATTCCTCTATAGCAAACCTCAGATTACAAATTCTGAGAGGGGCTGGGTTAACAACCATGGAAAGAAAGCTGAGATATTGACATTGAGGCAGTTCCTTCAACATGTACTGAAAACCCTTAGGTTAGGCCAGCGGAGGAAAATGTGATGGAAGCCATCAGAAAATCTCATAACAGGAACTAGGGAATCTTGTGGTATTCACGTGGCTGTCCCATGGGAATCACATGATCATCAAGAGACTGGCCTTATGGCATCACAGAGAGATCACGTGACATGGGGTCATGGTGTGTTGCTCACTTTTAAGTTACCCTGCTACATTTCTTGGTAAAATTCACATAAACTGTGAGAAAAAGAGTGTCCGTTTATAACAGAGTGTGGCCGAGACAGCCACCTCACTGCCATTCAACTGAAAGACCAGGTCTGCATGAGAAGACTTGCTTGAGGACAGCAGTGTAGGCTACCAATGATCCTTTGGTAACGGGCCTGAGGTTTTGTCTGTGGTCAGGCAACCTGCTTGAAGGCAATGGGAGCGGCTGTCGCACATTAACTACATTGAAATTTGGAGGCTGAGTCTGCTTGAGGAAGGTACTTTATAGCAGTGGAAATAGCAGCCACCATTTTGCTGTATTGCAGCAAAAATGCTGAGTCACTGTGAGCACAACTCTTAACGGCTTAAGGTGCAACTCCCCACACTATTCCTGTTTGTGGACCTTGAGCCACTACTGTCTGGAGGGAATTGCTTAAAGGCCAATGCATCAGTGCTGAAATGTTGAAAATGAAGAGTTTATGAGACGCGTTTTGAAAACACTTGGTCGAGGACAGGGGAAGAGGAATAAGGTGGAAGTCACTTGAAAATCACAAAGCAATCACTACAGAATCACACGGTGGTCACGTGAACACCTCACGGAATTCATTTGGGGGTCAAGGAAGACCCGGTGGGAATCTTGTGTCTACCAGGTGACTAGTCTTGTTGCTGTAGGCATAGGTTTTCACTCTACTTCTTAGAATGAACCAGAGTTGAGTGTTTAGGAAATGTTTTCCACTCGAGTTTACTTTGAAAATGTGACCAGCAGGAAATCTTGTTTTCAAACACCCACTCTCCTTCCCATGATCCAGGCAGTGTACTGGGTCCTGGGCCATGGACTACTACTAAATTTTCTTCTTTTTTTTCTACAAAGACGATCATCTTACTGTGTGCCAAATCTTCCATGAAGAAAAGTTAGCCTATATTTTGTGGGCCAACATCTCCACTTTACTTCCTGGAAATAGGAGCAATGCTTGACTGTGCTTCCAAGCTCCCCCCTTGAGTTCCTGAAAGAAGAGTCCAGGTTTTATGCCACGTTTCTTAGTGACCACACTATCTTCTCCTACCAGGGAAGAGGCTTGATTCTGTAGGTTATAGTCACTTTTCAATAATTGGCAAAAAGGAAAATTGGTGATATGGGACCAGGTTGTGCTGAGTGGCCTGTTAAGATGACACATGATTGTTGCCATAGGCCCAAATTTCTATTGTAAATGCATTAAAATGAGGACAGTCTTGGTGCCATAAACCGAATTCTCCGTTCTTCATCCTCCTAGAAGATGACAGCTTGGTTCTTTGGACCAAGTTCGGCCCAAGTGTTTCTGGTAGCAGGGGCCAGGCGGGATGTTGTGTGACTTTGTTATCAATTAGATGGTCTTGAACTTGTGGGCCTGGGGCTGCCAAGTAGATTCTTTAGGAGGTCCAGGCTTGATGCTGATTTCTACAGTTTTTGTTCTAGTTGTTTTTTTTTTTTTTTCCCCATAAAGAAGGCTTGTTGCTTTGTGCCTTGGACTCCAGGAGATATATGTTCAGAGATGACAGACTTAGAACTGTGGGCCCAGAACACCCTTTCAGTCTCAGAAAGACAGAAGAAATGCTGTGGGCCAATTTCTCAGCTCTATTTCCTGGAAATAGGGAAAGGAATTGAAATTGCAAAGCAAGGTCAGCACTTTAGTTTCTGAGTCCAGGCCTAAGGCAAGGTTCTGGGTCTCGTGTGAAGATTCTCTTATAAGAGGACAGGCTGGCTCTATGGGTTAAGGTCTCCGGTCTACTAATTTACCTAGAGGAAAGGCTTAATGCTTTGGGTCCCGGTATTCTTTGTACTTATTGTTAGGTGAGACATGGAGTGGGCCCATGTCACCACTCCATATCATTTCAAGGGAAGATAGTATTGATGGTATAAAATGCAAACTAGATTTTTCCTCTTGCTTAGAGAAGACAGCCTTGTTCGTGGGCCATGCACTCCCCATAAGTTTCTGTTCACAGGGGTACCTTGGGTGCTATGTGAGTAGGAGTTTTGTGTAGTCTGTTATAAATTAGACAGTCTTGACCTTGGGAATCTGGGCCTGCTGTCTAGTTCCTGTGAGGGGAATCCAAGCTTGTGTCATGTGCCTAATTCTCCATTCTAGTTTCCCTTATATAAAGAAAAGCTTGATTCATATAACTTCATAAAATTTACCTAAACACTGAGAAAAAGAGAGTCTCTGTGTAACAGGCTGTGACTGAGACTGACGGCTAATGGCCCTTCCATTGAACAGTCATGTCTGCATGAGAAAACTTGTGGAAGGACAGAGGTATAGCCAGCCATTCTGCAATCCTTAATAAAACTGGATTCGTCTGTTGTCCAGCAACCTCTTTTAAGACAGTGAAAGCAGCATTCACACAGGTGCTGCACTGAATATACATGTGTGTCTTTTGTGAGGAAGCAACAACTTTATTGTATTGACAACAGCTTCCACAAGATTTGCTATATTGCATTGGAAACGCTGAGTCAATATGAGGTTACCTTCTAATTTTCGAAGGAGTGACCACCTCAGTATTCTTGTTTAGGCTAGTAATGTGGTGAATGAATTGCTGTACAGACAATGCTGCAATGGTTATATTTTGAAGTAGAAGTTTCTAAAATGTGTTCTGAAGAGATTGGTTTAGGCCATCATAAGAGATTCGGATTCAAGTCTCCTACAAATCTAGTGGCAGTAACTAGGATCACGCAGTGGTCATGGCCATTTACCACTTTTTTTAGGTCCATTTTGAGGTATGGTCACTGGATCCTTCCACATGCTACCATCTCAAGGACAAAAGTGTGTGCTAGTTATATGTGTAGGTTTTCTGCCCATGTGAAGACATCCCTTTGCTGTAGAGAAACGGCCTTATAAGTAGGCAAATTATTATTATCGGAAATATATAATTCCCCATTTGGGAAATCTCTCCGAGTGACATAGTGCCAGAAGAACTCCTCTCACCGGGCAGATGATGTACTCCATCTGTAACATTTGGCATGTTCTACAGCATGTTCGTTGTTTCTCACCCCAGTCCTCTGGTTGGTGCAGCGTACAAGAGGTACAATTAAAACTCAGCTCGGTAAATTTTCAGAAGTTTTTCTTCTCCCTTAGCCAAAAGCTCTCCCTACAGTTCTTCTCAATCTAAGAATTACATCTTTGGTCAACACAGCCTTTCTGCTCATGAAACATTCACCGTTCGCCCTGCATATCTGGATGGAAGGACATGTGAACCAACCACACTAAGAGAAGGCATTCTGCATGACCGGCAAGGACTTTCTGGCCTGCTTAGAGATACTGATAGATTTGTAGCTCACACACTTTCCAGTGTGCTCCCGGAAGATGAAAACTCCAGAGACCAACACTTGGAACCAGGAGATTCTGTCCATGTGAAAAGACAGCAACTAAAGACTCTCTCCAACCTCCCTGGAAAGGACCTCAGCAGATATTATTAATTCACCCACATGCAGCCAGGTTTAAAGGAGTTAACTGGTGGATTCACATTTCTCATTATCATTAAAAAGGCGCTTAACAGCAAACAGACACCTGTCCCTATCTGACACTTGCCTACTGCAGATGTCACAGACCCCTCAAGGATGAGAAGGCACTGATGGCAGGGGTGGACAGCAAGTCATCCATGAGGCCTGTATACCTACATAACTGATCTTGAATTTAAAAAGCCTTTTGTTTGATTGTCTTTAGCTGTCTGCTAATAACATTAGGCATAAGAATAATTAATCCTTGTTCTCTGACTTTTCTCAAACTTGCTCTTATATAGCCCAACTATTAATAATTGCTTAAGGCGTATAAGATAGCTTTTATATTATTAGTAATACTCTTTCTATGGTTTCTCTTTTGAAATTTAGAAGAAATGTTACTGCAAAAGGACAGAAGGAGATGTGTGTGTATTTCTGAGAAAAGTTAAAAAGAAGTAGTTTATCCTAATAAGTTAGTTTTTCTGAATAAGTAAAAAGAGACAAACTGAGAACAATAAGGGAAGTTATGGAAGCTTAGTGAAAAAGGAACCTTGAGAAAGGAATTTTATGGATAAACGCTGGGACCCAGGTATGGGAATATGTTTCTCCCTTACCTAAAAAAGACTAATAACTGTGTCTACTCATATGGAAACTGAGGTGGCTATTTCAAAAGAAAATGGCCCTCTGTAGCAGCTGCTGAGCATGGAATATTTGCTTATGAAATTCTTACTGTCCCCCTGGCCTCTGGAAATATTTGAATGTAATTGTAATTCACACCATTGTGTTCTTACAGTCTTGGCCCTAGGTAAAGGGAAAAGTTACAGTCCTCAGTTGCAGAACTAGCAGGAATCAGAATAATTATGAGTGCTACCTGAGTGCTTCCAATGGGAAGGAGATGGGCCATATTGAAACAACCACCACCACACCGGTAAATGGGAGAAGATCTTATGGTCAGAGTGTGAAAACTGAAAAGGTGTATGCTGTGCCCTCAAATATAAATAAATGTCATACTAGATGCAAAAAAAAAAAAAAGTGAGACAGACAGGAAAACTTGGATCATTATAGCTCATAGGTTAGAAATGATCCACAGTATTTTTTTCTTATGAACGCCTGTGAGACCTGACTGCCTCCCATTTACCTGCCTTTCTCTTTTGAGAAAAAAATTTGGCCTTGACTTCCATCTAAGGTTATGGTTTTATCTCATCCCCAATGGCCTGTCATTTTGGCAAAACAAATGATGATGCTAAGACTCTTAGGAACGAGCCTTTCTAGCACCACGGGACCACATTATCCAACCCAGAGGCTGATCATCAGTGCATCATTTAGGACCAAATTTGGGAAGTGTGGACGAAAAAGTAGGCCAGACTACACCTGACAAGTTCAAAGGGGCCAGTGGGGAGGGTCTTACAAACTCAGAGACGGAAATTAACCACATAGGAGGGTCCAACCATAAAATTCCTATCTAAAAACAGCTCATGGAGGGTAGTCACATCCTGGGCCTGTAGCTTTCTTGACAAACATCAATCTTTACCTTAAGTGAGCCTGTCTATTGTTTTTAATCTAAGATCACATCTCCTTGGAACGAAAGAGAATCCCTTTTACGCCGGTTCCCTCAGGGCACAGCCCACTGCACCAGAGCGGTACCACACAACCCCTCATTGTTATCTTGTTCCCCATAGGCCACCTCTCTGTGTCGTATATTAATTATTAATTCTACTGTACCACACATGTGAAAGAAGTGTGTATTCCTCTGTATTACTTTTTCTCCAGTCCCAGAAATTTCCCTAGGTTGCTTTCTCCCACCCACTTCATCTACCACCTTGTGTGTCTCCTCCTGTGATTCTAATATACAAAATAAGCTACAAAACTGCCATTCTCCAGAGCATTTTCTTAATCCACTAACATTTTGTTCCTGGCGAATGTCACCTTGGCCTAAATAAACTCATTAAATTCTCTGCGGGTTCAGACATTTCTCGTGTTTATATCCTGTGCAGATGCACACTCTGAGCTAACTTCCGAGGGCCAGACAGTGGCTTTAAATGCGAATATCCTCAGCCGAGTTTGTGAAATTATATTCAAATAAACCAGCTTTCCGTTCTGACAGACAGATGTCAGACAAATGATAAAAAATGCCCTCCCATAGTCCAGACCATCAATGCCAGAGGCTGACTAACTTAGGATAACTCAGACACGGTACTTCTTTAAAGTTATTTAAGTTATTTCTATTTAATTATATAATTCTATTTAAGTTATCTACATACACCTTTATCATATATAAAGTTTACTTCTTCTCACTTTAGTATAACGTAGGCATATTACTACCCATGATGCACAGCGTACATAACCACCATAGGCAGGAATCCACAGGGCCACCTGGTCCCCAATCACTGCCTGGTCTAGCCTGAGTCCTTTCAGGTTGACATTTGTTGGCTGTATTGTCCTTTCCCCCACAGTTCAACCCATTTTTCTCCTCAGTGACCCTCATTGCCACACACCAGCCCCTACAGATCAACCCCATCCTTTCTTTTCAGTGACCTCTGTTTTCACCACACAAACATCTGCAGCTCAATCCCATTTTCTCCTGGTGCCCAGGACCACCCCTCCAGGTAGCCAGGGCAACCACTCCAGCTACTCAGACACTACCTTTCCAGGTAGCCAGGGCCACCTCCCTAGGTACCCAAGTACTACCTCTGGGGGAGGAGAGGCCCCAGGCAATCCAAGTGGTCAGAAAGCAGACTGGTGAGGGAAAAGATGGCACAGTGCATACTAGTTTCCTGAAGTCATGGGGTCCACTGTGTCAGCGGTGGAGATGACGAAACCACCCCAGCCCAACCAAGGGCCTGCAATACCACACACCCAAAGTCAGGCTGGCTATAAGGTGGCAGAGCTGGACCACAGTGCTGAGTGAAGGAGAAATGGTCTGAGGCTGACAAAGCAGAAAGTCTGGATGCTATTGGGAGCTGATCCTAACTAGAGAATAGCCAAAAGAGACAGGGATTAATGAAGGGGAAGAAGGGCTGACAAAAAGTGATGAGGTTGGTGATGGTGAAGGGCAGTGTGAAGACTGACACCAAGCAGATGTCCATCCATCAGCCTGGAAGAAGAAGTCAGAGGTATAAATCCATTGGTTACTGTCTGTGTGTATGGCCTGTGGGGTTGGGATCTTTTCCAGGAACCTTGGCTTAATCTTCATTGTATTCTCAGGTCTTCTGTATATTGCCTTTAGGTTTCCAAGGGCATAAAGTTTCCACACCGGGCCAGCCCTCTGAACCTGAGAGTGGCCCTGGCCTTGGACAAGGCACTTTCTCCCAGGGCAAAGCTGATAGACTAGACCCAACCTGTCTGGACAGCTCCACACACCTCAGCTGTGCGGGGGATTGGGGGGTGGCTATTCCAGCAAAGTTGCCCAGGGAGCCTTATGTTCAGTTCCTCTTACAAACGTTGTACCTGGACTAGAGTCCCCAAGGCCCCTTCTGCTCTAGCCCCAGACCAGAGCCCAGGATCCCATAGCAGCCCACCTCCCCAGCTCTCCCTGAGGTTTACAGTGGGGCTCCTGCAAACCTCTCTGTGGCCTTTCAATACCCAAGCTTTCTGCTCTCAGACCTGGGTTACTTTTAGTCTGGTCCACCTGGGTTCCCTCTTTTACATGCAAAATAAACCTTTGGTTTGCACCCCACTGCCCCCAGATGTGGTGACTTGCAGAGGCTCTCTATACACAGTGTTGGTTCTGAAACTTCCCCGGGAAAGGAACTCATAGTGACAAGCTGCAGCCCCCCGTCCAGGGCTCTTGCTGTCCTCCCACAGCAATGGGAAGCCATTCTTTTTGCTGAGAAACCAGTGTTGCTGCTGGTGGTGAACTCAGGTCTCCTGCCCTGGGCATCAGGTCCTTGCACCTGAGAGTCTGGCCCAGCAGAGCCCATGTGCCCTCCAGACACACACAGATCTCATCTGTGTCCCTGGGAGATGGGAGCCTGGCAGTCAAACCTGCCCCCGGGCACATTTATCAGCCATCCTCAAGGAACGAAGTGGCTTGTTTCCAGTCTCTTCCTCAAGGAACGAAGTGGCTTGTTCCCAGTCTCTTCTCTCTCCTTTACAAAAAAACAAAGACAAAGGCTAGGGTGATAAAGAAGTTCTGGCTCATAGAAGCAGTGGAAGGATCACAATCATATCACGCCAAGAATGCACAGCTGCAGAAGCTGGACTGTGCATGTATATGGCCCTCAGAGACCATGCAAACTAAGTGTGAAACTGCCCACTGGGAAACATGAATGGAAGAGTTTTATTACAACCAGGAGGCTGAGGTATGAAGGGCTATAGTCTGCTGTAATGTTGCTGTGGTCAGAGCCACATTCGACATCCACAGATTTCTTACCACTCTTGGAGGCTGAGGCTTTGAGAGAGGAGGCACTTGTCTCAACCCCATGGATGCTGGAAATTGAAACATCCCAAGGGGCTGTCTGGGCTGTCCAGGGAGATGTCCAAAGGCCCAGCAGCATGGTCAGCTTAGTGATTGGCCAGGGCAGCCCGATAGGACCCAGATTGGTCTTAACTGAATGAGTACAGATGCCTGTCTGGTTGGTTAGAGGCCTAGGGCTGTCCTTTCTCAGACCTGATTGTCCACTGCTACCCACTGGGATGGGACGGAGGACCCAGCCAGCCCCAGGAGGGCCCCACCAACCCTCGGGATACCTGCACCTGCAGACTGGAGAGTTGTTTTACTCAGTCCGGTATAAATCTGCACATGTCTACTGGGTGCTCTCATGTATCTGAGCTGAGCTACATGTTCCTACCTCTGAACCTAACCCTAATCCTACCCCAACCCTGTCCTTGACCCTAACAACACAATGTCATTTAAAAATAAAACTCAACTGATTAGGTAAGATCAAATATACCTGAAAAAAATGTAGGGTGTATGTGACAGCCCACACCTGATATCCTACTCCACATCAAACGGCTGAGAAATTCATCCTCTAAAATAAGGAAAAAGACAAGTGTCTATACTCTGACCGCTTTTACTCAATGAACTACTAGAAGATCTAGCTAGAGCAATTAGGCAAGAAAGAGAAATAAGGGACGTCCAATCAGAAAGGAAGAAGTAAAACTGTCTCTGTTTGCTGATGATGCCATTTGATATGTAGAAAATTCTAAAGATCCTACCAAAAAAAATCTTAAAACTAATAAACATATTTAGTCAAGTTACAGGATACTAAAGTCTTTGTATATACCAAAATGAGAAAAATTTCTACACACCAACAAAGAACTATCTGGAAAAAAAAAAAAAAAAAAAAAAAACAAAGAAAATAATCTCACTTATAATAGCATCGAAAACAATAAAATACTTAGGAATAAATCTAACCAAGGGATGAAAATATCAGTGAGTAAAATCTATAAAATATTGTTGGAAGAAATTGAAAAACACACAAATAATGGGACGATAGACTGTGTTCATGAAATGGTAGAACTAATATTGTTAAAATAGCTACAGAAACACACAACAGTCATCACAATATTGAAGGAAAACATCAAAGTAAAAGAACTAACACTACCCAACTTTAAGGCCTACTATAAAGATACAAGAATAAAGAGAGTGAAAGAATAAACTAACCCATAAACTCAACAAAAGAGACAGACCAAAAATAAAACCACATAAACACAATCAACTAATTTTTGACCAAGAACCAAAGACAAAGTAGAGGAAAGAAAGACAGTAATATCAACATGTGGTGCTGGAACAACTGAATTTCCACCGCAGAAGACTAACTCAAAAGAAAGTTAAATGAAGTTCTTTGTTAGTATGTAGAAATGCGACCTGAGTGTTAAATACAAACCTAGAAAACAACCATAACATAATGAAGAGAAAAAAGTAAATTGCCATAAATACAACATTGACTTTTTAGATAGAATGCCAAAGGTATGGTTCATGAAAGAAATAATTGACAAGCTAATTAAATGTTATGAAAACTACAAAATCATTTGCTCTACAAGACACTGTAAGAGAATGAGATGGCTAGGCACAGACTGGGAGAAATTTGCAACAGACACATGCGATAAAGGATCGTCATTCAAAATACACGAAGAAAGCTGAAAATTCAATATAAGGAAACACACAAACTACTTAAAAAATGAGCCCAAGACCTAACAGAGACCTCACCGAAGAAGATACACCAATGGCCAAAGAGCATACGAAGTGAGACTCCATATCATATGTCATCCATTGATATTGATGGCAACCTTTTGTAAAGGGCAATTATTTTGTGGTAGAGAAAGTGGATCTTTTTTGTTCGTATTTAAATCCTTATTTTGCTAATCGACTTTAGTTATTGTTATGTAAAACCTTTACAAACACTATATTTTATTACTTAATGCATTGGTAATAAAGGGAAACACTTAACATGTGATTTTAATATATTTTTTTTTTACTATGCACACTGGAAAAATTTAAACAGTGCCTATCCAGGAACAGAATGCTTTTAAAATGCCTTAAGATCCAGACATTCCCCTTATGGCTCCGGCTCTTGTGTCCTAGTTATACGAGTGGCCTCTCTCCCAAGGTAATGAAGATATTTACATCGGGCTTTCCTTTCTTACCCGTGATCTTTGCCTCATAGGAATTTTCCCTCTTAATAAACAATGTTATTTTTATTACAACCAAAAAAAAAAAAATCAGTCCCTTTGTCTGCTACATATTCAGACACAAAAAGTCACATACGCATCATTGTGTGCCCACAGAGCGGGGACTTCTCTCTCTCTTTTTTTTTTCGTTCTAATAGCCAATATTTATTTAGTTTTATTATGTGCCAGATTTTGTATGAAAGGGCTTCACATAAGCCTCACTATGACCTTCCCCCTTTTACAGAAAAGGAAACCAGAAACTCAGAGAAGCTAAGGACACTTATTGAAAATCCAGAATAGGTAAATCCATGGAGACACAGGGGTTAGTGACTGCCACAGGCCGATGAGGGAGGAGGTGTGAGCAACTAATAGGTGCTGGGTTTGACTTTGCTGAAAATGTTCTGGAACTAGATGGTGGTTGTGATATGGCTGATAGCAGTGAAGTCCAGTGATGGTACTTAAGATCACTTAAAAGTATACTATAAGGGATTATAGGGTAGATATTATTATCTTAAATGAAGATTTCATAACCAGTTATTAAATTTAGGTTAAAATAAATTTTATGGTAATTGAACTTTTTGAAAAAATCTACAGAGAAACTTTATATAGGTCACAGAAAAACAACAATTGAAAAGAATGCAGAGGGAGGAACAGAGAAAGAACCTTCTGGAGCAGCAGTCAAACAGGCTGCTGCTCAGAACCAGGCCCTCAAGGCTTCTGAGGAGCCTAGGTGAACTGTTAGTTGGATGTCACCTCCTTCAGGAAAAGCTGAGCCTCCAGACATCTTGGGAATGGTGGGAGTTGTGTCTTCCCATTCTGCCTCTTCTCCTGCAGGGGAGGCTGAGCCTCCAGACAGCACAGGCTCTGTAGAGGAAACTAGAGACTAGAGATGCTGTCATTGTCACCTCTTGTGTGGTTTCTTGGTCTTGCTCTGGATGTGGTTTGAAGATTCAAGAAGGGATATATTATCAGCATTAGTCCCTCTGATGGGCCTTGCATACAAAGGGAACCTCTCATATCCATCAATGGAGTCTCAGCTCAAGAACCCACCCCAGGAAATGGTCCCAAATGCAGACCCTAGGGACTGAGCTGACTCAGTGTTCTGACCTAACCCAGCCTTGGAAGACCCCTCTGTGTGACCCAGCCAAGGCCCCCACCCTCAAAGGCCACATTCCCCACCAGAATTGTCCTCACCCTCCGTCTCTGCCTCATGGGGCTCAAGGTCCTTTAGTTCTGAGGGGAGGAGCTGGGCTTGGTGCTCCAGGCTGGACCCTAGGAAGCTGACCTGGATGTAAGCCAGCAACAGCCTCAGGCAGGGGAATTTTGGGGGCCAGAGAAAGTCATCGTGATATTGGTCCAGCCAGATGCTCAGGATGGAGTAGATGGCCCTGGGGAAAGACAGGCGAGCAAAAGAGTCTGAGGCCTGGCCTCTTCTTCCACACCACCCTCCCATAGCACCGCGTGGGGGTCTGGGTCTCCATGCCGCCTGCTCCAGCCCATCCAAAAGTCAGTCCTACTCCTCATGGACCTGTAGCCTGGTAGTGCTGGCAGAGATGTGCGTGGTCAACCAGGAGGGTCGAGCAGAAAGCTTTTGGAACTGAGAGCTGTTGGTCAGCGGTGAAAGGGGGCTGGGCTGACCCCGTTCCGACCTCCCCAGTGCCCGCCCACCACATCCCAGCCCCTCCACAGCTCTCTGACTCCTTCCCTCTCCTCTAGGAAATACTCTCAGCCCTCTGCCCCCTTGCAGAAACGCTGTGACATGTGGGGTACAGGGTCTGCTGGCTCCTCCAATCCACAGTCTCTACACCCAGCTCACGGCTCTGTCCTAAGCCTACTCACCTTTTCACCTGGTCCAGGGGTCCACCATCCCCTACAGGGGGCCAGGAGGATGTCACATCAGCTGTCCTGTGGACATGAGCTACTCTGTGCCCACACCTGGAATGGCTTCTCATATATTTGCCAAATAGATGAGCCCCAACCAGTCCCTTTATGGATATCTTCTTAGTGAGTCTGGCCCACTTCTCACCCCTGGGATTTCTACTCTGGCTTCATCCAGAACAGGAACCCCATGGAGTCACCAACCTCCTTTTCACATGAAAAAACAGCTTGGCCCAACCCTGGAAAAAGTGAGAAGTCAGGCAGAGGCATCATCATAAGGAAGAGAAAATGCCCAAGTAGCAGTGTCATAGCTTAACCACACACAACCCCACCCCTAAAAACCTCTCCGCAGGCACAGGCCCCCAGAAAGGACTTTGCTAGAGAGGACGCCACCAGTCCCTACAATGACCCTGTGAGGCTGGTTTTGATCTCACTCTGCCATACAGAGGAGCAAACAGACTCAGAGATGCAGTGACCTGAGAACTCACACGAGCAGGTGGCTGAATGAACCCTGTGGTATAGGGAATAGGTCGAGGCAGGGTGCCTACCTTGCACACAGTGTTTCCAGCACCCACTGCGTGGTAGTAAATGTTTTGTAACTGACTAGGAAGGCAGGAACAAAGGTGGGATCACTGCCCAGGAAGGCAGGCACCAGGTAAGCAATCAGGCTGTCCAGCCTGCTCGCCCGGGCAGATGGCACCATGCTTGTCTGATATTGTTGGTTTCTCGATTCACTTTCCCCCTGAGGTAGGACAGAGGAAGGACATGCAGTCAGAAGCAGCGCCATGGGCCACTGTGAGGGTTGGGGACTGGAGCTCAGAACAAATCCCCAAGCCCTCAGTGACTGGTGGCAAGAGGGGAGACATATGTGTTCCCAGGAGAGAAAAGGTTGTTGGCATTCAAATAGAATTTGAGCTGGGGAGTGATTCAACATATTGGCATCTGAGGTCATTTTCTTGACTGAGTTTGGACAGTACCTCCCTGTATTGAGTGTCATCCCTGTGATGTTTGACCAAACGCCCCACTCTAGGATGAGAACATAGAGGTTTCTCCTGGGGTAGAAGGAATAAGGATACCAGAACATGTGAGGTGTTCAGAGCGGCACTGTTGAAATGGCAACAGAAGGGGAGCAGGTCAAGGTGAACAGGTGCATCACCGTGGTAACAGGTCCCTTCCTGTTATGTCGGCAGCTGTGTGTCCTGGAGGGCTCATGGGGATGTGTCCCCAGAGCAGCAAGTGGCAGAGCAATGGACATGTCACATGAACCCCGTGTCCTTTTGCATCAAAGCACCCTACAGATCATGACAATGTCTACGACTGCCAGGCGGGGAGAGGGTGGGGAGTGTGTAAGGATCCGGAGGCCAGCACCAACACCGGGGGTGGGCGTTCAAACAGGAGAATCTGTAGAATGATACAAACATACCCTTGACTGAATGTGAGCTGAAATTGTGTCAACGTCTCTTTGCTGGGATCCCTACAAATATGTGGACAGTGACTTTGCATCTGGCCCAGGAAGGGGCTGCGCAGTGAGGGCGGGTGGGAGAGGGGATGGGGACCCGGATTCCTTTGGGGGCTGGACTTTAGGAGGGAGTCCAGGGGAGCGGCAGAGTGACTCCTGGAACCCAGGACCCCCTGACTGTCTGGGTCTTGGGTGTCGGGTCAGCTCAGCACCTGCACTCACCCTGAGCCCTGGCTGAGCTGTCTCAGTGCAGTGGGGTGTCTGCCCGTCCCAGTGGGACACAGAGCTTAGATCCTTGTCGTTCAGCCTCTGTCCGATGTCCAGCGTGGAGCTCTGTGAAGACAGTGCCCGGTGCCAGGTGGAGAGCCTCAAAGCCCGGTCCTTGCCATCCTCAGACCCCCTGACTCTCCACCCCAGACATAGCCACGCAATAGTCTTCCCAGATCTCCTCCAAGGGGGAAAAGATGTGACAGCCTGAGGGCCCTGGATTCCCAATGGCACAGATTAGGAGCCCTCAGGAAGCCCCCTCCACCCTGCCAGCCTTGTCCTGGGGTGTGATGTGACAGGACCACCAGAGTATTCCCCGCCTAGCAACTGTTTCTGCCCAGAGGGTCCTCCCTTCACGTCCATCATCTCCCACATTGAGGACGGGGTTGCCTAGGGTGTGCTCACAGAGGTGGCCTGGCCTAGAGTGGCCTGACCAAAGTCTCCTTGTATTTCCTGAGAGGACCTTCTCCAAAAGGGCCAAAGTCGCCTACACCATCTGGAAAAGTCACTGTGTCGTCTCTGGAGGCCAGAGCCCTGGACGTGGGAGCACAGCAAGAGAACATGTTGTCCTACTGAGTGCCTTTTGCCAAGTGAGCTGGCTGAGGGGCTGTTACTGGAATGTGGGTGCCTGGTAACGGGGTTCCAGGTTCTATGGGTGGGTCTGTTGAAAAGGAAGTGACCTCACTTCCTGGGATCCCCCTTCCTGCATCCTCTCCTTGAGTAACAGCTATCCAAATTGTCCTCTGGGCTGCTGCCTGTCATTCCTCTCCTCCACACAATGCCTGTGCATGATGAATCCAACACATCCCGCTCCAGGGTTCCTCCTTGAGAACGTCTGGCTGCAGCCAAGGCCCTGGCATTGAGGAGACAGACCTGGGTTGTGACCAATTCTTCACTCTTACCTCTTCTGGACCCCAGATGAGCCCAGTACCTTGCAGGGCCTGTCTGTCCCCCATTTGCCTGCAGGAGTTACTTGAGCACGTGCTTCATCAGGATGCTGACGTGTGTGGGGAGACAGCTCTAAAACCGGAGGGCTGCTGTCACATGCAGATAGTGCCTCTTTTCTCTTCCTTTAGTCACCTGTGTATGTGTTCCTCTTCCAATCCCGCCATAGTCCTACATCTAGCATGTGTGTGTGTGCACGCACACATGCCAGCGTGCACATCATGGGTCCCAGGAGAAGACAACCCCACGCACAGGGAACAGGCTGGAGTTTCCCAGCATGTTAGGCTTTCTAGTTTCCAAACTAGCCCTATGGGAGCGAAGGACCACACTGTTAGCCTGGAGGTGGGAATTCTGCGGACCTCTGGACTCTGCCTGTCATAACGCCGTGACCAGTCCCTGCCTCTCTGTGGGTCTCAGTTTCCCAACTGTCCAATAAGGGTGAGATTCAGAACGGCAGAAATGTGAGCTCAGCAGGAAGTGGGCTCCATCTCCCTCTCCACCCCAGGGAGAAGTGTGGACAGGGGTGCCCTCCAGTCGTCCCCTGAGTGCCTCCTCAGACAAGAACTGGCCAAATGCCCACCTGGACGGCCGAATGCAAACTCTCTCCACGTTATCTGCTTGTCTGTGTTCGGTTACACCAGCACTGCCTTTTCAGACCCCACAGGGACAGACCACCTGCCTGGCCCTCCTCCTTCACATCTGCCCCCAGGCTCCCACCTCAGATGGAAGTTTCTGTATGGAAGGTGACCATCCTTAGTGCCAGGGATATAATCTGCCCCTAGCTTTGGGCAGGTCAGTGGATAAGAGGTTCCGAAGATCACCTCTGAGTAAGTTTGAGGTATTAAAACACAAAATTTCATCGAATAAATTTGAAGATCTATTTGGCCTTATTAAGCAATTCATGAACGGGGCAGCATCCCACCTTGCAACTAGAAGGGTGACCCAAAGGGCTATAGAAAATGGAAGGACTTTATAGGAAGAAAGGTGGAGCAAGGGAGCAATTGACAAAAGACAAGAAAGGATTATTTGAGGCTGGGACACTTATTCTTCGGGGGAGAGGAGAGGAAGGGTTTTATGTAGATGGCTTCTTTCCATGAGGCATGGAGAAGGCCCATGTGACAGATTACCTTACTGATACTTGGCCAGAAATCCCAGACTGCTTGATGAAGATACTGTTTCTGGGAGAGGTGGAAATTGCAGTTAGATAGACTAATGGTTCTAGGTTTGGGATCATGGGAACATTAGAGTGATGTCAGTTGTCGATTTTGGCATTATGTACTGCAAGGACAATGATGACAACAAAATGTGAAGCAGGTTAGGAGGCTTGGGGAGAATAATTTACAGCCATTCACTAAATGAATCAAGTGCCAGTACATTGATCAGTACACTGCAACACTGTGAGTGAGTGTGTGCATTTCAAGCGAGGTGAATATGAATGATGAACTCTACCATGAAATTGAAAAATCAATCCATCTGTCAATCCATCAGTCATTCCATAACCACCACATTGTACAACATCCTTTGGCCATTTAAAAAAATAAAAAATAAAAAAGACAATTCTCTTTTACAGGAGGGAATAGAGACCCTGTGACGTTGACAGAGGGAGAGATACATGGATCGTAGATCAACAGAACAAAACAGAGACCTGAACAAATATGCTCGAGGCCAAGGGAACATCCAGAAGCCATATGGACAACTTTTCCATGCATGCACAGTCCTCCTCATTTTGCAGGGAAGTGCAGGATCATAAAAGGACCTCAGTGTTATGTAATCCATGTGAGAAAAAAAAAATTTCCACAACATTCAAAGCTTTGGGTCAAAACATAAAAATCTCTCTTACTCTGAATTTAAAAGGTATGTGCCAAAAATAGCAAGATACACATTCAATAGACTGTCACTGAGAAAGTGGCTTTTTATTTACTTTTTAAAAATGTCACAATCTGTCTAACAGTGCTGGCCTTTATGCAGTATCTTCTAGACCTCGCTGGATCGTCTCAGTCTTCCCTAAGTTTAGATCACCTTCCAACATGTCATTCTTTGTGTTTCCCATATCATTCCATGTCCCTCTGAGGTCCTTCGAGGTGAACATTTCACCACGGTTACTCCCCTGTGATGGATCATCTCATCGTCCTCCTAGACTTTGAGAGACTAGCCCATGCAAGTCCCCGTGGTCACACATCCAGTCTCTCACAAGGTGGCGGTATTGTCACGCGCATACTCATCTACCTTCTAATCACGTCTAAGTTCATGTCTAGTGTAAGCGCTTTTCATTTCTGTGTGTAATTTCACCTCTCTTCAACAATGTTCTCTTTTGATTATCCATTTTTGGGGAGACATGAGTAGATGACCCACCCACACACACTTTGCTCTGTGAGTGTGTGAGAGAGGGACAAAGAAAGAGACCCGAGTAACAGATACACACTGAGCAATCCCTGAAGGGTTTGAAGATCAGTTTCTGATCCTGACCTACAGTTATTTAGGTACTGATTGCAGACTAAACAGATAGCAGCAAACTCTGGACTTCGGCAAACTCTGAACGTTGGCAAACATGCTAAAGCAATTCATGGGATAGCCTCTCCGTCAAATGGGAATAGAATAATCAGACATCCACAGGCAAAACATGCATGCAAGCAAGCAAACACTCAAAATGGATCATACGCTCGCTCTAGTGTAAAATGGAAAACTAGACGACCCCTTGGGAAGGAGGAGGCGTGGGGGAAAGTCTCAGAAAAATTTGGGATCTAGAGCCAGGCAGAGATTTTAAGACTTGACATCAGAAGCATGATCCAGAAGGAGAAACAAAGATATCAGAAGTTGTCAAAATTAAAAACAGAAGCTCTGTGAAATACCCTCTGAAAAGAGTAAAGCGACCAAGGAAAGAGGCACCCTCAAACTGCAGCAGCAGCATTGTCTTAGGGGGAAAAAAGTAAAATAGACCAAAGACACAGAACAGGCATTTCACCAGAGAAGATGAGAGTGGGGAAATACTAATGGATGGCGAAAAAATCCCATGAAAAGATGAGTCAGTGGTTTCCCGGGAATGCCAATGAACATCACAGTGAGACGGGTGGGGATCTCAAGACAGCCACCAGGATGCCTTAATCAAAATACAGATGGGGAACAGTATCAAAATGTTGGTGAGGTCAGGCCATGGGAAACTGAGTAACTCACACATCACAGTGGTGGTAATGTAAAACAGTACAGCTGCTCTGGAAAACAGTGTGGTAGTTTCCAAAAACACAAACCTATGAGAACAACAAAAATTTGCAAGTACCACAGGACTCGGAAAACTCAGCCCCCAGATTGTGCCTTAGAGGGTTGACCCAGCAGATCTCGGAAGTTCAGAACTTGCACTTTCTATAGAAAGGTATGGCCAGCCTAGCTCCTGGGAGGAAACCACTAGGCCCTTGGAATGTCCTGCCTGATAAGAGTGTCTTATCTTTTTAGCTGGGAGCTTTGGGTAGTTCAGGCTCAGAGCTCTTCACTCCCCCACTATCTTATCAACATCTGAACCAGAGTGGTACTTTGGTTATAGTACATGAATCTTCACTGATACATCGTGATCACCCAGAGTCTGGAGTTTACATCTGTGCTCATTCTCAGTATTATACAGTCTATGGATTTTGACAAATGTATTTCACCATATTAGTATTGTACAGAGTACATAGTTTCACTGTTTTAAAATCTTTCTTTGCTCCACTTATTCACCATCACCAACACTGGTAGTGAGGTCCAAGCTTCCTAGGATGGTTGAAAGTTATTCACTTCCCTTTTAAGCCCGCCAACCAATCAAGTACACTTTCCTTATATAGAAAGAACATACAAGTCTGTAACTATGAGGAAGTATAAGATGTATATAAAAGGGAAAGCCCAGCTGCGATCTCAGGGCTCAGCCTTTGAATATGAATCCGCTGAGTCGGTGCCAGCACCAACAAATGCTACTTCCCATTCATTGCCTCAGTGTCCCGTCTCTCTGTCCAAGTATCCTGCAACACCACCACTACTACTACCACCACCACTCACACCCACACACACACACTCCCTAACCCACAACCCCCAGCAACTCACTGATCTACATTTTTACCCTCTCCATAGTTTTGCCTTTTCCGGAATGTCTTGTTAGTTGGAACCATGAGGTCTGTGACCTTTTAGACAGGCTTCTTTCACATGGTCATATGCATTTAAGGTTCCCCGCCTGCCCCCTCATGGCTCCCAATAACGCTCTCATTTCTTTTTAGCACCAGTCAACACACATTCTGTCACATGGATGAACCAACGTCTATGTGTTCATTAGCGAAAGGTGAACATATTTATTGTAAACACAGAGAAAAGAACTAGTCCTGAACATACATATGAAGAGAAGATGATTGATGCACTAAAGTGCTTGTGGAGGGAAAGGTGATGAGAGCCAAACCTGAAACAGGACTTTCATCCCAAGAGAAACTAGTGGAATAAAGTATGAGTTCAGATTCTCTTTTAACGAAAGAAAAACCGTAAAACAGCCCTCTCCCCCACCAGCACGCAGGCCCTCCTGTGGGGGTAGTGCTGACACACTCCATAGGAGTAAATTCGGAGTAGGGTATTTAAGTACAAAAAAGACGCTGGGTTCTCTTTAAGATGAGTAACACCTGCTAAAACTCTAGATAAACACATTTACCTAAATTAAAATGAAAGTACATTTTGCAACAATAATGAATCGGGTTATTTTCAAAATGGAGTAATTAAGTCAATAAAACAAAAAATCCCCTTTAAAACCTAGATAAAAGTCAACTATTGAAACCTAAGTTATGTGACAACAGACCCACAGGTGAAATCATAGATGGTATCCCATCTTATTCTCTTAATTTCATCACAATAACTCTGGTCAAGGACCTTAGAAGATTCTCTGACAGGTGAAACATCAAATTTTCAAGAGGCAGCCTTGTCTTTCTCATTCTTTCTCTATTTAAGAAGAATGAGCCCTGAGTATAAAATGTCCATGCATCATTTATGAAGAGTTTCCATTTTTAATTGAAATGGATATTGGTGATATGGCCAGTTCAAGTGTCTAAAGAAACATGCTGGAGTATAACTGTTATTGTAAAGCTGCCCACAAACCAGCAAGGTGAACTTACTCTAAAGTGAGACACACACAGTCCTTGTTAAATTCTTTTTAGGAGCAGTCCTGAGTAGACACTAGACATTGAGTCATGAATAATCCTTGTGGACAAAAAAAAAAAAAAAAGGGCCACATATGAAACCTGACAAGCCCAGGGGAGGCCAGCATGGAGGGCCCTACAAACTGAGACCCAAAGTAACCATATAGTACGGTCTGCACATAAAAATTCCTATCTAAAAGCAGCTCATGGTAGTTGGTCACACTAGGGCCTGTAGCTTTCTCGACAAAGGTCAAGCTTTACCCTAGGTGAACCATGCCGGCCTTCCCTGAGCTTGTCAGTGCTAGTATGTGGCATTTTTTCCGTCCAGATTAATGTGCAATGTCTTTAGTTATTTGTAAGTAAACTGTTTTTTGTTTTTGTTTTTGTTTTTGCCATGAAGGGTCATGTATGTTACATTAAGAAAACTATACAGACTCTCAGCTGCATTTTTCCAAACAATAACATAACAAATGTTTCTGGGGGCCGCCTGGCCGGCACCGCCACGGGAGGTCGCTCTCCGAAATGGAGACCTGGCGCTGCTAGGGGGCGGAACCGCGATCTCCGCGGCACGAGACCAGAACGGCGCGGGCCCCGCCCCCACTTCCGGGATCCTAGCTTCCCCCACCCCGCGTCTCCGGATCCGCCCCCTGGCTGCGCTCCACCAGTCTCGCTCCACCAGTCTCGCTCTCGTTGGGCACTGCCCTCTCCTCTGAAGTAGTCTGGCTTCCCCGACGTGTTCTTTTTGCGACGCTGTCGTGTCATAGCACGCTTTACGGCCGCGGGAACGGAACGCGCCGGGGGCAGGGCCACTCCAGCCGCGAAGCAGGGCAGGCGAGTGAGGTTGATGCCCGGCGGCGGGGCGAGCGCGGCGTCTGGCCGGCTTCTCACTGCTGCGGAGCAAAGAGGAACCCGAGAAGCGTCGGGGGCGGTGTCCAGGAGCGGTCCGGGGGGCTCTGGCAGCAGCGGCAGAGGCGGAGCAGGCGGCCCCGCTCCGGGGAGTGGAGGCCCGGGGGGCCCCTCTGGCAGAATGAGCCTGACCCCGAAGGAACTCTCGAGCCTATTGAGCATCATCTCGGAGGAGGCGGGCGGAGGCAGTACCTTCGAGGGCCTGTCCACAGCTTTCCACCACTACTTCAGCAAAGCCGACCACTTCCGCCTGGGCTCGGTGCTCGTGATGCTCCTGCAGCAGCCCGACCTGCTGCCCAGCGCGGCGCAGCGCCTCACGGCGCTCTACCTGCTCTGGGAGATGTACCGCACGGAGCCGCTCGCCGCTAACCCCTTCGCCGCCAGCTTCGCGCACCTTCTCAACCCCGCGCCGCCCGCCCGCGGCGGCCAGGAGCCCGACCGGCCACCGCTCTCAGGTAAGCGCCCTGGGCGAGCCGCCTCCCGCCACGGTCGGCCCTTCTCTCCTCTCCCGAAGCCAAGTGTGCGTTGTGGATACTTAGGTTCGTCGGTTTTCCACTAGCGTTTCTGGGAATCACCTGCAAGTGAAATGAAGTTTCCTTTAGAAATTCTCTCCGCCTCCCCAACTCTAACGTGTGAAGAAATGGTAGCTTAATTACAAATTCATGGCACTGAAAATTATTCCTCTCAATAGTACGTGTAGGTCGTCAGGTCGTGCAGCGTATTGAGGGGCTTGACATTTTTTTTTTTTTTTTAGTATCTTAAATACAGTTCCTTGTAAAGCCCCTCTGATGGGTGTGAAATTGTAACTGATGACACACTGGATCTGCCCTGGTTTTAGGTCTCAGACGAGCAAGTAGAGGTCATTGTTCAGAACCCGAAGAAGCTGTTGGGCATAAACACATTAAACAGCGTTTAAGGACTTTGCAGCCATCTTCGTTGGGCTGTTAGGTGACCTTAGATAATATGATGGGAGCAAATGATAGAAGGTAATCTCAAATTCACCGCCTACGTCAGAGAACGCATAACTACCGGACATTATGTAAAACGGGTGCAACATTGTTGAGATTAGATCAGTGATGGTTCGATGCCTTTTTTTTTTTTTTTTAACTCAAGGGATGCTTTATGAGACTTTCGGAGACTTGCAGCCAGGAGAGGAGAAAGATACAGAGGGGGTTGTGATAATAAAGGTATCTGGGAGACTTAAACAAGGACTAATGTAGTGGGGGAAACAGGTGGGTAGAGGTGGGAAACAGCTTGATCTTACAATACTTAACCTGTGGGGGAAAGGGGCAAATCACTCTATATGGAAGGGCCACATATATAGGGAGTCAAAAGGTTGTAAGGCAGCTGGTTTTGAGGTAATACCAATAGCTGGTTTTGTGGCACAGTAGGGCTTCTATTTTTAAGCTAGTTGGTGGTCCTGCAAGACAACCTTCTGCATCTAGAGCATCTTCTGGTTTGTTTTCTGCACTGTTCTTATGTAACTTATGTAAGAGAGGCAACCTTTGTGTTGGCTGAGATGCCTTTAGGGTACAGGTACTGAACCTGGCTTTCAGGAAGTTTGAGAATACCTAGAAAGTAAATGCAACATGTATATTGAGTGGTCAAAACCCACCACCCTAGCAGAGGATGGGGACAGTGTGGGGTTTAGGTTACAGAGCCCTTTGAAGTCTTTGGACAGGTTAGACAAAATAACCCCAATTTATATACTACCATTCTCAAATGCAATGAGTCTAAACCTAGATCTAAACTATAGACTTCATTGTCAACACAAATTTGCCAGGGAAGGAATCCATGGATGGGTTATTTTACCTCTCTGTGCCTGTTTCTTTGTAAAATGCAGATAATTTCTAACTTATGTATTTAATTTATGTAAATAAATCCCTCATAAGTGTTACCTGTTATCATCATTACTTTCATTAAAGTAGGTATGGATGGTACTTAAATACACAACAGGGGAATATCAGTGGCAAGGCTTATTATATTGTACACCTAGGGTGAGTATCTAATGGGTATATTTTTTAAAGTTTTTCAGATGATTCTGATGCAGAGCCAGGGTTGAGAATGTAGCTGGGACTAAATAAGGCTTCCTTGCACTCGAGAAGCTTGCAGGCTGGTTGGGAAGACGTAAACATAGTCATAACACAGTGTGGTAAGAGCTGCATGAGATGTCACATACGAAAGGCTTAGCAGCACAGAGGAACATCTACCTACGTGTAACTGGAGAGAGTCTCCAGAGGAGTGATGTTTTTGCTCAATATTGGTTAGAGCTGGTGGTGGGGAAGAAAGTGTGGCCCTGCCAGGTATTCTTAAAGAATTTGGTGTATTGGGTGTTTTGAAATCTGGAATCAGAAAAGCTGAGAGATTTTGTGCAGCTGGAGTGTAGGATATATGGATTGGGCGGGGGGGGGGGGGATTCAAGAGATGAGATTAAGAAACTGGGTCAGGACCAGATTATGAAAGGTTTTATAATGGTGCAGAAGTTTGGGTTTAATTCTGTGTAAACAGGTTAAGTATTTTGAGCAGATTTGTACCTAGAAATATAACTAAATGGTAAATAGGCATGTGGACTGTGGGTAGTAGGTGGGGCAGGGGTCAAAACTGGGAGGTGCAGAAACCAGGAAGGCTGTCCTGTTGAAGTGTTGGCAGGGCCACACTTGAATGCTTTTCCAATTTGAGAGGCAAGAGAAGAGGGGAGAGGGAATGGCGATGGGAGAATGGAGTCTGGTGACATTGCTGCAGTAAGATGAATGAGGTTTGGTGAGCAACTGGATATGGGACAAAAAGGAAGCAACATTCAGCAGTTGTACTAAAGCAGGTATGTGAAGTATATTTGCATTGCTAGTGACTCTTGCCTCTTCAACCTCTACACAGTTCAAGCAGCAAAGAAAGAAAAGCATTTCTGAGCACTATAGTTTGTTTTTGATGGCACCTGTAAGCTCTAGCCTTTGCAAGAACATTAAAAACAAAGTTCTTTTAGTATACATGCTGCCAAAGCAAGCACAAAAACAAGTTCTTAATAGTTACAAAAACCTAGTTTCATTGATGTTGCCACAAGTCATAGAATTTCAAGTGACATGTTTAATTACATTTTCAAAAATGTGAATTATAATTGAAACCTAAACATAATTACAATTCTGTCTCTAAGATATTTGAGTTGAAATGGCAAGTAGCAAATGCTGATTTTACCAGATTCATGTTAATTCCTAGAAATAACCACTGGAGTAATCATTGTACATCTTTCTTTGCAGGATTTTTACCTCCTATAACTCCACCAGAAAAGTTTTTTCTTTCCCAGCTGATGCTGGCACCCCCAAGAGAGCTCTTTAAAAAGACACCTCGACAGATTGCATTGATGGATGTTGGAAACATGGGCCAGTCTGTGGACATTAGCGGGCTTCAGCTGGCCTTGGCTGGTAAGGAGGAATCGGTGGTTTGGGCATCCTTGTGTGATAGCCGTAGGCCTTTTTACTTGAGGTACTCCACTTAAAATGACGGTCTTGGTACGTGCAAAAAGGTTAGCACCTTCCATGAAAAACATAGCTTTAGTACTGGATCCTTGCTAATATAGCATATAAATCCATTTTTAGTTTTCACTTGAATGGAATGCTTTTCCAATTTAAGAATTTTTTAGAAGAATTTAGTCTGTTTAAAAAATTTTTGTGTCAGTTTTACTCAAAGTGAGATCACAGATTCAATGCAGTTCTCATCAAAATTCCAACATTGTGCTTTAAGGAATAGGAAATCCCATTATGAAATTCTTATGGAATTTCAAGGGACTCTGAATAGCCAAAACAATGTTCTCTTGGCACCCTTGTTGAAACTCATTTGACTGTATATGGAAGGGTTTATATCTCTCATCTATGTTCCATATCATGGTTTATATGTCTATCTGTATTCCGGTATCACACTTTTGAAGATGGTAGGTTTGTAGTTAAGTTTTGAAATCAGGAAGTGTGAGGTGGCCTCTTGATTCTTCTGTTTCAAGATTGTTTTGCCACCTTCTGTGTTACACATATAAGCAAATGGATCCTCTTAAAGCAAAAGCATGTCATGATAGAAAGTTAGGGGACTTTTGCTTTCTAAGCAAAGATAACATATTTGATCTTGTTACTTGAGAATGATTCATTAGGGAAATTCTAATATATAGCCATTTGTGAACCCTTGACCTTGTGATTAAATGAACTGCAGTATTAATTTTGGCAGTGCCCCATCTTTAGACTTAATGTACCTGTAACATTTAGCTGTTTATATAAGATGACATCTTTTAATGAACTATTTCCTTGGAGCATTTTGAACCTCACTTTTTAACTATTGGGCATTAACATATAACAATGGTTATTTTTCGAAACCAAGAGAAATCTTTTTAAGACTTTTAAGATTGCAGGTACACTAAAGTACTTGTTAGCCACTAGTGCCAGATAGTCTATTAACAGAAATGAAATGGTTATTCCCTTAACCAAAGCATGAAAACTGGATACAGAAGTGATGGGCAATTTCAGTCACCTTACCTTGAAGCAGTGTGTATTCTGAGGGTTTAGCTTTGTATTTTCCTAAAGTGAGAATCAAATCTGACCTTTCAACTTATGACTTGAGTCAGCCTATGAGAAAGTTTTAAAGTATATTAAGCTCAGAAAGGAATATATGACTAGTTAGGATTGACAAGCTTAGCATAGTGGTTAAACTTGCTGTCTGCTGTCCCCTACCCATATTGAAGATGTCCCACTCCATTCATTTCACAAGTGCAAGAAAAATACTATCTTCTCTGGAGCTAGCTATACAGATCATCTCTGCAGAGGCCTGAAATTTTGATCTTACAGTGAGATCCATAAACCAAAATTGTGGTTGTGTATGTCTGTGTCAATATCTGTGTGTGTATTGTATGTATACACTCCATATTGTCTTTATCCATTCATTGATAGAAACTTGTTTCCATGGGAGTGCAGGTGTTTTTGAATTAGTGTTTCATTTTCTTTGGAATTGCTGGATCATATGGTAGTTCCATTTTTAATTTTTTGAAGAACCTCCATATTGTTTTCCATAGTGCCTACATTATTTTACATTCCTGTCAACAGTACACGAGGGTTCCCTTTCCTTTATGTCCTTATCAGCCTTTATCATTTGTCTTTTTGATAATAGCCATTCTAACAGGTGAAGTGGTATCTCATTGTGGTTCTGATTCACATTTCCCTGATAGTGATGTTGAGCAACTTTTCATGTACCTATTAGCCATCTGTCTTCTTTGGAAAAATGTCTATTTAGATTTTTATTTGCTATTGAGTTGTATGTATGTATATATTCCATGTAGTTGGATACCAGGCTCTTTATCGCTTCTGTTGATTGGCATAACATTGCTATGAACAATCTTGTATATTCTTCTGGTGTATATGTAAAAGTGTTTCTTCTAGGTGGAAAGGTAGCACGTGTAAAACTTTACTAGGTTAAGGCAAATTGTTTCCAAAGTTGCTGTGCCATTTTTCATTCCCTTTGCATTTGATTTTAGCGAGTCTGGTGGGTGTTGTAGTAGTATCTTCTTTTAACTGATTTTTTCCTGGTTCTTAATGGAATTGAATAGTTTTTCAGATGTTTATTGGCCATTCAAGCTTCTTTATAAATAAAATAAAATGTCTAGCCCATTTTTTTCCTATTTTTAAAAATTGACTTGTATGAGTTTTGAAAAATATACATATCCTGAATCTGGCCCTTTGCTTATTTGTTGCAAATAGCTTTCCTGTTAGTAGGCTCTTTACACTGTCCTTGTCTCCTCAATTTTCAAATCTCTATTTTAACTTTCAGAACGCCAGTCTGAATTGCCAACCCAAAGTAAGGCTAGCTTTCCTAGTATTCTCAGTGACCCAGACCCAGATTCTTCTAATTCTGGATTTGACAGCTCAGTTGCCTCCCAGATCACGGAAGCTTTAGTCAGTGGACCAAAGCCGCCGATTGAAAGTAGGTATAATTTTATACTCTTGGTTTTTATCAGCATCCTGAGACTTCTTGGTTTCCTGATAGATCATGTTATTTTCATAATTGCTGCTTAAACTAGAATTTAATGAGAAACTTCTATAATACAGTGATGTTCGTTATTTAATAAAATTACCAAGTTTTTTATTACATATCTATTATCAGCATATCTGAAGATATAAATTCTGATTTTATGGAAATAACTTTTTATAGCTCATTACATACCACTATCATCACCTCCTCCATTGTAACTTTACTCCTTATAGCTCTCAATTTACTTTATAGCTCTTAATTTACTTTAATTCAAACAAAACGCCTATTGAACTTTAATATAGCCACAATTTTTGGTTTCATAGACTTCTGTGGTTTTAATGATTAAACCATGCTTTCTGCTTAGGGATAAGAACATGTTCTTCAGATTATAGTGTCATAATAACTTTTAAAACTCACACTGACTTTGTCATAAATAATTGGGTTTTATATTTCAAGTTTCAGCTGGTCACAGGTGTGCCCAAAGATCCATGATACATACTAGCTTTTATTTAATACCTGGTCAGTCACAGCTTTGACTTGCATGGGTCCACAGAAAGGTACATGAAAAGTAAATCAATTAGATACTGAGTCTAAACACCAGGCATCCCTACCTCATGGGAACTTTATCTTAACACTTAAGTGCTTATGAAGTGTTAAAGATTTTTGTAAATGATCTGAAAAGAGAATCAGATGCTAGTTTCTGGTGATGTAAGTGAAGAGATATTGTAGTTTAAGACAAACTGTTGATTCTTAGCCAAAAAACAAGACCTTTTCAATAAACTGGAGTATAATTTCAGATTTGGCAGGAGCGCTAGGGTCCATGAAAGTCTCCAGATTCATCAAGATACCATGTTGTTCTCCCGCCACTGCCCCCCGCCCGCCGCCACTTCACAGTTATAAGATGCAAAGATAGAATTGATACAAATCATAATGGTATCTGAATAAAATAGTGGCAACTAAGAATAGGATGAGTGAGATCAATAGTATTTCATTTTTCCCATAGACTCACCAATACAGCAGGTTATGTCCTGCTATTGGAAGGTGATGCTGCTTGAATTAAACATGGGCATATCACGGTAATGCTTTCCTCAAAAAGACAGATTCAGTATCTGGCATTTTGTTAGTTTCATTTTGTCTGTATTTTAAATAAAACTCTTATCATTTCTCCTTCTGGTTTTGAAGTCTGAGTTTTTTTATATTATCCTTATTGAAAGGGTATTTGTGTACTTCATCAAGCATGAGATGAATACAGTGTACACAGGTGTTAACTTCCCGATAGAAGCAAATATTACTACTTTCATTTACAGGCCACTTTCGGCCAGAGTTTATTCGTCCCCCACCTCCACTCCATATCTGTGAGGATGAGTTGGCATGGCTAAATCCAACAGAGCCTGACCATTCAATTCAGTGGGACAAATCAATGTGTGTTAAGAATAGCACGGGTGTAGAGATCAAACGAATAATGGCCAAAGCCTTCAAAAGCCCCTTATCGTCTCCTCAACAAACACAGGTATGTATTTATTACAAACCTTTTCTTTAATGCATTATTATTTTCATGTGATGAATGACCAATTAAATGATACTTTTACCATTAGCCAGCAGCAGTATGTTTTTTGGATCCAATGTCTCTGGAGCTCTGTTCTGTCCCTCTTACTCAGCTGGGGTGAAGTATCTGATGACTGAAACATACTCATGCTCAGTTTGAGATGAGCTAGACTCAGAGGCAAGGCGGGATGGATCTCACATTTTTTGGTACTCTACCCCTATGCACCAGCTGGACACTCACTTAAGCTGGACAGTAACTCTCCTGAGGGTAAGCAGGTTTATTAACATTTGATGGAGGAAAAAGGCACAGGTAAGGTAAAGGAGCCCCTATCACACAGATATTTAATGCTAGATTTGAGTTAAAACAGCCCCTGCTGCCCAACTAGAGGACTCTGCTGAGGACCTCTGTGGGTGATTTCTGGTTAGTGAGTTGTTATAATTCAGTTTGCATACTTTCACATTAGAACTTGTCAGGAGATGGTGACAGCTCCAAATCTACTTTACCACCAAAAAATATTTTCAAAGTCAAATAGCTATGTTCACAGTTCACTTTGTTTATTAGGCCATCCTGAAACAATCCACTGTGATAGAGGAAAGAACAGATCATTTTAAAGGAAAAGTACTATTTTGGCAGAAAATTTGTTTTGGAGGATACTATTTGAATTACAAAGTGAGACTGTGACCTAAACCAAAAGTAGTACAAACTGATGAGCTGTGGGGTCAGATCTTCCTCTTCCCCACCTGGGCTGGATGGGGCTGTTGTTTCCAGATGTTCCTCAGTTCTCGTGGTCTGTGCTGCTTGAGAGAACTAACTGGTAATTAAGATTGTTTATGGTTAGAACATGACAGAAAAAGAAACCTGCCAAGGTTTAATATTACAATCCAGACAATATTCTGTCCAACCAGACAATACTGAGTCTGGTTTAATGCCCAGAGGGAATCACTGGCATATTTATTAATTGCCCTGAAAGTGTTGATATTTCAGTATCTTTACAATTCAAAGTAAACTGAAAAATGACAAGTCATTAATGATCATCGGTTTGAAGGAACTTTATGAGGTTGGCTCAATGCAGACAGTTTTGTAGCTTTTTGTACAAAATGTGTTTTTGTATGCAGAAAAGAGATGTCTAATTTAACTCAAGAACTTTTCTTTTTTAAAAAATTTGATTACATATTTAGCTCCTTGGTGAGTTGGAAAAAGACCCCAAACTTGTTTATCATATTGGCCTCACTCCAGCCAAACTTCCTGACCTAGTGGAAAACAACCCTTTGGTCGCCATAGAAATGTTGCTGAAGTTAATGCAATCGAGCCAGATCACCGAGTACTTTTCGGTCCTGGTCAATATGGACATGTCTTTACATTCGATGGAAGTTGTAAATCGGTAAGTTTTTGTACTTGATCAAATGTGGGAGTAAAACTAGCAACAGTTTTTTTTCTGATAGTTAGCCTGAGAAAACCCATTAACCAGAGCCTTACTGTTCACTGCATGTGAATTTAGCATCCACTAGTAAGAACAGAGGGCAGGATCTCAAATATTTAGCATTAATAAATGCTGACTTAGTTGAAACTTAATTGCCAAAATTTCTATATGGTTGTACATTCTTTACCTGTTCGCAAATACAGGTGCTAAGCTACATTTGTTTTTGTTAGTGACTAACAGCTTATCATGGGAAAGTATGAGTTTTCGGAGCTGAGAGGATTCTGGGAGTGCCATGCAGGTGTCCCTGCACTCTCTCCCACCTCAGACTCGGTCTCCTGACTCTTGCCATCAGCTGTCAGGAGAATAGTGCATTCTCTTTGTGGTGGGAATATTTCATATTTTCCCTACAAATGTGTTTTAGGTAAATTATGAATTTAATAGACTCGGGTTTTATTAACCTGTTTATACATATATACACATATATGTATACACACACACATACATATATGTGTGTATGTGTGGCTCTATGTCCAGGTTTGCCTGAGGTAGTCAGTCCCAGGTAGACTCATCTTGGCTTTCCTTCCATGCGATACTGTATTTTGCATTGTTTATACAGTCCTATGTGGGGAAGCCCATTCTGAAGGGCAGGTAGGTGAACTTCAATGAAAGCGCATTTTTTGAACTTTATAAAATTGGGGATCATTTTTCTTAACCTACTTGAAGTTGTACTAAAGAACACATCCTTTTAAGTTAGTCAGCTGGTGAAAAAAAGTCTTGCTAGAAGCCGATGATCCCAAGTATGTGCGTTCTCTTTGGGGTAGTAGAGGGAGAATGTGTGAGTATTTCAACTTTATGTTCAGTCACTGGCAAAACTAGGTGTTCTGTTCTTGTCTTTCTGGTTGGCCGAGGAGCTCTCAGAGCTCACTTCTTCCCCTTCGCTACTACATTCTTGTAGCAGTTTGTCTTTAACTGCTGCATCTTTTTATCAGTAATTTCAAGGACAAGGTCTACTCTCTGTGTGACCCCCATCATAGTGCATCACCCTCAAGTGTGAAACGTATGGCGTGACCCCAGCAGCCTATGTATGGCAGTGTTCCCTGGAGCACTGTTCCACTAGTTCTATAGTGCCTTAGGGGAAAAAGTTGTAGTCAAGTAAGCTTAGAATTCTGGAAAATTCATATGGTATAGTTAGCATATCTTGAGCATGGAATTCTCACTTCATCTTTTTTTCCCCCCTTTAAAATATTCCATAGAAGCCTTTGAAAAATACAGCTTCTCCCTCCCTCTGAGACTCTAAATTAATCGGCCATCATACCATGCCTTTTATTATGTGCCATCCAGGTCTTTCCCGCCATGTATGCCATGCTATCACCAATTCCAAGCTTTACTCAGATCGTTTACTTCTCTTTCCATGGGTGCCAGTTTAAGTCAGTTGCCCTTTTAAAGCTTTCCCCAAGTCTTTTCACTACATTATTATTCTTTTTGCAAATGTCCCATTTTACCATTTAGTTATATATTGTACTGTTTACTTAAACTTCCTTCAGACACTCTGCCTTCTATTAGTGCTTACATGTAACTGGGGATGAACAGAATCATTGCCAAGGTTTTAGAGCCTGGAAGACAATGACTGAATTATGATTCAGTCAAGAATCACACAGGGACTTGGTGCTCAAAAAATACTGCCTAATGTTAGGTATAGACTTAAAAAATGAAGTGTCATTAGCCAATGACACTCTTAGGTGTATTTGCATAAGTATATTTAAAACTAAGTAATTGGTTATATGTCAGAAATTAGCCCTAACTTTCTAACTTTACAAAACAGACTAACTACAGCTGTTGACCTACCTCCTGAATTTATTCATCTTTATATATCAAATTGCATCTCTACTTGTGAACAAATTAAGGATAAATACATGCAGGTAAGTTATAAAGATTTTTGTAAATTTTATAAATACCTGTCATGAAAATGGGCACACTAAGTTTTCTTCTTTTTCAGAATCGTTTGGTACGTCTCGTGTGTGTCTTTCTTCAATCCTTGATCCGTAACAAGATTATTAATGTGCAGGACTTGTTTATAGAAGTACAGGCCTTCTGTATCGAGTTCAGTAGGATACGAGAAGCTGCTGGCCTCTTCCGGTTGTTGAAGACATTGGATACTGGGGAACCACCTTCTGAGACCAAAATGTCAAAATAATACCTCATCTCATCGGAACCAACCATTCATTGTTCAGCTGTACTGTGATTTAATTTTGAAAACTGTAAAAACCCTAAGTGGATTGCTTGGTGTCGTGATATAAGCAACACTAGCTACCTAAAGCAAAGTTTTGCTTTCCTGGATGACTTTTTCCTTTAGAAAAATTTTTAGTAAGAATTTGGAAAAACTGTCTTTTAGGTGTCTCGCTGATGATTACCCATAGGCGAAATGGTTATCCAAAAAAAAAAAAAAAAAACAAAACATAAAAGTAGATGAGAAAAGTCTTTCTCACTAAAGAGCAAGGTGCCTATTTCTATTTAAAACAAAGGCTTCTGATAATCCAGTTTTGCTAAGGTTCCAATGTTAAATGTGTTTAATGAGAGTAAATGAAGATATTCTTGAGAATTTGCTATACTGCCCTTGAGGTGAAATCAGTTGAGTGTTTTTTAATCGAGTGGCAAACTGAAATTTCATCCTTGAACCCATTTGTGCACATAGCTCTTAACTTCTCATAAAGCAGAGTTTGAACCAAAGGACAGACATCCCTGTAACCTTATCTTTTCTTCTCATGGGGACACTTAATAGACAATAGAATGCCTTTCTTGGGCCTTCGATAAACATGAGAACTCTTAGAAACCTTTTTTGAAGCTGTAACAGCTGGTATAGTTTTCTGGGTTTTCTCGAAATGTTCGTTAGTTCTGTTATTCGTTTAAGATAGTCGTTTTTTGTTTGAACGACAAATATCAGTCAGTGCTTTGGGAAAGCAATGTCATCACTGAGGAACAGTCATGTAAAGTTTCATGTAAAGTTGCTTGCAGAGTGGGATGTGTGCCCTTCTGCCAGTGGGGCAGATGAACTGTTTGAGTAGGAGAGCAAGAGAGCTTCATGTGGGCCCTTAGCCCTTTTAGCTTTGGACAACAGTGCCTTATATTAAAGTTGTTTTTATAAACTATTTTCTGATGGTATATTTTTTCTTCAAGAAATGAAAAATGCCTCATTTACTAAGGTATTTTCAAAGCATATACTTTATAGGGAAATAATCTGTTCAATACAAATTACCATCCAGTCCAATTCTCAGCAAAAATTCAAGAAAACCAAGCCTCATAGGTTTGCGTACAAGTTTCAAGCTTGTAATTTGGGTGGAAAAGCAGTACTCTTAGCTTTATGATAAATCTTATGTATCCTTATGAAAGTAAGGGATCTGATTAAAGGAAATAAGGACCCAAACTGGTGTTAACAGAAGTGCCTTCACCCATTTAAGATGATGACAAATTTGATTTCTCTCAGTACCTAAAGTGGGGATTGCTGTTCTGCATATTAGCATTGGGGGAAAAGTTCACTATTTAAATACTTTCTGGGATGGTAGTTTCAACCACGCCACTGCTGGGAGTAACCAAGCCTCAGGCTCTAGGACCCACAACTCTGATAGGCCGAAACTCCTGCCTGAAAGAGACTCAACCAACACATTTCTTTTGGGAGGTGTGTCAAAGCCTTGCACTTAAAATAGTAGACAGCACAACTATACTTGGGGACCATTTTAAATGGAAATCAAAAGGTACAAAATTTCAGAAAATATGACACTAAATTGACCATGAAAAGGACATGTGCTGACAATTTGAGAGCTGAAACAAGGCTGTTTTTCACCCTGAAGCAGGACACACATCAGGACACTCAGAATCATCACTGTTCTACGTGTGTATAACACATGCAAGCACTGACTGACCTCAGGGTTACAAGGCAAATTTGCAAAAAAAGACTGCAAATAGAGTGCTGCTTATCATTTCAAGATCACAGTATTGGTGTTTACCTAAATGCTCAAATTTATTTTAAATACAAAAAATAGTAAAATTTAGAAAGCATTACACATACATATATATGAAAAAACCTAAGTTATGATTTACATTTAGAACACCAGAGAAAGAGTCTTCATTAAACGTGTTTAAAAGTGGAAGAAAGTTTACCTGAAGTACAAAAAACTACGATCCTGGGATTCAGTAACTGCAATCAACTTTATAGTGCACTCAGACGACTTCAACTTGATTGCCATGTTAAAATTTATCTTGAATTCTCTGGATTTTCTAGTTTCAATCACCTGTTAAAAAGGAGAAAGCACTAAGTAATAGGGTAGAAAAGAGAAGCTACTTCAAAAAGAATATTTGGAATCCTAAAATATACCTATTTCAAATAATTCCCTTTGTGGTTAGAAAACTTTAAAGAAATCGTGTCACTTTATTCTTAACATACATACACATCTTTACAAAATTTCAAGCAGCATGCACCACTTTTTCATTTTTATTACTTTCCCATGGAGAATGATGAATCACATACCTATTTTAAATACTGAGTGATATCCCTTTAAGATAACATTTTAAGGACATCTATATATGCATCGGAGGAACTTTTTATACATTTGTTAAATTCTCGTACCCTCTATCTAAGACATTTTGCTGATTTCATTTTCTATCCGGTCTGCTTTTTATGTAGTCACTATTCTCAGGAAGATCCCCAAGATGCTTCCAAAAGCACTTACATAATCTTAAGATTCAGTAACTGCAAACAGCTCAAGGCAGTAATGCTGCTCCAGAGTTTCTCATTAGTCCATAATACGCAGCCTACAACTCGGAAGAATGGATTGACTTAATTATATTTTTATATTAATGCAAATGCTTTTTTCAACTCATTTTATACTTTGCTGTTGGAATAAAGGTAAATTTCTAATGCATTACACTGTATAAATTGCACTTTTATAACTAGTAATGCATGTATTAATATTTTTAAAAAACATGTTTTTTAAAACTTTTAAGAACTAAACTGGAAAAGGTGTAGCTAGCTGGCTTTTCTAATTGACTCTGCTGTATCATGGAAGCACAACATATGTTATACCACAATATTAGCTCTGGTTTAGGACATCTTGTGCTTCATAAATCACAAAGGGATTACACTGCATGCGAAGAAATGGCTTTTAACCAACATGTGTACTTACCTCAAGTTCTAGTTAGTAATAGATACGCACTGATTTAATCTCAACCTTCACCGAGCAAATAAGCTTTAAATGTGCTCAAAATAAGAAACTGTTAGTGAACTTAACTATCTTACCTGGGAAATTAGGTTATACTGGGAATTCCATCCCAATGGGAACACACCTGTTCTTGAACGTCTATTATTTTTTATTGTCTTTATGACCCCCACAGTCCTCGATGAAGCAAGTACAGCATAAAGTACGTACAGAGGCATTTGCTACTTGTTGATGGCCCAGTGGTATCCAAGGGTCAGACTGTTTTTTCTTAAAAATATCTAAGCACTCTTTGGGGATGCCTTTCTTGGAAAGCTTCCCAAGGTACAAAGCTTCAATCCTGGTGTTACTGAGGTCAGACCAACGGTTCGCTTCAGGAGCTTTTGTCATCATGCACCCAGAGAGAGCAAACTGCTGCTGGGTGCACTGCAATTCGGCCTTTTATTGTCATCATTCCTCAGTAACCTTAGGGAGCCAGCTTTATGGAAAGGCTCTGTAGAGTCAAAATCCCTAAAGACTGCATTCAAGGAATCTTACCTGGCACAATTTGCTGTTTCCACCTCTCCTCCGGATTCTTCCTGGTTTTCTGACAGGAGACCCAGAAGCAGCAGACTACATACCGAGTGCTGCATGCATGTTCAGCATATGCTGCCTCTTTCACATGCTGTTTGCAAACTTTCATAGTTTAAAAAAGAAAAACCAAAAAAAGTGTCTCTACATTTGTGAACAAATAGCTTTTATGACCATTGTTAAAACAAATATGATTACTGCCATAAATAATCTTAAGTAAATCTAGTATACACGTTCTTCATTTATATTCTCTGTTCCCAGCATGTCAACTTTTTTTTAGCAAAAATTCTGGTAATATTTGATTATCATATTTCCATCTTAAACCTATCAATGGAAAACTTTTCCCTTTTAAGGACTGAAGAGTTTTCTATCTCCTGCTAATTTCTTTTTCTATTAAAGACTTGTGTTTCTAGAAATTAAACTTACAATTCTTCCAATCTCTTCTATTTATAATTTAGTGTCCAAACTTTCGAATTAAGGAAAGCTACATTTGACAGCCCCTGATTAAGACATCACAGTTATGTAATTATCAAAAACAACTGACCTTGATCTGTCATAGTATTTAAAAGTCAGTTTCATTGGCTGCTGGGAAGAACTGTTAATTAAAGCATTTCTCCCAAGGATGTTTCTTAAAATACAAAGAAGCCAACAACCTACTTGGTATAAAATCAAGGACATATGTTCCTATCCACAGTGAACAACAGAAGGCTAAATTCAAAGATAATGACTATTACAGAAACCTACTTTGAGGCTGTGTGTTTAAATGAGAGCTCAAAGACAAATTTTCTCTTCTAATAGCTCCACAAACTGAATCTGCCCAGAGTTTATCACTTCAGTAAAACTGTTTACTTACCAAGTATTTCACCATGAGTGACTACAATCAAAGTATGGTAAATAGTTTGAAAAAAATAAGCTCTAAAAACTTTGTATCCTAGATACAGCTATAAGAATAAATTCTTTAAATTAAAATTTTTTTCTCAATAAACATTTATTTTTACCAACAAAATAAAAATATACAGTAACTAGTTTAGAATCAACAAAGGACTACAATTTCAAGTTCTAAAAAAGTTAACTCTTAACAGAAAAAGGGAGGGTGGGGGATGTTTACTTAATCACTTTATAAACTTAGTGGTCTCCAGAAAGCTTTACATTAGTCTGGTCCTTTCACCTACAAGAATAGCAAATCTAAGTAGGAAGGACAGGTGATTAAACAAGCTCAGGGTCATTAAGTTTGCTTTAAAATTAATCGAGAAAATTGTTTACTTATTTATTTTGTTACAACGATCAAAATTATAAACATTAAATTGCAACTGGAACCACATATTCATCATTTACAAAAAAAAATCAGTCTGCCTACTCAATTTCCTTAAAGCAATGAAAAACTTAATGCTCATGTAAAATACAGAATCTTCACATTTTCATTTGTAGAAAAAAATGAACAAATTTCCGTCCCCATCAAGGTGTCATAAGAAATTAATGAAAGGGGAAAATGTAAACCCTAAAGTTATCTAATGCTCTTCTGCTAATTCCAAAGAGAAAACAACAATGAAGATGTGTTCTCAGGTTTCGAAATCTATATATAATACTAAGGTGCAAGGTGCTGTAGGTTTCTCTCATCCCATTTACAAGAAAAGTCTTTCCTCCAGGGAAAACTGAATTTACACAATTTCACTTCAACCAGTCTGTGCTTAGTCTAAAACCATCCTTGAGAGACAGAATCTCATTTATACAGTACCATAGTAGCTAGTCTAGTATTTAGAAACAGCACCCATCCTGTCTTAGGCATGCCTTCCCCAGTTGTCAACTCTGTAATGGTCTGAAATAACATACTGTTTATCGTAAACATATTTTAGTAGATAAATATATAAAGACTAATCAAAAAGTCTCTTTAAGAATAAAATATCTTAGCTCTTTTTTTTTTATCAAATCGAAACCTGAAAGGTAAAAGAATGTACATTATTTTCAAATATACAAACTATATGCTGAAGTAAAAAAAATAGAATGTCCTTTAATTCAAAGCTCTGTCCGTGCCGCGTTGGTAGGAAGTGCGCTAGGAGACTGGTCCCCCATGCTGAAGGTCGCTCCTGCCTGTTTCTACAACAAAGCAACAAAAGCCAGCGTTAGCCAGTTGGCATATTCTGCACTTCAATTAAACATCGTTGCTCATTTGGAAACTATATTTAAAGAAATTACAGAAAATTTTAAGTAAAATGTACATGTAAAAATGACAACGCATTGTACATAGTCAAGAAAAGTATATAAACATTCTTCCCACATACACTATGTTTTCCAGTATTAGCCTAATCAATATTAATCTGATCAGCATGGTGCTATAAAAAAAGATACAGTCTGCATTGGTGATGTTAGACTATATTTTCAAAAGTAAGACTAATAGCTGTGGTGACGATGATGGTGTCACCACCCATGAATGCAAGAGCTAACATTTATAGATCAGCTCAACGAGGTAAAGACTGTATGTTATCCTCATTTTACAAATGAGGCACAGAGAGGTTAAAGTATCTTGGAAAGGAGCTGATATTCTAATCTAGACTGTCTTTATATTACTAAGGAAGAAGAGTACAAAATAATTTCAGCACAAAAGGTTTCTTATAGTAATAGGATACTTTCTTAAATACAGGAGAACAAAATTCTTTGAACGCACATACATTAGAGCTCAGTACAAGGCCAACTGTTCAATGGAAGGGACACTAACCAGAGAACACATTCTCCAGTGATTTTGTAACCTGGCTTCTTTTTCTACATCTTTATTTCTAACCCCTATTTGAAATTTATTATCTCAGTTCTCAGAGGGCATTTGAGTAAAGACACTGACAAAATGACAAACTAATGCACTACAGGGAACAAGAATGTAGGAAAATCTAGAGGCTGCTTTTGAAGGATGTTTCATCAGGATGAGAGAGTTTCATCTGTCTTTAAGTATCTCAAGGGTGGTCAAGTACTAGAGAAAACAGATTTCAATTTCTCTTTTTTCTGGAGACTGAAGGCAAAAGCAAAAATTAGATCGGTATGCTGAATGAATACAACTGAATTCCTAAATTGAATTCCTAAAAATAAGAGGTGTGTCCAAATGGAAGGCAACGCTGCGTAAGGGAGGGCAAGAGAGGGAATATGGGGGGGGCACGGAGACTCCCCGTCCCCCTCCCCCACACATAGTCCCAGCAGGAGGCCAGAGCCCTGGTTAGGGCAATGCCGTGCAATAAACCAACCTCCCAGCTTTCTAATTCTGAGTCCAGTCTCCCTTTCTTTCACAATGCTGTCTTTCCTCCTTTGGTACCCACTTAAAACTTAAGCTCTAATATCTCTATCTTTGCCTCACAGATCCTAAACACGTAAAAAATGAGAAAGAGATTCAGTTTGAAAATTATAGATTTGGAAAAATATGCTTCCTGTTCCAGGAAGACTAATTTAAAAATCAGAATACTCAATAATCTATAAAATAATCTGCACATGAATTCGATTTTAATATAAATTGAAAGGACTTTCTTTTACTTTAAACATGATTTTAAGATTAATCTTGAAAATGCAGAAAAATCCAGAAATTATTTTAAAAGAATAATAAAGATGAAGGAATTTGCATTGTCTTACAAATATCAAAACATATTATTGTTATTTGCTAAACAATATTAGGACAACTGGTTAAATATTTGGGAAAAAACTGGTTAATTAAATCTCTTCAATTATGTAGATTAAAGATTTAAGTGTAAAATACAAAACCACAAGTATTAGCAAAACAGGTTGATATTTTTAGAATCCTGAAATGAGAAAGGCTTTCCTAAGTTAGCATGCTGTCAAAGGCAAAATCATGGAAGAATGAGAAGTTGAACTAAATAAAAATTTTAAATTTCTAGCTAAGCAAAATATATCAGCAAGTCAAAGATACAGAAATCAGGATCGGGTCTGTGTATATAATACAATATAAAGACCAAAGTGCTCTCAGAATCAGTATGAAAAAAGGATGAAATGGGCAACTCAAAAAGAACAAACGACCAACAAATATGAAAAAAGATAATCTCTTCAGTAATGAAAAAAATGCAATTCACCAAGCATCCTGGGATTCTCCAAACTCTGAAGTGCCCAAATTGGACTAGACACTTGTTTTAAAAAATGGGTTTATAAAATTTAAAGCAAATATTAATTATATATATATATATATATATATATATATATATATATATATATCAAAGGTTCTTCAAAATACCTCCCAAAGGGATCATTGCTTTCCTCTTTATGCGTATTCTGTAAACTATAATTCAGGTCAGGAAGGCTTGTGATAGAATGATAGAAAACAATTAGACAAGTGATAAACATATGCATAATGATTTAGAAGTGTCACTGATAATAAAAGTCCATCAAAAGGGTTTAAAGAAATAACCACAATAAATCCAAAATGTAATACTGTGTAGCTATACAAAATCACGTACCTATTGATATAGGAAGAACTTCATACACTGGACATAGGTGACCTAATAGTACATAAAATGACATTCTCTCCATCCTTAAACACAGAAAAAGCTAAAAAGGTATTTATTGAAATGTTAAAATGGTATTTCCAGGTGTAAGACTATGGTTTTCATTTTTGTTTTTTTCTGTATGTTATGTATTTATTTTCTTTCAACAACTGATAATATGAGTTCGTTTTATAATATGCAGGCTACTTACCTAGTAAGGCTGTGTTTTCACCTGAATCTTCCTTAAAAGTGGTATCGCACTGTGCCACGGGTTCATTAGTGGAAGACAATGGTGAGTTGCTCCCGTCACTTCTGTCATCTTCTTGGACAGTAATACTCAAATCTGCAGCCACAACACTACCAAGGGACGATTCTGGAGCAGGCATCTCCTGCACATCCTCAAGCTCTCCCTTGAGTTAGAACGAAAGAAACTGTCTAAGTAATACAATCAAAGCTTATCTGTCATCTTTTGTTCATAATTCATACAAAATGTTTACTTTTATACCCAGAATATGGCAAAAAGTATATTGATGTCTTCATTTAACATCAGAAAACTACTTCTGAATAAGCAGCTAAGACCTAAACATTTTTTATTTTAAAAACTATTCTTCCCCTTGATACAAGCAATGCTACCTTTTAAACTATTTGCTGACAGAAGTGGAGCTTTTGTTCCAAACACCATCCCATCTTCTTGAACAGAGGCTGGGATTCAGCCTAGCTGTCTTGTCTGCTGACCACTTCCAGCCTTAGCCATGAGTTCTAATCACCGTCTCCAACTCTGTCCTTTCCCAAAGCGAGGCACTAGGGTTTCAGTGATGAATGAGGTTGCTGAACAACCCAGGGCTTCAGACTGGATTCTGGTTCACTTAAAAACATCAGCTGTCAGTTTGCCTCTACTGCCCCCTCTCCCACTTGTTGCTTTAAAGAGGAAAAAACTGAAAGTAAGGGCCGAGACTTTGAGCATTACTACATTAGGTCTCAACATTTGTGGGCTATCCAGAAACCTTGTTTGGTTAATGCCAGAGTCAAAGCTGTATGAGGTTAGATGAACCCACTGGTAACACGACCTTCGAAACAAGGGGTCTGGGAAGCTTGACAGACTGAGAAAGTCACCTTTGCTTCAAGTGAGAACACCACACAGGCACGACCCCTGTCCTCTGGGCTAAGAGCACTGCTGGTCAGCTGTTCCCACAGCAGCTCCAGTCATATCCTAGTACCCTCACCTCCCCAATAGCACATGGCATGTTGCTGCCTTCTTGTCAGTAACCAAACACACTATCAGAACGTGACTCCTGGCATACCCAGCAACAAATCCTGGTGAGCTGACATAACATCCATATTTGCTCAGCCCACCCTAATCAGTTGACCCAAGAAGTTACATAAATACCTGCCAAAATGAACTACCTGCCAGTCTCAAACCTCACATGGTCACACCCCTGTGGATACATTCTCAATCTGCAATATACTCATCTGGGGGGCAAATCCTTTAACATCTAGCTAGAACGCCCCTCTAAAAACCACTCCCTGTCTCTTCTCATGTCCACTCAGCAGAGTACATCTTTCCCCTGCTCTCAGAGCCTCTCTCACCATGCTGCGTTTGGGCAGACACCTTGGCCCCCACCAGTCCACACAGTGAAATCCCCAGGAGTCTGAGAGTAGAAGGATTGTGTCTTATTCATCTGTCTCCCCAGAGCCAAGTTCAGAGCCAGTACCTGGGTTAGCATTCCTCTGATAAATGCTTGCCAAATTAATGAAAACGATATGTGACAAATGGCACATCAAAGTGGTTAGAGCTGCAAAAGGACCACCTTTGATATCTGTGTGAAGGGGTCCTGGTGCCTCTCCCACTGAGGCCATTTTCTTGGCAATGAGAACTAGTTTCAGTCACTATATAAGTCTGTGTCATAACTATAAAATCCAACAAAGGAGGAGCCACTGGATCTAAAGAAAATAGCATATTTTCAAAAGATTTTTAAAAATTAAAGGCAAGACAAGCCAATTACATAATTTGATTTAAAGTTACTACAAGTTTCTGTTCTTCAAAAAAGAAATTAAGCTTTCTAGGGATATATATTCTAGCATTCTGAAATTAACATTCTAAGAAAGCAACCCAACCTTAAGTAAAATGAAGAATCCCTTAAGAAGCACAAATAGGCAATTACAAAATAGTCGTGGGGATGAAAAGTACAGCTAATATTTTAATAACTATGCATAATGCCAGGTGGGTCCTAGACTTATCAGGGGGTTTACTTTTTAAGTTATAAAATGTCTAACACCTGAAACTAATATTAAATGTCAACTATAACTGGAAAATTTTTAAAATTTAATTAAATGAAGAATCTTGATTTTAATATATGAAATATACATGTAGGAATATTTCCAAAAACAAAACTCACAAGGATCAAAGTCTCAATGCTAATCAGTGAAATTTCTTGTATGCAAATTTTCAGAAATGCAAAGCAAATTTAAAGTTCCTGACTAATGAAGAAAAACTTAAAATGAGCTTCAGAGTATATCTAAGGAAAAGGAGAAGGAAAACTTGGCCAAGAAGAAATCTGTTAAGTTGCCTGGATTCTGCTGTTTAAATGCTGTCCCAGAGAGGTACATCTGCTTGTCTGGATGGAGCAGAGTCGATGAGCCCAGTTCATAAGAAGGCATGTTACAAGCTAAACAAAGCCATCATTATTAAAAAGTAATAAATGAATATTAGAAATTTTAGAGGAAAGACAATCTAGATATCAAAGCAAATGAGTTTTCAGTAAGGCAGTTCTCGAATGCTGACCTCCCCGCTTTCTGTGTGCCTATGAGGGCATTCCAGATTCACACTTAAAAAATACAATTCACAGGAAACCACAACAGTTATTAGAGCAGTTATCTTGAAACCACCTGAGCAGATATGCTAAGCTAGAGGGTGAGAACACTAAGATCTGCAGCCCTCACGGCCATTCTGGCTTTAAGTTGCATAAAATGACCATAAAAAAGCCTCTCTGCAGTTTCTAACTCTAAAATACTACCAAAAACTCTAGCAAGAAGATAAGTATATTTTATACTTACATTAGGTCTTTCAAAGATCTTTATTCCAAAACTATTTACTATTTAATCAAGAATATTGAGACATTAATAGTTTATATGAAGACTCTAAAACAATAAAAAATGTAACAATCTAGGAGAAAATCTGTTCTCATCTATGTCCCCCCTTCTGGATAGGATAGTATTTAAGAGCTTGGACCCTGGAATTAAGCAAACTTGTGTCTGAAAGCCAAATCCCCTTTAACTAGCTGTGACCTTGGGTGAGCAATTTAGCATGGGAGTTTCTCATCAGTAAGACAGTGACAGCAGTACTTATCTCACAGAGGGCTGTGAGAAGCAAATGTCGTGATGCTCATACGGCACTCAGCACATGGTTGGCTACTACTCTGTGCTCTCTCTCACTTTGCCCTCCTGTCTGTTTTCTGAACAAGGCCCTATGATCATCTGAGTATCAAACTGATGGAGTAAATTCAATACAGGACAAATTTCCCCAGCACTATTTAATTCTGAAACCCAGAAATTGGGAGAACTGGTATCAGGAATTGTTGGCTTCGGCTTCCTCATATATAAGATATATACCTTGAGCCAGAAATGTCTGAGGCTCCTTCCATTTCAAACATTTTATAATTCTTCTTTATAGGAGACTGACTAGCACATATATATTCTGCAAAGTATTGTACCAAAATATAGTGCTCCGAGTAATTAAAAACTCAGGAAACATCTAGCATATTATTCTATATTCACAAATTTAGTTCATTAATTTTTGGGAATTTCTAAAGAATTCATTTTTAATAAAGACGAAAATTTCTTCAGGAACCACAAGGACGTCAGAACTATTCAGCCCATCCCTCTTGCCTCTGATCAGTAATGAAATTCTATCTCTCGGGAAAAACGGGGGGCAGAGACTGAATGAATATAAACAAAAATGTAACAAACCCAATATCCCAGGGCTTTGATGACATCAAGTTTACACATTGGACACGTGCGGTGATCCAAAAGCCATGGGTCAATGCATATTCTATGAAAAATATGCCTAAAAAAATTAAGTATGTGTTAATGTTTTAAAATAAATGTTTATATCTTATAAAGGAGATAACACATTCTACCAACTTATCTTCTTATTACAAATTAAATAGTATCAAATCAACATTCTAGTTCTATTCACTTACCCTAAATACTTATCTATTCTATTTTCCACATTAGACTCAAAGAGTTAATTTCTCCTTAATTGCACAAAAATAGCATGTTTTATTTTCACCTCATGCTAGGTTGTATTTTTAATGTGCTTTTGACACCCTTTTAGGAACAAATATGGCATAAGTAAACCAACAGTAAACTAATAAGAATAAAGTAATACTAAACTGATAGCATCTTATACAAGTCCATCAAATGGCTCAAATGGAAATATAGAAAAACATTAACAAATCATCTTTGGGTTGCAGGCTTAAAAAAACATTTATATTCTGTCTTATGTATTTTTGAATACTCTACATTTTTCTATAATGAACACCTATCCCTTTCAGAATCAAAAAAAAAGAAAAATCACTTATGTATTTTCTTCTTTTACTGATTTGTCTAGTTGGCTCTTACCTGATAAAAATGAGGAGCTAAGAGTTCGGGTATTGGAGCCAGGCAGACAGGGCTCCAATACTAGCTGTATGACTTGATACTGTGACTCTGGACTAGTCCTTGACCTCTACACTGACACCACAGGCTGTTCTGAGGAGCATATGTATAATGTGCTGGGCACAGGAAATACTCAGTAGTTTACCACACCAAAATCTGCCAGAACAGTTAAAAATAACAGTACTTAGTTACACAATATAGCCTAGTCCAGCTTCTCTTTTGACCTTTTCATCTTCAAACTGAAAGTAATTCACCAAAGGAATTATTTTATAAAAACATAAAAGAAATATGTTGGCATTATTGGAGAATTTGTTCAATAAAACACAGGAGAAAATGGGCAGGAAGCCAAAATCCCTAAGAAGGAGACCAGAAAATGTGCACATGTCACATATCTGCTCATGAGGGTCAAATACAAAACCCAGGTGAAATACAAAAATCAAGATATCTCTGATGCCAGGAAATTAGCCTCAAATTGCATCTTTGTGCAGCATCCCAACCATTAAGTCAGAAAGATCTGCCCCCTAAACCAGCCTAGAATACAAGTTTTCTATTTTAATAATTTCCTATAGGACATAATCGACCTATACTGACCCCAATTCATTAAGTATTCATCACACCAATGCCCTCTAAATACCTGTAGATTTAAGTTATATTTTTATTCAGGAAATTTTCATTTTGTATTTCTGATATTTATTCATTTCCTTCACAATTATTGAGAATTTAACCTACTATAAAGTACTTATACATATACTAAAGTACTTAGCAAACATAATTATATATTAACTCGGGACTTGCTTCTACCAGGTATGAAGTATAATTAAAACTGATCAAACTTAAACATATTATAATTTTTGTACAGCCTTCCGCCAACAAAGCAATTCTTTTAAACTTATCGAATTCTCCATTAAAAAGGAAACATAACTTCCTATTGCTAAAAAAAAATAATCCTCTAACATACCTAGAGTAAGAGGAGGAATATTTATTTTACATAATCCCCAAAAGAACCCAAACCCAGGGAGCAAATAACAGCAAACCACTGCCTTCCCTGACCTACTTTCTGTCACCCTTTCTGGCCCTCTCAGGATGCCTTCACCTGTCATACTTCAGTTTCTTTGCTCCTTACACAGCACACTTTTTAAAAAGCCAATCCATGACAAAGATATATAATGGGTCTTAATAGTCACTTACAGTTTCCTAAGCAAAGCAATTTATTTATTTTTTTTTTAGGCAAGGCAACCTTTGGTTGACCTTGTCACCTTACAATCCCTTATTTTTTAGGCCTACAGCGCCTAGTCTTCCTAGGTGGTCTCCCATCCAAATACTAAGCAGGTCCGACCTTGCTTAGCTTCCAAGATCAGACAGGATCGGGCTTGTTCAGGGTAGCATGGCCATAGACGCAAAACAATTTTAAAGCAGTACAATAAAGAGGCCTTAAAGACTGGAAATGTCTTTTCTAAAGGATGAGATCATCATGAGGTCATCACGATAGCAAGACTTTCATGTCATAAAGACATGAAAATCCTATTCTAGAAATCTGAAAGCTGTTAAGTAATGAAGTAACAAGAACATACTTGCATGGCAGAATTCTGATAACATCCTTTACTTTAAAATTTTCAATACACACTGCACAATTCTCAGCTTCAACATCAATTCCCTGTAAAAAGAAGAGAAAAGAGTTTACTAATCTGGGTATATAGTATATCCTTGTTAAAACAATGATGAATTCTAGTCTACACTGGTACAACCTGAAACTAAACTCACAATTTTCACTCAGTAGTTACTTTTTACCACTATCGAGAGAATATTTAAAGAACCTGGCTGAAAATTTTTAAAATTTCATTGTCTACCTAATCAGACATAAAAAGTGGTTATATACAAGGCTAGTGTTCATGTTTTAAGGGCTTTAGAAATGCAAATGCCTGCTTTACTATGATAAGTTATTTTTCAAATATAAAACTTATGGAGAGAATGAATATCCAATAAGCTGCTTGTTTCCTGGAATTACCAAAAGCAAAATCTAGAGCATGTTCATGAGAACTGGCTAAAGAACAGGTTACAACTTGCAAATGAGAAGATGCAAATGACTAAATATCTGAAAATATTCTATACCTTCTTATGATAAAAATTACAAATTAAGTTACAGTTTTTCACCTATCAAATTAACAAAGGTAAAAAGAAACAAAAATTATAGGGAAGGAAGCAGTCTTGAGACAAAATTTCCACTTCGAAGAACTTATGGTTTATAGATGTTTTGGGGGGTCAATTTCCACTTTCCTGAGTACCCCCCTAGATCTATCTACCTGACCACATCCCATCAACCAAAGCAGGCAGGGCCAGAGTGGTCAGCTGATCGAGGCAGGCCAATGAGACTCTCATTATCAGGATTCTGTAGGTGGCTACAACTCCAGCAAAGATAATTTTATGGAACTTGGCTACAGCATACGTACATAATTATTAAAAAATATATTAAGTCATATTTTGTGCTTGACTTGTTAACAAGCCAGCAATCAAGAATGATTTTATAGACTGTTATCAAAGATTGTATTAAATGAACTTGATAACACTTAAAATTATATTGTAACTAAAGTAAATATCACTCGTTTATCATATGCCATGCAAGAGTGATAAAATAACTTTTAAAGTCCCTGACAGTTTACAAGCTTATACAGTACTGTGAATTTATAAGAAAAGAAAAGTTAGAATACTAGTCTCCAGAACTGGACAAGATGAAGATGTAGGAAAAATAACATTTTTCTGCACAAGTTTAAAAATATAAAATCATTGGAAAATCCATGTTTATACCTCATGGACCATTTATGGATCCTCTTTTTTAAGCCATTAATTTGACAGCTTTTAAAAAAGCCTGTGGAAGCAGATTTTCAAAAATGTTCTGTATAGAAAGAGGATAGTAACAATTTATGTATGTTCTGAAAGACTCAATTCACTAAATTATACATATGAACCTACGAATTCTTACATTTAAGAACTGTGATTTCCTGATAATGGAGAGTAGAAGACCCATCCAAGAGGAACATAAAACTACATGCTTGTTAAGTCACTGGCTATGCAAAATGCATGCAGTTTGTCACAGACATTCACTGGAGACTCTCTCCCCCTGGATCTTTGATTTGTAAACTGGATGCAAACCTTAACCCATAAGATGGGATACTTTTTAAAAACTTTTGGTGCATTTGCATGGAAAGACATCTTGCACAAACTATTAAAACTCAACTGTTACTACAATGCATTAGGGAAAAGATGGCAGCCAACAATTCCAGGAGTATCTTAATATTAAAGCTATCACATAAACCATTAATATCAGATTCCAAAGTTTTCAAATCAAAGGTTTATAAATTAATGTGTTTAGTAGATGAAAAAAACCGATATCTACCATAAGTGCAGTTTCTTTTCTTTCTTTTCTTTTTTTTTTTTGAAGGGAGACTAGAAGGTAGAATATAGTGTGGTTCAAAAACAGTAAGATAAAATGAATTATCAAATGACTGAACCAAACCATAGCTATGTCAACAGAGTTGTCATAGTTCGTGGCAAGATGCACTATTAAAAGAATAAACACTACTGTGTTAGCTACTCCTCTCATTTTAAGGAATCTACCCTCTAATGCTTGAGGACCTCCCGCCATCATGAACAACACGTTATCTATCCAGACCAGGAATTTCATGACCAATAGGCTACTTCGATGAAATGATCATCAACATCCTTCATCCTGGAAAGACAACAGTACCTAAGACAGAAATTTGGGAAAAACTAGCCAAAAATGTACAAGATCACACCAGATGTCATCTTTCTATTTGGATTCTGAACCCATTTTGGTGGTGGCCAACCAGTTGTGGCATGATTTATAATTCCTTGGATTATATAAAGAGAAATGAACCCAAACATAGACTTGCAAGACATGGCATGTATGAGAAGAGGAAGACCTCAAGAAAACAGTGAAAGGAATGCAAGAACAGAATAAAGAAAGTTAGGGGGACTGCAAAGGCCAATGTTGGTGCTGGCAAAAAGTGAGGTGGAGATTGGACAACAGAAGAAATAAACATTTGTTCAGTGACATCCGTGGTGATCAGATTTTTCATCAGAGGATTAATAAACTAAGAACTTAAAAAAGTTTCTTTTGTTAAGAACAAAAAAAAAAGGTATCTTTAAAAACATCTTTTCTCTCCTCCACAAATCCCAGTATCTTCTCTCTATAATTAGGGGCATCAGAGGGAAAGGACATGTCTCAGATTCAACAGAAAACTTAAATTTTCAAGGGTCTGTGGTGGAGACCTTAAGTTCTTTATCTTCTTTTGTGTCATCGGGTCAGACCAACAGGTAGAACTTTCTTCGATAACAGACATATCAGCCCTGTCAAGGATGGTAGCAACCAGCCAAAGTGGCTATCTGAGCATTTGAACGTAACTAGTGTGAAAGAGGAACTGAATTTTAAGTTGGGTTTGTTTTTTTTTTATGATTTTCAATAATACTATATTACCTGTAGCATTTTAAGATTATTTTTCATTTAACAAATGTCTTATGACTCCCAGTTTGTGTAATATGTATGTGTACAATGAAGACATGAAGAGCATTTGTTATCTCCTGTTCTGCCTATAACATACTCCAGTCATCTTCATTGTGCCTAATCAAGTTAGCCCTTCCCTCCATCCTTGACTTACTAGCCCTTCTCCCAGTATTTGACTCTGTTGATTGCTCCCCTCCTCCTTGGACCTTTTTTTTCTTTTTTTTTTTTTTTTAAGTTTCAGGTATATGGTACATTGGTTAGGCATATATATCGTTTATAAAACAATCCCCCTAATTGCTCTTTCTCTCCTCTGGCTCTCCATCTAGCCATTACATTAACACTAACTGCATTCCCTATGCAGTGCTCCCCATCCCATGACTATTGACTACTAATTTGTAATTTTTAACCCTTTACCCCTTTTTCATAGTCCCCATCCCCCTTCCCCTCTGGCAGTCACCAGATTTTCCTCTATATTTGTGAGGTTTTTTTATTAGTTTGTTATTTTTGTTCCTTAGATTCCTTATATAAATGAAATCACATGGTATTTATCTTTCTCTGACTTATAACAACATCAGCATAATAACATCTAGGTCCATCATGTCGCTGAAAATGGTAGGATTTCATTTTAATGGCTGAGTAATATTCCATTGTATATATGAATTTTAAGTTTAGCTGTACATAAATTAATTTAATATCAATTACCCATATGTAAATTCAAAAGCACAGGTCTGAAAGGCTCATCACATACTACTGACAAGCCTGCTTTAGAGTAAACACATATAAAAGGTAGTACTAACTCAAAAGAGCCAAAACTGTTCAACACTGTGAATTTAGCAAATTGAAAAGCATTACTTACACACAGACATACAGTCTACTCTAAACCAAACTAAAACAAACAAAAAAACCCATAAAAGTGGTACCTTTTCTCCATGCTTTATAGTATGAAGTGGAAGCTGGCCAATAATTTTCTTGGTTTCTTTTCTATGGCTCTTAGGTAGGAAAAAATATATATATCATAATTGAAAATTTTATGTTAAATCACTATTTTTAAAAAAATATAAGAAAGCTGATAGGAAAAATTAATTTAAAAAGCAAAGTTAAATGATTACAATGGAAATAACTTTAAAAATTACTATATAAATCTTAATGTATAAAACAGCCACATATAACTTTAAGAGCTGCTTGATCAAGAATATTCACTTTCAATTTCATGTCTGAAAGAGAACCCAATTCCAATTCTTATGTTTAAATATTGGCAAGAAAGTAGTAAGCCAAGGATGGGGCCACCACATGCCCATCTATTAACACCTAAAGGTAAGAGGTTTCCTAGTCATCAGGTAGATAATGACCTCTAAATGACTGACCACAGCCACAAAGCCAGGAAGGGCAACTTTTCAAGACAACAGAGGTGAGTGTGAAATTTAAAAGGCCTGCCTCTGGCTCCTCACCTGTCCTCCTCTTAGCTGTTACTGAGACAGTGTCTCTCTGCAGATAAATGACCTTGAAAGTTGCTCCACAAAGGGAGACAAAAAAGGCCCTCCCACTCTGCTCATCGCCTTGGGGCCCTGGGTTCTCTTTATAAACACAGAACCAGGTCCCCTCTACTTCATGCCTATCATTCTTTTATATCTGGAAAAGGACAAAGAGGGTATCTGCAGGAGCAAAATGTGCAAAAAGTGACCCAGGTTTAAAGGTATTTAATTTCTCACAGAACAGAATATTTAACATATTCTAATTAAGAACTTATTTTCAGGAAGATCGTATTGTTTAAATATCAATGAGTGAAAATGAAATTAAGAATAGGGTCCAATATAACTTCAAACAATATATATGGGAAAACTTACAAAATATCTTTTAAAAAGTAAAGTTGAAAAGAGTTATTCATAATTACCTGACTTCCAAACTGTGAGCCAGTATACAGGAAACGCTGTATATAGTAAAATATTAGCCAGGCTAATGAGATAATCATCATGGTGATGAAGGCGATGGCCACAAACACCACTGACTGCCCACTGATGAACTCCTGTACGTGACGGGTGCCAACTTCTATGGTCATCTTGACTGAAATTCCTTTTTGCACCAGATCCAAAATTTCTTTTCCTTTTGGGTAGCTAACCATAATGACCACTATACTTCCTGTTCCTGTAAGAAAGAACAAAGAAATCAATTTAAACAACATAAAATATGTTAAGAGAAACACGAGAACACTATGGCTCATCCATGTATATGTCCGAAAACTTAAGTAAAATGGGTAATTTTTAAGGAAAACATTAGTTACCAAAATTGGTCCCAACAAAGAAAACAGACTGATTACGTGAGAAGTAGAACAAATCACTAAGAACTACCTCTCCAAACAGGAGCCCCTACTCAGTTTCACAGATGAATTTTACCACCAACCATTTTAAGGACAAATAACACCAATGATATTTAAATAATTCCAAAGCAGATTAAAAAAAAAAGTTTTAAAATAATTTCTAAGATAATAAAACCAAACATGGTAAAGAAAAAACAAAAGGACCATACTGACCAATTTCACTTATAAATGTTAATATAATGTCTAAAGCATGCCCATTACACTCAGGGAGAAAATCTGAGGATTTCTATGGTCACTATTATTTCATATTTTTCTGAAGGTATGAGCAGACATAGGACATGCACACCAAATAAAACCCTATCCATGTATATACAACCATAAAACATTAATAGGATTTTTAAAATCTTTACAATGCTGCTTCTAAAAAAGCTGTTTCTGAAATTCATTCACTTAGAGGAAATCAAAAATGACTGAGAAAACTTTTTAAACACTAAAACCTGGACTAGCCTTTATATTTAAAGTAAGTAGAACAGTGTGATAGTAACACAAAAATTGATAAGAATAACGGGACAGGAAAAAAAGTCCAGAAATTAGACCCAAATATCTAAAAGAATTTAGTAAAAGATAAAAGAGCAATTTCAAATCAATAGGGTAAAATGGAGTATTAAAAATAGTGTGGGGGCAACTGGGTTATCATCTGAGGGGGTAAAAAAAAGCTGTATCCCTTCACAACTTATGCCCAAATAAATTCGAACTAAATCAAAGATTGAAATATGTAAGGAAGAGGAAATACAGAAGAGCCAGGAGAAACATGGTGGTTTAAAAATAAGTAATATTGAAGAAAAACTGTTCCAAGTACTAAAAACCACCTAAGAATTTCTTAAAAAAAAAAAAAAAAAAAAACAGAAAAAGATAAAAGAGATTTGACCACTCATATAAAAATGAAAATTTTCTGCTAAAAGCGCAAAATCAAGGCATCAAGATCATAAAAGCAAATGGCCAATGGAGAAAAATACATGTAACATAACAAAAATACAAAATTAATTTCCTATTTAAAAAGGAGCAGAAAAACAAAGGAAATGAAGTCAGTTTGCAGAAAGGAAAACACAAATGGGTTTTATTTTTTTAAATAGCTTTAGCGAGATATAATTAACACACCATAAACTTCACCCTTTTAAAGAATACAAGTTAGTGGATTTAGTATAGTCACAGAGGTTATGAAATCAACACCACTATCTAATTCCATAACATTTATCACCCCCAAAAGAAATGCTGTACCTATTAGTGGTTGCTCTCCAAAAAATGGATTTTAAACATGAAAAGTCATGGTACAAAAGAAAACAGTATACCTATAAGACAGCAAAGGTCAAAGAGTTTGATACACTATACTAGCTGGCAAGAGTAAGCACGAATTTGCACTCCCGCACACTTCCGGGGAGCGAATTACTACCATCTAGTATGAAGGGCAATGGCTATCAAAGAAATTGTAAACACACACATCTCTCCTGACCCAGAGATTCTACATCCAAGAGCTTAATTGCAGACATATATATATATGTGTATGTGAGATATCTATAAAAATATTGATTGCCAACTTTTCTCCTAAGTTTTTGCTATCACAATATGCACGTACAAGACTAAGAATTCTATAAATCACAGCCATGTATACAGACTGAGGCAGCAGCTGTCAATACTGACAGTACTCGATAGACAGGTGAAAAAAAAAAAGCAATACATAAAAATGTGTGGACAAGAGATCTGTATAGTCACAACACAGCACGTCTGGAAGGCCACCCCCAGAGGCTGCGGACTCTAACCACTTCTGCTAGAGGAGCTTACAGCCTCATGATAGCGCTATTTTGTCATAGAGAAATGTAACTTGTACAAATCCACTGTGGCCCTTGGCCAGTGGGATTTAGTTACTGAAACACCAGAAGGGCATCCTTCTAAGGTGACTCCTATCTGGAAGCAGATCCTATGACCTGGGCCTAAAAGTGTCACTTGGCAAGAACTGAAGTTGTCTGAGCTCTCACACAATCTCCATGTCATCACAGGGAGATGGGATACAGAGTAAGGCATTTCCTGCCTTCAGGAAAATAAACATCTAGTAGCTAAGAAAGACAAGTACAGAAACAATTATGATAGTTATGCCACTTATAATTGCATGGCACTTCACAAACTGAAAGCCTTTTTTTAATAAACCTCTCTGTGGAAATTTTCAGCAACATACTAAAGTAGGAAGACCAGTATAATAAACCCCATGTACCTACCTCGGTTAAGAACTTTTATACAGAACTGTCTATGCCATGCTTACAGCTATATCTGGTACTGATCTAATGTCCTGTGGCATCGTGGGAAAAAACAACTTTGAAGCACTTTCACATTTATTATCTCACATGAAGCGGAAAGAGGCTACATTATCATTTTACAGATGAGGGCTCTCAGAAGTTTTAAGAGCTGCTAGATATCGTATACAACCTGGAAAAGCCACTTTTAGAAGACTGAGCACCTGTGACCTCATGGGGGGACCCTTGAGGCTTCTGAGCACAAACTGGGTTCAAATGTCACTCTGTTACCACTGTCTGAGTCTGGAAAATCTGTCTTCACCAACAGTATTTCTTCTGCTATAAAATGGAAATAAGAATTTTTCCATTAAACACTCACTTGTTTAATAAGAAAGTGGAGTACAAAGAGCTGCAGAAATGAAGTGATACTTTTGTCTGCGGTGGAGGAAGGCGTCTCTTTCCCTGGGAAGTGCATCTGAGCTACATCTTGGAGGACAGGAAAGTTTACCAAGCAAAGGAAGGGAGGCTTTTTAGGCTGTGAAACCATTACAAAAACATACACCTGAGATGGTGACTAGTACAGTTTAATTAGTGACTAAAATATACGTAATCTCATTATCCTCAGTAACTCCCACAGAAGCTGGCACATGTTTAGTAAATATTTGTTGAATGAATGAATGAATAAGAGAAGATAAATGGAGAGAGGTTCTTGAACACCTAAAAATCTCAAGTCGGGGAGAGATGGGGCAACTGACACACAGTGATCACCAATTAGAAGAATATCCTGAACTGAAAACACCTGTCATATAAATCTGAAACTTTTCACCTAGGAAATTAATCTTAGTTTACTGAGTTAAAGAAATTACTTCAAAAAAATCTTGTGCCTAGGATGAATGCTAAACTGTTTGCTGTACATACTGTAATTACAGCAGCTTGAATGCTTCTGGGAGCTACTTTAAATTAGTAAAACTCAGGATGAAGACTCATGCTATCCTGTGATTTGCTTTTCCGGGACATTTTTGGGGATGCACAAGAGACAGGGCAGTTTAGTAAAAAATGCCCGAGCTTGGTGTCACTGCAAGCACAGTCCCAAGGGTGCTGGCCCTGCCAACCCAGGGGGCATTCCTTAGTAGCACATGACGGTACATCACAGCGTTTTTCCAAACTTACAACTGGATTTCTTCACAGAAGGCACATACATTCAAAACACTTGGGAAGTGTGAGAAAAAGCCTTTAGAATTATTTTTCTTGCCTAGGTGTTAACACTGCTAGAGCAATTACATTTGACTAAAAAAAAAAAAAAAGCATCTGTACAACAATACCCCTTCCTTCCCCAAAGAACCTACACTCCCATAAGACAGGAGAGCTCCTGGAGGCAGTTAGTTTTATTTATGCCATAACACTTAGCTCAAGGTCTCTGCACAGTACAAGATCAAAATCTTACCTGTTAAATAATAATACAGAATATAGTATTCTTTAACAAGCCAAATTTTCCATAAAACTCTTCTACACACACACACACACACAAAAAAAAAAAAACATTGTATTTGTTTCCTTTCAAATTTGTGTTCCTCTTACCACCTTGTCAAAAAAAAACACAAATATATTTTTAAAAATCTTAGTCAATGGCTTCAAAATTCTAGAGGTTGACATCTGAGTCTAGTGTACCATTTCTCCCAAGGAAACTATTTAAAGTAGACTTCAACATTCTCTTGAAGGAGATGGGAACTACTAAAATATTTAAAGTAGTGGACTGGATTTCTTTTCTAGAAAACTAATTAGAGCAGCAAGAAATATATTTTAAAGTTCCAGTAAGAGAATCCATTAACTTTCGGGTTTTCTTTTTTCCAATAATTTAACTTCCATACTCTTTCTACCTTTCTCCCCCACAACCTGGAGAATTCCTGGTTAAATCTTTAAGATTCAGCACAAGCTCAACCTAAGGATTTCCAGCACAAGCTCAACCTAAGGATTTCCAGCACCACCCACCCTTCAGTAGGCAATGCATCGAAGCCTCTTACATATATCTCTTTTTATACACCTACTATAATTTCTTTACAGGTCTCCCTCACTAGACCAGTACTACCTGTTTTTATTAGTTTTTATAGCTTAGCATCACACAATGATGACCCACAGAAGATTTCTAAATGAATGTATCTGAAAAATTGGCATATCTTCTAGTATTATAGTTTAAATGATCCAAAATAAGGAGAGAATATAATGGACTCCTTTGCAGGGGAAATAGTACACTAAATATGAATGGGAATGTCTCCGTAACCCGAAGCTATTATACATAATACTTTCATGGGTGGCTAGGGTGAGTGAATAGGACCCCAAAATAAATATAATTCTCTTCTTGTGATTTAAAAAAAATTTTTAACACCTACAGCACTTGGTATTCATAGATGGTCTCCCATCCAAGTAATAACCAGGCCCAACCCTGCTTAGCTTCCAAGATCAGATAAGATCGGCACATTCAGAGTGGCATGGCTGTAGACTCTTCTTGCAATTTTAAATGATGTTTTGGATAATTTGGCTTGCTCAAAAATATTTTGTTCGTTGAATATTCTACTCAACAGTCTTACTGAGAACTCTATGCAGTTTTCCTAAATGCATTACTTTATCTCAGGGCTTCAGCCTTTTGCAGTGCTAATCCCACCACCCAGAATGTCCTATAGCCATCCACCCCTACCACACACCACACATACCCAGAGACAACTTGTCCTTCAAAACACAATCTTTCCGTGAACTATCCCAGTTACTTCCACCTTCTGAGGCTGCCAGGTGCCATTTGTCTTCCTATAGCACCAAAATACATTCTAGATTAAAATCTAAATTTTTAGATCATTTGTGGGAATGAGCATTAAAGATGATCGAAAATTTATTATTCATAAAAGACTATTCTCTGTGCTCTGCGAATACAAAATATACATTTCTCTTAAGATCAGAGACTTCTTACACATCTTTACAATCCCCCTCCCACCTGAACTCTGGCCCCTTCCCAAAAGGCTATGCCAAGATTTCAGCTAAAGAATCACTCTATTTATTAATAAAAAGTAACTATACTAAGGCCAATACTCTAAAAGCTTTCATTTTCATTATTTAACATATCAACTTTTACCCATCTTGTTCAAACTAACTTCTAGTCATCTTTGCAATCTCCACATTAGATGTCCTTCCTAAGCACTTGTGCACATAATTCTGTCAAGGTCCAAACCATACCATCTGGAAAGTTCTGTTTCTCGCTCCCACTAAGCCTCAAACTCCTCAAAGGCAGGCATGTGTCCTATGCATTTCTGTCCCTAAGCAGGCACAATACTTGGCTCATTATCTGTCTGCTAAAGGGTATCAACTCTGGGCATTATTTAGTGTTAACAGTCCTTACAGCTGTTCTGACAGACATCGTTTTAAAGTCGTGATTTACTTCAGAGTCACAATAAAATACTGATATATACCAATACTGTATACCAGATTCTAGTAGAGTCAAACAACAGGTTTAAAGAGAAATTCTACCTAAGACTCTCACAATTCAACTTTACAAGCAGCCATCTCTACCTATCTTATAGAAACACCAGTGTTACAGAGGGACATAGAGGAGTGCTGAATCTGAGGTTTTTACTGATTCTAGGCACATTCTGGAAAAATACAGGAAACCTAGGTCTGAAGTGCCCTCAAGGTTCTGTATAACATTTCAAATTCATGTATGTCAAAGCTGGTTCCTCTTTTGACATTCACATTCATTTCATTCTTAATTCTATTCCAGTCTCAAAGTCATACATTTATACTCTTGTCCCCAATTGGGCCAAGTTCTATGAGGGTCATTCTTTTCTATCTCTACAGTCATCACTACAGAATTGGCCCTTGTATTTCTACCTGTACTAGCTGAATGTTCTAACTGGTTTCTGTTTCCAGCTTTTCCTTTGTGTAACCCATTAGTCACAATGCTACCAAATTACCTTTTAAATCAATAGTTCAAAAAGTTGGATGATTTTGTCATCTTCTCTTCCCCTGGACACTAGCAATATCTGAACACATTTTCTACTGTCACGACTGGGGTGGGGATGTCCCTATATCCTACAATACACAGGACAGCCCCTCCCCACAACAAGGAATGAGCTGGCCATACATCACCTTGTTACATAGCCAGTCATTTAAATTTTCAATGTCAGTTTCCTCATTGGTAAAATGGGGTTAAAATACCAACTTTAAAGTGCTGTCAGGAGGATTGACTGAGCCGCTGTAAAGAGAACACCCAGCACAGTGCCCATGTACTGGGTACTTACACACATTTTTTAAAAACTGCTGTTACTTTTGTCTTTTTTCCTCAAGAAGAATTATTCTCACGGTCAAAAGGCTAGAATGGACACTGATAATGGGAACAGAAGCTCACAAGAAGAGTATTGAAAATAAACACCCATGAGGTGGTTTTCTGGGCCTGGATAAACTATGTTAATAACACAAGCAAGCAAGGTCAATGAACTACAGTTAAATCAAGTGCTCTTGATCCTGGAAAAGATGTCAGTGTCATTATCAAAAAATGCAGTGAACAGATTTAGGAAATTTTAAGTTGATGAGTCTGCCATTGGAAAGAAAAAAATCTACATTAAGATGCTGTAGACTGAGAAGTTATTGCAAGGAGCCAGAATCAGAGAATCCTGACACACAAACCTCTTTTCTTCAACAGAACTATCAAACTTGGGAAACAGTAGCAAAAGGCTGTATCTGGAGTGCTAGGCGAAATCGGACAGGATTTTTCATTAGAGTCCCGTGGAAACATGGCTTGGGTACCATGACAATTAGGTAGATTTGTAATCATAGGAATAACTGCACCAATGTTATCACATGGACATCTATCTGTTCCCTTTCCACTCCGAATTCACTTCTCCTTTCTGTTGCGACTGAGGAATTTTCCCTCTGCTATGAGGCCAGCCTCTCCACAAGAATCCTGGAGACAGCTTCCTGCCTTCTCAAAGGCCTGCCTCAGTTTCCTCTTCTCTATGCTGACCTCCACCAGATCATTTCCATCCAATTTCAAACATGCTTCACCATCATCCATCTTTCCCCCTCCCCGGCCCCTACGGTTTCTGCCCAGTTCTCAACGTCTCACCAACCCTCCCAAGTCAACCTTCTTGAAGGAGTTGTTCCAAGTCTCCACTTCCTCACCTCTCAAATGACTTCCGTTCCTATCACTGCTAAAACAGGCCAAACTCAGTCACTTTTCTGTCCTTATTTTACTATTAGGTTCCAAACTTGCATTCAGGAAACCAAAATAGAAAAAGACAAAGTATGGGGAAAAAAAGACATCTGATTTGCAGCAGCAGAAACTTTAAAAAGATTTTATTAACACTAAGTTTAGAGTTACAAACTTAGAAGGCAGAACAGAATACATTCTCTGCTGTTGTACTGATGGTACAGCACTCGAGTTCAGCTCTGAGGATGAGATCCTACAAAACAGGACTTTTAAACTATCATTATTGCTGGTTCTTCTGGAATACATGACTGTATGAAAGCTCACCTGGCAAAGAGCAAGGTCATTTCTTGAATGAATACAGCTTTAAAAATTTCATCTAAACTCAAGACTAAAACATGATTGGCAGTCGAGCCACTATTATAAACCGGTAGCTAGTCAGCTAGACAACATGCCCGAATTTAAATCCAAGCTTTCTGACTCGAGTTAAATCCAGACTCACAGTTTATTCAAATACGTTTTGTGAAAGTCCAGAAACCATAGTGCCACCAAGCCACCACTTTACTCTGGTGAAGGACTGCCAGACCCTGGAGTGCGCTGGAAAGAGCTTCGGTTCCTACCCTACCAGACTCTGAAAGATGCTGAGTGGAAAAGGGACCCATGCTAAACTATCATGAGACTCCGGGCTAGAACCACACTCCTGTTTCTGCGGGTTTTATCTCCTCCGTTCTCCCCATTGCCCTCCTCTGGAGGGCATCTCCCTTCACCTGAAGGGCCCAAGGCCAAGTCCTAATCTGGTCGAGAGGCTGGCCTCCTTCCAAACAGCACCCCAGGGGGCACACCGAGCAAATCCAGGGCTTACCTAATAGTTCCTGACCGCCAGAGGCTAACGAAGTCGCGCCACCACCACCCCCTTCCGGAATATATCCCCCACCCCGCGGGGATCCAGTGGAGGTCGAGAAGGACGTCGGCCATGACCGCAAGGCCAAAAACAGCCCCCTCCGCCGGCCCCGGCTTACCCGCGTGTGACATGGGAGCGGTGAGGTTCCCGTGGCGCTCCTCGTTGTAAACCACCACGGCCGAGGCGTTCCGCTGCGCCGCCACCAACACCTTGTCCTTGAAGTTGCAGCCCCCGCGCGCCACCAGGGCGACCCAGGGCGCGGTCCCCCCGCCGCCGGGCGGGGGCACGAAGAAGCGCGTGTCGGGCGAGCAGCCCTCGGGGTCGTGGTCCGCCGCGCGCGGGACGCCCACTAGGCCCAGCGCGCTCTCCTTGGGAGAGCTGTCGCCGAAGCGGCCGCTCTCTGCGACGCTCCACACAGTCTGGTTCGTGCGCGGGTCCCTGTACTCGGTGCTCACCACGGCCGAGTACCACTCGAGCGCCCGGCCCCGGGCCCCGGGTGCGCACAGGGCCAACGCCAGCAACGCCAGCGCGCCGCGGGGCCCGCAGCCGGCCTCGGGCCGCCGCCGCCGCGCCATGGTCTCGCCGCCTGGCTCACGAGGAGCTGGGCGGGACAGGGGCTGGGCGATTCCCAGGTGCCAGAGGACACGCACGTTGTGAGGACGCGGAGGAGCGCGGAGAAGGGAGCCCAGCCACCGAGCCCGGGAAAAGGAAGGCGAGCGGTGGGCGGGGCCACCGCGCACGCGCACCTGGCGGAGCGGAGGGGCGGGGCGACTGGAGAGACGGGACTCCGGGGCCCTCCCCTCCCAGCTCCGGCGAGGTGCCCGCGGGCCGGAACCAGCCGGCGGAGGAGAGGGTGCAGGCAACCGGAGCGGTGCTTACGCTTGGCAGGCCCTATACCGAGTTTGTGCAAGAGGACCTCTGGCGCCCCGGAACCCGGGGAGGTGACCTCCGGAAAAACGAGAAGCTTCTCCGCTAGGCGTGGGGCCGCGATTGTGTAAAATTACTTAGCGGATGTCTATGAAGAATTTACTGTGCAAGGCACACGGAGAAGGCCTTGCTCATCTAACAGTTAAAAATCCAATTTAAAAAACAATCCAAAGCTACACCCGTGTTTTACAGATACCCTTTGTTACTACTTTTGTAATGCTAATAGATTCCTTAACCTTAGGGCTTTTCTCAAGTACAATAGTTTTTAAATAAGTGTATCAGACATAAGTTGTACAATTATTAAGTAAATAAAAAGAAAAAGATTTGTTGTTTGGATGATGTAAATACTGGGTGATAGTCAATATATTCCTGCTGTGGATACAAAGCCTTACTGATGCAGGAAAAGTTAAGAAATCATTGACTCATCTTTGTACAAGAATCTGTAATTGTAGGAAGTAGGTGTTGCCACTCAAACCAGCTGTTTTTGTTGGACCTTAAACCCTCTCGCCTTTCCTCTTTGTTACCAGTCTTGTCTGGACTGCATTTTAAAAACTGCTCCAAAATGCAGTCTGGACCACAATCTGTAAGTTTTTCTTGAAGTTGGAGTCTCCTCTCCCTTTCCCATCAGGAAACTAGTTTTAAAAGCCTGAAGGGAACCCAGGCTTAAAGCTTCCCCTGTCCCAGGCCTAGAATAAGGGATATAAAGTATGGTGGTCATGGCAGGCTAGGGGACAGGTCCTAAGACCACCACCGTGTGTTCCAGCAAAACAAATACTCTCAGTCCCCACAACAAGCCTTTGCGGTTTCAGGCTGTGTTTTGCAAATTCATTTCCTTCTTCCTGAAATCCTTCTGCTCCTGGCTCTTGTCCTGCAAACACCAACTTAGTCTTCACTTTTTAACTCAAAAGCTGTATCTTCTGTGAAAGCACCGATTCCTAAAAGCAAACAGGCGGTCCTCCCAGTTCCCATGTTGCTCATGTGCAGATTGTGCTTACTGGTTAGTGTTGGATCAGCAGTACTGTTTTCCAAATACAGTTTTTAGCCTTCTTATAATACTGTAAGTTTCCTGAGGGCCAGGATTGTGTCTTTGCTATTTCCATGAGCCTACCTCAGCTAGCAGTGTCAATGTTTGTTAAATAAACAAAATACCCTTATTATTGAGGCTTGTTCAGAGAAGTCCCACAGGCTAATAAGAACAGGTCTTAGAGCTGTTGAGCCCTTAGGCTCACTCTAGCTTCTCCGTTTTTGTTTTTCATTACCAGTTCCAGGCCTCAGCTGGTTCCCTCACAATCCAAAGCCGTCACCTCCAACTCAGACCCCGAAGACCTTCATCTCCTATACCAGCTACCATGTGCCACTTGGTCTCTTCAATTCCCCTTACCTACTGTCCCAGAAGAAAAGCTGATAGGCCTCATCCCATCACACTCTTTATGCAGGGGGGTGGGGGTGAGGCAGGTGTCATTATCTTTTCTTTTAATAGTTTTATTAAGGAAAATTTCCAATGTTTCCAAAAGTAGAGAGACTAGTATAATGAAGTTTTATGCACTTATAACTTAGATTCAACAATGATCAATTCATGGCTAGTTTCATTTTAAGTATATCCCAGCCACTTCCACTTGCCTCTATTAGGTTATTTTGAAGGATATCCCAGACATTGAGAGGGAGCAGAGTTTACCACCCCCAAATATGCCTTTTGGGGATATTGATTATTTTAGGCTGGTTATCTTTAAGAAATAAAAAACTCAGAAAAAAACTTTGACACCCTCTCCCCCTTTACCTGCCTAAAGGAATTCAAATAGAAAAACCTGCTTCAGGAAAGGAACTCTAGCAGATTCACCTTAGCATGTAAGAATGAAGTGCAGCAGACAGGGAGGATCCAAGCAAATTTCTTTGTTGGACTCCTGTCCTACTGTTTCTGGGAGGCCTGGCAAGAATTTGTTTACCACACTTTTGCGCTTTCTCATCTACCTGTGAATTGCCTGCTTTCCCTTTGAAATTCCAGACCCCTGGCTCCAGCTCTTTTGAGTTGAGGCATATAAACCTCAACTGCCCAATGTTCCTGGGTCCCACATTCTTTGGCAGCCCTCATAGGTACATATATAATATATTTGTTAATTTTCTCCTGTTAATCTGTCTCATGTTAATTTGAATATTAGTCCAGTCATAAGAATTTAGAAGGGTGGAACTACAAATTTCCCAGTTATCTCCTGAATATTATTTTGCATTTAGTTAATTTAGATCAGGATTCAAACAATCACACGTTGCAGTTGGTTGAAGTGTCTCTCAAGTTTCCTTTATTCATAGTTTTTTTTCTTTTCTATTTTTTTCCTATGAAGAAATTGGATGATTTGTTCTATATAATTTCCCACATTCTGTATTTGGCTGATTACATCAGCTGATGACAATTTAGCATATTTCTCTATCCCCTGTATTTCCTGTAAACTGGTGGTTAGGGCAAGTGGTCTGATCTGATTCAGCTTGGATTTTGGGGCAAGAATACTTCATAGGTGGTGCTGGGTACTTCCATCTGGAAACACACCATGTTGGGGTGGCTTTTCTGTAATGTTAGTGGCTATTAATGATCATAATCTAAATCTAGTATTTCATTGAGGGTTTAGAAAATGGCAGTATTCTATTCCTATCATTCCTTCTTTTTTTTGCTTGAATACTTAAAGAGAAACTACCTGTCATCCAAAAGGGGTTACCTTGAGGTCCAATTTGTGTAGTAGAGCCAAGTTAAATGTTTCTTTTTTTTTTATCAGTTTTCAAAATAATGAATCCTTAACTCCCTACAAAGATTCAATCCTTCGCTTATTCTTTTTGAAGCCCAAATTCTCCCATCGGTGGACTTTTTAGATACCTTCCTTGCGTTCTGAAGTCAGCCATTTCTCTAGGGAACTTTTTTGGGGGTAGGAAATACTTTTTTTAGAGACTATAATCCATTCCCTGGCTTTAAAAAAATAATTATAGAAATAATACATGTTTATTGTAAAAGAAAAAAGATCAGAAGATATACAGAAATTGAAAGGAAATAGAAGTATCATAATTATACCAGAGAAATAATGTCAAATTTTGGTAAATCACATTCCAGTCTTTTTTTCTACATCCCTATAAATATTTTTTAAATGACAAAATACAAGGCATATTGTTTATTTGCCTTTTAAAAACTCAGCTAAGTCTCATGGACTTTTTTCTATACCATGAATGCACTTCTCCAAGATCATTTAAATGACTACATGGTATTTCATCATTTAAAAGCAGCAGTTTTTATAATAGGTTCCTGTTTTGGGACATACAAGTTGTTTTTTATTTTTTCATATTATAAATAAAAACCTATGATATGGAAATTTTTACAAAATTTTTCATATTTATAATTTATAATACCATATTATAATATTTAAAATTGATCAATATTTATCAATGAAAATTTGCATTTATTTAATTCTTACCCCATAGGATCACTTCCTAATAGTGAAATTGCTGGACCTAAGGATAAGCACAATAAAAAAAATTCTTTTTAATGTAATAGTCTCATGATTCAAAATTCAGAAGTTACAAATACAGTATAGTCTTTGCAATCCTTGTCCCAGCTCCCCCACACCGAGAAACCAGGATTACTAGTTTCTTGCTCATTGTTTCAATATGACCGATTTTATAATTATACAAATTAATTTATATATTTGCTTTTCATTTCTTCTTTTTTCCACAAGTGGTCAAATATTGTAACCTACTTTACACCTTGTATTTTTCACCTATTTATTTGTTGAAGATCTTTTCATAATGATTCATAAAGAGCAACCTTCCTTAGGCTATATAGTGTCTCGTATGAATGTTCCATCTATTTAACCAGTCTCCAACTCGTGAATATTTAGGTTATCAACCTTTTGCCATTACAGATAATTTTTCAATAAATAACCTTACACATATGCCCATTTACACATTTGTCTAAAGGATAGATTTCTAGAAGTGGAATTGGTAGGTGCGGAGGTTAGTGCATTTGTAATTTGGGTAGATATTGCCAAAAGGCTCCCCCACAGAGATTTTACCAAATTCCGTTCCATCAGTGACATCTGAGAGTACCTTCCAATGTAGTGTGTTAGCAAACTTTTCAACCTTTGCCGATCTGACTGACGAATAATATAACGGTTTTATTTGGGTATGCATCATTTTATTGCTTTTTATTCAAGTTGACCTCCTGTTCTCCTTTTATTTTGCTATTGATCATTACTGGGAAAGAGATGAGGAATTTTTAAAAATAGCAAATATGGGAAAGTTCTTAGTTATTTTGTTCCCACTCCTTGATAATTATTAAATCAGTGGTTCTTACCTTGGTTGTGCCTACAAATCTCCTGGGCTGCTTTTTAAAAATAGCAAGGCCAATACCATTGTATATTTACAGTGGTGAATACGTGACATTATGCATTTGGCAAAACCACAGAACTGTGTAATTCAAAGAGAGAACCCTAATGTAAACTATGGACTTTAGTTAGTAATATTGTACCAATATTCATCAATTTATCAGTGTTCAGCAGTTGTAATAAATATACCATACCAATGCAAGATATTAATAGCAGGAGAGCCTGTGAGGGGTGGAGGGTGGGGGTGGGGGGGGACATATGGGAACTCTTTGTGCTTCCTGTTCAATTTTTCTATAAACATAAAACTGCTCTAAGAAATAGTCTATTAAAAACAAAAGATTAAAAAAACACACACACACAACCCAAGGCCCACTTCCCTTAGAGATTCTGATAAGTAAACTGGAGTGGAGCCAGGCCTAGACATTATTTAAAAGGATCTTGGGTGTTGCAAATATGTGCCCAGGGTTGAGCCACTGCCTTGCTGTGATCATGGAAGACCTAATAGGCTTTCACCCAGGTCCCACCCCAGACTGGTTAAATCAGACTCTCTGCAGATGCAACCCAGGCATCTTGAGTTTATAAAAAGTTCTCCAGATCATTGTCATGTGCAGTCAGTCCTAGTGTGAAGCAGTTAGGTACCAGGTACTGTTTCAACCCTGGTCTGAGCCTAGAAGATCTTTGAGGGGGGATCTGGGGATCTTTCTTTTTGCAAGCACATCTGGTCAAGGAGGATAGCTTCAGTTAGCTGTAGGAGTCCCCCAAAGGGTGGTCCTCCGACCAGCAATATTGGCATCACCTGACCTACTAAATCCTAAACTGGGGAGGGTGACCAGGGAGGACAGTCCAACAGTCAATTTTAACAAGCCCCGAGGGGATTCTGATGCACACCCCTATTTGAGAACCACGGATCTAATCACCTGAAAACAATTCCTCTTGGTGCCTGAATTTTTACCTTGCCCCTTGAGAAATGATAAACTAGCATTATACTTAGAGATGGCTTACTGTGTCATGCCCTCACATTAGCTGTAATAGATCCTTAAGGAATTTTCAACTTTCAAAGTTGTCATTAAGAACACACTTATTTAAATATGTAATATACCAAAGTTTACTTTATTCAAACCAGAAACTTCATAATTGTACTAGCCTTTTCTTTCCTGTTTTTCTCTTTTTACCTAGGCCGCACCCCAGACTAGTTAAATCGGACTCCCTGGAGGTACTAGAGGATAGATATTTTACCTCTACAGATATTTTAACTTTTTCAAAATGGTATTAATTGGGAAAGTTGTAAATCTGTGTTGGGCCTGCTCAAATAATACTGTACAAATGAAGCCAGTGCCACCCATCAGTGTGACTGAGGAATCCCTTCTTAGGGTGCAAAAATTCTCTAATAAAGAAATACCTTAGTGGGTAAGACTAATACAGGACAGGACAAATTTACTCAATTTGGTAGGAGGAGACCAAGCCTGCACTGAGAGAAGAAGAGGGTCCTTTGGCAGAGAGTGTAGAAAGAATTCAACACACACTCCAAAGTTAGAATCACAAGGAAAGTTTACTAGAAAAGAAATAATACTCCACTAACAGAGCGTGGTCTCCTCTCAGAGGCAGAGAGTAGGACACTGAGAGGGACAGTGACAGTAGAGAGAGATGAAGACAATGAGAGAGAGAGTAAAGGCACTGAGAGGGACCCTGAGTGTTCAGGGAATTCAGTTTGTATGTCACTCTTTAGTTCCCATTTCCTTTGATATGGACATATAGTGAGGAA